>JARJLE010000020.1:0-1200000 GCA_029289555.1 Mycena latifolia
CCTTATAACAGTGGAGCAGCGCCAACAACGCCTTGCAGGAGGCTTTGTTTGCTTATGATTGTCTTAGAAGCCGCTTACAAGGCTCTTATAACGTAAGGCTCTTGTAAGCCGATTTTCAAATCTCCGACATCGCCGGCGGCGGAACGTGGCTTGCACCACGAATCTCATGCGGCTTTCCGAATCTTGTCTGAGCGCTCCGCTGCGTGCGGTACGCGCTCCCCGTCCTGTGGCGTATGATTAACGTCGATTCACCGCCAACCCAACCGACAAGTGCACGATAGGTGGCATTTGCAAAGATGTAACTACTCGGCTCACGGTTTTCGGCGCAGTATCCAAGGCTATATACTCAGCAAACAGCCATCTCAACGGGTGAATTCGGTGGTCCTGAAAGAGCGAACCTCTCTGTTTACTCGTCTGCTGTCTCTAGTGTTCTTCGGGTCGGGTCGGGCTTGAAAGCCCAGGCTTGGGTCGGGTCGAAGCACTGCCACCGAGGGTCGGGTCGGGCTTGGGTCGCAGCTAAAAAAGGTGATGTCGGCATCAAATCCCTTCCAATGTGAAAGATTGTTGACTTACGTGTCAAAGGGAGATGGAACACACATTGTACATTCGCCTCCCGGCCCGTACCGCAAAAATTTCCTCAAGCCCGACTCAGGGTCGGGCGAAAATGGTGGGCCCGACCCGGGCCCAAGGGTGGGTCGGGTCGGGCCTGGGCCTGGGCTTGGGCTTGAGCCCGACCCGGGAAAACACTAGAGCCTGTCTCTATCATCGTTGGAATTACTCTATGATCCATATTGAAGACTTCTGGGATCGCAAATTCCCCCGCCCACGAACTCGCCTACTATTGGAGTGACGGTGGGCATGGATGGACGTCGAGCTTATGGCCCCGTCTCCAGTTAGCGACATTTACATTCTTCCCTACCGATCTTGCGGCGGGGCTTATCACAATCTATCCTCGCCCCAGGCGTCCTCCTCGCATCGACTCGCCACCGCGGCTGCACAGGTTTGCACTCCTCCCCCCTTTAAGTTATATGGATCATGGAGGACCCTTGAAGGGAAGGATCCCGCTCGAGGGCATTCGACCCATCGAACTATTCATGTGTTCCGTTGTGCAGAGGCAGGGGTACGGAGAAGGTGATGCTTCTTTTTTTGTCCTTACAATTGCTCATCATGCAGCAGGCTTTCGATGAGCATCGCAATACGTCAGTAGTCTTCGCGGGTGATATTGCCTTCCGTGTCTGATGCCTGACCAGATTTGAGCGGAAATAGGCTCAGAAAGAAAAGAACTATCCACGATTACTTTCTATCCCTTTCCCGTAGGCCATCTTTCCTTGACGGCACGGGAGGTGACGCTCATTCAGCTTCACTTTGACACATATTTCATTGATATAATTCACGGGAATTGTCCCATATCGCCAGCGCCGCCTAAGTTGTCATCGACTTCCAGTTTCAGGTACACATGAGGTTCCGATGACTGCTCTAGAGCGCTCGGGGCATCAATAACTTATACCGCAAACTGAGTTGTCGTTGAAATATGTCCGATCGCACTTGCAGTGGTCCAGAAATTCCCTCGATTGGTTCATTCAAGGTCCATTCAATTGTTTGGGCTCTCGGCGCACAATTTGCTGAGGAGTGAAACGTCCACCGCTCGGTGTATCCCTCGGTGCGAAATTCTCCAACGCCTGAAACATTCGCCCCCCTGCGCAGGTCCGCTTGTTCAACCGGGTGCCCGCCACGGGCGTTTGGCGGTGACATCAGATGCGCGGTGGCTTCGGATCCCCCGTGCGTTGCGATTACACCGCCGTTTGTGTCTGATGTTTTTAAAATATTGCATTGCCTGACCATCCCTGCAATATTTTCATAGTCAATCCCTGGAGAGTTTTCTGACAAAGAATCACATGAGGCTCCTGAGGATATCAGCTTGACATTGTGTAGATATTTTGGTGACATTTTCGATTGAATTGGCTTTTAAATATGTTCACTGACCTCCCCCACATATTTCATAGCATATTTCCAAGACATTTAAACCACACATTTTGGGGATAACATTCCCGAATGGTGGTGTGTAAGATGTGTGGAGCCCATGCGCTGTCCTTTTACCTTCCGCCTACGCTACCTACCAAGGGCTGCGCGCTCTACTCATCCTTTTGATTCAGACGATAGTCAAAGTCTCGGTACTCGGTGAGACATCACATCCACCGGACTCATCCAACCTCACTGAGACCGATTTCCTCCGGGTGAAAGCACATAACGAAAGTCATTCGAGTGGCTCCGTTGATCAAGTCGCGCTGGCGGGCGCCTGTAATGGTAACGAGAGCATCGGCTTCTTCCACGGGACCGACTGCCAGGGCTCCTTCGGCCGTGAAATCGGGAACTATATCTCTATATGCGAAGGCAACTGCTTCCAGTTCGACAGTTTTGAGAGCCTGCGGATCCAAGGCAACGGTTTTCTGGGTACCGACTGCCACGCGTATTCATATATCAATTGCCAGAACGAGATGGGCAACAGCGGCGATATTGGGGGTGCCGTGTGCCTGAGTGTGCCAGGGGCGAAGAGCATGAAATGCTTCTATAATTGTTGAGGTGCGTTCCGCGTTCCAGGCTAGAGCGATTCCACTCATGGTCTGCAGGGATAATCAATGAGACGTATGTATGTTGAATATTGAATGAACACAGCATTTTCTGGAGCCCTTCATGATCAAGTAATCGATTGCTGCCGATAACCCACTATCCATTGCACCATATCCGAATGTGGATGAGAGCGATGCAAGATTCTCAAAAGAAGGTGCAATGTTGGGTCTCAGTCCCTGGTCTCAAATTCAACGAACCCTGGACATATTAACCCTTCACCGCAAAATCGAGCAACAGAACTTGGTTGGTATCTATTTCTACACCATCTCTCTGCGCTGCCGTCCGTGGGATCACGACAGGAGCAACGACTAGCTTAGCCTATAGGGAATGTCGAAATCTGACCAATGATCCAGTGTCATGGTCCATGGAGCACTATTTCCAGATAACATTCGCTTCACTCACTGCAACGACTTCAGCCGTGCTCATGTCGGCGCCCGCAGTCGGATTATTTTATACGTCCAGCAGCCGCCCGTCATATAAACGTCAAACCTTTATCAGGAAGCCTTTGCCACAGTCGACCACCCAAGAAAGCCCCAAAAAGCCCACGAACTCGACGATGGGAACGGATCAGGCTGACAATGACGGGTGATAGCAATCCTGATTAGCTACAGTGCCTCTGCCTGTATGAATAGAAGATGCCTTTCCTAATTCAGCGCTGAAATCCATCATCAGATGTCGGGTTTAAGATCCCATCGTGGGACGCTGATCTCAAGCTGCTTGGTTCGGGTTTCGTGCAACCGAACTGGTTGGTCCATTTTTCAAAGATCGCCGAGTAGGGCGATTTTCAGGTCAGACTCATTGAATATATTTGAGTTGAACCGCAACACCGTTCATCCAGTCATTCGCTTCCCAATCTCCTCCCAGCAGGCAGCTTCCAAAAATAAATGACCCAACTACTTAGAGGGATCATCCAAAGCGCACAGTGCCACCATGGACTCCGACCTGCTTCCCGGATCTGATACGGAGCGTCTTCGGGTACGGGCGGGGTGCCTGGTCACTTGGAATAGCGCAAAGTAGTTCGTCGACATCCGGAGTTCTGGGTCGCAGAACATATACACCTAGTACCTATCAGTGATGGAGGCAAGTGGGATGATTAATGACTGTGACACTCCGTTTCCCCTCATGTCGTAGGACGGGAACCGAACCATGATGACCCAGGGACTACCACAGAAATAATGTACGTAGGAGTAGTTCAGTGAATAGATGCTTCGTCGTAAGAATCGGCACAATTTTCAGGGATTATCGTGGGGAGAAACAAGTGTTGATGAAATAGACTCTCTGGTGCCAAGCCCCGAAATTCAACGTGCTCTTCTCAAGATAATGGGATACACTGATTCTAGGACCTCGCAGTTAGTTCGCAAGAGAACGGTTCCACTCCAGCATACGGGCAGCTGAATGGCTCGGAGAAGGAGTGCATGGGCACTCCGCCAGATGAGTGTTGCGTCAAAGCTGAGAGTATTTTGTAATCCGCCGAATCTGTCTTTCCTGGCTTCGAATGCGTTTGACGAGGAACGCTGAAGGAGACGTGATGCCGGAACTACAGCCGACACGGATGATGCATGCCGTTCAGTAGGATTGATTGCAGCCGGTCACCGTGCATCTCAAGTGCCAGCGCCAGCTTCTCTCAGAAGCCAATGCACACTGAGGTAGTTGGCCAGAATACCGATGAACAACCCGCCGGGGAGTCGGGGTGATTGATGTGGGTTATGCCGCAGTCCCAGCGGGAGCGACAGCTATTCTTGACACAAATGAATTCGGAAGGGAAAAAAACCTCGCCTTGACCCCCTGGGAATTCCACTGGAACGTCAGCGACCTTTGGATCAATTATTAGCGAAGCCAGCGCCATGTAGACGGGTAAACGGGTACTTGAGCTTCTCGACTAGGGCCTCACTCATGGGATCCGGGGCCGAGACCAGCCTCTGTTTTAATGCGGGGTTCTATACATTCAAAAGGATGACAACCATCATGTCAAGAGCCTACCGGTGCATCACGTTGGAGTTTCACCCGGGCTACCCGCGTATATGGGGACGATTTACGCCAGATAAGTGGGAGAGGATGTGTGTCTGGGGGGAAGGCTCGGATTTGGAATATGGATAGCGAGAACAAGACAGTCATGTATCACAAATTGTCCTCGGCAGCATCATGATCCATGCGGCCGGAGAGACGGTGGTTGCCAAGGAAGAATCCAGTATCCTCGTCGTCGTCAGGATATGCGGGACGTCAAATCAGACATCCTCTGGGATCTGAGGGTGTTGAGGATTAATTAGTTCCCTGAGAGTTATACTGAGGGGTTGCACGAAAGAAAACATGGATATAAGGGAACACCCGTAGCGCGACCCTGCAGAATGGTAAAGGGATTCGACGGCCGCCAGGCGCCAGAGATCCAATTGGCATGGTGGCCAATTGGCAGATACAAGGAGCCTCAGTCAGGGATGTTGCGCGCTCCGGAAATCAATGACTCTTAGACAGGGAAGCTATCTGGAATTTGTATCTGATTTTTGAGAAGAATAACAAAGAAGCAGTGCGCTGAGACGCGGAATGCCCTTGATCATATTTATTTAGTGAACAAGTAGTCGGGGAATAAGACGATGACAGTCCTGGAATGTTTCATGTCCGAAGCGATTGAGACACCCTGTATTAGTATATGCCAAGACTGACATTAAACGATGCAGAATGAAAGAAGACGGAAGAGAGTATTCATCGGCCCATTGAGCTTGCAACAAGTAGTAGCGGAAGCTGATCAGGAAAGTCCGAAAGGAGAGGTCTTTGAGCATGACGGGGATGAGGTTTTGAAGATGAGCGTGAGATTGTTGGAAGTGGCCAGCACGCCTGACAATAATCTGGAGGAAATTTGTAAATCTTTGTGGTCGTGTCGTAACTGGGTTTGAAGTCGCCAAAAGCAAATTCGTTTATTGCGCTGCCTCAGCTGCGGCAGCCCGGGTAATTTTACGGTAATCCTCTGCTCTCAGGATTTGACACTGGATGAGTGGGTTTGTCACGTACAGCGCAGATACGGTAAGCCCGGCGAGTGCGTCGGGGGGAAATAAGCATTCTCGGCAAGCCGTAGCGCAAGGGGAGAAGCAAAGAGCGAGATTGATCCCATCAACGACACACGCCACCGACAGTCACGCGTCGCCCTGGATCTTTCCCTTATCTCTCATGCAACGTCCGACTATTCCAGCGTATCGACTTGGATCCGGGCTCAAAAGCATCATTGGGCGCAATCTTTCCGCTAGTTCCTTGGAGGCCTTGCTGAGGAGAAACTTCGCTGACTTCAACTCGCTGTCCGACACGCCGAGTTTCACCGGCTTCTCGCTTGGATCGCTTGGAAATACCGGAGAGCGCCCATGCAGCGCCCATGGCGAGGATCCTTATATTACGGTGGGACTACTTGGACAGACTCAATGTCTCTTTCTCCCTCCGACAGCTCAGCAAAGCGCGGCTCGGATTCGCGCGATTCCAGTGAGTTCCCGCTTCACAGTGGCATCGTCAAAAAGGCCGAGCACGAAGGTCTTCTTCCCTTCCCTCTCGCGCAGGATAGGTCCTTCCCTCCCTTTCCGCAGGGAGCGTACTTGTGAGCTTCCATTCTCCTCTTATCTAGGCCCCCCAATCCATGGTTCATCCGAAGGCTCTTAGGATGGCCCGTCGCCGTCATACTTGGCCAGATGGTCGTCCAAGGTTTTGTTCTTCGTGACTGTGAAAGCCCGCGGGCAAATTACGCTCCCAATATCCTCTGTGCGCTGGTTTGAGAGTAACCACGCTTGATGACGCTGCTAGTTACCCTCATCGCCACATTCCTTGCGTCGTGCTCATCTTTGCAAGTTTTAATAATTCCAGAGAGCTTGGTCCCCGTCTGATTCATTTCTAGTCTTTTCTCGTACGCCATTCGACGATCGATATCGCTCTACCTCTATCGCCTGATGACTCTCGCAACACTTGGCGCGAGCGTGTCCATTTCAACACGCTCTCTTGTTTTTTCACGCCACACCTTGAAGTGGCCTCTGCTCTCCACCTTCTTCCTGATCCTGACCGGAATTCAAACGTCAGGGTTAGTCCCTCTCTGCGGTGGCAGCCCTGATAATTATTCAGCTGGACCACCCTCCTAACCCCCGTCCCAATCGTGATCTCAACCCCGCTCGTGGGCCCTGAACTCGACTTGGCAAGCCCTATTTTTCGCCGAAATGCAGTGGCATGACAGCATTTGTGCGCCCTCCTTCTCGGCCTCGTCTACTGGATGAATACTTGGTTAGGTAGTGAGGCCGCGATCGCCCCCGTCGGAAGCATGGATGTTGGCCACGCGGCTGCGAAGATGGCGTTTGGGTTCAACACCTCCGTCACATTTTTGGGAGAGACATTCAGCGCATCTACAGGTATCTGCGCCTATCTTGCTTTCTCTTCGACGATCTGGCTAACCGCTCCAGCGGGGATCTGGCCCGCGACACTGGAAGAAATCAACATGGTTACGTGGGTGCCCGCGACGGGCGCCGTTCCGCCAACGATCGCGAACAAGGCGCCGCTTCCACAGGGGATCATGTCGAATTACTCGGTTATCCAGCAAGGTGAATGCGCGCCCGCAGCTATCTATGGGCACGCAACTGAATGAGCCATAGGACTCATGGCAGATGTGTCATGCCACTCCCAGAAACTCACGACCAGGACGACACCGTCTTTGCACATGCGGAACGGCACAGTTCAGACGTCGGATCACCAGGACGCGGACGATTTGGTACCTGTGACGTGGGTGCAGATGACCTCAAACTGCCCAGTCGTGCACTACGGCACGCAGGATGCTGTGACGTACTACGGCTACGGTATGTCTCGAGACGCGAGCAGGAGTTGTGGACTCAATGCGGTGCAGGAAATGAGTCTACTGTGACATGGACTTTGTCATGATGTTTGACTGCAAGAATGAGACAAATTACCGTGCGTGCGCAGTCACGTTCCGCAGTTGCAGTTGCCTTCGACCTCGATTTTTATCTTTCTCGTTAGCGGTGGTGTTCGCGGGATATCAAAACTACGACTTCCTCCAGACGACCGTGTGCACGGTCGCCTCAAAAGCAAGCGTGGGCCTGGGGTGGGTGCCGGACGCGGGCCCTGCCCTCGTGAGGACGGGCGAGTATGGGCCGCTGTTATCCGGTAGCCTGTCACGGTCGCCTTGAGAGCTTTACTCCGACACTCAGGCTGACCGCCCCTAGCGCTCGGGCGCCTACGTGATTGGGGATTTTACCGAGGCCTCTCAGAAATTGGATTCTTCTTGCGTGGTCCGACGTGGCTTTAGACACGAACAGCTGCCTGGCATCGACAAGCACAAGTTCACTTGAAAATGCACGGCAAAGTGAGTTGGATCCACTCTCTGCATTGGCCTTGTTCTCCTTCTCCCGGCCACCAGTTCGGACTATTCGCGGACGAGCAGGGTGTATGTCACTGTCGGGCAGTATTTTCCGACTTGAGGTGTGTCGCTATTCATCTTAGCGAACGCTGCCGATGACTGAAGGGCGATTTGCGGCCGTCGTGCGCTCAGGGAGGTTGCCCGCGCATTCAGCAGTGAGTATATGTTCCTCTCCCTTGTGTAATTCTTCGTCCCGCGGTTATCAGTGCCTCCGTAGTGCGGCGGATTTGTCCCGGTTCATCAATGTGCAGCGAGAAACTAGATGCGGAAGACTGGACTCTCCAAAGTTCACAGTGCACCTCCAACTAGACTGAAATCTGGATTGTTCACTTGAGAGCCATATTCATTCATCCTTGTAGCATTATTGTCCGCCATTTACCTCGGATGCGTCCTCATACTTGCCAACTCGAGCTCCCAATCCCCTCGCAAGATGTTGGTGATGAACTGGCTCCTTCCATGAATTTAGACTGGCCCAGGGAAGTGGAAAGGCCGGGCTCGGCTTCCCGACCTTTGATTGTCCTTGTTGTGGCGATACTCACAGCGCGTCGGCATCACGTGCCCATCGCGACCATCACGTGTCCATCGCATTCTTCGTTGATTCTTCGTCATCCTTTGCATCCTACGTCTCAGCCACTACCATCATGCCCGCCAAACACCATCCAGTGCCCAGCTTGCCGAGAGATTCCATCTCATCGAATCTAGCTCTGGCTTCTTGGGCCCAGTGAACGAGGCGCTCTTCGCCAAGGTCTGTAGTTTTCCCTATCTTTGCACTATCAGCGGCAATGAATTATGTCTCACAGGTCAAAAAATTGTGGCAAACCTAACAAGACCCGCGAAATGCAGATAATCACCGTACTTTATCCTCTCAATACCCCGGGCCGGAACTGAAACCAACTCAGTAGTGACAGGCCAGTTTTGCGGCGCGATACCTTCCAGTGGCAATCGAGGCCTACAAAACTGTGCTCGACCTTATCAGTCCTTGTACAACAATGCTCAGAATGCTCACGGAGTCCGGTTACTTTGCGAAATTTATGCGAGGGCCCCTAGGGCGAGACCTATACAAGGTCCATGCCAAGTGCCTCGCTGAGCTGGATATCACACTCGAGACGACGCTCCTGGTTTGATCTTTGAATGAAGTCGAGCAGCATTCAGCAGACGGATCCAGATGCGATGGAAAGCGTCATTGTGATATTGAGCTTCTTGATGGTTTGTGCGTCACGAACCGCACATGTCGAATTTGCTTATCGGACTTGACCCTGCGTAGATTCTGACCATTATCACCACAACGCCGGAGGCCACGACAACCAAATTGATCAAAACTTTGCGAGTCATATAAGACTTTTACGAAACTCGATTCATGAATATCCCGATTCCTGTGGTGAAAAAGGATACCCATCGGCTACACATCATCGCGGTAGCGGCTCTCCCATCCTTCCGATATGCCTCAATTGATATTTGTTAAGGTATTGTCAGAAATTCGCGCAAGTAGGTTAACTTCGCTGCGTAAAATCCCCTCCGAATTGATTCCTATGTTCGCAGCGGCGAAGGATTCCTCACGGGACAAGTCAAAGCGCCAACATGCTCCGCGCTATAGGCACGATGATGCCCTTGATCACATGTGGGGGCGAGAGACCGGTTGCTGGGCCAAGGGGAAACAGAAAGGTCGGCTCAGGTGCGGGCGCTGCGAAACACAGACTTACTGCTCAGCAGGTAGCGATTTTCTCATGTCTGTTTGCAGAGCACCAAAAGGCAGATTGGCCTGGTATGTCGTGGCTCGCGTTAGGCCCCTCCATTTTTGATTGACTTGTCTGCCCGTCCTAGTGCACAAGAATTCTTGCCTTGAAACCGTGTATTGACCTTGAATCCCTTGTTCTCCCCTGTGTCACTTCCCCTTATCGTCCATGCATGAGGACATGCTTTCTTGGATTCAACTTTGGGTATGCGAAGTAATATTTGGTAACATCCAGGATTCACCGGAAACCCTTCACTGAATTATGGGTGGATCGTGCTTGATGTCCGCTGTCAGATCGAGAAGCAAGGCTAACGCACGCAACAGAGCGGTACCTCAGCAACATTCTCGCTTTTCTAATACTGACTCATCTTGCGTCTCTCAGCCTGTCTCTGCTGGCTCTTTGAATCTCCCTGTAGCGTGGAACTGCACGGCCCTCCCCGATGGCGCGCTGCTCAGTCTTCAATTAGCATGAGGATTTTCCATTCCTCATCGTACCTATCACTGATAGATGGTTTTCTCCCGTTGTCATTCTCGACCTCCCAACGCGGCGGTGATTGGGCCAAGAAATCTGGGGTTTCTCTTCCACCTGTTTGTATTTTTGGGAATTGCGGGGCTAGCCGTGAGTCTTCTTGATCACCCATCGCAACACGTCGGCGTCCGAACAGCAATAAATCAACTTTGATGGACTCACTACTGCTCAGTATTTCCCGTTCAAACTCGTGGTCTGCCGTCCTCGACCCCGAGTTGGGAAGATGGTGCCCGAGCTATAGGCGGTATGGGTGGATGTCTGGGAAGGATGCGTGGACGGTTGCGTAACTTTCCAGCAAGTTCACAAGGGGACGGCAGATCTTCTTGCGAAGACGCGCATCAGCGTCAGTGCGGGCCCGCAATCACCGCATCCCACATCCCACATTTGACATGGATCTCCCAGGCAAGATGACGGGAGTGCGCATCCATGGGCTCGGTGGAGTGTCGCTCTCACAATTATCTCTTCGCGCGGTGGCGGCCTGACGGACGGAACTTTCCCACCGGTTATTCTTGTTCTGTGGGACATATTCTGGGTCCCAGCGGCGTTTTTCATCGGCGGCGATTTGTTTTAAAAGCGGGAGGGTGGCATTGATATTTGCCCGCTATCCAATCATATTCTGGCATACTTATCAGTTCCTCAGGATCAGTGCTGCCCCTGCCCCTCCAATTCACCACACGCGTACGACCCTGGAATCTCCCGAAATATTCGCTGAGTCTGCGTGCCTTACAACTCATGCAACGCTCGAGAACCCGGCGCATCTTAGGACGGCCGTCTCCGCTGGGGACGTCCGGCTCTTCGCGTGGCCCATTTGATTCAAACCGGACCCTGACAGTGAGTTGAACTGGGAGTGCGTTTTATTTTCTCTCGCGACTGCTGGATAAACGTTTCGGAGAATGAGTGCATGAGACACGCCTGTAAGATATGCACGAGAGTAGAAGCATTGGGGGGGGGGGACAAAAATAGTCACAATGCGGCAGCCTGTCTGATCACTAGAGTAAAAGCCAGCGCTTCCCAATGCTTCATCCGCGAGGACATTGTCGGAATGGCCTCCTAAATCGTGTTGAACGAATCCGGTCCTGAGCATGAATTTAAAAAGGAGCCTCGCCAATCGCCAACCGTAAAAAATATGGGGATGGGAATACAACCAACACTGCCGTACAGAAACTGGCAGCTCACGGTTGTTGAATGTAAACATAAAAGGATAGACAAAGTAATGTCTACAAGGAATGCCAATGCATTGCGCCCAGCAAGGGACGCGCCCTCGGCCACCCTAGACGTCGGTAGCGGTGCGTCGACAAACCAGTGCCAGCACAGACAGGACCGGCATCTCGGCGCAGCTACGTGATCCATCGCTTTCTTCCCGAACGTTCGCCCAATCTCCGACCAAAATCCTATTCTACGTGCCGAATCTGGGGACAAGATTCCAGAGCTGTTTATCCCCCACTGGCTTGCGGGGCGGCCCACGATTCTCCCACTGTGGCGGGCTGCGCCCCATCTTCAGATACACTTTTTCCAAGACTTTTTCTGTTGTACCATTCAGCGCCATAGCCGCCCGCGATGCCCTGGCGACCGCATCGTCCTCCCTGGAGCTCCTCCAGTCCCTCTTTCGTCACGGTTCCGCACGCAACAGTTCGCTTCCTGTTCCGCTTTCGTACGCATATTCACGGTGGCTACACAGAGCAGGCCGTCGGCTATGTCATCACGCATGATCGTAAGGAGACGAAGATCTGCGGTATACTGTACTGTAGGTGCTCGCCTGTGCGGCAAATCTGTTAGAAGGTACCGCCGTTTTGAAAGATGCTGAAATCCGTCTCTCATCGTATTTCGTAGCCCGCACGACGCAATTGTGGACGCTCTTGCGACATCTCACCGGTTTCCCGAGATGTCAGCGCCACTCCCCGCGTGAAGGCTACATCTCGGAGTGCTTGTCAGTCAATAGTGGCGGTTTCCCCTGCTGGCGCTGGTAGGTGGTCATCCAGGTCGCCGCCTTGCTGCTCATTTTATTCCACAGCTACTCCACAGCCATGATATCTCAAGGCGGTGTGCTCAGTAACCCACCAGCGTGCCGCGCGGTCCCATGTCCCCGCTGCGCCTGCTCCCACAACTGCGGGATCTAGTGCTAAATCCCCGCGCCGAGGCTTCACCTCAGGGTGCCCGGCAGCCACTCGCGGTGTTTCCCCGTAGACGCAGGTATGTTTTCGTCTGGACAGGCTGCATATCTCGTCTGATTCTTAACCCAGCCACATTCCGTGCCATGCTCTCCATCCGAGAGGGTGGTGTGCCCAGTCCCCCGGCGCACTGCATGGTTCCATGTCTCCCGGTGCGTCTTATCCCGCAACTGCAACATCGCACTCACTTTGAATGATGTCTCAGCATCCAGGCGTCTGTGCGACGGGAATTTGTAGCGTGTCCCACGGCTGTCAAGGATTGACGGGCCTCCTATGTAGCTTCGTGCGTTTCGTTGCCCTTCCTTCCCCCGAATATGTCTGACCCTCTTCCCTAGGCGTCGATCGGTACCCGACTGGATCTTGAGGATGGCTCCCGCTGGTGCGTACGCAGGCCTCTCCCTCTGTCGCCCTCCAGATAGTTTCTGAATATCCGGATCCAGCGCCGTCGCAGGGCAGCACCCAACACGAATCGTGCCGGGGGTGGATGTTATGGCGCTACCGCGACCTCAAGGTGGTACGGACGAGCATTGGTGAGTTTCGCATGCGCCTTCTTTGACGCCGGCCGAGCGCTTATTTCCAGGCCCCTGACACGCGTTTATTTCGCGAGTCAGAGGCAGGTGTCGCGCGCCGCCGCTCAATCGCTACGAGGGCGCCCCTTCCTGCCCTCGCACCAAGGTGGTTTGATTATATTCACGGCGACGACCACGAAATGAAGGTCGACTTGCCAGGGCTGCTCGGGGACGTACATGTATGTCTTCTTCTATTCATCATCACTGAAGCTTACCGGCCGTTGTAAAGAGTACACCTGTACGCATGGCCGCCGGTGCCCCTACCCATCTCATGGTGCATGGCTTAAGCGCAGTGTTTATGAGGGACCCATCGGTTCATCAAGCGGACGGAGCGCACCTCCGCATACTTGCGCAGATCTCCAGGTACGTTCGTGCGCTCCGCGTTCGTTCGACCGAGCTGAAATCTCCCAAGTTTTCAGGCGAGTTGGGCTCATCGGTATAGATGACCCTGCTTGACACACTATGGTTGCTGAATGTACATTCCATATCATGTATTCGGAACCCGACCCTTCTTTGCTATATCATATTTCCATTCTACAATGAATTTTATACGTTCTCCGTGCCTGTTTTGCTGTCCCTCCCTTATGATACTATACTGGTTCTTCTCGCAGAAGCCTCCGTGGTTTACCCATCCACATAGTCGTTCTGAAAATGCGCATCAGCCGCGGCGAACGTCTCTTCGAGGGCCGTCGCGTGCCGACGCAAGATCTCGTCAGTATCCGATTGCGCGGCGGCGGCCCAGCCCGCGATGAGGGCCGCCAGCTGAGCGTCGATGGTGGTTTTCAAGATGGCGGCTTCCTGATCGAACTGCGAGGCGCGAGTGTCGATAGCCAAGTGGGGCGTTGGAGTGGATTGGGCTGAGTTTAGAGCTGACGGCGCGATGGTGTTCCTGGAGCACCACTGGCAGAGCGAGCTTCCATCCGTCAAGCTCTGGCGCGGGTAAAGGTTGCCGCACGCGTGACAGGGCTGTTAAGTGTGTGTAAGGATATGAAGTACGGGCTTCGGTGGGACGCGGCTGCGCACCGTATAATAGCGCATTTTAAGGGGACGAGGTGCCGCCTTCGGTGTTCGCTGTCCGATGTTTGAGTCAAATTTTCTAGTGGTCGAAGAGACTAGGCACCTTCGGCGCCATCACGAGTTTCACAGGCCCAACCTTCCGCTGGCGACGTTTCTTTTTGGGCAAGGATCGAGTATAATGTCAGCGTTTTGTCGCGAAGGGTAGCCAAGCGGACGCACCGTAGTCATAATGATGAGGGGAAGAGCGCGAGATGGCCGTGGGGTGCAGGCTGGGACTTTGTATGCTCCCATATCGCTGATCGCCGCTGAAAATCTCGCATACGGAAGCCTCCCGTAATCCTTGAGCAGCTAAATAATCTCCGTACAGCCAAGATAGATCGGGGTGGGAAGACATATACGCCTGCCCAAAGTATAATTGATCGAAGCCTAATTTCTTCGACTCGGAAGATTTTAAGTATCCTTTGGTGAGAGCATTTCAAGGAAGTTCTGGCCACTGAAACTCGGGAGACCGTCTCACTACACACAGGCGTCGTCAAAAATCCCCCTTCTATGATGTTCAAGTGCGATATTTAGATGGGAAGCTGGGTACTGTTGGGAACCACTGCACGGGTGTAACTTTTGATTCTCGGTAATATGGCGGGCATAATATAAATATGCCATGAAAGTATATTTTCCTAGGGCCACTCGTATTGAAGACGTGTTTTTGTCGAATTGGCTCAGCTTGCGCGGGATGGGTCGGAGCCCTCGGATCAGTGCGGCATCACGTTATTTGCCGCCGCCATCACTTAAGCTTTGCCCGTCCTTCCTCCGCGCCATCTCTCCGCCGCCACTCTCGCACGCCCCCGACACCGATCGCCCGTCCTGCCCGGATGCGTATGGCCGTAAACTATCAGCTTCCCCCTAATCCTCGCCTGATAACGCCCACTGGTGCTTTATGCGAGTAAGTAAGGGAGACGACGTTCTGTTTTGGCAACACGGGCTGGATTCTGCACACCTTCTGTGTCGACTGGTCTGGCTTCCATTCAAATGATGTTGATTCATTCCCAAGTGATGGTCAGCCCATTCCATATTGGGACCAGACCGGCAGCTTCGCAAAGATGATCAAAACAAAAAAAATTGGAGGAGAAGAAGACAAAGAGACCCGGCGGACCTCAGGTCTGAGGTAGCGTTTCATCATTCATGCGGTGGCGTCGTTATCCAACTTTGTACCTGGCGACGAAGGAATAGGCACGCTCCATCGCTCCCATCTCTCATTTTTAATTTCCATCCCGCGTTTTTCTGACAACTTGACAGGACGCTCCTAACTCCTGATACCCCCGGCTGTGGAGCCCATCGGCACGCTCCTGGTGGATCCCGAGTCACTCGGGTGCGCGCGGGCTTCTCAAATCTCCTCGGCCACCTTGTTCGTGCCTCAACTGACATATCTCGCCTCCTCCTCTGCACATCGCAGTGCCCTGTGGAAGATCCTCCGACTTGCAGACATCGCTCCAACATACATGCCGGTCGCTTGGGATGTATCTCCTCGCAACGCTCGCCGCAGAGGTGTGAGTACAAGTATACATTGTGACCGCTACTAATCCCTTTGTCAGGGGACAACCCGTCCTCCCGCTGTCGCGTCGATGCTTTCCGCCCATAACTCCTCATGCTCACTACGCCGGCGTCAATTCTCGCGGCCACCCGCGTCTCGGCCTGGAAGGGGAGATTGACCTGACGTCTGCACGTCGCACAGGCGGCCCGGGCATATCTCGCTCCCTAGTCTTCTCAGTCGTCAAGAGTGGTTTACGAAGCCCGCCATCTCATACACGTTCATCAAGCAGACGCGTCTGAGAGACTTCTCGCATGGGTGCGTCTTCGCCCGCCGTTTGATCATCTAGAGATTTGACGCCAGAGTCTGCAGGCATAACCTTCGTCCATCGTAGCTGAGCGGTATGCGCCCCGTCCATCGTGTCGCGTATCGCGTGGACGCTGATTCATTCCTGCCTAGGTTCCCAGCTTCATCGGGCAGAGGCGCAGGCATCGCTTTCCGGCGGACTTGATGGCGGCGAGCATCCACATGCGAGTATAGACATCGCGAGCAGGCTACGTCATGACACGACGCAACCGGACGCGTTCCACCATCTCTTCGAGATTCAGCGTCAGACAGGTGTGTGTGTACCCGTTAGTCTCTCGCCTCGACTGATAATACAGGCTTCTGCTCCGCCCCACCCCGTTACGTCCCTCATCCCCACCTCAGAGTAGCCCCTTCGCCGAACCATTCTGTTCTTGGTGCACTTCCCGCTACCCTCGAGGCTAGGGGCCGTCTGTATAGACGATTGATACATCCGTCTAAGTGCACCGGTTCTGACGGACGCCCGGCCGCTGGCAATGGAAGGAGTCGGGCGCGCACTTCCTGGGCGCCGGCACGAAGCAGGCGCAGAAACTACCCCCGACAACGCACGGTCCTCTCGATCTGCGGCCCTTCTCGTTCGGTCTGACTGGACCTACGATCTTCCGCGGGCACCGCCGGGTACCTTCAAGTCAGTCTGAGTCCTAGCGCGTGCGTTATCCTCCTTCTCCCCTCAATCCTATATCGCGCAAATCTACCCCCAGCAGGTGAATGTCGCCCGCCGTCCAACTGCGATTGCGCCGGGTATTCATCGATAGTCGGCTGCCTCCTCTGCGTTCTTGCTAACGATGAGGCCCGCCCCTGCCGGATGCGCTGCGGTATCCGGCATCGGTGCGTGCGGTACTCTTCTAACGGTGGCCCCAACTGATTTACGTGCCAGCTCTGACAGAGCCTCTTCCCTTCGCCGGCGGCAAGTATTCGACGGTCATCCGGATGAGTACTACAGTTCTTCACCTCTCGGCCTTGACTGAATCCCATTTCAGCGAGAGTGACCATTGTCTCCGTATTGGCTGTCCAATCCAGGTCGAATCACTGTTTGCCATTATGAGAGTAAGCCAATTTAGAGGAATGCCACGGAACCCTGTCGAACATACGCTCCGTAGGGTACTTTGTCATGTGGCCATGTGTATATTTCGTTCAAATAAAAAATGCTTCATTGACCCGACTGCCAGGAGGAATGAGCGCTCAGTGGCGGTGTCGGCGCTTCTTCTCTTCCGGTTCCATCCCGGAGGCTCCGACCATCGCTCTGGCGCAGCATGTTGAAGCTTCGGGTCCATTCGGAAACCATATTCGACTTACACCCTCTGAATCAAGGATATCACTGATCGAACCGACTCTCTTCCTTAAAACGCGATATCTATTATCATTCAACTTGTTCACAATATCATCTCCTTCTTTTGTTTCGCGATCCTTCAAGTGTGAAGTTCAATAATTAGAAGATGCTCTGGGTCTTTTGGTATAATTTGGCGTTTCAAAGTTAAGGGTCCTGGATACTACGGGATGTCTCAGCTGGCTTTGCTTACACGAAGGTCATGTGGGCTCCCTCCAATTACTGAGAGTCGAACAAAACCAGTTGTCATTGTATCAGTATCGCAACGTATCGACATTCAAATCAAACGGGGGAGTGATTCTCACGCAATTATGAGAGCGAACGAATGGCGAATCCTTGTCAAGGAAGAAAACAAGCAAGCAAGGAAAGGAATATTCACGGTACGGGCCGATTTCCACCTGAGGATCAGAGAGATTTAGTATGGCGTCGTGGCTTGGCACACCTATATCACTCATCAGAGGTGAGAAGTCCTATTTACCCGGGGCGCTAGCTGAAATAGCTCTAGCATTACATAATAATTGCACTTACTTTGAAGTCTACTTCCCTGAGGATTTCACGGTTTATAGGCCAGTGGGCGGAACCAGGGGAAAGTGTGTGTGCGGGTATGTTTCAACCTCCGCGTGCAATGCAGCATGCCGAAATTGCTGTTGAATAATGGACGCTTCCTATCACGATTTCTCAATCGTTCTGAGTTAGCCTGCCGATTGCCTCCTTGCACTGACAATCGAGTAATTGGTGGACAGCTTTGGTAAACGCCACATCGAGTTTTCATTGAATCCATTCGTTGTTGATCCGGCTCAGGAACGACCGGTTCACAAACACAGATACTCGTATGTATCAGGGTTGAGTCCTGTCAGAGCCATTCGGCTTAGACTACGACACTAATATTCTTGCTTGAAGTTGAGATACCGAGTGATTACGTGTGCAGCAAATAAGCTTTACCACGAGGCACACTCGCATCAAAGGTGATGTTGAGGGAAGAAAGTCACCTTCCGGCGACCCAGTCGCTCTTCTGTATCATCCCTTCTCTCTCCATCCCAGACAATACGAGAATCTCCATTGATCACTGCTTCACGATACAGATAAAGACCATGCCAACCAATAATCCGGTCGGTATGCCCTCTCGCGTGCGTGAAGTGCGGCCGGCCCAGTCCCCCATCCTGAACGTGTCCCGCGTCTAGGAGATTCGCTCCGAGCGGCCGATTCAAGACCGTGAACCAGGCCACCCCAGTGATGCCCCAGGTGAACCAGTGAGTTTCGCCGGCCCGTGAAATTAAAAACATCCGTCAAAGCCAACCGCGATAGACAATTGCGCCCGAGGTGTGGGTTAAGCATGGATATTCGAAGTTGTTCTTGAACGGGTTATTCGCGACGGACCGGAGCAACAATGCCGAGGCTGAGGTGAGGTGCCAGTCCCGCGAGTTGTCCATCGCTTACTGAAACCCATAGACGTCTCCGGGAACGGGAATTTTGGGAAGGATCAAAAAATTGATGTGCTTCAGTTAGATGGAAGGAACCACGAGAGATGCGTACACTGCTGACTATACACATGAACCTGACTTAAAAAAAAGAAATACACTGCGCCATACAATAACAATGTATATACGAATGCGGGGACAAGGCGGTACGGTGGCCTCCCACTCATCCTGTGGAGAGATTTCCGAGCAATGAGGCGTGTCTCTGCGGAGGTGTAAATGAGTCAAACCGATGAAGCCCGGGGAGATTGCATAGCTCACCAGCATGGCCCGGGGGGCGAGCGCGGGCCATCGCGCACGACAAGACATCGGAATGCGGTAGCTAGATGCTCGTCGCGGTCGCGGCCGTCATGACCGAGTACACCGACGCCAGTAGGGGGAGAGGCTGGAGAACACAGTGGAGCTTTAATCATTTAACGAGAATGCCGGGAAGAGCTCCTAGCATTTGACCTGGTGGTAAGTGCACGCCTTAATAGTATCAGGAAGAGGAAGGAGCTCACGAGGGATGTGGCGGGTTCTCAACGTTCCCTCATTACATCCGCTCAGGCAAGTGAAAATCGGATGTGGCTGTGCGATCTCCATTCAGCGAAGACGGGCCGGAGGGCAAGCCAAAACGTACCGAACCGGAAATCGTCCATCTGGTGGAGGGCGATAATGCCCGCCACGCCATGCGTACGTCGGGCCAGTCCGCAGCGATGTCGATGTCGATCTTCCGCTCGACTGCCGCAGTGTCCCCGCGGACGGTGAGTCGGTCGAAACCGACATGCGAGGGCTGCGAAGGCTTAGACAAGCACTACTGCACCCAGGGCCGACTATCCGATACGCAGCGTGTGTGATTGTCATCCGCGACAGGAATACTAGTCACTAGAAGGCTGTCAGTGGACGGAGTCGCGGAAGGAAGCACCCCGCACCGTCGTCGTCTGGGAAGACCATCCTGTCTCCCTTCAGTTGCTCCAGTCCCGGAGGTCGGCGTATACTGGGCCTGAGCTACACTCGTTCGTCTAAAAGTCATCGTCAGCGCGGCCGGCAACCGAAACTAAGGTACCTACACACCTTTGGAGAACATCGGCACCGCGACGAGGGCGAGTAGCGCGCCCCATGATTCTTCTGGATAACAATGATGACCAGCTCCAGGTCTAATGGCGACATGGATCCGTCGAAGGAACCGTGAGGGCACCCACCCGGATGATGCGCAAGAGGGATGGGACTAGAAGGGTGTCAGTCAACACAGTCATCATTAGGAGGGGAAGGAGAGGCCGCGCACCTGTAAATGCATCCTGCGCACCCTTCGCGGCTCCCCCAGGGCCGAGAGGCAAAGCGTCTGCACGATATTGGTCAGCGGGGGCGGGAAGCACAGCCACCGCAGACACGCCACATTTCAGGATGATCTGCCCCATGACGAGAGTGAGTTGCGAGCACGGCGCGCCGCGTGGATGGGGGTATCGATGACCACCCTCCGTTCCCAGGCTGCAGAGCGGAGATGGGAGCGTGGGCTGTCGGGAATGGTGTCAGTTCACGTAGACCCAACGTAGACCTAAGCGCGAGGTAAAAGACGACGTACCGAGTCGCTGATAACACGCGTGTTATCCGGGAAGGATGTATCCCACGCTTCTCGCGTCTTGTGCCCCTTCAGGTCCCCGCGTCACGGGAGCTAGCGACGCAACGGCGTATTGTTGAGGTATGTCTGCAAGAGATTTGTCAGCGGAGGACGGGCAGCATAGCCACCGCGGACACGTACACCCAGGTGCATCGCTGGCGATTCTCGGCTTGCGCTTTGCGGAGCGCGGCCTACGAGAGGGCCGATTCACGCGCAAGGGACCATCACGACGGACAAGGTGTTCACGTCAGCCGTGACGGGTAGACTAGGAAGCTGTCAGCCCGGATAGCCACAAGCGAGAGGGAAAAGATGACGCACCGAGGCGTCCACAACGCGCGCGCTATCCGGGGCACCCCACGGCTCCTTCCCGGTAGATGAGATGTGATTCGCGAGGACGCGCACCGGGACGAAGGGTGCCTACAAACTAGACCGGTGTCAGTCGACGTAGCCGCTAAGAAGGGGAAGAAATAACCGCGCGCTCACACACCTGGCCGGGAAGAATGCATTCTGCGCCCTTTCACCCTCTCCTTTCCAGGGAATAGAAACGCAACGGCGTGTTATTGAGGAACGTCTGCAAGGTGTGGGTCAGCGCAGGCGGACAGTACAGCCAACGCGGATACGTACCCGCCGCAACGAGGGCCCGCTGCGTTGTATCGCGGCCGAGGCTGCGCTGGTCTGTCTGCGACACCGCGAGAGCCCAGGCACGCGTCAGCCTGCGGACGGCACGTCAAAATGCTTTCTGTTAGCCGTGACACCCAGTCTAAGAAACCGTCAATGCAGGAAGGCACAAACGCAATGGAGCCGACGACGTACCGAGAGTCGCGCTATCCGCCGCCAATGCACCCCGCGTCGCTTGAGTGGCTCCTTCCCGGGTGGAGATGTAATGGGGGGTGGACGCGTGTGTCTGCCAGCCATCATCAGGAGACACTAAGCGTAGCCAAAGGAGATACATACACGTGGAGAATCTGCGTCCGGGGCAGGGCGCGGAGCGCGACGCGGCCGCTGTGTCGATGCTCAACTAGTCCTGGGGTATCGCTGGCGGCCATTCGCCCGCGTGCTGCAGAAGAGACGGGAGCATGAGTCACCCCCCTCAAGCCTACACCGCGGAAATGGGCAGACTCCGCCAGCGCTGTGCTCTGCCGGGCCTGGTGCATCTGTGGGTGTACTGTCTCAGCCGGGTAAACGAAGAGCGCAGATGAAGTCATACGAGCCTGGCCAGGAAGTCTATACCTCGGCGCGCGCGGGGAGTGCGCCAAGGGGTGCACCAGATGTCGCGTGAGGTGAGCCTGCGCAAGGGATTGCGCCCGGAGTTGCCTATGCCCTGTCTCAGCGATGGAGGCTGCACGAGGACTCCGCCTCCGTCAAGGTGCGAGTCTCCGTTCAGCGAGGGGGTGATCTACGCTCCGTGCGACGGCTGCGCAGCAGCCGTATACGCGGATGGGAAGCAGACGGGAAGGGCGCGGCACGACCGAGCTTTATTGGCTACGCGCGTTTGCGTCTTTGGCGGCCCTGGGTGCTCGAGTGGCGGGGGATATCAGGCGAAGTGGTGTCGCACAACGCCGTGAAGCTGCCTTCGGCGCGTAAGAGTCGACATCGAGCCTGGATAATTTTCAGGCTCCCTTCACTGCAGAATAAGAACGCGCCGGACTTACGGAGGGCGGGGAGGGAGAGGCGGACGCGCCTGCAGACGATGTGGTCAGACTCGTGTAGACAAAGTGAGAGCTCAGAGAGACCTACGGCTGCAAGATCCTGCGCGAGGCGCCACATGACAATTCGTACTGTGTCCTGAGGAGGTGGCGGCTACCAGACGACGGTGGAAAATAGGAATCTGTCCTGGAAAAAGTCAGAAAACAAGGAAAGATCCCATTTGCCGAAGGATAGATGGAAGGGGATGCGCAAGCGGGACGTTCTGTGAAGGTGTGGGAGGCCGTGACGTGGCAGGGAGAGACTTGGGGAACAACGAAGCCGCGGACATATGTTGGTCGTCAAGTACGAGAAGGGACCAATTTAGAATGACATGGGTTTTGGTGGAGCGATGCTGAGCTTGCGAGATGATAGGAAGTAAGCGAGCGCAAAGGAGGATGCTCACCTTAGTTAGGCCGGAGAAGTGCTTCAGGAAGACGCTATCCGCGGGAAAACACCGGAGGCGGAGATCGAAAGTTCTTTGCAAGAAACAAAACGGCACCGTAGCCTGCATGCAGGAAGAGTTCCACGAATGTCAGTATGGCATTATCGATGGAAAATCGATAGTCACACGCGAGGGGATGGGGCTTCTGCGCCGCTGGTCTAACCTGATGGAGCTTAGACGAAGTTCGAGGGGCGAGAAGTTGGTATTTGCTCCTTCTAAGCGGGGCACCGACGTTCAGTGCAACGAGGGACGCGATGGAGGGAGAGGAAAAGGCACGCGCGGCCGTGATTGCCGATCCAGACCATGCCGATGATGGTGGCCGACATGATCCGCACCAGACCTAAACCAAAAGTACAACAATGTGTGCGTGCAACTCTCAGGAATAATCAGGTCAGGAGGTCCCGAACAAACACAAATTTAAAGGTACATCCTGGATCCTACGATCGCCATGCACGGTGGAACATACACGGCCGGCCTTCGCGCACTGGCGGCCTAGTCTTTACCGCCATCGGCAAATTCGTGCTAAATAATATCCAGAGACTTTCAGTACATTCTCGCGGTCTGTTTATCTTCAAACTGAGGCTACATCGAAGCCCTCATTCGCTTTCATCAATCCACGGTGGTTGTCCCGGGCTGCCGGTGACTTCTGGGTCGTCCATTGTAACTTCTTGTGATCTACCTCGGATTCTCCCGTGGATCACTGGATAATGGTATTTTTTTTTGTTGCCCCTTCGCTTATGCATGGGAACACCTACAAAGTCGTGCCTACAAAGTTGTGCCTGAAGCACAGAGATCCCCTTGCTTTCTCATCTTCAGCATGGTGCGTCCTCTACCGGTCCTCTATACTGAACTCGCGAGTTCTCATATTATCCGTGGTATCCGCAGCCCAAAGCGACACGACAACGACCTCAGCGTCGCGGTCGATTCATGGATCCCATTATCGCCCCGCCAGCGCCGAACGCTACCCCGGCGCTTAAGATGCGCTATTACGCGAAGGTACCCCCTCCCCATTCGCCCCTCCGCCCACCTTGTATATATTGACGCGCACTGGACAGCCCTGCGACGCGTGCGGCAAACTTTACCCGCGGAAGAGCTTGACGCACGGCAGCCCACTCTGCCAGGGCTGCTTTAGCCTCACCACCGCCACATCGCAGCCGCCTGCATCAGCGCTGCAGCCGCCCATTATCGTTGACACGAGCGCAATGGAGTTCGAGCAGCAGGCGGCGGCCTTGAAGCACGCCGTAGACATGCGAATTGCCGCAGTCTGGGCTGACGGGGCCGCCGCATCCCCTGCGGACATGGAAGAAGTTCTCCACCTGCACGCGCCCCACTTGGAAAAAACATTAAATGCGCTTGACATATTATTTCAGAAGAGTTGAAGAGCCGCAGCGCGACGTGGGTGGTTACGAAAAAGAATATGCGTTGCACGGATCCATGGCGCCGGGTGTGGATGGCGAGAACGTACAACAGGTACATACTTATGGAGTGTCAAACAAAAAATAAGAAGACGAAAATGACTTTATTCTCCGGTTCATCTACATTCGACCTATGTACATTCTTGAGAGCATGCGGCGTGTATGGTACAAGTAGCTGCAAGAAAGAATATAAAAGTCATTGTGTAAATGCCGATGATATGGTAATTTGAAGGTGAGTGCCTGAGCGCTTGTTCGGCGTCTAACAAAAAAAGTGATCAGGGCGGGGCGGCATTACAGGAGAACGCGGAAGTCGCATTAGAATCCCACTTAACCGCTCATGCATGCCGCTGGAACATCTGTCCGGATGGGCTACCTTCCCTGCAATGATGAGTATGTCCACGCTTTGAGAGACGGCACGGTCGGTAAGCTTGAAGGAAAGCCCACACAATTGGAGACCATGGTAGCATCGGACGGTCTTGATCTCCCGAGAACTGTCGGGAGTGGATGCTGGATCGGTCGCCCGACGCTACCTCCTTTCTCATGCCCTCTGGGAATGTGTACCTAGTCGGCATGGAATTAGAGCTACTGCATCGGGAGTATGACGAGGAAGGAAGGGCATACCAAGGCCACAATTATCCTCGTCGAAATCCCTGCACGAGGCCAGGTCGATGAACCCGGAGAACTTCGAGTATAGACCTAGGATGCACAGAGAAAATTGGGGGACCTCCGCATACTATCGCGATCGACGTACCCCCCTGCCAATGCCTATGCGTTGTTGGCGCATACCACCTAGCTGCCATGGCCACGGTCGCCAAAGACTGATGTGGCGAGCATGGAGTACTGTGGATGTAAGTCGGTAAGGTTTCTCTGAAAGGTCCGTCGCAAGCAACGCTCGAATGACGATCAGCCGAGGGTGGTAGAGATGAGGTAATCTGGCGGTAAGTGCATGTCTTAATAGTATCAGGAAGAGGAGCTCACAAGGGATGTAGCGGGTTCCCAACGCTCCGTCATCATACCCGCGAAAATCAGATGTGGCTGTGCGATCTCCAATCAGCCAATTGAAGACGGGCCGGAGGGCAAAACATACCGAACCGGAAATCGTCTATCTGGAGGAGGGCGAGCAACACCCGCCTCGCCATGCGCACGGCGGGCCAGTCCACGCCGAATCGATGTCGGTCTTCCGCTCAACTGCCGCAGTGTCCCCGCGGACGGTGAGCTCGGTCGAAACCAACACGCGAGGGCTGCGAAGGGTTAGGCAAGCACTCTGCACCCAGCGTGTGTAATCGTCATCCACGACGGGAAGACTAGAAGGCTGTTAGACGACGGAATCACGGCAGGAAGCATCCCACACCTTCGTCGCCTGGGAAGGCTATACTGCTTTCCTTCCGGTGCTCTAGCCTGGGATCGAGTGTGGCTACACCCGTATGTCTAGAAGTCATTGTCAGCGCAGCCGGGAACCGAAGCCAAGGAAGAACAACCGCACCGCGACGAGGGCGAGTAGCGCGCCCCATGATGCCTCGGATGACCGGCTAGTTCTGGGATGACCGGCTGTAGCGGAGATAGGTAGCTCTAACAGCAGCACGCACTCGTCGAAGGAACCGTGAGGGCATCTACCTGGATGATGAGCGTCAACGTAGTCATCATTAGGAGATAGAAAGAACCGCGCACCTGCAGACGCATCCTGCGCCCCCTCAGCGGCTCCTCCCGGGTAGAGACGCAAAGGCGTGCTAAGCGGAGACAAAAAGCACAGCCACCTGCCCCATGAGGAGAGCGAGTTGCGAGCCCGGCGCGCCGTGCGGAGTGGACCCGTCTGCGGGAATCGATGACCCCTCGCTCCTGGGCTGCAGAGCGGGGGCGGGAGCGTGGTCTGTCTGCGAACGGCGAGGCCCAGGCCCGCGCATTGGAGTATCCGGCCTCGGAGACAGGACGCGGTACGTGTCGTTAGCCGTGACTTTGCCGCGACTATGTAGAGTCGAGTATCAGTTGACGGAGACCTAAGCGCGAGGGCAAGGATGACGCACCGAGTCGTTGACAACTTGACAACACGCGCGTTATCCGAGAGGAATGTATCCCACGCCGCTTGCATCCTGTGCCCCTTCGGGTCCTCCCCGGGGCTAGCGATGCGACGGCATACTGTTGAGGTGGTTCTGCAAGAGCTTTGTCGGCGGAGACGGCAGCGTAAGCGCAGCGGATACGTACGGCTTTGAGGAAGATCTACCACGCGACGAGGGTGGATTGGGCGCCTCGAATGCTACACGGTGTAGGCCTGTCCAGGTGTATCCCCGCCGACCCTCCGCTCGCGGGAAGACAGCAGGGACGTGAGCGCAGGCTACACCGCGAGAGCCTGCGCATCGGAGAATGCGGCTCCGGTGAAGGGTACTCTTCGAGTGCGACGGGAAGACTGGAAGGATGTCAGGCCACTCAGCGGGGGAAGAGATAACGACACACCAGCGAACACCTCGTCTTCTGGGACGAGGGAATCCTGCGCTTCAGCCGCGTCAGCCACCAAGGGATGCCATGAACTATTGCGCGGGTGCGGCTGAAGGTTATAGTCAGCCACCGTAAAGATGACGATTAAAGCAGATGCATACACCCCGGCCCAAACGTCGCGGGGAACGCGCCTGTGGTGCCCCGCATCCCGCCGGAGACTTAGCGCGACGGCCAGATACAGGTAGCGACGCCGGCTCTGAAAGCTCCGCGCAGATATGCCTCCCGCCTTCAGAGAGCCTCAGACCACGTAGCCGCGTACTTGTCGAAGGTGGTGGGGCCCGATAGACGCGTCAAGGACCAGCGCACTAACGATACGGGTGGGCCGGAGACAGAGGGTACAATCCGCTTGCGCTGCGCTCAGCCGGTCCAGGTGCATCTGCGGGTTTGCCATATCAGTCAGGGAAAAGAGGAGCGCAGGAGGAGGACATACACGCCTGGCTGGAAGCTCTACGCCACAGCGGGCGGGTACCGCACCCCGTGGTGCTCCGTACGTCGCGTGAAGGGGGCCTGTGCAATGGATTGCGCCGTGAGTTGTCTGTGCCCCGCCTCAGCGATACTGGAGGCTGCACAAGGACTCCTGGTTCGTCATGGAGCGAGTCTTCGTTCAGCGAGGGGGTGATCTACACTCCGTGTGAAGACTGCTGGGGTAACAGCTGCGCAGCAGCCTCATAAGCGTATGGGAAGGTCACGGCGCGAGCGATGCGAAGCGAATTTTTATTGGCTACGCGTGTTTGCGTCCTGGGCGGCCCTGAGTGCTGGAGTGGCTGGGTGTCGCTCAACGCCGTGAAGCTGCCTTCGACGCGTAGGAGTCGACGTCGAGCCTGGATAATTTTCGCTCCCTTCACTGCGGAATAAGAACGCGCCGGACTGACGGAGGGCGGGGAGGTAGAGGCGGACGCGCCTGCAGACGATATGGTCAGACTCGTGCTGGGAAAGTGAGAGCAAAGAGAGACCTACGGCTGGAAGATCCTGCGCGAGGCGCCACATGACAATTCTTGCTGTCGGGTACCAGACGACGATTGAAAATAGGAATCTGTCCTGTGACAAAAAAAAAAAAGAAGTCAGAAAACAAAGCGAGATCCCATTTGGGGCATGGCCGAAGGGTAGATGGAAGGGGATGCGCAAGCGAGGCGTTCTAGAGATAAGGTGTGCGAGGCCGTGACGTGGCAGGGAGAGACGCGGGAAACAGCGAGGCCGAGGACACGTGTTGGTCGACAAGTACGAGGAGGGATTGATTTAGAATGACATGGGTTTTGGCGGGGCGACGGTGAGCTTGAGACATAGTCAGCAGGAAGTAAGCGAGCGCAAATGAGGATACTCACCTTAGGCCGGAGAGGTGCCTCAGGCTTTCTGCGAAGAAGAGAGACCGAGATCTTTGGAAGGAAGAAAGAATGGCCGCGTAACAGGCATGCAAAGATGTAGAAGACTTCCTTCAGAGGTCCACGGATGTCAGTACGGCATTGTCGATAGTCACACGCGCGTGGAAATGGGCCTTGCGCGGTGCGGTGTTACCTAATGGAGCTTTAGACGAAATTGCAGGTGAGGAAAGCTGATGCTCGGCGAAGAAACGACTTCGAGTGCGCAAGGATGCGGTGGAGTAAGACACCACGGCCGCGAGTGATGGGCGCCCATGTCGATGATGGCCGCAGGCACAGCCGACATTGATCCGCAGCCGACTCCTGGCCCAGCCTAACAAAATCTCAGCTTTGCGTCAAACCAAGCGTCAAACTCTCGGATTGCTCTCTGAGATGGAAATGTCCAGGAGGATTCCGAGAGTGTATCCTGTGTGTCTAACGACCGCAAGACACGAGAGAATGAACCCGGCTTCAGTCCGTCTTGACGCAAATTCGCGCTAAATAATATGGAGACCTGGAGACTTCCAGTAAATTCTCGCCGTCTTTGTTATCTTGCAACTCAGGCTGCGCCGAAGCCACTGCTACACCGTGCCAATCCCACGGTGATCAGCCCGGGCTGCTCCTGACTTCTCGGTCATGCATTTTAATTCTCATGATCTATTTCGGATTCTTCGATGGATCACTGGACAAATTCTTTTTCCTGCGCTTATATATGGGAGCACCTCGAAAGTCGTGCCTGGAGCACCGAAGTCCCCTTGCTTTCTTATCTTCAACATGGTGCGTCCACTCCCGTTTGACTTTACACTGAACTCACGGATTCCCACATTATTCGTGGTACCCGAAGCCCAAAGCGCCACGTCAACGAGCCCAGCGTCCAGGGCGTTTCATGCATCCCATAATCGCTCCGACACCGCAGAACGCGATCCCGGAGCTCAAGATGCGCTATTATGTGGTAACCCTCCCAC
The DNA here is from genome assembly GCA_029289555.1 of Mycena latifolia. Taxonomy (NCBI): domain Eukaryota; kingdom Fungi; phylum Basidiomycota; class Agaricomycetes; order Agaricales; family Mycenaceae; genus Mycena; species Mycena latifolia. The sequence continues at coordinate 28,673 of JARJLE010000020.1, forward strand.
CCGCGCCTCCGCCCGCCTTGTGTATATTGACGCGCACCGGTCAGCTCTGTGACGTGTGCGGCAAACCCTACCCGCGGAAGAGCTTGACGCATGGCAGCCCACTGTGCAAGGGATGCTCCAGGAACACTGCGGCGCCGCTACCGGCTGCGTCAGCTCCACCGCCACTCATTATCGTTGACATGAGCACAATGGAGTTCGAGCAGCAGTCAGCGGCCCTGAAGCACGCCTTGGACATGCGACTTGCCGCCCTCAAGGCCGACTGGGCCACCGCATTGGCTGGGGAGATGGAAGAGGTTCTGCGCCTGCACGGGCCCCACTTGAAGAAAATTTTGAACGCGCTCGACATATTATTTCAAAAGAATTGAAGAGCCGCACCGTGGCGTGGGCGGCGGCGAAAAATAATATGTGTCGTACGTCCGTCCGGTGCTGGGTGTGGATGTCGTGGATGGAGGCTAGTACGTACTTATGTCGTGTCAAACAAAAGGAGACCACAAAAATGTCTTTATTCCCTGGTTCATCTACATTCGACCTATGTACATTCCAAAAGCGTACAGCGTGTATGGTAAGTAGCGCAGGAAATAATATAAAAGTCATTTGCGTAAATGTCGACGATATGGTGCAGACTGCAATTTGAATATGAGCGCTTGGGCGCTTGTTCGGCGCCTAACAAAGAGTGTTGTAAAGGAGTAGACCGCCAGCAGGCGATCCTGGGTCGGACGCCAGGCGTGCCTTCTGGCCTAAGTCATCCGGAAATACCTATCCGGCTCGATGTCAGAACTGACGTTTCATGAGTACGACGAGCAAGGACATACCAAGGCCTGCTCAAAAATTGATGCCCGTCGAGATCACTGCATGAAGCTACGTCCATGAGCCCTGAGGACTTTCCCATGACGAGTATAAAGTTCTGTAGTGCACAGTGAAAAATGAAAACGCATCCGTGTCGCGATCGAAGTGCAAGACGTACTTACTCGCCTCGTACATAAAGAGATCCCGTCCCCACCTAACCGTCACGGCCACGTTCTCACACACGGGAGTTATCTGTCGAGCAACGAGCGCATATCGACGGACACCATCCAGTAGTAAGGCCGGGGGGTACTGGAAAGGGAGCCAGTCAAACTCGCGGGAATCACGACTCACGAGCAGAATTACTAGCGCCAAGGGTGCAGGCAGAGTTGAAGTTGCCTGGCCCCGGAGACGGTTTAGGTCCGACAACAGGGTCAGCGAGGATTGACGGCGGTGGCCTTAGCTATCGAGGAACAACGGTGTCGGAAAGCAGCACAGCCGTGATTTTATTTGAAAGGCCTACGCGCAGGCCTGCGTCCAGGGGTGCAACGAAGGCGGGAGAATCTATGCCGCACTATTCTCCATTCAATCTGACAGCATCAGGGGAGAGGTGTAGAAAAAGACGCACCGAGGGACCTTCCAGCTATATCCCACAAGCCCATGCCGCGAGAAGCTGCGCGGTTTTCACCGTCCGGGAGGAAATGGTCGAGCACCCCATGACAATAGGAGTACGTTATCCATGGCATGACGTGCCATTCGCTCCAGAATAAAAGTTAAGCGCGCAACAGATAGTATAAGAGGCTCACCGCTAAGGATTGAGTCATCCATCGAGGCAAGCACTGGACAGGCCAGAGGGAGAACAAAGACATTCTATAGCCGTTATGGGTCCGGAGCCGCGGCAGACTGGGGCGCAAGTTGGGTGCTTTGAGGCGCGGAACTTCCTGGAATCGGAAAAGGGTACAGCGCGCGGAGAAGTGCATGGGTACTGAGGAAAGAACCAAAATCATGAGGTGCCAGAAAGATGGTAAAGACCCACGAGTACACGGCGTGATGACGGCGCGCGGCGGAGCATGACTCATGAGCTCGTGCTCACAGGCGGGGACCAGCCGGGGACATCAAGCCTGCCACGGCCTCGCCATCCTGTAGAAATCTCGGGGTGACGCTGGTTAGTCGTAGGAAAGGTCAGCGGGGCTTGACCATGAATTAAACGAGCTCACTGGAGTCAGGCAGAACACCTGAGATTCGGACACCTGAGGAACGAGATTGGGAAAGCCTTCATGGCAGCTGCGCTGAGGCATTCCCGGGTGGAGCCAGCCGAGAGACAGGCATTAGCGTGCACTTGCACGGCGGATGCTTCCCGCGACTGAGATCAACTTGCGGGAGAAGCAAGAGGCGTGAATTATGAAAGGTTATCGGAGGAAGAGAGGCGTCACCGGAGATAATGTCGTGAGAGAATCTATTTAACTTTGTTGAGGATGGTGGGAACTGGAGAGGTTGAAGCGCATCCATGAATGGTCGTGGTGGACGGTGTGAGTAGAAATTTGATTTCCGGGAACTCCACCAACGGCATGCCGGCAACGCAGCTCGAAGCAGAAATTAGCGGGCCCCAAACTGGCCCTCGGAATTCCGAAGGAATTGTCTAGGTTATGAAGGCGAGAGCAGCTTCGCAGTGAAAGCCAGACTCTTAATGTTCAATCGGGACGTGCTTGCCATCTGACTGAACTCACTGTTTACGTACGTAGTTGTGGAGTTTCCTCTTCGGAGCAGGAAGCGGTTGCTGCAAAAAATTGAATGGGGGGGGGCATTTCGAAGATTCAAAGAATTCAACTACATGGGAATTTTCAAGGTCCGGGAGATTGGAGGACCTGCAAGATAACCCGAGGAAAGCTGATGTGTTCCTTTCCATGACTAGGTCTCACGGAAGCAAGTCAAAATAATGTGAACTCTCTCCGGGAGCTGCCGGGCTCATCATCCCTTCAAACCTCCGGCCAGAGGGAGATGCTGTAACACTGTTCTTCTCAGTCTCATGCACATCCCCTCATGACATCCCATCCCAACGAGGGTCTGGGCTGTAACTAGCTACTTAATAGGGCATGTGCGTCGTGTTTTTCAACTTTTTTTGAGGTCTTTTTCAGGCACTTCCTAATGCTTTCCTGGCAAACTTGGGAGAGAAAGTTTTAACTACTCATAATGCAATCACCTAAGAATATTCTCAGATTTATGGGGACCCGGATTCCATTGCAATGAAGGTCGCAAAGTGCTGGGGTGCTGTGACGACCATCAATTTTGGTGATGGAAAAGCCGCGGTCCCGATGCGAGACACACATGTCCGGCTAACTAGCTGGTTACGGCCTTGATCCTCATGACAGGGTCCCGCAATGGGATGTCATGCGGGGATGTGTATGAGACTCTGGAACATTTTTAATCTGATGCAGAAGCAGTCGACCAAAATAACATAGAACACCCATGGATCGCTAGAAAATTCTCGGTGCCATGCCGTACGCCGCACCGAGAGCGGGATCTTGATTGCTGCATACCCAATGAGGACTCTGTTATTGGTGCTCAGGACGACTCCCACCCAATTTGAACGCTGCATGGGTGCCTGACCAAACACAATGAAGGATGCGGTGATGTAGAAACCGAAACTGCGTTGATGAAGGAGGCAAGGTGGCTAACACCACCTTACCTCCCGAGACGTGGAAATTGAAGCCCCACTCGCCGTACTGCGAGTAATCGGGTGCGAGTGCGCAAGCACATTTCCTCGGGTGGCTGACAATTTTCCTCTGGCCGGGTTCCAAGTCCAAGGCCTCAACACAACGGGCCAAGGGTTGAGGCACCGCCTGCATGTGCCGAGGGTAGTATGGAGAGCAGAGATGCTGTCGCCCAAGGCTATCTAAATGTTCCACAAAAATAAAAGGGAAACCGAAACTGATCCCCATGATCATCATCTGTTGATGTGACGCGTACAGTTGTGGACAAACAAAGTCCACCACAAAAAAAATTGTATTCCTTGGTCATTCTGGTGGGACAATTGACCACGTATATGTACTCGGAAACATGGAAGCATGGTCAAAGAGTTGAGCAGCAGAAAGCCGTGTTTTACCTAGATCATATTTTTGACTGCTTGGGCGAAAAGCGGAGGATGGAGCAAACTAACCTGAAGAAAACTAAAAACTGATACAATGTCCCCAGGTGATGGTTTTAATCGACTGGTTGAATATTATGAGAATGGTTAGAAAGCGTTGGAAAGCGTCGACACTGCCACTGGGCGCTAGTGCCTTCTCATCCGTCGGGTCGGAAGTCGGAGGTACGCTCCTTGCAAGGGGAGCGCGTGGAGAGGAGGGCGAGAGTGAGAAGTACGAATCCCGTGCCATCCGCAAGGGACTGCGGGCGGGAAAGCGGAGGAAAAGTCAAGCGAGCGTCGACCCTTCCGGCACGTGACACGCCCCATGTGCCGCCAAACACAAACGGCGATGCAGCCCGAGCGCGAGGACGGATGGGCGGGCGGGCGATGAAACTCTGCGGCTGACGCCGTTTCTCGAAGACACAAAAATGTTTCGCCCTCAGGTGGGGCAAGCGGTGATAGGTACGGGCGCTAACGCATCTGCGAGACCTAGGGTACAGCGCCTCCGTGAGAATGCCCCCCCTGGGAGCGCAGGGAGCGAGCACTGGCGCTGCTTGCACTCCGCCCGTATAAAATGAACACGAGGGGAGAAGGGCCAGTTACTTCCCGGGGTAGGGATTAGACCCGTAGAGAAGCAGGGAGGAAGCAGGGAGGGTGAAGGGGAATGTAGAAACACGACCACTGAGCGCAACTAGTACTTTGACGAGCCCGCGCGCCTCCGGGAGGACGATCCCGTCCCCATTCGGCTGTTATTGACATGGGTGTTTAGATGAGTAGCGTAGCGTGCTTGCACGCATTGGAGAGTGCATCGCGCTCGCTGGTTGTCAGAAAGGCGCCCGCGGGTCTTGAGCGGCAGGGCCCCGTGCGCTGCTAACGGTGTGCGCGATGAGTTGTGTGTATTTTGGAAGGAAGGCTGGAAATCAGACTCACATACTTAGGGTCTGCTCCAAACTGCGTGCGGCCCTGGGAGCGCGGACGCATCACGTCGCTGCCGTGGGCGCGGCTACTGCGTCTTACCGCACGGGGGGCCGATGGCTTCGTGGGGTGAAGTGCGGTCGCTGCACGCGAGGTCGTGTCGCATCTGGATGTGGCGTGAGCTGTGAATGCCCGGGCAGGGATGCATCGCTCACCTGATATCGGCGTCCAGGCTTCCACGTCTGAGCAGGAACACGCCCGACGCCGCGTATGGAGGTTGCGCGGGTGGGGACATCGAAGAGTGACAGTAGGGCCCAGGTGCCAGAGCGATACTCGGAGTGATGGGCAGTTGTAGTGGCGTGCGGTGCGTGAGCGGCGAGGAGTATCGTCCGCCCCAGCAGGCGGCAAGGTGTCTTCGCTTGATCGCGCCCGTGCACACGGCGCGCTCGAGCCGTCCGCGAAGCGAACGTCGACGAGGGCGCGGGCGTACCGCCCAGTGAATGAAGACGCGTAGTCCGCTAGCCGTGAGCGCCTGGCGCCGGATAGTCATCCGTACGCACGTTGAGGGGTGTATGTATGCGTTTGCGGATGTCCCTGTGCGTGTGCTGGTTGGGCAGCTGCTCGGTATTCGTTTCGTGCGGCGGTTCGCGCCCTCAGGAGATAGATCCTGCTTCGGCAGAGAATAATGTGAGTACCGCAAAGCAGCCTGGCTGCAAAAGTACGCACCGTCGTCCGTAACTCTATTTTCGACAAGACCAGGGTAGCGTTTGGTGATAAGGCGGCCGAGAAGGCTGCGAAGGTACACCGGCCATGCAAAGGAAGCACCGGATACAGGGAAGGTAAATGAGAAGGAAAAGGAAGAGAGCACGCAGCCGTCAGCGTGGATCCACGTCGAATGAAATATGAGGGCGTACCATCCGCAGACGTCCTGTGACCCGCGTACTCTCCTGGGATGGGGCGTGGCTTGAGGGATGGGCGTAGATTGGATTGGCGTCCAAGTCGCGCAGGGTAAGCTTGAGGAAGGATCGCAGCTCGAGCCGTAAAAACGCGTAGACTTGGTGTTGCTGAGAGCGGGTAGCTGGAACGCAGACGACCAGCAGTCGGACGGCCTCATAGGCTGCGCTGGACGCTGAAATTATACGGGGCCGGTCCGAGGCAAGTCCCGGGGCGGGGACCAGTCCGTGTTGCGCTATGCGGCTGAGAGTGCCGCTTCGCGCGCAGGGCCGGCCGTAGAATCCGGGAGGCGGGGCCGTATAGTACGAGTACGGGAGCTGCGAAGCGAAGCACGTAAGGGTCGCAGCGAGAAGGATAGGAGGCTGACGAGTACCTATATGGCAGAAATTTAAAGAGGCACAGTAGTGGTATCGCGCGGACTAGACCGTGTAGAATGCGGGCGCCATTCTAGAAAAATGAAAACGTGTCAGTGAATTCCCCAGTAAGGTTATACTAATGGAGAAAATTGAAGTCCGAGTAGTGTGCAGAGTGTGAAAGGCGTGAGTTGGATCAGGAAAGACTGGAGGGTTTGTGGTGAGGTGGAAGATATCAATTTTGGGCTTGCAAGCTTCCAGCGTTGCAGGAAGTCCGATGGGAGTAGCCCAAGCGGTATTTTAAATTCTCCGCGGCATAGCAAGAACGGCGCTCAAATTCGTCTCGTTCTTGTGGTCGAGATCTTGGCCACCGTAGTCCGGCCCAGCTACACCACTCGAGTCCGCTCGCCGACAATGAGCTTGAATTTGAGAGCGTATACAACGTTAAAGGAGTTGACGCGTGCATGCAACGGGGCGATTGTGGAGCAGTGTAGACGTCGGATGACGAGGAAGGTTGGGTGCATGCAAGGTGGTGGTCAAGAAGCGGTATGCCTCCCGGCTTCAGAGAGCCTCAGGCCACATAGCTGCGTACTTGTCGAAGGTGGTGCGGCGACTGTAGGAGTATTAACCGACAGACGCGTCAAGGACCAGCGCACTAACGATACGGAAGGCAGACAGCACCCTGCGCTCAAATTGAGCTGATTCCGGAGGTAAGTGGGGACGAAAGCGTTAGGGCTCTGAGTGAACCGCATCAGTCGAGTAAAGGAAGTGTGAAGGATGAAAGTAAATACGCGCCTGGCTGGAAGGTCTATGCCCCATCGCGGGCGGGTAGCGCCTTCCGTGGTGCTCGTGTCGCCTGAAGCGGGCTCGGGCTCGAGTACTTGCGCTGGGGCCTCAGCGACACTGGAGACTGGACGTAGACTCCCAGCTACCGTTCAGCGATGGCGAGCGTGTCACTGCATGCGAGGGCTGCCCAGCACGCGCATGCGGTAAGATCGCCACACGAGCGAGGCGTAGCGACACGAATCCACCTTGGCCACGCGCATTGGCGTCGTTGGCGGCCCTGGGTGCTCGAGTGGCTGGGGATATCAGGCGAGGTGGTATCACACAACGCCATGAAGCTGCCTTCGACGCGTAGGAGTCGACATCGAGCCTGGATAGTTTTCAGGCTCCCTTCACTGCGGAATAAGAACGCGCGGACTTACGGAGGGTGGGGAGGTAGAGGCGGACGCGCCTGCAGACGATATGGTCAGACTCGGGCAGGGAAAATGAGAGCAAAGAGAGACCTATGGCTGCAAGATTCTGCGCGAGGCGCCACATGTCAATTCGTGCTGTCGTGAGGAGGTGGCGGGTACCAGACGACGCTTGAAAATAGGAATCTGTCCTGTGACAAAAAAAGAAGTCAGAAAACAAAGCAAGATCCCATTTGGGGCACGGCCGAAGGATAGATGGAAGGGGATGCGCAAGCGGGACGTTCTAGAGATCTAAGAAGGTGTGGGAGGCCGTGACGTGGCAGGGCGGTAAACAGCGAAGCCGCGTACATAAGTATGTTCGTCGTCAAGTACTAGAAGGGGCCAATTTAGAATGTCATGGTTTTTTGGCGGGGCGACGCCGGTGAGCTTGAGAGATAGTCAGGAGGAAGTAAGCAAGGGCAAAGGAGGATACTCACCTTACGTCGGAGAAGTGCTTCAGCCTTTCTGCGAAGACGCAATCCGCGGGCAAACACCGGAGACGGAGATCGAAGATTCTTTGCGAGAAACAAAACGGCAGCGTGACCTGCATGTAAATTATAAGAAGAATGTCAGTATGGCATTATCGGGAAAATTGATAGTCACATGCGCGAGGGAATGGGGCTTCTGCGGCGTTGGTCTAACCTGATGGAGCTTAGACGGAATTCGACGCGCGAGAAGCTGGCTCCTTCTTGGGCATCGACGCTCAGCGCAACGATCCACGGTGCGGTGGAGGAAGAGTAAAAGGCACGCGGGGCAGTGATTGCCGATCCCATGCCGATGATGGCGGCAGGGCAGTAACGATCTGTGCGTGCAACTCTTGGGAATAATCAGGCCAGGAGGTTCCGAGCAAAAAGGTACGTTGGGGAGTCTACGATGTCAATTCACGGTGCAATATACGCGTCCGGCCTTCGCCCACTGGTGGCCTGTCTTTACCGCGATCGGCGAATTCGTGCTAAATAATATCCAGGGATTTTCAGTAAATTCACGCTGTCTATTTTATCTTCGAAATGAGGCTGCAGCGAGGCCCTCATTTCACGTTGATCATTTCACGGTGGTCATCCGGGGCGGCCGGTGACTTCTGAGGCGTCCAAAGCTGTAGCTTCTTGTGATCTACTTCGGATTCTGCTATGGATCACTGGGTAATTTCCGTTTTCTTTTTTCCCCCGCTTATGCAAGGGAACACCTAAAAAGTCGTTCCTGACACGTTGAGATCCCCTTGCTTTCTTATCTTCGACATGGTGCGTCCACTCCCGTTTGACTTTACACCGAACTCACGAATTCTCACATTATTCGTGGTACCCGAAGCCCAAAGCGACACGCCAACGAGTCCAGCGTCCAGGGCGTTCCACGCATCCTATAATCGCTCCGACACCGCAGAACGCGATCCCGGAGCTCAAGATGCGCTATTATGTGGTAACCCTCCCACTCGCGCCTCCGCCCGCCTTGTGTATATTGACGCGCACCGGTCAGCTCTGCGACGTGTGCGGCAAACCCTACCCGCGGAAGAGCTTGACGCATGGCAGCCCACTGTGCAAGGGATGCTCCAGGAACACTGCGGCGCCGCTACCGGCTGCGTCAGCTCCACCGCCACTCATTATCGTTGACACGAGCACAATGGAGTTCGAGCAGCAGTCAGCGGCCCTGAAGCACGCCTTAGACATGCGACTTGCCGCCCTCAGGGCTGACGGGGCCACCGCATCGGCTGGGGAGATGGAAGAGGTTCTGCCCCTGCACGTGCCCCACTTGGAGAAAATCTTGAATGCGCTCGACATATTATTTCAAAAATATTGAAGAGCCGCACCGTGGTGTGGGCGGCGGCGAAGAAATATGTGTCGTACGTCCGCCCGGTGCTGGGTGTCGATGTCGTGGATGGAGGCTTTGTGGAGGCTAGTACATACTTATGTCGTGTCAAACAAAATGAGAATGTGTTTATTCCCTTAGACTGGTTCAGCTACATTCGACGTATGTACATTCCAAAGAGCATACGGCGTGTATGGTACAAGTAGTGCAAGAAAGCATATAAAAGTCATTTGCGTAAATGTCGACGATATGGTACAGTCTACCGTACAGACTGTAATTTGAATATGAGCGCTCGGGCGCATCAGGAAACAGCAATTTGTTAGGTAGCTCCCAGCCAGGAATTGATAGCGATGGTAGTCCTAGTAGCCTTCAGTATGATCTCAGTAGCTCATGGTAGCTCAGGTAGCTCTCCGGCTGGCGATCAGTAGCTCGACGTAGCGCATCACTGACGGATCAGTAGCTGCTGATAGCGGGGCCAACAAAATCAAATGACTTTCAACTATTAGGGCGATCTAAGAGACTCACAACATGCTACTCATGCATAATTTGACCTTGAATTCTCTCGTTTCATCGGGTCGAATAATATCAACAATGGCCTGTGCGCAGAAATTCACCCCAAGTCGATTCAAACTCCGCCGGCACGTGCCCGATCGCGTGCTTGTTTGGACCAAACAAGACGTTGGTTGGTCGTCTTTCTTCCTTTTCCCCCATCTTCTCCCCCCCGCTCTCGCCATATCACCTGCTGCAGCTCTCAAACTAGGGGCTCCTTTGTGTATCTGCTACCGGCCCTCTCGGACAGTCCAATCCGTCTGTCCAATGCTCGCTGGTACCAAATCCGAGTCTCCCTCAGCTGGCCGGTGTAGCTCAAGCGCGCGGCAAGTTTTGACGCACTTCTCAATTCTTCTCATGCTTCTGGACTCTCCCCTCATGAACTCCCCAAAGCCTCAAGATTCCAAGCTTCTTCAAGTATCTTCTTTCAAACCCCGTGCTCCTCCTTGCGTGCTCCTCCTTGTGCTTTTCCTGTCTCGTACCTCGTTCTATTCGTGTATCTCGCCGGCACATGTTGTTCCCCATTTGACATCTTGGTACACTGAAGTGCTGCATTTCAGTCTGATGCAGGCCGATGGTGCGTACTTTCTTTCTTTACATCATTCATCCCGCTGACATCGTACCCCTTCAAGATAATTGTATTGCATGCGCGCGCATCAACAAAACCCACGAGATGAGTCGTTACCTTTTCTAGCATGAATTTGTTCTGATATGACTTATGCAGGCTTGATGTATCCGCATTCTCGCGTTGATTTAGAGGTGTTTCGTTTCGTTCCCCTCCCGCTTTACTACACCTTGTATTTTTACACCCGTGTTCACGAATACAATACTTTTATTATGTTTTATGTGTTTCTTCGGTCACATTTATGGCAGACTACCCCCGACTATTACAAGATACCAAGAGCTCTCGAGAGCTACCAGAGTGCTACCAAGCTCCCCTGCCAGAGCTACCAGGTGCTACCAGACCCTGGCGGGGAGCTACCAGAAGCTACATAAAGGGGGGACTAGGCTACCAGGCTACCAAAACTACTGATGCTACCGGGCGCTACCTATCCAAGTGGTTTTTCCCTGATGCGCTTGTTCGGCGCCTAACAAAGAGTGTTGTAAAGAAGTAGACCGTCAGCAGGCGATCCTAGGTTGGACGAGGCGAGCCTTCTGGCCTCAGTCACCCGGAAATACCTAGCCGGCGCGAGGTTAGATCTAACGTGTCGTGAGTACGAGTAAGGACATACCAAGGCCTGCTCCAAAATTGATGCCCGTCGAGATCACTGCATGAGGCCACGTCCATGAGCCCTGAGGACTTCCCATTACGAGGATACAAATCTGCAGTGCACAATGAAGATGCATCCGTGTCGCGATCGAATGCGCATGACTAGTACTTACTCGCCTCGCACATAGGGAGATCTCGTCCCCATCTAGCCGTCATGGCCATGTTCTCACACACGAGAGTTATCTGTCGAGCAACGAGCGCATGTCGACGGACGCGCTGGAGTGGCAAACCCCAGGGAATACTGGGAAAGAAGTCAATCAAACTCGCGGGAATCATGACTCACGAGGAGAATTACTGGCGCCAAGGGTACAGGCGGAGCTGACGTTGCCTGGCCCCGGCGACGGTTGAGGTCCGACAGCATGGTCAGCGAGTATCAACGGCGGTGGCCTTGGCTATCGAGGAACAGTATCAGAAGGGAGAACAGCCATAATTTCATTTGAAAGCCCCACGGGCAGGCCTGCGTCCAGGGGTGGAGGGAAGGCGGGAGAATCTAGGCCGCACTATTCTCAATTCAATCTGACAGTATCAGGGGGGAGTTGTAGAAAAAGACGCACCGAGGGACCTTCCAGACCTATGTCCCACAAGCCCATGCCGCGAGAAGCTCCACGCTGTGCACCGTCCGGGAGACAAATGGTCGAGCAGCCCATAGCAATAGAAGAGGGAGTACAGTATCCATGGCATGACGGGCCATTCCCTCCAGAATAAGAGTTAAGCGCGTAACGGATACCACGAGAGGCTCACTACTCTGGATGGGGTCATCCGTCGAGGCAAGCACTGGACAGGCCAGAGGGAGAAAAAAGACATTCTAGAGCTGCTATGGGTCCGGTGCCGCAGCAGACTGGGGCGCGAGTTGGGTGCCTTGAGGCGCAGGAGCTCCTGGGATTGGAAAGGAGTACAGCGCGCGGAGAAGCGCATGGGTACTGATGGTTAGGGAGCAGGCGGGGACATCAAGCCCGCCACGGCCTCGCCATCCTGTAGAAATCTCGGGTTGCCGCTGGCGTAGGAAAGGTCAGCGGGGCTTGACCACTAACTAAACGAACTCACTGGAGTCAGGGAAAGCACCTGAGATTCGGACACCTGAGGAACAAGATTGGGAATGATTTCATGGCAGCTGCGCTGAGGCAATCACGCGGGGAGCCGACCGAGAGACAGGCATTAGCGTGCACTTCCACGGCGGATGACAAGGACGGTGGGTATGAGAGGAGGTAAAGTTCTCGCGAGGAACAGCGCGATTTTTTTTCAAAAAGAGAAAACAAAGAAACATACATACTCGGCAGGCTTGATAAGCGGTTAGCCGGGGTTGCGCGAGGTTGTAGAAGCAGCCGTTCACTGTACTGGCGAAGCAGAAGGGGTATTCTGGCGAGCCACGTCGAGAGGGTGTGGAGCCTGAGAAGGAGGATGATGTTTTTCCGTGTACCACCCTTGACGGAGGAAACAGCGGGTGCATTCCCGCGACTGAGATCAACTGGAGGTGCCGCAGAAGCAAGAGGTGTGAAACATCGAAGGGTATCGGAGGAAGAGAGGCGACACTTGGGCGACATCGGGAATAACATCGTCAGAGAATCTGTTGTTGAGGATCGTGGGACCAAGGTAGACGTAAGATTGTGGACCCACATACAGGAGAGGTTGAACTACAGCCGGGGATGGTAGGGTGTATTGCTTATCGACGACGCCGTGGTGAACGGTGTGAGAAGAAATTGATTCACGTGGACCGGCAACTGCACCAACGGCATGCCGTAGTCTACAGCGGAAAGAAGCTCATACCTCGCTTGTTTTTAGGAATTTCCCTCTTCGGCGCAAGAAGATTCATAGTGGTTGCTGCATTCGGTGATCTACGTAAAGCCCCGGGTCCATTGCCATTTCCAACCACGGGGGTGCGGACGCCCGAAACTGCGTCCAATCCTCGTTCTGCCATTTCAAGGCGGCTACCATTGATACCGATTTTCTCCGCGCGCAGAGATTACAACCCGGTCAGCCTCGGATTGGCTTCAAATGTTTGACAGCCAAAAATCTGATCAACCGCAGAGGATGAGATTTTTTTTGCCAGTGAGCAACAAATGCAGGCTGAATGAGTGCCAAGGACGAAATAACGTGCTCACCGTTAGCCCGAGACTTAATCGGGAAGACCATCATTCATTCTCAAAAGTAGAACTGGGGCGGTCATTTCGAACATTCAAATAAGTAAGCTACGTGGGGACTTCTAAGATCTGGGAGATTGGACCTGCAAAGTAGCCAGGCATGTTTCCTCACCCGAATGACTTCGTCTCACGGATATATTTAAAGCTAGTCAAAATAATGGGAACCCCCTCCGGGAGACGCCGGGCTCATCATCCCTTCAGACTTCCAAACAGGAACGAGATGCTGTAACGCTGGAAAATTTTGATGGAGAAGGAGTCGACGAAAATAACCTAGAACAACCATGCATTGCTGCGCACCTTGCGAAAATTCTCGGTGTCATCTCGTACGCGGCACCGAGAGGGGTTCTTGATTGCTGCATGCCCAATGCGACAAAAATTGCTCTTCCCCGCACTCGACCTCAACCCCAGCGACGTCGATCCCCTTCTACGATTCGTACGGTTCAGCGATGTGGGCGCACTTCCCCAAATCGTCGACATCTCAGTCACCGCCTGGATTTCGGTGGACCATCTGCTGGCGGATTTCTGCAGTCAAAGTCTGGATTTTGCCCCACCGTTCGTGGTGTCATGGGACGGAGCGAGTATGTTTTGCGTCGTTTTCCGTCGAACGCAAGAATGCCCGCTAAAAGAGGACCTGAGCCCCGTGCGTGGTATATCACGTTGGATCCAGAGGTTCTTGCGAAGATTGAGGGAAATAATTACATAAATCGCTTGGACGTATATCGTGGACGGTTGAATAGTCTTTCTATTCGAATACATCGAAATGGTTAGGTCGGTCTAAGGGGCGAACCGAGAGCACTCGGGATCCTGCGTCGAGTCTCCCCTGTACCGCCAACAGCACGGCCCGTATCTGCGGAATATATAATCACTAACAATGAAAATAATGCCGCGGAACGTCCGGACCCAGCACAATTATGGAGACTTGATATGAAACCATGGGGAGGACAGAGGAAGGAGGGAGGGAGTGAGAAGTACGAGTCCCGGGCCATCCGCAAGGGACTACGGGCGGAACAGCGGAGGAAAAGTCAAGCGAGCGTCGACCCTTCCGGCACGTGACACGCCCCATGTGCCGCCAAACACAAACGGCGATGCAGTTCAAGCGCGAGGACGGATGGGCGGGCGGGCGACGAGATGAAGCTCTGCGGCTGACGCCGCTTCTCGAGGAGACAAAAACGCTGCGCCCTGAGGTGGGGCAAGCGGTGATAGGTACGGGCGCTAACGCGCATCTCCGAGACCTAGGGTACACCGCCTCCGCGAAATGCCACCCGGGGAGCGCAGGGAGCGGGCACTGGCGCTGCTTGCACTCCGCCCGCATACAATGAGCATGAGGGGAGAAGCGCCAGTTGCTTTCCAAGGTAGGGAGTAGACCCATGAAGAAAGGAGGAAGCGGGAGGGTGAAGGGGAATGTAGAAACACGACCACTCACCTAGCGTAACTAGTACTTTGACGAGCCCGCGCGCCTCCAGGAGGACGATCCCGTCCCCATTCGGCTGTTGTTGACATAGGTGTCGAGATGAGTAGCGTAGCATGCTTCCACGTCTTGGGGAGTGCATCACGTTCGCTGGTTGTCAGAAAGGCGCCCGCGGGTCTTGAGCGGCAGGGACACGTGCGCTGCTAACGGTGTGCGTGGTGAGTTGTAGGTAGCGTGGAAGGAAGGCTGGAAAGCAGACTCACATACTTAGGGTCTCCTCCAAACTGCGTGCGGCGCTGGGAGTGCGGACGCATTACGTCGCTGCCGCGGGCGCGGCTACTGCGTCTTACCGCACGGGGGGCCGATGGCTTCGTGGGGTGAAGTGCGGTCGCTGCACGCGAGGTCGCGTCGCGCCTGGATGTGGCGTGAGCTGCGAATGCCCGCGCAGGGATGCATCGCCCACCCGATATCGGCGTGCAGGCTTCCACGTCTGAGCAGGAACACGCCCGGCGCCGCGCGCGGAGGTTGCGCGGGTGGGGACGTCGAAGAGTGACAGCAGGGCCCAGGTGCCAGAGCGATACTTGGAGTGATGGCAGCTGTTGTGGCGTGCGGTGCGTGAGCGGCGAGGAGTATCGTCCGCGCCAGCAGGCGGCGAGGTGTGCTCGCATGATCGCGCCCGTATACACGACGTGCTCGAGCCGCCGCCGTCCGTGAGGTGAACGTCGAGGAGGGCGCGGGCGTACCGCCCAGTGAATGAAGACGCGTAGTCCGCTAGAGCGTGAGCGCCTGGCGCCGGATAACTACCCGTACGCGCGTTGAGGTATGTATGTATGCGCATGCGGATGTCTTTGTGCGCGTACTGGGTGGGCAGCTGCTCGGTATTCGTTCACGGAGGTGGCGAAGCGCGTTGCGGCGGTGGCGGCTTGGGCCCACAGGAGCTAGATCCTGCTCCGGGAGAGAATAACGTGAGTACCGCAAAGCAGCATCGCTGTAAAGGTACGCACCATCGTTCGTAACTCTGTTTTCGACAAGACCAGGATAGCGCTTGGAGATAAAGTGGCCGAGAAGGCTGCGAAGGTACATCGGCCGTGCAAAGGAAGCATCGGAAGGTGAAGGGGAAGGAGAAGGAAGAGAGCACGCAGCCGTCAGCGTGGATCCACGTCGAATGAAATATGAGGGCGTACCATTCGCAGACGTCCTGTGACCCGCGTATTCTCCTGGGATGGGGCGTGGCTTGAGGAAAGAGCGTAGATTGACGTCCAAGTCGCGCAAGATAAGCTTGAGGAAGGATCACAGAGCTTGGTGTTGCTGAGAGCGCGTAGCTGGGACGTAGACGACCAGCAGCCGGACGCCCTCATAGGCTGTCCTTGGCGCTGAAATTATACAGGGCCGGTCCGAGGCGAATTCCAGGGCGGGGACCAGTCCGTGTCGCGCCATGCGGCTGAGAGTGCCGCCTCGCGCGCTGCGCCTGCCGTCGAATCCGGGAGGCGAGCCGTATAGTACGGGAACTGCGAAGCGAAGCGCGTTAGGGTCGCGGCGAGAAGGATAAGAAACTAACGAGCACCTATGTGGCAGAAATATAAAGAGCCGCAGTACTGAGATCGTGCGGACTAGACCGTGTAGAATGTGGGCGCCATTCTGAAAAAAATGAAAACATGTCAGTATGATTATACAAATGGAACGGAAGGAATTGAAGTCGGAGGATTGTGAAAGGCGCAAGTTGGATCAGGAAAGACTGCAGGGTTTGTGGTGAGCTGGAAGATAGCAAATTTGGGTTCGCCAGCCTCCAGCGTCGCAGGAAATCCAAAGGAGCGGCCCAAACGGCATTCAAGTGTCACTGCTGCGTAGCGAAAACGGGGCTCCTATTCAACTCGTTCTTGTGGTCCCCAGGAGATGAGATCTTGGCTACCGTGGTCCGTCGCCCAGCTAGTCCGCTCGTCGATAATGAGCTTGAATTTCAGAGGGTAGAAAACGGTAACTGAGTTGACACTGCGTGCATGTAACGAAGCGATTGTCGAGCAGTGCAGACGTGGGATGACGAGGAAGGTTGGGTGGGTGCAAGGTGGTCGTGGATGACAAGAAGCGGTGTTCGGCTATTTGGCATTGATGACGCTCAGGGCTTTCGGCAATCTTTCGAGCCGGTGCGGTTCTGCTTACGACTCGCTCCATGATTCGACGTGTTTGCATGAGGCTTGCTCACTGCTGTGGATGGCAAGCTCGAGTGACGTGCGCTTGACATGCGCCTTCGAATTTTTCACCTTTCTTGAATCCTTATTTCTCTGCTGACACTAAACTCGATTTCGTCTGGATTCAGTCCCCAAAGCACGCTGTTATATTCTCTAAAATACTGTTTGTTCTTGGCGATTTCGCTGGATTTCACTGTGCTTTCGGTTCCACGCTTGGATGGTGTCCACGGCAGCCTGCCCAGCCAGTTTGCTGTGTTCTTCTCCGTGGTTCGACGTTGAACACACACGGAATATGGTGTTGTATCGGTCCTGCACTCACTGGGCGGCACCACGCTGACATAGCGCTAGCGAGGTCGATCTAGCATGTCGAGGACAGTTAAATCTTCCCCGGGCCACACCTGGGTTGGTTTGTCCTGTCCCACAGTTCATCAAATATAGCTATCCGTCTCTTCCTTGCGCATCATGGAATCTCTGACCGATCGCTCTCACCTCCACATAGCATTTTACTCTCTCCGCGAAAACGGATCCCGTGAGTAATTTCTTGAATCGGCGGAGAGCGAGGAATGCTAATTGATTCCCCATAAATTATCCTCCTGGGACCCATAGTTGTCGCAAGGATTTCCGATTTTTATTTTATGTGCTGCCGAGCCGCCAAAATGAAGTTCGTGAGCGATGCACAAACCCGCCCGGATTTTATGTCAGACCAGAGCCTTCAAATGAGCAACGCTGGGACCAACGAAAAGTGATTCACGATCAACGGCCTAATTTTACTCACTGGCTGACCACTGTATCTAACAGGTTCGTCGGGTGGTGAAGCGCACTCGATCCGAATTATCCACACCTCCAGAGGCTTATCTTTCCGGAAAGATTGCTTTTTTTTGCTCGCTTCATCTTGCGTGGGTCTCAAAATAGATCAGTATTCTTAGGCGACCCTCATGACAGAACCTCGTCCTCGTGTTCCACACGAGGCGTGTGGCTCTGGACAATCTCTCGACACCCCACCATGGATCTCGAATCCACCCCGGCTGCCGTCCATACCACGAGCACATTTGCGATCCAGTGCCTCGGAACCTTCGACATCCTGTGCGAGGTCCTTCGACACATGTCTAGATCCAGTCAAGATAGACCCAAGTCTGCGCTAGCCAGCATCGCACGTACCTGCAAGGCGTTTACCGAGCCCGCGCTAGACTTGCTGTGGCGGGAACTCACGGCGCTCCTCCCGCTCCTCAAGCTCTTACCGGCCATGATGGAGGCCAGCGGAGTCTATGTGCGTCGACTTGATCTCTTCTGATCCTTACCCAACATCTGTCGCGTAGATGCTCCTGCGTCCATTGCACGCCGCTGATTTTGCTCGATTCGACTATTACGGAGCGAGAGTGCGCTCCGTCAAAATTACAAACCCCGAGAACAGTGGGCTGGATAGCTCCATTTTCGTGCGACTTGCGCGGGAGCATACCGGCGCCATTCTTCCGCACCTCGAGAGCGTCCACATTTCGTCACGAGCGAACGTCGATTCGGCCCTCATGCTGTTATGTTCGCCCTCCGTGCGTCTTGTGCACTTCGAAACAGATCCAGAGTGTGGGCGCGTTGTGCAGAGCGCTCCTTTCCTAGCGTTCCTTGCCGTCGCAGCGCAGTTCACGCCCTTAACGGTTGACACGCTGGCCCTGGAGGGCCTATTCATCCCTCAAATCCTCGGCACTATTGCTTCCTTCCGCACGTTACAGCGGCTGGACCTGAGGGGCGTTTCTTCTTGGATCTCGCATCATGAGCCGTTCATTCACTGCTTGAACGCCATATCGGCCGCCGCCCATCTGACAGCGCTGGTCCTTCGAGACATTCCAGAGCATTCGTTGGATCTAGACGATCTCACCTCAGCGCAGTGGGAGTTCCCCATGCTGAAGGAGTTGGATATTGTGGCGACATTTGGTTTGATCGACCATTTTGTGTCTCAGCTTCAGACACCGTCGATGCATGAAATGTCTCTCTCGTTCACAGATGGACCTCAATTTCACTGGGGCATCTCACATCAGTTGGACGAGTGGACGAGGCTCTTCAATAACATCTGCTGCCGGTGGAATTCGTCCTTAGAACGAATTCGTCTGGAACTCGCAGATTTTCAAGTGGATATCCAGAGCGTCTTTCAAGAATTCTGTTCTATCCCGAACCTTCGTGAATTCACCGTGCTCGATGACCCTTCTCTCGGTATTCTGGACCAGGATCTGATCGACTTACCAATCAGCTGGCCGAATATCGAGATTCTGCGCATTCAGAGCCGCGGCAGCAGGTCCCCACTTCAGGTACTGGCTGGCCTCGCAGATAATTGTCCATCGCTCGTTCATCTGGAAATAACCCTCGATATTGATGCTGACACGCCGACGGAGACACCGCGCCCGAAGATGCATGGCCTTCAGAGCATCACAATTTCTAACACCGGGGGCCGCCTCAGCACGCGCAAGAGCCTCGAGGTGGCGAAGTTCCTGGACACCTTATTCCCGCATTTGGCATCGGTGGGAGGCGGAGGTGACTGGGATGATGTGCACGATTTGGTCAAATTCCGCCAAGACGCTCGCGCGGATGAGAGGTCTCGTTTCGCTCAGTCTAACTCGCACCAATTAAATTATAGTATATAGGGGCAAGTACCGTCAGCATCGTCTAGCGTGGCGGGGTGGGTTATGTATATCACATTTCCAGATGGATTTCCTTGTGGGTAGCGTTTCTAATACCCAGGAAAGTCGGAGGGCATTTGGGATGATGATGGGAGGAAGAGACAAGCGAATGGCGGTGTTGATTGATCCGATACTGCCGCCATCCGGAGGCGCTTTCCTCATCCCACCATAGTCAAATCTCCTTCCCTCTTCTGTCAGGTTAACAGACGCTGCGCCGAATAACAACGCGATATAAATCATTCCTATCGTTGTACGCGCAACTGCCCATTCAAGAATGGATGATTCATCGCGAGCTCCAAATGGTATGCCATCGTCGCACTCGCGCTAGTGCTGGACAGGTTCGGTTCGGTTCAGGTTCAGGGCCCGTTTCCCCGAATGCCGAACCTGGACCTCGCGTTCGGTTCAAGGATCTCTGGAACCCTGAACCTGAACTTGTGTTCAGGTTCGGTTCGGCGTTCGAACGCGTTCGAACCTGTACAGAATATTCCGTTTTTTCCAAGCAAGGACCTTGAGTACGGACCTGTTAATTCCACTGAAGGACAATAGAATCATCGCGAAAGTGCGCAGAACAGTCCCAGGGCTATTCAGAGACAAGTTTACGGTGAGCGGGACTAGAGTTTGATGCGCTGTGACTCGCCGCTCCCCCCAAATGAGGTCCGAATTTGCCCCCAGGCGTAGACAGATATATAGGTCAAGGTTAGCAGCAATCGGACCTTGAGTACCACCCCACGCAGTCCCGTAATCTTCAAGAAACCACGATCTTTTTTCGATTTTCAGATTTGAGTTCGGTTCGGGGTTCGAACGCTCCTTGGCAGCGCGAACGCTGAACCTAACGTTCGGTGCAGGTGCAGGAAACGAGCCTTGAACCTGAACCTGGTGTTCGGTCCCGTCCGGTTCAGGCTCGAACCGATTTTTGAACCGGACCCGCCCAGCACTAACTCGCGCTCTCTCTCTGCCGGGGAACCCAGTCGCTCCCGGAAGATCAAGTCCAATGCTCGTGTTTCTACGCCATCCGTCTCGATCAATTATTCGCCAATCCATACCCACCTGTCTTTCCCGAGTCTCTTGCCTCTGCTTAGCTACAAGAGAGCTAGGACGCTGGGCGACGTCCTCATCATCTGTCGTTTATATCAGTGGGCCGCCTCTAGCCTCGATATTCATGTCCGATATTCTAAGGATCGCTACGCAACTCGCTGCAGCTATGCGCGCCTATCCTCTTCTCGAAACCCCGGCCTCCGAGGCCTTAATAGGTATGGTCTCCTTGAAGATCAGTGTTATATGCGACACTTCCGAGGCTTCGTCGCGGGGATTGGTCGCTGCCATGCTATTAGTTCCGGGCAGAAGTATGTCAAGGGAATCAACCTACATGATTCACCAATACTCCCGTGAATACATCGTGGACATCTACCCGTAATCGTTCGGACTGCGCATGTTCAGTTTACACCATCAACGCGACTGCTCCTGCGTACCATGTTGGTCCGGCCATTGATGGCTACGCATTGGCAGAGGTCAACGAACCCTGCGCAAGTAGATCGAACTCACTATTGCCAACACGCTTTGTAGATTGAGCCTTAGTTCTTCCAGATACAAGGGTTCCATTCTGCTCACTTAGTGTACAGTTCCTGCAGGTTCTCGGATGATTGGGACTAAACTTGCACCGGACGGTCTCACATAGTATCTGGATCCTGGTGTCTTCATCCGTTAACGCGACTTCCTGCGTAGAATCGTCTGGATGGACTAGAAACTCGACTTATGAAAACCTCAAACCACGTGCTCCGTGGTTAAACGCGGCGACTATGTCACTGGCTGCCAGTAACCGTATGAAGTTTGATTAATCAATACCTGTCTCAGCAGAAAATTAGTCTTGAGCACTGATTTGCTCAATCTGGTGATTGGCGCCAGATGCACCAAAAAGTTGACACATTTCATCATCTCGCCTCTATTGTCATTCATGGTTATGCAGCAACCCACAACCCTTGACAAGCCTCTACTCGAACCATAAATCTCTCACTGAGGGTACCAGGACCGCATTAAAAATGTATTATAATATATCATACGGCATAATACGCCTTAATATAATACGGAGAATAATACTATGGATATGAGACGCCATTGGCAAGGATAATCTGATAAATATAGTATGCAGATTTTCGTATTAATATTAGCACTACGCCTGAGTCACGTGCGCCGATGTTGACACCTGCCGGTATCTACACGGAAGCAAAATTGAGCCGACATCTCGGGGGCGTCTATGTTTGCCGTCTGCCCAATAAACCAACCTCATGTTGTAGTTTCTTAAGGAATCAGACAGTGATTGGGGTAAAAATCCAAGATAATAATTAGCGGTTGGCTGAGCTCTGCAAACGCTTGAGCTTTACATGAATCTGTAGCTGCTTATATACTAAATTGTCCAATGTAACTAGAGTGTTCCATAATATTCTCCCGTGTTCTCCTGTGTTCTCTCACTGACTCACACTAACTCACACTGACTCGCACTGACTCCGTACGACTCGTTACCTCGGCCATGATGCCGGGTTGCCTCTTATGGCACAAACTCCAACACCTCAGGACCCTGATAATGGCCGGAGGTCTAGCCTCCGAGTGGGCCAAATTCCCTAATTTTTGTCCGGCCAAAATATTTTCCCACGCTTTTCTGAGGCTGCCAAAACGGGTTTCTCGCGAAGGCGGGCACTTTCGTTTTTTTTTGCTCGAAAATTTCCCCAAAATTTTGTCCGGCACCGGGTGGCTAGCCTCCCAGGGTATTATCAGGAGTCCTCCAACCGCTCGCATCTACATCTGGCCTTCTAAATCCATAGTCTGTGGCGTCTAACCCCGACTGTTTCCGTTCGTGATTCTCGCGGATTTGTTCCGCAGATACTGTCTGGGTCAGTGGCCGCCGAAGCTCCACTGCACTGCCTCCCACTGTTGACGCAACTGACGCTATCTCCGTGTAGCGTATCCCTCCCGTTTCATCCTTCCCGGGTCCTCCTCACGCGTTGGGGGCAAGTAAAGATGATACCTCCGTCTCTTACCTTAAACTGTGTCCCTTTGAATCGATTCCAAATAACCTCCTCCATGATGGCCTTCAATCCGCCCTGGTCATTTTATTGTGGCGGGGAATCATCGCTTTACGGCGGTAGCTTCAGCCTCAACCCCTTGGGGCTGCACCGACAACTTCCCTGGCGGAAGACGGTGGGGTCATTTGGCTGCGAATGGTACCGAGCCGCCCTTTACACCATCCTGGGTTAAGCCTGTGTGCTGCTTCGTGCCAGTTCCTTTGCAGTTCCTCCCTCTCCGTTTCCAAAAAAAATGGGCCCGTTCAATTTTTTCTTTGCCTAGCACAGGTGCATGCTGTATCGATCGAAGGCGGTAGAACATCCTGGGTGCTGTTCAGTGAAGATATTTCGGTACGGCGCCCGCATCCGGAGGCTCCGTGGTACTCGGTTCCAGCCCACACTCCCACCGCTGGCTCTCCAATGGGGCGCACTGCAACGAGGCGACGGCTCTCCTCCCATTACCCTCACTGTCCAATGGCGTCCCCTCCCATCTCATCCGCGCAGTATTTTGTACTCTGCTGTCCTCTCTATTCCTTCCAACTTCGTTCCCCTCACTAATTTCCCACTCCACAGCTCTCCAGAGTCAAGGAAGTTTGATGCCGCGGATATTGATGCGTGATTGATGCCAGCGTCAGGGTTCTCCGTTACTGTGGATGGTCTAAATATACTCGCTCACCTTCATCCCGCCGCACGCGATCGACGAATCGTACTCGCATCCAGTGCTACACGCTGCGCGACCGAGCACAACAACTCTGGTAGGCCGGCGAGGATGACGCTCATTGGTCCCAGTGCGCTCGGCGCCTGCCGGGTCCTACGGCGTCTCACGCAGAGGCGAACCGTGCCAAGAAAAGGCCTGTGCACACTGCACACCGCCTCGCTGTTATTGTGCTAACCCCGCTATGCCGCGCGTTGTCACATCCGGTGCCGGACCCGCCTGGGCTCCAAGTCGGGAAGCCATGTAGCGTGCGTCGAGTGCGGGAAACTCACCTTCCGACTCCCCAATCAAATATATGACGGCAGATCCGTGCTTGTCTCCACTGCTGGGAGTATTGTGCATTCCAGGCGGGAGACTATCTTGATCGTGGGAGGCCACGCATCCTTCACATCTCATTTCGGGTGTTTGGTATATTCTCTGCGCCCCACCGCCTGTCTAATCTTCAGGGCGCGACGCAGCAGGGATGTTAGCGCTAAGTTCTTCATCTACCTCAGCGTCATGCGCTCGCGGGCATCCAATACCGAAGGATTCCCGGAGCACCCAATCAGCCTGTTTATGTAGGTCCTATACTTCCGTCACGCGACTTAAATTATCAGTAATCACGTAGCACGCGCTCATTCATTTCCGCCTTTTGGCCTCACGGCAACCTAGCAACCTCCAACATTTACATTTCAGCTGCTACGTTTCGGTGCCCTTTCTCATCCGGAATACCCCCGGAGTGAGTCTGAATTTGGTCTGAGTCAATCACCCGTCCCTGGATCCTGGTTCTTCTCCAGTTATATATGTCCTACCCCACCGTCACGTCATTTGTCCTGGCCCGCGAATGTAGACTCCCGGATTCGATGGTCCTGACTGTGGCTGTCTAGGGCATGAAAAGCCGTCTGAATTCTTTCGAGTCAGGCCCCGATTGCCCCGGGAATCGACAAGGGACTTACGGCACGGTGTTGAGGGTTGGCGGGTTCCATCAAATGTCGCTTAAAGTCGCGGCGTCCTGGCCGGGGTAACTTTAGATCTTCGATCGCCTCATGCAAGACTACTTCCGAAATATCGGGCGGCACCAATAAGCGCGAGCGCCCACCACAGCCTTTAAATTCGACCCCCATTTCACGCAGCACGCCCACATCATCCGCCCATGACTGCTCACAGTATCGTATTCAACAACCGTGGGGCCGAGTATACAGATTCTCCGGTGTTGGCGCCGTCGCCGAGAGCACCTGGGATGTCGCTCGCCATGCTACGGACGTCGGATTTCTGCTGGGCAGCAGGTGAGCGCTCTGTTTGATCTGCTGGAATAATCCCTCACCCCCCTGCGAGTACAGACGGAAATATTTCGTCCGCTAGGCGCATCGCTGATGACACTCCGTATTCCCAATACATAATGGGGATCGGATCCCATCTTCGCGCTATTCCCTCGCACACGGCTGATTATGGGCGCCAGTCGCAGTCCTCCAGCCCCACTATCGATTTCGCTAGGCTGATCCAGATGTACGATGAGCCAGAGTCCAACACGGACTGCCGCGCTGCGATGGATGAGCCATACCAGAGCGACTGGCCGACCGCCACGGTAACCCAGTACACTGCCTCCGAGTGCAGTAAATCATCACTTTGGCCGTCGTTATCCACCGGGAATGGCTCGACCGCACAGTGGGACTCGTCCCTTAGCGGTCGCGGTTCTCAGCCTAAGCAGCTGTCCGAGTACTCACATTCCACGACGTCGTTTCCCTCATCCATCTCATCGTCTTCAAGTTCGGGATCCTACTTCCTTCCTCAGACTTCGGCCGAAGACATTTCCTCTAGCCCTGCTAGGTCTCGGCGCGGCAACGCCGAGCCAGGGGCAGCCAAGAAATCGTGCTCCCATTGTCACGTCACTTCCACCCCACTGTGGCGCCGAGATCCTTCCACCCAAAAGACCCTGTGCAATGCCTGCGGGCTGGTAAGCAAAACCCAGTGTACGGTTGCGACATGTCAGCTAATATTGTTTTGCACAGTATCTGCACCAGCGCAAGAGGTTGCGCCCGCAGGAGTTGATCGACGCGGACATCGAGGACGACACGCCTCAGATCCCGGACGAGGAGTACACTGGCCCGAAGTGCAGCCACTGCCTCACACGTCAGACGTCGGTTTGGCGGCGAAGCAAGACGGGACAGCGCGTATGCAATGCCTGCGGCGTATACAAAAAATTGCGCGGCCGCGACCGTCCGCTCGCGCTGCGTCGGAACAAAATCAAACCACGTCCTCAGTACTCCAGAGACTGAGCATCCACATCAAAGGCCTGCCCTGAACTTCCGTTCTTACATCACATAGTTCGGGTCGACTTCGGCGCCTTGTAATGTATATCATCGTATATTTTACCAGGCCCACACTTGAACAATCAATGCGAATCTCGCAGGAAGTACTGGGCATTACCACCATCGGGATCCTCGGGGCCTCGTTCAGTCAACATTGACACGGAGAGACCTGTCGTGAACTGCCAAGGTAAAGGAACGTCAACCTGATGGGTATCTAGGGACATCCCTCTCACCCACGACGTATCCACGGAAATTTCCGGGTGGTGAAAGTGCAGGCGGAGGGGGACTTCAGCCGAGCTGTTGAGGCCACCAGCACGCGAGGACATGATCAAAAAGATTTCCACAGGTGGGGTGGGTTTAGCCCCACCGAGGAAGATTTGATGCAGGGGAAAAATTGAGTTGACTGCTTGTTCCAGAGGCTTGTGATCGCCGGAGACTCAATGCGTTCAACAGAACAGCTATGGCTGATTCTGCGATGTGTTTTAATGCGAACCGGACAGATTATCGGCATCAAGACCGAGCAGCGGTTTCTCTTCCTGGGAGCGCTGGGATGGGATGGGTCGGTCTGTAAGCTGACTATGCCAAGGCCTGGGGTTCATTGGCTCAAACCTTCGCAGTGTCTTTCACTGCCGCCTGCATTTGACAGGGACGCCCGAGGGTTCAAGTGTACCTTGCGAGATAACAACCCTGAGATCTACAGCGGATAATTTCTCCGGAGCTTGTTTGTCTCCGCGAACAGCGTGTACGTCGTGCCTTAAGGAATTTCTAAAAGAATCAGGTGGCCCAGGAGTCGAGATTCCACTATACCTAATAATAGCCGCCATCGGATTCCCGACCTCATCGGCTTCAGGGATGAACTTGTAGTGAGTGACGCGGTGGAGATGAAGGGAAATTATGACTCGGCGCGGTTTATGGACCGATGCACATATCCCTCGTGTTACCGCTCATTCGCCGCAATTAACTCTTTTGCGGTCCTACTGACTGGCACGAGACGCCTTCTGATTTACGGAGAGCAGATGCGCTGTTTTCCTTCCGCGTCTTCGTTAAATGGATCGGAGTATGACAAGCCTGTTGCATTCCCATCTAAAGGTTTGATCAGGTAATGTATCAGGCCAGCCGCTGGCAGCGGCCGAAGAGCTGCCGAGCGTTTCCGTGGGATGCCATTATGATCCGAGAGTTTCTAGTTGGTCCGATGGGCCACCAGCTCCTTGCTTTATTAAACGATCACCACGATGTGTTTGATTCTTTGTGTGGGGCAATGCATCACCAGGCGAATGGCTAACCAGGGAGATTCAGATCGAGGTGATGGAGGAGCTGGTGCCTCCGGAGCGGTTTCGGCGGTTTGCAGAGTGTTTTATTGCCGGACGTGAGAATTCCTTGACGAAGCTTGAGGTTACTTAAAATTGCGATCAACGTGGGTCTGGCGAGAGGCAGGCTGAACTGAAGAGACCATCGCAGTCGCAGACCATCCAGCGGAGTCCTGCATCCTCCGATCTTAAGTAATGTAAAAAATCGATTTCTGCTCGTCGCCTCGGATCTAAGCCAGATATCTGCAGCTGAGACGCACGTTGATTATTGGCTGAGCTGAATTTTTGAATCTCTCGCCGTAGCTCTAGACTCTCCGTGAAGACGAGGCCCCTCTACCAACCCTCTACCTGGCATAGTGATGACGAGCGGCCGTAGACGAATCCCGACAAGTGCCAAATGGACTCAAGATTTACGCGCTAATTGTCGCACTGAGGACAATCAGAGCGTCTGAGTAGGGTACTAATGCCAGGGCTACGAATCAAGGACGATTCGACGAAGACCAGGAGCACCAATAAGTAGACACGGGACAAAGATTCAGTTAGCCACGTGGTCAACGTAGGGGATTTCAGTCGTGATGGCCCGGGAGGATTCTGACAGGATGAGGGTTGGATGCGGGGAGGAAGGAAGAGCGAGGCTGCGCCGGTGGCAACAGCACCTGAAAGCAACACTGGCACACATGTACAACATCATTTCTGATGGAAACCCGCCTATCATCATGTGCGACTGCCGTCTGTTGCCGGCCACCTCGCTCTTTGCGTCACCCCAACTCGCCCCCTTTGACGAGGACGTCTCGACGCCCAAGACTAGATCCTCCCGGGTAAACACTCGCACAGGACTCCAGGTTCCTCTTTGCGCGACTGTCTGAACTTCGAGTTTCCGGGGCCTGGGACCTAAAGGTCGAAAGCGGGTAAACGCATCCCACGTAGATACACCGTGCCCACTGTAACGGCGACCGCACCAACGATCAGCTCCTTCCCTCCGTCTCCCCACCATGTCAAGCGAGAACCAGCCGTTCAACGTCCATTCGACTACGATCTACCGTACGTCAAATCTCCGGTATTGACTCCCTGACCGAGCGACTCGATAGGATATGCCGTCGTCGGCGCTTTGGCGGCCGTGGCGCTTATCGGTGGCGCCCTGTTCTTCCGCTCGCGCTTCGAAGAGCGGCTGCGGGGAGTGCAGGAGCCTACGCTCGTTGGTACCTCCCGAGGCGGGCAAAAGGAACGGCCTCTCCTTTTCGATGCGTATCTGGTGTATCTGGGGAGTAGTGGCGGAGCGTTGACGGATTACGGATGGCACGAGATTATGGTGCGTGTTACTACCATGTTGCCCCCGTCTTTTATTCACGATTTACAGCCCTTATCACTGCAGCATCTCAGTTCTCGCCCTCAAAATCCAACAAAGAATGTACCCAGTGATAAAGATCCTCCCTTGTCAGGTCCTTCGACAGTCATCACGATCATCGCTATGCCACATCCCAGCAGCCCACCCTCGACATCCGCAGAAGTTATCGCTCGCCCGGAACATTCGAAAACCAGTCTAGAGAATGACGATTCCCTCCCGCACGTGGAGATCGGTGTTGTAGATGTCGAAGTACGGACGGAAACGAGAGAAGGTACGAATCCCGGGTAGTGAGTGCCACATATATTTCGTTGCGTCTACGCATTGTATATTATATTTATGAGAATGTGCCACGCAGTACAGCATTGGCTGCGATGAGGTGCAAATTTCATATCACGAAGCAGCCGATCTCCGCTTTGGATCTATAGACGAAATGGGTAATCCAACGGCTTGCCTCCAACCTTCCGTGGTCCTGCCCATCTCCTTTGGCTGGTACTTTGCCCCCGCCGCTGCGTCTACTAGTTTCCTGTCCGCGACTGGTGCGCAGCGCGCTCCCATGGATCGAGATCCAGAGGTTTGGGCCTTGACGATGGCGCTCCGAATAATGAGGCTGCTGCGCTACGAGCCCCCGCCCCACTCCCAACTCGCCCTCCTCGCCCTTGAACTCATCCTACGCTCAGGTATTGTCGCAGCATATCCGTCGGCAAACAGCTGCGCTCATTCCGTCGGCCCTGGGACAAAACTCCACAGCCTCCCCCGCTAGTGTTCGTCTCTAAAACCGAGCCTCCATTGTAGAATTCAATCGGCACCTCGCATAACGAATTTTCTCGAGCGGGTACCCGATGGAACGCTCCCAATGCAGGTGAATTCTCTCGCGCCCGGAGAACCGATTCTTTCATTTTCCATTCGCTCCAATTCACTCGGGGGAAGTCGCGGTCGAACAGCATGTTGTTCATATTGGACACCGGCGTCGTTTGCCAGTTCATTGATCTTTGTATGCGAGCTTATTCAACGAGCCTTCAATTATATATTAGACGCAAGAATCCAGAAGACCCGGGGATGGCCGATACATCCAATATTTTGGGTAGTAGGTGGTGGGTTCCGTCAAGATGGTGGGAGATGTGGGTCCAGAATTCCTCCCTTAGGTTTCGGTGACGACGATACCACTTCCTTTTCAAATCCTGGTCTCTGGTTCGGGTGCTCCGCCCCCAATTCTACTCCGTGCAACCCTGCAGTCCATTCTCCAAAACGCCTCGCTGGCGTCGTCCCTGCGAGACCTCACCGTAACGCTGGCCCATGTTCTGTCTCCTGCGAAATCATAGGCGCGCAGATGAAAGGGGAATCTCGGTCTTGAATGGTTTTGATGAAGAAACAGTGTGCTATGTCCCTGCTATTTAATGCTCGCTTCCAGACACGCTTGCGTGTCTCGAGGCAAATAAGGCCTGGATGCTCAAATACGTGATCGATTCCTGCTTCCCCTCCACCTTCGACGACTGTGGCTCAGAATGATTACACCACGCAGAATAGCTCTTGATTCTATACGCTTCGCGACATTTCCGCCGCGCGCGCATTCAACGTATCGCAAGGGACAGGGGGCGCCTTCGAGCGCGCTCTCACGCGCACCCGAACCTTCGGCTGGTCGGCCCACAATGTAGAGCTCGAGATCGCCTACGCTCTGCCGGATGTCGAGGTAGTCGCCTGTGCCGTTGCTGAGTACTCCTCGCCGGCGCCGCTGTTCGACGCTGACGCATGGCTGGATAGTTACTTCCCCTCGTCGGTTGTCGAACATCACCTGCGTACCCTACGTGCACCTCCCAGGGTTTGGCGAGCACTACCCGGATGTACTGTCCTACGGTCCCGCCGCACGGTGCGATCTCTTTTCCTTCTCATCGCCTCTCGAAGATGCAAAGCAACAGGACGGAAACCAATCGGATATTTTCGGTACACCAGAGTCCACTGGATGCCTCCCACACGACGTAATGCACAATTCAGACTGACCCCCTACTTTCATTGGCGATTTGGACCAGGTTACGATGCCGGTGGCGAGCGCGCTTTGAGACTGAACATGATCGATGCCCGCATTATCTCGAGGGACGTGCAGAGGTTCAGCATGAGGCGAACCACTACCCTGACTCCTACCCGCCTCCACAGCGGGATGGGGTGGTTCCAGCGTATCGTCGACACCAGACCCGGGGTGTGCGTCCGTCGCTCATGTATACCGCCATTCCACAAACGAACCAAGCCAGTGTCTCGCAGCCCCATCCCCCGTCCCACCTGCCGACTGTCAGTGAATTTGACAGGTTGATTACTATGGAAGATTTGTTTCCGCCACCGCAGCCGGACGGCACAGCAATCAAGACGACCTCCAAAAAGCATCAGAGCTTCGCCTGCTACTTCTGCCGCGATCGCAAGATCGGCTGCACGCGCCCGAATGACGAAGATCGAAACCACCGTGCAAGTGCGGTGCTTCAACCGTGCCTTTCGGTTTTTTAGCCAATGCGCACGCCACAAGCGACGATGCGAATACCCCACAGGGCGCGGTCGTCATCGTATATCTGATAAAGTATTGGAAGTGGACAGTCATAAAGTGGCTATTCCTCTAAATTTCCAATTATTGCAGTTTTGTTGAGGTCCGCATAAAGAGGATTATTCTCAATTAAACAGAATAGAGCTGTCTTGATTTTCTCGCGGCACACAAGTAGCGGTGTCCTTTTCAGCATGTCATGGGTGACCTCCGTGTCAGGTGAACCAACAAGAATAACACACATCTCATCCCGTATTGGAACAGGCATAGCAGATAAGAAGGTAGGTAGGTAGGTAGCATTACACGGCACGGTCCCGCTTAGGAACGCCGGTTTCAGGAAGTATCCCGGAGTACTACAGGCAGTTTATGTACTCCTTCGTCCCTGACCCTAAAATATCCCCCAAGCCGAGCTCACGCACCCAGTCTCCCGTCGCGTTGTAGAACCCAGGTGATACAGTAAGGCAAAAAGAAAGAAAGAAAAGAAGACATAGAAACCTCAGACCTATGTAGCCAATCGAAACACGGGAGTTGCGTAGAACACTTCAAGGACTTCATGAGCAAATTTAGCCACTAGAGCTATAGTTGAACGTTCATAAACCATGGATTTGAAGAACTCAATTAAATCCAGTTCATCCATGAGACGGCGCAAGTTCGGAGCGGTGGCAAATAAATTCTCCAGAAACTCTGTTCTCAAGGACATAACCTTCGCTGAGGCGTCGCAAGCTAACAGGGCATGTTCTGGAGTTTCAACCTCCGTTTTGCAGAACCGGCAGACACGTCGGGAACGGTCGTCCTCTCGTAGGTGCTCATGATCTCTGTAGCGCAGTACTTCAACGGCAAGCAGGTGAGTGGACAACATCAGAGAAGTCAGAGCCTCTCGGTGCTTTTGAGTCCTCACCATGGATAGGTAGTGCCGTAGTCGTAGCGTTTGCGGTATCGGAGCCTTGTCTTTCTGTGGTTCACGACGTCCCTGAATCAAGTATAGCTTGTCGGACGAGTCCACTTCACCCTGAATCCATTGCAGCATGTGACCATCGATCATTTTTGCGTATTCCAGCACGGATTTTGCTGTAGCGTTCGCTAGATCGGGAGCAGGGCATGTGAATGGAAGCTTGGTAGCAGCAGTAATAAGGTCCTTGGCCCATGATTTTTTGCCGGCGGCCGCAAGTTTAATTGAACTGTTAACAGCGGCACGAGCAAAATGGGTCGGAAGGAGAGTTAGAAGATACTGCAGGTATCCAAGCGCCAGGATAAATCGTCGTACTCGGAGAGGTACAATGCCCGTTTCTGTATAGAGCGGGATAAGCATCGAGCGTCCATGGAGATTCAACATTTGACGGATGAATGAGACTTGTACTTCGCAGAGCTGTTTCACGTGAACATCTTCGCAATCGGGCGAGATTTCGCAACCGTGGGTAAGATGGCAGTCCACGCGTGCCATGTAAAGCAATTTCAGTTCTCTGGGAGTGAGTCTGCCCGTTTTGTCCTCGATTGCCAATGCAAACATTTCCGCGAGCGGCAAACTGGCCGGATGGTCCCTTAGTAAGCTTGTACATGCACGTGGTAGCACGAGCCGGGCAATACACTGTTCTTCCAAAAAGGTCAAGTCCTGAAGCTCCTCTGCAATTTTTCCTACCCGAAGGCCATTAGCATAGCCGCACAATAATTGAACAAAAGCCTTTTTACTGACTGCAGAATTGCAAAGGTGACAAAGTACATACTGACTGTTGATAAGAGACAAAGGGTTGAATGCCTCGATTCGAGGCCGAGATATTACATGAAGCTCCATGACAGCTTTATTGAGAAGTGATATACCAAGCTCACTTACAGGTCTTATTCTGATGTGAACCATGTTTAGGAGAACTGCAGTTGCCTGCGGAGGCAGTGCGATGTCTTGTGACAGCGGAGTGACGGATAGGTCTTTCTCTTCCCTCGGCGGCCCGGCCACGACAACCCGCTGTCCCGCCTCAGTCTCTGCGCTCGACTGCGCTCTGGAATCCTCTCG
Source organism: Mycena latifolia (assembly GCA_029289555.1). Lineage (NCBI taxonomy): Eukaryota > Fungi > Basidiomycota > Agaricomycetes > Agaricales > Mycenaceae > Mycena > Mycena latifolia. Next base: position 61,288 of record JARJLE010000020.1, read on the forward strand.
ATTCGTCCAGAAGACTTTTCTTTCCCTACCCACCCACACCGAGTTTCTTGAATAGACCTTGACACAGTAATACTGTTAACTGCAGGTGACCGCAATCTAATTTCGCTGGCGTTTGTAGAGACAGTCGTACACACTGCGGGCATTTGCCGACGCATGTGGAAATCACATGCGCAATACGCATGTGTTCGGCATGTGTTCGGCATGCGTCGATCCGGGCCCAGAAGGCCTTTTAAGTTTTTTCGGTGCATGCCCATACATGCCGAACACATGCGTATTGCGCATGTGATTTCCACATGCGTCGGTGAATGCCCCCAGTGTCCCCGGTAAGCAAAAAATTGAGCAGCACCACTGCATCAAAACCCGTATACTTTTTTTGAAACCGGCTGTAAGGATACTGTTGTTATAAAAACATTGATCGAGTGGCGCTCTTCGAGCTTCACCTCTGGTTGCCAAGAGGAGGATATATTATACTGTGTCGTCCCAAAATTTGAACCGCTCCAAAGGCCCCACTTCGCACTAAACTTAGAACAAATTACTGGATTTGGGCTCGGAGCTCCACAAATTCAAACATCACGATGACGAAAGTGCTCCAAAACCACGCTACATCTGTAAAAAAAGGTAGGCAAGGATCGAGGAGCCCCACTAGATCAAAAGGCGTACAATGTTTTTATTTTATTTTTTATTTTATTTTATTTTATTTTGTGGAACGTTGAATAGCAAGAGATGACAGTGCCTTGGTTTTCACACCGCAGCGCTCTCCTCGGTGCTGTTTAGCGCTTGCGCGTTTCCATACACCTCGGACCGACATAGTCGTCCATCTCCCACCCGTTGTTTTGAGGTCTTGGACTTGGAACCCGGCCAGACAGAATCATACCACCCGAGGAAATGCGTGAGCGCACTTGTGTCCGATATACGCGACACGTTGTGTGGGGCTTTAGGCATCATCGTAGACTCAAGGGACCCGAGGGCCCCCATCATCGTCAACTCAGCCTATACCCACTAAAACCTCGGACTCCCATGTCCAATCTTTGGGGAGATTATTTTCGTTTTTTAGGACTTTGCGCCAGGTCGTCTGTACCAGCGCTTTATTTACAGCTTTCTTTCCGTACTTCTTCTAGTTAGTCAGTGCACAATCAATTCGTAGTCTGTTGTTGATCGCATTGAGCCAGCGGTTGCGGATTTCGCGCTCGGAGGCCGCATCTTTCTCCTGGATCACCCTCTCGCATCGTATTCTCCAGATTAGGTGCGCTGACTCTGATACCATTATTCTGAAGAGGCGCGTCACACCCCTATCTCGTCGTTTGATCGCCGCGCATGCCATCACTTGTCCCAATGTGGGTGTCGGCAGATCCTCGTTTGTTTTCAGTTTCCAGAGCTCGTTTGCAAGTTCCCAGATCTCTTTTTGCCCGGGAACTTCACATTGCGTCAAGATGTGCTGCATGGACTCCATCACTCCGCACTTGTTACAAATTGCCTTGTCTTCGTGTCCTTCGATCTTCTCCCAGTACGCACCGACTTTGTAGCCGCCATGAATAAGAATCCACAGGAAGAATCAGATGTTTCTAGAGACATCTTTGTGCTTTGTGGACTTCCAGATCTTGCTGTCTACTGGGGGCTCCCCTTCGATATCCGCCACTGCTGCTTTGGCATATTCTAAGTTCCTCTTGGTCGCCTGGTATGCCGGTTTCTTCATTTTGATCATCTTCATTATTCTGTATCCTTTTGATTGTGTCATAGCCTGTAGCTTGGCACCCGGGAGGGTGAGTGAGGGGGCCGGGTTCATGTCAATTTGGTCTGGTACTATTTTTGTGCTTCCTTCGCTGGCTAGTGCGTCTGCCGCTTCGTTCCCTTTATTCCCCGCATGGCCTTTGACCCAGGTGAGCGATGTTTTAGCCTTCCTTTTACGTAGGCTTGCTACTGTCTTACGCATAAGGTCCCCGTTGGCAGTTTCGAAGAAACCCTCGTCTTCGTTTTTCTGGAGGTTCTTAGTGAGGCCGTCGATCGAGAGCTTCGAATCACTCAGTATATCCAAGGGTACGTCGTCTGGGCATGATTCGATCGTCTCCTTTATTGCCACTAATTCTCCTACATTATTAGACCGGCCAATGGTCTCCGGTACTCGTATAGCCCTGTTCCTTGGGTCATCGTCTCCAAAGTAAATGCCTGCACCCACTTGTGCCGTGTCCATCCCATTATTCATAGCGGAGCCGTCCGTGTATACCGAGATCCTCTCTGTGTCCGGGTTAGGTTCATGCTCAAACATTTGGGCTCTTCCTAGCAGATTGCGTGGGGCGTCCCTCGTGAAGATCCGGAAGGTGTCTGCGATGGTACCGTTTGTCGTTATCCGTGAGTCGAACTCCACTGATTCGGGATTGTCCCTCGGCTGTGGGCGCTGATCATCTTCGTAGTCCTCCGGTTGAGGTTTTCCGGGGTTCCACTTATTGTGCAGAACGTCCAGCATTTCTCTGGCTCGGGAGTAGCATTCATTTGGGGTTTTGCATTTCGTCACGGCCCTTGTCACTTGGCATGTGGCACAGCGACACCAATTATTCCTCTTGTGTCGTGGTGCGTCCCTTTTCTTCCCCAATTCAACCGCGTCTCTGACTAGGTTCAACTTATGGTTATTCCTCAGGCATTCTGTTATGTCCTCATCGTCATTGTACACGGCGCGGTTCGCGTATGATTTGCGATGGTACCATATGGGCATCGAGCCCTGGATCTCCCTTGACACGGTCATTGCGTCCATGTCAAGGCCGTAGGTGCGTCCTATCTTCATCATGTCTGCTATATCCTTACCTACTGATGCTGCGGACAGCTTTGGCGCCCATGACTGGAGGTATGCGTTCATTCGCAACTCCTCCGGGACTGACTCGCATGTTTACTATCGATCTTCTTGGCGAGTATCTCGTCGGTGACGAAGCACCAGAGGGGGCGATCTGGTCCAAAACTCAGGTATGTTTTTAACCACGTTACCGTGATTGCCTCATTCCTTGCCACAATGTCTAGTAGGTCCTTCCCGCCGCGTTCGGCGGGCGCGTATATTGTTTCTTTGTTGATGGTGACACTGTTTTTCTCTGCCCATAAGAACTTCCTTACTCTTTTTTCTAAGCGCTTAACAACTGTAGGAGAGAGTTCACGAAGCTCACTCGATCGTCCACCATGAGTCGCCCCGTTCCTCTATACACCACCAGCTCGGAAGTCAATGATGGCTTGATTGAAGAGCTTCAAGCGACTTTTCACAGCGCTCCTTCCTCTCCTCTACCAGACTTGATCCAGCGCGTCCCGAATTCCGACTGGGCGATCGGCTGCAGTCCAGCAGACATACTAAAACGCCACCGAGAAGATCACATCCGAGAATTCACTCACTGCAAAACCGCTCGTAATACTGGATGATCAGACCGTGAGGGACAAGACTGTGCTTCTAGTTGAGCCGCGGCTTGGCGAGGATGGAGCTCCACTACAACCTATCGAAGCTAGATCACTGCGATTCGAGCCGTCAAAAGTCTCTGTGACGGCTATGAATCTCAAGATGAACAACCAGAACATTGAAGAAGTAGGTGGTGACAATGACCTTCCTTCAGAGGGAGTTGGGAGCGCTGATCGCTCGAAAACAGTGGGAATACCATCTCGACCAGTGTGGAAGGGTGGAATGGTCCGCTCACGGACTATCCCCCTTTCCGTACCTCCTCGCTTACCCCTCGCTACATCGGACATCAGTCCGATGATTTGTTTTGTACGTACATAGTACCAAACATAACCTCCTTACACCCGAACTACGACCATCGACGCGGCCAGTGAACTGAGTAGTCCACCGTGGGTACGGCGCTAGTGAACACTCTCCACCCGAGCCCTACTAAATCATCCTATCCGAGCCTTCACGCGCTACGCCCGTACCCCACGCCTGCACGGCATATTCCTCCATCGACGTTCTATTTTCATTCTACGCTTCTACGACATTTCTGGGACCGTTCGACAACTTTCTGCTACACCCTTGAACCCCATTTCCCGGACTTCCGACCCATATATCTGTCTACGTGACCCGAACTCGGTTCTTCGACACCAGGACGGGATATGGAGGGAGTTCAAATAACACGGGTCCATGGGCATTCGGCTCTGTCGAAGGTTTTCTGACTATGATTGTAACTTGAAGGTTGCGAGATATTAGGAAAGTTGAATATTATGCAACATGGACATTCGAATCTTTCAAACGATCTTGAATAATTTAGAGGAGGCAGAGGCCACTGTTCAATCATAAGCCCCAGATGACCAAAGCTGGGCGCTGGAAGGGACGCTGAAGCGACGGAAGAGATGCAGCTGCTGGAAGAACAACTACGCTGCCAAAGGAAGGCTGCAGTAGGAGCGAACGACAGTGACAAATTTGGGTAACATGCACCGCGAGGGCAGGAGATAATGCCCCGTAATCCTGAGACGCTCCAGACTCGTCGCAGGCAGTTCTGAATATAGGTTTTTTAGCCAATGCGCGCGCCGCAAGCGACGATGCGAATACCCCAGAGGCTTTCCGCAGTTGTCATCGTATATCTGAGAAGTGTAATGCGTCAGGGCGCATCCAATCGAGTTCGCCAACGACGGTCTAATGGGTTTTGTCGATTTGCGCGCTCCAAGTACATAATCATCTGCCTGTACTTAACTGAGGTACCTCACACCGGCTACCACTGCAACAGACTCTGTTGAACTCTTGGCAATGCCAACGACATTCGCGGATCCATGCCTTTTTTACACATCATTAAGCCGCAGGAACGTTCCTTTTGGCAAGTTGAACGTACAATGTTCTCTGATGGGATCAAGTCCGGCGGATCGGCAGCCCCGCTTTCAACCTTGCCGCTAGGATGCCGCAACCATTCGGATCGGAGACTGGCTGCGGGGAATTCATGAAGTTCTTCGGCATATTCGCCAGCAGAGAGTTGGAATGGAACTTGAGCTTGGACCCATTACATCTTTAAAATCCAGGAATCTGGGGAGGTACGGATCGTCATTCCCTTGTCATTTTGGAATCTGCCGGGTGGTGCGGCTAGTGGTGCCGGTTATAATTCAGATTCCATAGCAAATTTGTCGAGCGTGGCATACTGTAGCGCACTAGCGGCCATGATTGTTTGCTTCAATGAAAGGGGCTATAGTGTGCTTCGACCGTCAGCTATTGTGATTGCCTGCAGCCACGAGGAATACGTGTGGGTGAACAGCAGAGAAGCACACCGGCTCATTTCCCTAGAAGCTGACCATCTCGATAGCAGAGGGAGAAATCCAGGGTAGCTACATGTTAGACTAGGGCAATGGTGCAGTAAGATTGAATTGAACTTGAAGCTCATTATTTGGTGCACAATTTTGCGAAGATTTATGGCGTCTCTGGGATCGAATTAATCCTTCAACCGCTGAAAATTGGCCAGCGCTTGCGGCGGCCATGTGAGGATCTTGCCAATTTGCCGATCAAAGCGGAAGTTCGCAGCCAATCAGCTGGAGCCATCTGTCCCTCTATCACCTAGCAGTATCGGGGCCCGCTGTCTAATGCATCCAGCGCTTGAATTAAAGAATCTTTCCCACCTTCCCAGATGGTTCAAGGTCCGTTTCCTGCTCATGTCTATCCAACTTTCAAGCCTCTCATTTCTCACTTCGGATCCAAGCAACGGGCTACACCTGCTGCAAACGGCTCACCCCAAGACCTCATCTGGGTATGCGCAGCTCTCGAAATGCTGCCCGAGACAGAGTTACTCTACGTTCTCCCGGTTTTTTACGCCAATCTCGACCCAGCGGGACTCCCAGATGCAGCGCAACTCCATGCGGAAACGTGGTTGTCCGCCCCCCCGTGTCGGCTCGCCGCCGTATCGATTGACGGGCTGGCGTATCTCACTGGCAGCAAGTACATCTTCCAGAGTCTGTCTGTCGATATTTGCGAGCGAAGCGAGTATCTTTGTCTAATGCACGTGACCAGACAGAGGGCTAGGATATTCGATAAACAAGTGCAACATAAAAGCTAGGTGGCTGACGGTTCTGCGATTCAAGAAGTGCTTTAAAAACGTTCAATTCTTAGAATATTGCGAAACAGACAACAGCACCAGACGGGAATTTCTTAGACGATTCGATTGGTGCCTAACATTCGACAAAAGAGCCCCAAATTAGTTGTGTCCGAAAAAGGAAATTGATGGTCTAGACCGGTCCTTTCCGCTGCGCGAGCTCACCCGCGGCTCAGCGGATCCATATTAAGATAGCCTTTTGGCCTCGCGTCTGGGCTTGGATGGATTTTCTGCACCGATATCGAGACTCCATTCCCTTCTGGCCGATCCCGTGCCCCACTGGAGGCCACTGGCAAGGCGGATACGCTTCATTCGCGAGCATTATCTTGTGGTTTTGGCGGGACTCTCTCGCTACAGCTCTCGTTGACGCAACCCCCGGAGTCCGACGCGTACTCACCGCGTCCTGGAGGTTCCTCCTCAGCATTCGGGGAGAGCATCACCAGGACGCGGTCACGAAAGTAGCGACCTTGGTCATGTCCCTTTCGCGTCTCCCCAGTCCCATTGATTCCGCGAATCTAGAAGAGATGGTAGACGGAGCAGGGGGGACTCTTCACGACCTTGCGTCTCTTCTAGTGCTGCACATTAACTATAGCATCTTACCGCTCCAATCCCCGATTCCCGCAGAGATTCTTTGCCGCGCATTCGTGATGGCGGTGGTGTTCATGAATGGGCCACTCTGGGATAACGACGGCCCAACCAATTCCGCGCTGTTATCTGCCGGGATCGTAGCGGCCGAAGTAACGACCCTCTGCTCCTTCGTAAATGTTCTGCCGCCCTTCGACTACGACGATGAAATCGAAACAGACTGTTTCCCGCATTTACTCGATTTGCTACAGCTCCGCCCTGGGTACCCGAGCATTGGACAGGCACTAAAAGCGGGCCTATTGCGCGCCATCATCGAGCGCGGCGGAAAGCCAGCGTTCCCGCATCCCCATTTGAAGACACTTTTGACGAAGATCCTCCCGCAGGCAACCGTATATCATTCCGTGTTGACTCAACTCCAATCGGCGATGCTGGACCTCAAGAGCTCGGCTGTCTTCCGCAAGTCCGAGATCTACCCTGAGTGGGCGCGCTTCGCTGTGTTGGCACTGGAACGCTTCGAGGTCATGACAGCTTATGACGCTGAACGGCACGATTGCCGAGAGGCCTGTTCCAATATGGCGGTGCGTGTCTCTTCCGGCGCACTACTGTATTCTTTCTGAGCGATCGCTAGTGTGGGGCGATCAAACCGAGGATAAAATTCCGGCGCTGCTCTTTGTGCCAACAGGCGTATTATTGCTCTCCCCAGTGCCAGGCAGTTGATTGGCGTGCAGGGGGGCATCGCGATTACTGTCAGGCATTGACGTCCTTCCGCCTCAGTAAGAGTCACCGTGGGATGTCAGGGAACGTGGACTGAACAGAATCTTTCAGCGCGCGAGGACCAGCTCAACAAACGCGATGCTTCGTTCCTCCGAGCGTTGGTTCATCACGACTACATGCGTAATCGAGGAGTGATATTGCGCCGCCAAATTGTGCCGAAGTCCCGTCCAGCACCCAACGGCCCCACCGTTGTGTTCGCCTACCTCGACGGGCACTGCGTCCTTGACTCACTGAATTTACCCCCCGAGTACTACCCTCCGCGTGATGCCGTCTTCAGAGATATGGCGGCGCGGGCACGGAGAAGTCGCGGGACGATGGAGCTTCATGTTGTTTTCATACTGGAGGGCCAGAACCTATCCATGAAGGTCATTCCACTGCGGACCAGAACCGCAGCCGTGCGCGACGAACTCACACGCATCTCCAATGTCATCCCGCCCACCGTAGAGGAGGCGCAGCTAGAGCACTTCTATCCAGAGATCCATCGGAGATTTCGAGCCCTTCTCGACATCCCCGTCGAGGAAATTCACTAACTCTCCGTTGCGGCTGATATCACTTTCCAGGCCGGTCTAGCTCGAGAGCTAGTGGCCAATATGTCTCTACTGTCCAGGCTTTTCGCCCTTCATCTTCTTGGATCTCGGGCGGCTCCCAAAGAGAAGCTCACCACCGATGGCCTCGTTTGTTGAACACTCCGGCGGGGGCGGCGCCTAGAGAATATCGCTGCAGCAGTTGTATAGTCATTGAAAGCCCAGCAACAAAGTAGTTATATATCTTGGACTGCAACGTATCTGGAACTGCAGACGGATAGCTGAATCCGCGTACTGTTTACAATGGTATGATCCCGATACATCGCCCATACATCTACGTAAGCATAACCGAAGAGCCGGAAGAAATGTCGGACGTAGTTGACACATGCTCCTACTTAGAGGGAGTTCCATCAATATTGACGTCGTGTCTCCTTCAGGACGACTCTCCTTGGGCAGACGGCACGGGGCGCAAGGATGGTCATCGGCTAGATCATTTAGTGAAGCATTGGACGGCGACAGTGAGATGGAATAAGTGACCTGTCCTTCTTAGCGCTGCACCGAGAGCGGCTCCCAGATCGCGAGTGCGAGTGGCGAAGAGGATACCATTTAGCAGCGAGACTGTATTCGCTTCGACGAAGAGTCATAAGGGCGATGATTGAAAAATTTCAGGAAACTGGTGACGAGGTTTAGACGAAGGGAGTCAAATTTCCTGCTCAGCGAGGGAGCGCGCCTGTAGGTTTGAAACAGTTCACGCGGACCGTTGAACTTGTCGACGCCTGTCCGGGACATCAGCTTCACAGCGGTCTCGTGACGCAGCCAAGGAGGACGAGGAGCCGGGTCGGCGGGAGGCCAGCAGATAAATTGCAATTTGCGACCGCTAGCTGGTGCTTTTGATCAGCTCTTGGTCACCAGGCGGAGAAATGGAGCGCATGTGGGATTGCTCGTTACTTGTCTGAGGCAGAGCAGTACACAAACCTCAGCCAGACCAATGCGTTCGAGACTCGATGGGAAAACGGCGACACCCAGCGCCTGCGGAAGGTTCTTGATGTCATCGAACGAGGGGGAAGGGCCAGTGTTCAATCGGAAGCCCCAGGTGACCAAAGCTGAACGCTAAAAGGCACGTTGAAGCGACGGAAGAGATGCAGCTGCTGGAAGAACAACTGCGCTGCCAAAAGAAGGCTGCGGTGGGAGCGAACGACAGGGTGTGATCAAGGGGCTCCGGGCCGGTCAAGCCGGGACAAAGGGCAGGTAGGTAGGTTCGGCTGCCAGGCTGGAAAAAAAAAATATGGACCTCTCAGTCAAGAGGTCGGATACTGGTCAAAATGTGTTCAGAGCCATATTATGTGCATTCTCTACTTGTTCTGAACCTCAAATGAGTGTTACCGCTTTAAATCAAGTGCGGGCAGTGTTGTACCAGGTCGGGCTCAGCTTTTTGACGACCCGTGACCCGGGCTTGGGTTGGATGGAGTACAAGCAAGCCAGTCCCAGTCTTACATACTGTTCTGGAAGTCACAGAATAAATCACTCATTCTTACAACACATTCTTACCTTCAATTCACGCTGGTCGGTGGCGAGAGGAAGAGCAAGCCCTGTCAAACCTGAAATTCAACACATTCCAAGTCAATGAAGTCCTTGAGAAGCCTTGAATTACCTATAGATGATGTAAAGGTCGAATGCAAGTTGAACGAGATGCTTTTGCAGGATGGTAGAACCAAAGGTACAACTTGTGAACGCAAATTGATGAACTTCTAGACCGGCCGACGTGGGAACATTACCCGATATGGGTGTCACGTGGTAGGTAGGTCCGCCGAGAAGGTCAAAACAAAAAATTACGGCCCAAGTGGGTTTTTTGACAGATCCAAATCCCCTTGGGTGTGATAAATTTGGGTAACATGCACCGCGAGGGCAGGAGATAATGCCCCGTAATCCCGAGACGCTCCAGACTCGCCGCAGGCAGAAGCTCACAGATTGGTGGACATGCAACGTTTCTACAGTGGACCTGACGCCAAGAGGTAAGCGATCTCTGGATCGCGTACACAAATCAACACACGTGACTGAGGACCCTTCCCAATCAGGAACTCGTGCTCAGCGTCGTTCAGCACACGGTAGCAAGTGCAGAGTAGTACACATGGTCTCAAATGTGAGTTTAAGCTATGTATAGTACCATACACGGGCGAAAAGCAGGATTATAGCGGGTTTTGACGAGGATGCCTCGTTGGTGCGGCACGTGCTTCACCCTTATGCCATTCAGGTCGTTGTTTTCTTTTCTTCTGTGGGTCCCGGGGGACTTCTACACTTATAATAAGACCTTTTCACCCGGATTTGTTCTTCAGTTGGATGTGCTGAAGGGTCGCCGAGAGCAGGAGGGAGTTCCCGATTTGGAAGGGTCCTCAGTCACGTGTGTTGATTTGTGTACGCGATCCAGAGAACGCTTACCTCTTGCTTGACGCCGCCGGAGACTTAGCAACCTTGCTGCGTTGACAAGAAAGAAGGAGTGCCGTAGACCGAGGATAGAACTTCAAAGGACGAAGATTGGTCTGGATTGGCAAAGATTTGGAGGAAGTGTGGATGTGCGAGAGAGAAAGAGGCGTCCTGATTGCTGGCTCCGGACCATGTGGATTGATCTCTTTCTTCCGCCAACCACAAGCAAGACCACACGTCGTCTTGCCGGACACACATCGACCACGGACCTCCCTCGCCCAACGCGTGTCCTCAAATCGCCGCCTCTCTAGTGATGTGCTTGGTTTGGTTTCAAACCAAAAAACCAGCAAACCAAAACCACGGTTTTCCGAAACCAAACCAAACCAAGGTCATGGTTTGAGGCTGGTTTTGGTTTTGGTTTGAAGCCAGTGAAACCAAAAACCAGGGTTTAAACCCTGGTTTCGAGTTCCTGCATATTACTTTTCAGCGGTAAGTGTTGATGTTCGGTAAATTCGGACTAAAGTACTTATTAATATCGGCTTTCGCCTCAGTGGCCGACAGACGGGTACCGTGCGTTGCCGCAGGGTCGATGGAAATTATGCTTTGTATGGTCAGCTCCCATCCTCCCAGGAAATCGTTCTCGTGTTCCGCCTGACCGTTTAGCTGATCCTCGCAATGGAGGGGGAACCAGTTACCACTGGATCCAGTCCACCAGGCCTCAGTCGCGAAATCGGGTGAGTGTTTAGACTGTTGACGCGAAGCTGAAACACAGATGGAGGAAACAGTGCGTCAACTCTGCCTATCTTGTCATCTGCAAATAATAACTAGCAACAGTTTAAGCAGCGTTATCTCCAGCTTCACCGCTCACCTAGAGCGGCTTCAGTCCCCATTAAAAAACCTGCAACCAGCAAAATGCGACGCCCAGTTGTCCTAGACGATGACGATACTGATATGCCCGGCATGGCTGAATTGTACCTTGACCCACTTAAACCATGGCTCGACGACTTCAACTTGTATCTCAGGCGGCCTCTCCCCACGCTCTCCACCGTGAAGTGGGCAAGTCCCCCAGGAAAATTTGCGAACGGTGGGGGTGCGAGACGCCATGGAGCCCTGTCGCGACGGGTACCCGAGAGCTCTGGAATGCGGAAAGTGCGATTAGTGGATACCAAACAAACGGGTAATGGAAGAGACGGGGCGCCCAGACAGACGGAGGCGAGTATCGGTTGCCGAGGACTCGTCAAAGAAAACAATGATTGTAGCTCGTTGGTGCACAGTGGTGGATCAAGATACCCGCAACTTCTTCTCGGCCAAAGAAAGGACTCAGCCGAGGAGAAAGGGAAGAACGAGGATGGCGCGGAGGAGCTCATTGGCGCAGCACGGAGAGAGAAGAGCTGGTGGCAACATGGCACTGGCAAGAGACATGTTCCGGCCGGAATCTACCGTTGCCAGTACTTCGGCACCGAAGCACGTGGCGGGCTCTTTCATTCGACTACCACACATGCTACACCCGGGCTTCCTCTACATCGTTCAAATCCTCGCGCAGTACACCATCCACGCGCTGTGTGTCGTGTAATCTTTGCCCCCTCACCTTTAAAACTACGACTCGCCTCGGCCATGGACATCGCGTCCCGAATGTTCACTGGAGCTCGACGCTGCACCGCGTTGCGGGGAAGAATTCTCTGGGTGTATTCTTTCGCTGGGTCCGGTTTATGCCCATGATGATATTATTTCGCCTTAGATCCCGGTCTTGATGATCCCTGAGCGCGACGATGTACTGATATCGACTGGTGCGCCAGTTTGCTCTTCGTGTGTCGCGGTTCTTCAAGCTGAATTGGAGCGGTTTCTATCCTTGTTTCTGTCGACCTGCTACCACATGCCACGCGTATCAGTCCTCTGGGACCCTCACGTACCACTCCTGGATTCTTCGCGTGCCACCGGGGGATGCTTTGCACAGTCCGGGGCACGTCCTTCGACATGTCTGCTTCCGGCTATAGCATCCAAAGATGATATTTGCGCCGCGCTATCCATGTGGCGCTGTACTTCACCGGCCCCTCAAAGACCTCGACTGATTCCTTCAATTTAGCGCTGAGGGCGATTTCATCGCGTGCCGCAGAGGTGTGATCGTCCAAGTCAGTTGCCCAGTAGCCTAGTCTATGCGCAAATCCTGATCCACCCCTCAGGGGCTCGCCGTGTGCCACCCACGCTTTCGCCGCATGCCATCTCATCGATGTGCCGCTCGATTGATCGCGGGGGAGCGGACGAGAGAAGGGTTGTGTGTTGGGACATTACGTTCTGTCCCGCTCATGCTAGCCGCGCAGCGCGGAGTCTCTCCCGCCCACGCTTCGAACCCTTGTGCGCACGGAGATCTAGAATTTGAATATGGTTGATTCTCGACTCTGGTCGATCGAGTAAATTCCTCGGCGAGCGCACCCTTGAATTTGCACTTCGGCAACCGCAAATCTGCACACGATCATGCCTCGATAGCGCCCATCTAAAATTTCTCGCAGCTGAATCTGTAAAATTCCGCCGCAAGCACGCGCAGTCGAGCGGCGTGCCTGGTACATACCGGGGCGAGTGCCAGACTGCTCGCAAGCGATAATATAGCCGCGCTAAGTGCGGCTCGCACCGTAACGCGCGTTTGTCATAGAGCTCGGTTTTCCTGCAGTTCAACGTCATCTGTGGTGGCCACGGCTGATGGGTGCAACGAGTTCGAGTCAGGCAACGACCTCGCGGGGGACAACTGCCAGATCGAACTCACGATCGGACCCTAGGCACCAACGGTCTCAATCTATGGGTCATCTTCATATCTGATGCCGTGCGGGAGGATTTACAGTCGTGCGATGGTCTGAACCCAGCGCAGGATGTCGCGGCTTTCTTTCGCGCGCCTGAAGAAGTCTTTATTTTGTAAATGTTGGGGGTGATGGTTTTGCTTGTTAGTTTCGAGAGCGAGCGTCTCACAAGGTCATGTAATGTGGAGACTATCCGCACGCACGCGTGCTCAGCCAGGAGTTAGGCTCGTTTCTATTTTTATGTGGGCCTTTGTTTCCGAGAGACGATGATTGAGCGCGGAGCAGTGTGTGGGTCTCTGAATGAAATATCTTGGACGACGTGAGGCCTCCCGAGGCACAAGCATGCGAAAATTCTCTTCCTTGGGCTCGACAATGCGAGGGAAACGGTGCGTCCACGTTTCCTTCAATAGGCCGAGTTTCCTGTGTATTGAGTTTGATCCCGAGCACCACTCGGATCGCTGCTCTGGCACCGACTGTCCAGTCATGTGCGTTCAATCTCCTCTGCGCCCGAAGTGACTGTTCCTATCTGTCGTCCGGCGGCAGAGGAGCTCACAATGGGAAAATTCGCATTCAAAACCTTTGATCTCGGGGGCCATAAACAGGGTTCGTCGTGTTCTCATTGTGAAGATTCAGCGTTCAAGTCCCACTCTGTAGCCCGGCATCTGTGGAGGGACTATTTCCCGGACGTGGATGCCATCGTCTTCCTCGTGGACGCTGTGGACGTCGACCGGTTCCCCGAATGCAAAAGAGAGCTCGACGCGCTCCTCGCGATCGAGGAGCTAGCACACGTCATGTTCCTGATTCTAGGAAAGCAGATTGATCATTGACGCCCTGGGGATAATGAGCGACTCGGAGGAGGAGCTCCGGTATCACCTTGGAATGTACCAGACCGGGTCGTGGGCCTCTTCTACTGCATCAGCTTTTTGACAAAAATCTTGTGACCTTGTTGGCCTTGCAAGCTTACAAGGTCCCAGAAGCAAAAATGTCAAAAGAACACCCCCAAGAAAATTGCGAGTGAAGTCCAGGACAATCCTTGAAAGAAAAGAAAAACATTGAGGGAAAAAATTGACCTTGCGAACATATCGTCTTCGTTTGCGACCTTTCGACCTTTCAACCTTGTTGGCCTTGTTTGGCCTTGTACAAGGTCAAACAAGAGGATAACAAGCAATCTGTGAAAAGTCTGATGTGACGTTTAAGGACGTAATCATCTCTCTCTTAAAAGTGAAAGGTCCCGCTCGAGGGAGTTCGACCCATCGAATTATTCATGTGTTCCGTTGTGCAGCGGCAGTGGTATGGAGAAAGTGAGACATTTTTGTTCGCCTTTCTAACACTGGGGGCATCCACCGACGCATTCATAGCCACATGCGTTACACGCATGTTGCTGGTATGCGGGAATGCCCCTTCTGGAGGTGTTCTGGTGTGACAAAGGCAGGCTTATTTGTTCGTGCGGAAATGCCCCTTCTGGAGGTGTTCTGGTGTGACAAAGGCAGGCTTTGTTCCGTGCAGGGAACAAAGCCTGCCTTTGTCACACCAGAACACCTCCAGAAGGGGCATTGACACCTGCGAAAAACATGCGTGTAACGCATGTACTATGACATGCGTCGGTGGTTGCCCGCAGTGTAAATGCTCATAGTTGAGCAGGCTTTCGGTGGGCATCGCAATACGTCAGTTTTCTTCGAATGCGACATTGCTTTCCGTGTCTGAGGCCTGGCCAGATTTGATTGCGGAAAGGCCGCGGCAGCAAGAACAGTCCATGATCACCTTTTTCCGTGGGCTGTCTTTCCTTGACGGCACGGAACTTGACGTCTATTTCTTCACTTCGAGCTATGTTCTCCGAATTCCCAATACATGTATATTTACATTCCTATAATTAGGTTGAACTGTTCCGGATTGAGCAGGCGAAATTCTATGTCGGGGCCGCGAGCGCCGCAGAGAACCCGGGAGATCCGCAGTCTGTAACTGTCGTCGTCTGCATGTCGTCCCTTCCAGACTGATGCGCAGGCGGACAATGCCCTTCTGAGACGGTAGGCGTGTGGTAACTTGAGCTCTGACTCGATGCGTCTGAATCCGGGGTCTTTCTCTTGTGGTCGAGGGAGACATCAATTCCGTTGTCTCCGTCAACATCGATTGTGGGCGGAGCATTGAGGTCGACGCCGAGGACTTGTGCTTGCAGTCTAAGGGTTTGGAGTCTATCCTCTGGATTCTCCGTCGGACGCGCCGTTGCGGCATACTTTTTCAGGGCTTCACTGATTGTTTTTTTGGCAATGGCATCATCGAACTGCTGGAGACCCGTCCGCCGAGCAGCCCAAAGCCAATTCATGACAGCGTCGAGGATCGGCTCAGGCTGTGTACTGGGGTCATCAGTTATGCCGAGGAGCCAGCTAGCGAATCGGCGTTGGAGGAATAACGGGGCACGTTGTGGACAGTGATCAGATAGAAACTTGAACGTGTCGATGCACCTGGATATTGTCCCCGGCAAAACTGACGGGTCGATCTGTTCCAGATATTCGATGAATATCATCCAGGCGCCTCTCTTCAAGTGTTCCTCCTGATCACCAGGTGGAGGCGTCCCAAATGCGTTAAATGGCATATGGAGCCCATCCATCAGGGCGTCAAGTTCGCCTGGAGAAAGATCGGTGGCAGCTGCCAGGATTGTCGATTTTAACGCAGCGATGGCGGAGGCGGAGATTTCAAATTTTGGAGCAGCGCAAACAGCAGTGAGAGTTTCCTTATTAAAAGCGGTTAGTTGAGGAGCCCACAAGCACAGTGACCAGATTGTGTACACTGTGAGTTGTGTGTCTCTCCCCGAGCCACCCACAAGATAATTTGTTAGCATTGAACACAATCGTTTCGGACTACATCGGCCCAAGGCCCGGTTGAATCCTGCGCTAGGCTTTGTGCGAACCCCGACATAAAGAGCCAGGGCCTCCGCGAGGTCGATGTCGAACCATTCTTGACCCGTCTGGAGGAACTGGAGTACCAGGTCGATAATAATATCAATATGGTGAACTTCTGAATCCAGGTTGTATATTTTCGATTCGTTGCTCTCGACAATGTTTTTCAATGTTTCCTTCATCTGCGTGTAGACTGCTGGGATTGGTGAGGCGCGCGACGGTTGCATTATTTCGCATGTGGCCTCGAATTCATAGGGAATGATGTCGACCGCAGCGGAGAATCGTAGGTAATCCATGAGGATATAATATGCCGTAGTTTCCAACGAGTTCACAGCGTCCCGTGATTTTTCCACCAACAGGTATGTATCCGCGAAATCGAGGGACATCAGCTCTGTGAGAAGATGACAAAATTCGGCGTATCCCTGCACCTCCGCAAGTTGCGCGGCAGCTTCGCGATGAAGCGGTTGAAGCAAGCCGCGAGGATCTTGAACAGGCGGGATGCTCTGCAGCCTTGAAAATGCATGCTCGACATCCGAGGACAGCGAGCAAAACCGGATCCATGCAATGAGTGCATATGCCGACAGTGAAATCGTTCTGATTTGAGGGTGTGGATGAGTTTTTTGGGCTAGTAGACTAGCGGCGTCGAACACCGAGAAAATGTTCGGTGCCGACGCATTGGATGCCACAAAATAGGCGATGGACCACAGCGCTTTGATGCAGGCAATGCGGCGGTGACTTTCCAGCTCCGGGGTCAAGAGACCATTATCACAACTGCGAAGGAGGCCCTCAATGCGGGGGACTAAGTGGATATCGGGGTCATCGAGGAGCATATTGATCATCCGGTCGTAGCCTCGTCGCCTGCCAGTGGGTCCCCAAATGAGGGCTGGGAGAGCATCCGCAAATGATTCGAGCTCGTTATTATCTGTCAAGGACTTTACGGTCCACACAATTGCCCGTCCATCACGTTCATCTCGTGAAGCCGAATCTGCAACGGCATCCCGATTCATCACCTCGATCATGGTCGGAATACTCTTCTCTGCCCCTGCAGATTTTCCGAGTGCGATGGTGGACTCCTCGTCGGGAAGGTGCACTCGGTGCCAGCACATCAAGCCAGAGAAGCGCCGAAAGACTCCCCACGCTACATTCGATAGCGGTGTTCTATACGGGGAGTCCGACGAAATTATTGGAAGTACCGTGAGGTACATGTAGGTGGCTGCGATAAAACCGAGAAGTACAGCGGCAACGACCATAACCACCAGATTAATGGGGAGCAGAAAAGCGACCAAGCCAGCGAAGAAGAGGAGGAGGGAGACGTGCAGCAGTAGTGGGATGAACTCCACCACGGCGTGCATGCCGAAGCGCTCCATCCCGAAGTAAAGATATGAGAATATTCGAGCGCGAACGATGGGGGAGGGGCGCATCTCCGTCCGTTGGATGAAATCCCTCGACCATTGCTCGACAAGGGTGGCGATCAAAGCACAGGCGAGGCTGAGACCGAGGCTTAGGAACCAGAGAGTATTGCACGCCAGGGATGCGGGAGATGGGGTAAAGGAAGCTGAAGCTGCCGCTATGGCATCCGCGGATTTTCCGTTCGAACTTGGGTCGAGCTGGCGTGAGATCTGTACCAGAAGTGCAATCGTAATAGCGCCCTGATCAGGTGTCAAAGTCCTGTAGCTCTCAATGAGGAACGCAGTCAAGCTTGCAGAGAAGAGCCCAGCCTAAACCATCCATTCAGAGTGATTGAATACTTCATGTGGGATCCACTCACGAAGATCAGCAGTCCCTCCATGTCAGATTTCCATCCGTCGACCAAGGCTTTGTCGTACTTCTCTGCTTCTGAAATGTACACGGTCCAGAGTGCCGCACCTGCCAGCTCATCGCGGTCTAGGGATAGCAACACATGAGTCAGCGGATGAAGGAGAACGGCTCCACTCACCGGCTGGATGGGGGGCGGATGAGGTGGTGGAGGAATCCATGTTCGAGGTGTCCTTCCTCGCGGTATCCATGGCGGTCAGGAGAAAGAAGGAAAGCTGTAGACTGTGGGATAGATAGATCATGACTCATGAGCGGTGCCGCGCTAACGCCTCACCGAAGATATATAGCGGAAATTAGCGCTCGTGGCTATTTTGCACGGGAGGGTGAAATGGAACCCGAACCGGGTCACTGTTTATGGCAACACGCTTCAGGGGTATAATATGGAGGCGCTCAAATTCAGAGTCAGGATGCTTGGCGAAGCACCCACTCGGCAGTAGTATATATATTATTGGGCGCAACGTCCTACCTGTCTGACTTGATGTAGACAGGTGCTATCTTAGTTTGAGCGGCAGGATCCGAGTGTTGTGATGCTTACCATCTTTTTTATTCCCGTGCTTGAGTTCGGCTTCCACAAGTTCTTGGGTGCGGGCAGAGCATCCGAACTTGCATCTGCGAGCTTCGGGATGCGCCCACTCGTTTCCAAGAGCCTCGGCAGTGTATGGACTGCGTACAAGACTACTCGGACTCACTGAAGGGTCTTGGACGCCACTGCCTGACAAGGAACGTCGGCGCAAAGACGTAATCCGAGAGCCATCCGTAAGGGTGGAGGCCCAGGGAGAGGTCTATAAATGGTGGGGAAGATTCGAAGAGCTCAAGAGCACGTTTCCAGAGATGTGGGCTGAGCCTGGGCAAATCGGACGAGCACACGGGCAAAGTTGTTTGACAGGATAGGCGCCGGGACACTAGGACCGAAGGAAACAAGTAGTATTCCCATCACTGCGCACCAACTCCAGTGTCCAAGAGCCCACGAGTGCTGGGCCGCTGGCGGCGCGCGGTTAGGTCAATCAAACGCTCAGATGTCTCCTGCTCTGCTTTGTGGGTGTCATCACAGCAGACACGACAGACCTCGGGGTACGAAGGCGGCGGGCGAGAGGCGGGTGGAACCAAAGTGGAGCTTGAAGGAAATATATGAGCGAGCAATGATCGCGGCGGCCGGACACACAATAGATGGAGGGAATACGCTCGCGGGATAATTGAACAACGCAGATCAGAGCACCATTCCCGCCGGCTGAGGATCATCATCGCTGACTCAACCTTTCACAATAGAATGCGGTAAGCTCGCGGGGAGACTGGGATTGAGCGTACAAGCAAGGATGCTGAGCGGGAAGCGGCGGAATGCGTTGAGGATTGGGCTTAATTACGCGTAGCTAGGTTATCGGCGCCTTAGAGAGTGTGCTAGAAGCTTCGAACCAGGAAGTGCCGGGTAGAGTCCGAATTGATAGTCACAACACGGGACGCACAGACCAGGTGCAATGCAAGCTATCCGATCGACTTGATTCAAGGAGAGCCGAGTCCCAAATGATTGACGCGGCAAGGTACATAGCGACTCTAATCGTTTAGACAACGGCCGTCAAGATAGATTCCGGCGGAAGGGGGGATCGATCCCAGAGGTATAAGGAGTCTTGTCGCAACCAATTTCCAGGATGATGCGTAGGTGCGCGGAGCGCGGGTCGATTCAATTTAACACTCGAGCCTAGGCAGATGGGGTTCAAGGACTCTTGAGGGAGCTCGCGCAAATTCCGCTGGTCGGTCCAGGAGAGAAAAACGACCGCAGCACGGACAAAGCACGGATGGAACTTGTGAAACATGTGCCGAGGTATCTACTTCATCGGACCGAGGAAAGCGGGGTCAACGATATAATAGAGAGAAGAATAAATTGTGAATCTCGGCGAGCTGCGTCGGAGGTACCGACACGTGTGTACGCAGTAGCGTAGGGTCGCAAACATGCGGAAGAGCAATTTCCAGCCGCAGAGAGGTTGCCAAGTCTGTTGATGAGGAATATCCATGAGATGACTGGGCAGCGCGGCAGAAGTTTAGAGGCGACTCAGAGGCCAACAAAGAAAGGCAACTTCCGAAGTATGAAAGCTGGTATCAGAGAAGATACGAGACATTGCCAGGTGCTTGGGGCTAGTACCGCGACAAAGAAGGAGCCGGATTGCCTGGTAGCTGGCGGTATACCGCTAATTGTCGAGGCGTCCTGGTGATGGCAGGAAGAGAAAGGCCGGAACAGCCAGGCCGACTGATGCGGATCGTCACGAAAGTCACGCCTTCTTTCCGGCGACCACCACCACCGGCCGACTGAGCATTCCTCGCACGCTGAACCGAGCTCAGTCCTCAGCACTGATAAAGAAGGGTGCTCAGGATAATTTACTTCAGTCTCGCGTCTCGGGCCTGGACCAATCTTGCCGCTTGCGATGAACATTCAAGAGTAATACTAGTACATATCGACATTTTTCTCAAAAAATTTCTCGTTCCTTCTCCTCGAGCGCTCGGTGCTGGCCGCGATACAAGCGTTCTGGCACTAGCAGTCCCATTCCCCTCATATCTATCCCACCGTCCGCCGCTACCTAGCATGTACTTGAATCCAGGACATCTCGTTCTGCTTGAATTTCCTCGAGTCCTCCGTGTCGCTTCGTGCCTTGAGTCTGACGGACCTGTACTACAGTTTGCTGCCTTCGAATCCCGATGACCAGATGCCGCTGGACAGGAGGATGAGAAGGAGTATTTAGAGCATGAGATGGCCTACCGGGGGATAATGCGCCGATGCAGGCGTCGTAGCGCAAGTGCGTATGAGAATGTCCGGCGCCATGCCGGGGCTTCCGAGGCGAGACAAGAGCGCACGAGTCCACCGGATAGTTTGCAAGAAGACGAACTTGATGGGCTCCGGGAGGCATCCGCGTCGTCGGTGGGCGGGAGCGTTGGCGATGCGGGCAAGACGCAAGGCCGAGTCAAAGAAGCGCCGCACCGCTGATCGCATCATGGGCGCACGGCTCCGAACGCTCCTTCTTCTCTGCCAGCACCTTCGTTCGTCGTTCGCGCTTCCTCCAGCCAACATCTTTGTTTCCGTCGAGACCCGGTGCTTCGCGCTGATTAATAATTCCGCTGCGACACGCTCTCGTGCCAGCTAGCTCAATTTCGCCGCCCACATCCCGAACGCATAGTCGCTCTCAATGTCATCTCTGCCGCGTCGCCACAGCACTACTAGACCAGGTGCACGCTATCTCATCTGCGTCTGATTCAATCTAGGGAGCATCCGACCGCGGTGTATGGTATCATTGCGAAGTGTAGCAGTGTTTAGGTAGCAGAAGCAAGTCGACCCCCGCTGCAGCCCGTCCATGAAATTTTTGCTTGCTGTTTGTTCATCACTCTGCGTTGAAATGTCAGGTAGTGAGCATGGTGCTGAAGTTGTTCGTTATTTATCAGACCCAGGAATTAGAATCTCTGATACAACAAATCCAGAATGATCGGATGGACCTCGAAATCGACCCAACATCGACGACTCGGAGGTTAAAATCGAGGTAGCAAGTGAGGGTGGTGTATGGTACACAGCTACTTGTATTGCCTGCCTCTTCTACAATCCTTCAGTAGCAGAACCGGGTTCGACTCCCGGCCCCCGCATGGTCAATTGGCGTTTGGTTTGTGTGAATTACATAAAATAAAACAAAAAAATTTGCTTTGCCAAATTGTTTCAGATCAGAGTTGGTTCGAAACGATGGAAGATATGTTTGACATAATCACAACGACAAAGGTTGATCTTGACATTCGCTGGTACGTGCCTTTTATGTGCCTGGCTGGCATGTAATATGTCCCTCCTGTGTGTGGAGTGAGCGGGCGTGGGGCATGGTGCACAGCTTTCTTCAATACAGGAACTCCAGGAGACAGGGTCCAGCAGCAGACCCAGAATTTAAACCACCAATTGCAAATAATCCAAATCACTGAGATGGACGTCAAATCCTACACAGAGGCTAAACCGTACGTGGCAAGTGGGGTGCACGCCTGAAATTGGGTTTTTCAACCTGTGTTTGTGTGTTGGGTAGCAGCCGACTCCCGCCGCTCGCGGAGTTCCGAGCTAGGGCTCTTTGGTACTCACTCGGTAAAATAGCTTTTAGGTCCGCGATTAGTGTGGTAGAGATAATTTGGAGCTTGTCCGCTGTCGCATCCCACCAACTCGGCTTGTGGAGAAATGACTCGGAGAAAAGGAAGGCACGCATTCGACCGGAAAAATGTGGCTGCATGAGGGAGTTTGAAGGGGTGGTACACAGTTCTTCCCATTCCGTGATTTGTCTCTCGGAATGCTCAAGTAACAGAACCGGGTTCGATTCCCGGTGCCCGCTTAGACTGTCTTGTCAAAAGCGCCTTTTCTTTTTTAACTCCCTCTCCTCGCCTCACGTCCTGGGGCGCGAATCGCCATTTAGCAGTATCCTCGTAGTTACCCTCATCCTCATGGACATACGGATGCGAGTAAACATAGAAATCTAGTCAACACAGGACACTGGTGCATAGTTATCAAGCGGGCGTGGTGTACGGTGCACAGCCGCAGTCCATAAGGCTTCAGCGGCAGAACGGGGTTCGACTCCCGGCGCCCGCGTTCATGCTATTCCATTAACTTTTTTCCTCGTCGCACGCTCTCAGGCTGGTGCGGCCTGACGTGGGCGTAGAGCGTCCGTCGCTGATCAGGGTTGTAGCTCATTCGATGTTCTCCTAGGTGTCTGACCTTTGACATATCATACGCAAATCCCCAGCGAGTCCGCACCACTGGCGTAGAAGTCGAAAGCCACTCAACATCGGCGGGCTTGAGGATGGAGGTAGCAAGCGGGCGTGGTGTACGGTGCACAGTTGCTTCATTTAACACTCTGCGCAAAGTTGACTTAAATAAACGTTCATACGCACTTGTCGTAGCTAACCGGGGAAAGGGGATACTTGAATCCGGGCAGAAAATGGAGAGAAGGTCACTTGATTGCTCCACTGTTGCCGTTGCTGATTATTCCTGGTGGCACAGATGGTCGCACGCATGCATGGGAGGAGGGAGATTAGTCTGGCAGCACGCGAGAGTCGAACACGACAAACGGGGCTCTGGAATTCAGGATGGGGGAAGAGGTGATGGGCGTAAAGAAGAAGCCAAGAGGTCAAGGAGGAGCTGCCTTTTGAACGGAGGTTGATCGGTTGATCGGCGAGGTCCAGAGTAAAACACCGTTCATAAATCATCTCGTTCGGGCAAGGTGAAACTGGCGCCGGTGGTGCCATGGCGCCAGTTGGCGGCAGTGTGGCGGCAATCAAATTTCTGTGCCCTCGGTTTCACTTCCCGCAATGTTAATGGACAATACTCTTTGAACACCGCGTATTGTACAGTAAATTTGCGAGGCTCAAAGGCCCAGATTGTCGGTTCAACTTCGAAAATTACCATACACCTTGGCATCAAACGGCGCCAATATACCTCTTTTGGCCGGCGCCATTCAGTGGGATGGGCGTCACCGTGGTGCCAGTTCCACTCGGAGGGGGCGCCACTTTTACTGCATGAGTCGGCGCCAATGTGACGGGTTGGTGCCAATATCGGTGCCAAATTGACGCCTCGATTTGGCTCAGCAATGGCTGAAATCCGGCACGAGGTTTGTGCGTGGGGAAGGTGACAGCATGACAGCAACTCTACTTCTGACGTCCACCCCCTCACTCTGCGAGTCCAGCCTTTGTGGGTGCCACTTTGCAAGCTGAAGTTCCATTCAGGACTTTGTGCATTACTTGCTTCCGACCTCACCCTTCACTCAGACCATTTCCAGGAAATTCGCATCCACATTGAATACAATAGCTTCAATCTTGCGCCAGGACAAACCTCCGAATGCTCCCAGGTGCAATGGGGTCAAAAGAGTTAATCATCACGGACTTGTGTCCGTCATTCACTCAGAGCAGTCGCTTGAAATGCCATAGACTCAATACTAATTGATGATGGACTTGTGAATTGAAATAAATGGGTGGCGCCAAAGCATTTGCAGCACAGCGCCAGTGTGACAAAAGTGACGCCAATTGGAACTTAGGTGGCACCAAGGCGCCACTTTCACCATGCCCGTCTCGTTCCTGACGCAATCTTTGATTAATTTTCATCAGTCAAGTTGGCAGCGAATCCGGGGATGGAAACTGGGCTGCCTGCGGAGGAGTTGCGGGCGAGCGCGGATGGAGGCCGGCGCACGAGGAAGAGTGCATCAGCGAAGGAGGAAAGAGGTGATATTGAGGCCAAGCAGGATCTGTTGGAGGACGACTTGCAGGTGCGGAGCGAACGCGCGAGGAGAGGCGAGGGCGCGGCGGATGTGGTGCAGAAGTGGCTTAATTGGGCAGGGGGCAAGCAGACGATCGACGGTCCCGCATAGGAGGCGCGGACGTGGCCAACGTGCAGCACAAGGTCAACAGTGAGCGCAGACGGTGGGACAGACACGCACCGAAGTGCAAGAAGAGAGCAGCAGGCATGCGGGTCGACGTGGATGTCAGCGGCAGATGCGGATGCGGATGCGGGTCGATGCTAAGGAGATGAGATAGGGCGCGGGCTAAGGTGTGGGCGAGGATGCGGAGCCGGAAAGCTTCAGGGGTGGGGCTAACAGGCGCAGCACGTAACGGATGGCGGGAGTGGCCGCCAAGGGAGATGCTCCCAGAGCCGGACAACGCGGGTGACGTGGAGCGGAGAGATGCTTGCCTCCTCACGCTCCTATCGCCAACGCGCAGAAGATAGACGGGTCGGCTAGTTTGTGCACCAATGCTGAGCCTGATGGAGCAGCGATGGCGGCAGGCAGTCAGTGAGTCACGCACGGTCAAAGTTGAGAGCAATCACGTGTCTTGTATACAGCTCTAAGCAGCGCGTCTGTGCTCCTCGCGCTATTGATAACTCCGCGATACCTCGCAGTCTGAGCACCTGAAGCGAGTTGCAAGGTCCAATTTTGCAGAGTCTTTTCAGACAAGTTGGCCAGCTGTTCACTTCGTCGATGTTGACCGCGAGTATATGTGCTCTTTTCAAGAACGGCTGGGTCTCTGACACTGCGGGCAAATGCCGAGGCATGTGGACATCACATGCGCAACACGCATGTGATGACCATGTGTTCCTCATGTGTTCGGCATGCTCCGAAAAAGGCTTTTTGGGCCTGGATCGATGCATGCCGAACACATGCCGAACACATGTGTCATCACATGCGTATTGCGCATGTGATGTCCAGATGCCTCGGCATTTGCCCGCAGTGTGAAATGTCACTGTTAGGTGTTTGAGCTTGAGCCGGAATATTAACGTTCAACATTGAGTTTGAGAGTGAATATAAAAGGAGAAAGGCACTGTGCCTGTATTGGTCTATTGGTCGAGGAGAAACCGTGCTGCGCTGTGTACCGATCATGGAGTATTGGATTTCCCGCTGAGAAAGGTTGGCGTGTTATGGGTCTATCTACTCTACTCGAGAATTTGAGTCGAATTCTTTCACCTTGTTTTGGTGTGAATTTGCAGAGAGTTGCTCTTGGTTGGGAACCGGTAGCGTGTGAGTCTTGTTTTTGTATTGAGTATTGACTGTTCGACTGGCTTGGTGTTCTATTGAGTGAAGTGACAAGAAGTGACAAGACTAGTTCAATCTGTTGTGCTGTGAGTCTTGCTCGTGCTCTCGGGTATTGAGTTCGTGTCTCTAAACATTTTGTTTTTTCACACTGGTTGAAGCTTTCAAGTTTTTGACTGAAAAAACTGGTGGAAAATGTTTTGAATTTTTACACAAGTCTTTCACCTCAAGAGTTTTTCAGCAGTTTTCCATTTTATTTTGAGATTTTCATAAAGTGGAAAATCTTTTGAAAATGATTCAAGTTTTTTACCTATATTTTTGGTGAAAAACTTCTGTAAAACTCAAAACATTTTTCACCAATTTTTTCACTAAAAAACTTGAAATTTTCAACCAGGGCCAGTCACAAAGCTTCACGGGTTGGATGTGATATACATAGGGCTTGTTGGGATTCTCATAGAGGTTGGAACTGATAACCTCTTACACTCCATTGAATAAAATCATGACTGTAACTCATAAGGGGTACTACAGGAAGAGGGACTACTACCAAACTTATTCTACACCTACCCTTATCCCACACAGTATATCCCCAAGTTAAACCCCAAAATGTATGAAGGGCACCCAGTGTGAAAATGATTTCTTTGCTCCGGGCTGCTCTCGAAGCTTCTGAACGGCAAGATGCAGCGCCTCGGCTGCCCTTGTCGAATCTGGAGGTGATGTCTCCAATAGATGGGCATAAACATCACCAGCAACTTGTGGGGCATCATTGTCCCCGATAGACCACATTGTCCCAATGACACCTCGGTATCCCGCTAGTAACATGCCAGCAGCGAGATGAACCGACTCGTCTTGGAGCCCTTTGGAACCAGTGGCGGTTTGACATGCAGAGAGGAATGCCAGGTCAGCATTGGGGAGAGATAGCTTAATAATGTTTGAGAGTGTCAGCCGTGAGCTTCCGGCAAGGAGGAGGGCACTTTCAGTCGGAGAGGCACTCTGCACACCATGGCAGGCAAAATGGACCCATTTAGACTTTCTCATACCCTTCTGAACCTCATCTATTGTCGCCATATGTCTATCCAACCACAGAACATGAACCTTTCCAGCAGCATGTTGCTGAATATATTTAATTTCTTTCTGTGTCCCTGGGATATAGCACTGTCCTTGGGCTGACGGTTGAGTGACAGCAAGGAGTTGAAGGTCTTCTTGGGATTCAGGTTGTGGACGAAACCCTTGGATTAAGGCAGTCAACGATGGCGTATAGGATGAAACCAGGAAATCGGATAATTTTGAGCCAGAGGTGTGGTCTTTGCCATAGAGTCCTGCTGCATGGATAGGAAGAAATGCCAGTGGTCCTGTTGCACACCACCACATGCGTCCCAAATCCTGGCTTACTGGAGTCTACAAATTAAATAAGGATGGCATTTGGGTGCTGTGATGAACATCGCTTACCGTAATTGCAATTCCATTCAAAACAGGTTGAACAATCTTGACCCAGAGCTCAGAGAGAATAATGGAAAAGATCTCATCTGAATCCATATATCCCTCACGGGAGCCATGCAACCTATCACTGCGTCCGGAAGTCCCTACAATTGATGCCAGAGAGTTGGCCATGGCCTGTGCCTCATGGATTGTGAAGTCACTCAGTGGGACATGGATGACATCGTCTCCAAGGCCCGGCAGGAGGATCAAAGCATCGCAGCCATACTCGCTGATATTTACGATAGCAACCGGGCCCATCTTCGCAGCCAGCGAAAGCTCAGAAATCGGTTTTGATAATAGGAACCTCTCGAACCCTGACAGCTCTCTGATCTGCTGTAGGACACGATTCCGTGCAAGAGCATGGGCATGAGATTGGTTTGCAATGGACTGTAGTGACTGTGGTTTGGTAGCATCAACCGCACTGCTCCGGGTGCCAGCAGTTTCTAATGAGGTGGAGAGGGAGACAAGCCGATCAGCAAGGCCAGGATGGTTGTCCCTCAGTTCATCTACTGGTGTGCGCAGATTGAGAAGCTGACCCCAGATAACTGAGCGACCCTGGTCAAGCCACTCCACTGCCTTCTGGTAGTCATGCACTGCAATGGCAGCTGAAGCAGCATCTCTCACAACTTGGCCTGCCTGCGAGAGGTGATGATGCCGATCGGTTATTGATAGCCCGAGCCATGCCAATTCAGGCAGAAGTTCTATGGCAGCTGTATATGCATGGAGTATAGATGAGGGTTGGTGAACATGGGCATGTTTCGCCCAGCTTTTGGCTGCATCAAATCGTATCCTGACAGGGCCTGTTGTTGAGCATGCAGCTGAAGTGTAATGAAGTAGCAGCTCCTGAGAGTCTTGAGGATCATGGAGCCGCTCAAAGCGACCCGAAAGGGAATGGCCAAGGTTGTTCAACCTCCCAGGCTTGTCAGGGTGGCCATCTGGAGTGAGTCGCACAGCATCCTGGAACATCATGATGGACTTGTTGAGGTCGCTGAGATCACCTAGCCGCTCAAAGCGACGGAAAAGCGGATTGCCAAGGTTGTTCAACATTACTGGCTTACGAGGGTGGCCATCTGGAGTGAGTCGGACAGCATCCTCAAACATCATGATGGACTTGTTGAGGTCGCTGAGATCATCGAGCCACTTAAAGCAAACCAAATGCGAATTGCCAAGGTTGCTCAACATTACTGGCTTGTCAGGGTGGCCATCTGGAGTGAGTTGGACAGCATCCTCAAACATCATGATGGAGTTGTTGAGGTCGCTAAGATCACTGAGCCGCTCAAAGCGACCCAAGAGCGAATTGCCAAGGTTGTTCAACCTCCCAGGCTTGTCGAGGTGGCCATCTGGTGTGAGTCGGACAGCATCCTTAAACATCATGGTGGACTTGTTGAGGTCGCTGAGATCATCGAGCTGCTCAAAGCGGCCCAAAAGCGAATTTCCAAGGTTGTTCAACCTCCCAGGCTTGTCAGGATGGCCATCTGGAGTGGGTCGGACCGCATTTTCAAGCATCTCGACGGATCGGTTGATATCCTGCAAGGTCCCAAATCGCTTAAAGCGACGTCCCAGGAACGTTCCAAGATCTGCAAGATAGATGCCAGACCCTGGGTCATCCCGCACTGCATCATTGTATGCACAGACTGCCTGGTTGAGGTCATCTAAAGTCCCAGATTCCTGATAAGCCCTTGAAATAATGTCCCCAAGTATATTCAGCCACCAAGCCCTGTTGTCATTGCTTTTGGAACACAGTAGGATCCTCTCATGCATCACCCAAAGCTGCAGAGCATCCATAGAAATTTGGGTCTTCCTGGAGTCTTCATACACCCTCTGCAGATCACTTCTGATCCCACAACCCTTGACAGAGGCAACTGTGGATAACTCAGGTCATGGTCCAACGATATTCAGGCAGTCTCACTTGTATTTTCTGGCATGCCAATGAGATCTAAACCAGATACCTTCTGGTCTGGGCAGTTGGAAACTGAGAACCTAGCACTGAATTTGAGAGAAGGGCCATCGGGATTCACTGTAGTGAGCTGGAGCTGGAAGGCTGCATTGTAATCTTTAGTGACCATGCTCACAGTGAGGGATGCTGCACCTACACCTATTCGATTCCACAGATTCAAGGACTTCACCTCGCCCAATTTCAACATAGCCGACAAGCCGTGTCCCCTCAGTTTCACTTTGGCGCAAGACCGCAACCGAGAAAGAGAGAGCATGGGGTGGGCAGAGAAGAAGTGAGGGGCAGTGAATCCTAAGTGTCTTTTGCAAAGCCATCGCACACTCACATGTTGCACCCAAAACCAAGTTTCCAATTCATTTGATCGTTCTCCGACGCCACCGGCAAGGTTTGCAGGAAAATATTCTCTTCAATGATCAGCTGGGCAAACATTTTCATGTCACCCGGAAGGTCATCATGGGGGTTAGTCAAGGACGTGACACGGATGCCTGTGAGAAAGAACTGAGTATGGTTTGGCAGCATCAACATAGGCAGGTGCTTACTGTGAAGCTTAATGCTAATGAAAGGACATGATTGAAGCAACAGTCTCGACAGGAGGTCCGGGATACTCACACTGTTTTCAGCTCAGACATGGTTATGAGAGGAAAGATCGAGAAGCTTGAAGGCCAGGAGTCGATCTTATATATGTCAGACGTCCACGCCGCACCAACGTGGCTGCAAGGTGCTGTAAAGGCATGGAACATCGATATCGGATTCATCCGGATTCTTTACTTTCGAGCCCCATCTTAGGATAGATTCTGCCATATCGGTATCCGCCACTTTGAAAGCATGCCCCGAATCGGCCATGCAACATACATGTCCAGTGGCGTTCATCGGCGTCTATCTCGCGCCCCGAGGACAAGGCGCGGCGGGAAGGTGGCTCCCATTCGAAACCTCCGTGCAGATAGACCCCTCCCGACATTAACATCGGCGAACCTCACTCCGGTGGCGTACTGCGGAATATCATGCATGCATGCGTGGGCCATAACATCCTGTTAACTGGGCAGCAAACCCCAAGGGTTTGCTTTGAATCACACAGCGGTACAGCTGTCTGACGGTGGCGTTTTCATTTCCCGCTCGGTAATTCGGAATCGGAGCTACAATCCTGTATTGTGAGGCATGAGGTTCGACATAATGATAGCAGTCTTGACCTCGCCCTTTGCGACGTCGTCGGTGGGTCAATCTGAGTTGATTCAAATCAATGGCACTGATTCTTCCGTACTTCTAGTTCTCCTCATCCGAACTCGAGGCGTCGATAGTCTCAACGTCCTATCCTTGGATTCTGTCGTAATCATGCGGAGTCAATTACGCATTTATTTAGGGAAAGCCAAGGGGATTTATCGGTACGGTTCCGTCTTAGGGAAGCATGAGAGTTACACAGATGCTGAAACTGTGGACGGCCTGAGCTATCTCTGCCCTGAAGTCTACGAACATGGAATTCCTCAACTGCGACATTGATTCAGAGCTCCTGACATGCACTCTGTAGGGTTTTCCGAACCGAAATATCTTCCAGCGCGTTGCCCCGTCTGAGGGTTCGTCGAGCACTAACCTCGCCCTATTCTTTAAGTGTCCGAGCTCCCCGAGGGGGGGCTCTCAGTTACAGCCGAGTTCTATAATTTGTTGTAACCCGCCTCAACACCACCAAATTTCACACTGATCTGTTTTGGTGGATGGTTTCTCAGCAAGCCAGTGGAAGCCATATCTGTGAACGATTTACAACATCTCTCCATAGCAAACCTTGTCCTGTGTCGTACCAATCAACAGCGTTGCTAAACGTTGGCAGCATAGGATCATGCTATTTCATCTGGGTGTCCAATGCTGCTCTTCAATACACCCATTAAGCTCGTTGTTTGCGCGCTGAATCTGTTTCTGTAAGAAGTACGAGTCTGATGCACGCTTATGGACATACGCACGATCAACAACAAATTACGGAAAGCCGCGCCGGGATGTTGCTCTCATTGCGCCCAAGTGGGCGCGCCCTCGATGTGTCTACTCTGCAAGTCGCCGTACTGCGGCAAGGTACGCTCGCCAGCCCACCCGGGGAACTATGTGGCTTACTTTGATTCGTCTCTCCCCGCAGGAATGTCAAGCAAAAGGTTTGCCGTCCTCTCCATTCTTTTCTAATCAGCCGATGATTGGTATCTCGTCTTGCCTAGATTGGAAAGAAGGCGGACACAAACAAGCCTGTTCAACGATTGCTCATCTTCGTTCCCTCAACTACATGTTCTGCGCCGCCGAAGCCTGAGAGGTAGTTTGAATATTCTGTCCTGCGACGCGAGCAGAAGGTCGGGAACTCAGCTTACAAAACTTAATCGATTCCCGCTGCCGTTTTGTCCGCGAATTTATATTGACCTCCCTGTAGTAGCACTGTTTGATGTTTGATGTTTTTACGGTGAGGATTGACTTGGACATCCTCGGGTCCGGGGACGAATCTCAGATGTCGACCAGTTGCTCGTCGATCTCAAAAGCAACTCGCTTTCGTATTTACTCTCATTCTCATCCTCCTGGATACACAGATGCGATTAAACACAAAGTCTAGTCAATACAGAGGACACGGAAGTATAGGTATCAAGCGGGCGTGGTGTACAGTACGGTGCACAGCCGCTCCCTTCACGGCAGTGTATAAGGCTTCAGTGGCAGACCCGGGTTCGACTCCCGTCGCCCGCTTTCATACTATTCCATCAACTTTTTTTCCTCGTCGCACGCCCTCAGTCTGGTGCAGCCTGACGTGGGCGCAGAGCGTCCGTCGCTGATCAGGACTGCAGCTTATTCGATGTTCGCCTCGTTGTCCGACCCAAGGCAAATCCCAAGCGAGTCAGCACCACTGGCTTAGAAGTCGAAATCTATTCAACATCGGCGGGCTTGAAAGATATAGGTCGCAAGCGGGCGTGGTGTACGGTGCCCAGTTGCTTCATTTGCTGAGAGCAAAGCGAAATTTAAGCAACAGACTCGGGTTCGACTCCCGGAGCCCGCTTAAAATGTCTTATCAAAAGCGTTTTTTTTTTTTTTTCATTCTCTCCCTCCTCGCCTCACCTCCCGAGTCGCGATTTATCCCGTATGCTCGCACTTACCCACAATCTCATCCTCCTGGATATACACAGATGCGAGCAAACACAAATAACACAAATAATCTAGTGAACACAGAGGACAGTGAAGCATATGTATCAAGCGGGCGTGGTGTACGGTGCACAGCCGCTCCCGTTCAGTACAGTCCACAATGCTTCAGTGGCAGACCCGGGTTCGTCCCGGCGCCCGCTTTCGTGCTGTTGGAGGACCTTTTTTCCCTCTCGTCGCACGCTCTCAGACTAATGCAGCATGACGTGGGCGCAGAGAGCCAGTCGCTGATCAGGACTGTCTGACATGTCAGACGCAAACCCCAAGCGAGTCATCACTAGACTAGCAGCCAAATTTACTCAACATCGTCGGGCTTCAGGGATGTAGGTAGTAAGCGGGCGTGGTGCACGGTGCACAGTTGCTTCATTTCATACTGAGGGCAATGGAAATTTAAGCAACAGACCCGGGTTCGACTCCCGGTGCGCGCTTAGACTGTATTGTCGAAATCCTTTTTTTTCACTCCCGCCCTCCTCGCCTCACGTCCCGGGGCTCACGAATCGCGATTTAGCCAATATCCTCGTAGTTACCCTCAATCTCACCCTCCTGGATATACGGAGGCGACTTAACACAATAAATACAGCCAGCACAGAGGACATCGAAGAATAGGTATCAAGCGGGTGTGGTGTACAGTACACAGCCGCTCTCGTTCACTGCAGCCCACATTGCTTCAGCGGCAGAACCGGGTTCGACTCCCGGCGCCCGCTTTCATGCTGTCCCAGGAGCTCTTTTCCCTCGCGTTGCACGCTCTCAGGCGGGTGCAGCCTGACGTGACGTGGGCGCAGAGAGTCCGTCGCTGATCGGGACTGTAGCTCATTCGATGTTCTCCTAGTTGTCAGTAAGGGCTTAACCCGCTTTAAACCAGCGCTCGTTAAAACGTACTTAGATTAACCCAACGTAAACTTGTGACAGCAGCTGGAGCTCGAGAGCGCGTCGAAGTCACAATATCTGTTTCGTCAATTTCTTGTCGGGAACGGCGTGATTTCGAAGCAGTTGGGCCTGGTTCTAACAATAGTTCGACAGCTGGAGAAGGGGCCGGCGGTGACTCGAGGGGCAAGGGCAATGGGTCAACGGATGGCCCAGCCGAAGTGAAGGTACCGAAATTGGCGGCAGTGGCGCCGAGGTCAGTAGAAATAACAGAGATCCATTCCTCGGCCAATCTCAATTCAAAATCACACTACTACTCGGCCGATCCGTGTCATCTATCGTTGTTTCAACGGTCGGGGTGTGCATGTGTGCTGGTTATCAAATTTATTTCATTTATTTTGTGCCTCACCTTTCGGTAACTAATGGAGATTCGCACTACCATCACCAAATATGGCGGGCAATGGCTGCCGGCCATTACGTCTGATGTCACCCACCTCATCGTTGAGATATCAAAACCCAGCTTCGATTTCCAGCCATTGCGAAGATGCGATGATTTATCCGGCTCTGCCAGGAGGAGAGCCCTTTTTTGCACATGCACGCCCATCAGTGTGTCTTTTCATCTACAGTGGATAATTGTCCAAATCTCTGTGAAATGACGTACCAGCCCAGCTTTCACTCATCCAGAATGGATAGCAGGAGCGCGCTAACGAACAGGACAGATGGTATGTAGGCAAAAAAAGAAAGGACCAAAAGGACAACCAAACAACAGACGTGAGAGGTATGAAGGAGATATCAACAGAGAGAGAGAGAGAGAGAGAAGGGAAGAGAATGAAGACGTGTGGGGCGAGGAACCGAGGCCAAGCACGGTCGTGCATGCTGCTCACCAAACACACTCACTTCTCACCCTTCACTAATTACTCCACATCGCCTCCGCCGCATCCACCTTCCAGGTAGGTAGGTAGGTATGATTACACGGCACGGTCCGAAAAAATCCGCCTCAGGGTCTTCTTTCCCCTCCGCATCTCTCCGCGACGGACTGTGTCTGCTATGGCTCCCGGCGCTGCTCAAGCGCGGCACGGCGCTCGAGGCGCTTCTTTTTTTTCTGCATCTGGGGGGGAGGAGTAGGAGGGTCAGCGTGCGTAGAAGGAGGATATGGCAAAATGTACAAGGACAGCGGGAGAAGGAGGAACACGACTCACCGATCACACTGCGTGCCCGGCCCCAACGGCCCCGGGCCCCACTTCTCGACGCACTTTCCCTCCTTGTAGCGCCCCGGCAGCCCGCAGTTCCGGCAGATGCGCTGGTTTAGCGCGTTCGCGGGCGGGAAAGGGGGCGTCGCAGGGACTTCGCTGATCGTTGTTGGTTCGACGCCGTTGATTCGCACAATGTCTCCCTGACGCGCATGCGGGTTCCCCGGATAGTATTCGAGAATGTCTTCACCGAAGAGGGGTGGGGGTGGTTTAAAGAAGCGCTTAGAGACAATGAGCTCCGTGTGGTTAACTTAGCGAGAGTGGGGACGGACTTGTTCTGATTGAGGAATATGATAGGGACTGACGAAACGTCTTCGCGGAATTCCCGGTAGCAGGGTAGCACGCTGGCGTCGAACGAACCGCGTGGGGCCTGTGCTGGACTCGATCTGCGATAAACCTATTACAGTAGAATCCTTGAAGGAGGGGTCTTGGACCGTCCAATCGAACCGGGACTCGGTTAAATGATCGGGCCCTGGGGCTCCATTCCGGCCAGAGAGTTTAGGAACATGCGGGTAGTGGATTGCACCAGCGCTTTGTATATTATCTGCCCAAACTTGAATATCGTGAACAGCGAGGTTCGATCCAGGCGGCGAGCCGGCGGATGCGCAGATCGATGATGTGTCAGATCCAGAATATATCGACTTGTTACTTGTTAGCGACCTTGTTGAGGAGTATCATTGATACTTCACCTCGTTAAGGGATCTGAGTGAGTGATTGGATTGTTGTGTTAAGCGTTTCTTGGACCTGACTTCCTTCCTCTTCCTTAGTTTAGTTGGGAAATTGAACCATGAAGTGTTCTTGTAGCTCTGAATGCTTTCATGATATTCGTCTTCCCTTTTAACGGCTCTGAGAAGTACATATTTAGTCCTCGCTCAAGGGGCGAGGTTTCGTACGCACTCATCTCTTGCGCTCAAGAAGTCCGTTTCCTCATCCGGTGTAACGTCCCCGCTCCGGATGTTCGTCAGGAAGTCATCCATGTTTCTCCTCGTTTCCATGAGCTCCTGGCGATAGCTACTCTCATGCCGTTTCGTGAAGCCAGACCCTGTCGTGAGTGCCGCTGCCCCGACTGTTGCAGCGGCTCCGACCAGTCCCACGACGACCTCAGCCATGTTTTCGAGTGCAGATGTGGGATGGAGCGTGGTGGACAAGTGCGGTGGATGAAGAGAACAGCTGTCAATAAGCTGTTGAAGCCACGTTGCATCCGCCAGGCATCACCTTTCCCAGCGCTTCGGGACATGGAAGAACAAAATGGAAGACCGGGAAGTGCTCGGGCCGAGTCCTGCCAAAATTAGGATACTGATCAAGGGGCCTCGGGCCGGCCAAGCCGACACCGCGCCACGCCGAAGGAGTTTTTTTTTTCATGGACCCAATTTTACATGTAAATTAATGGGTAAAATATGTATGTGACATGGAGGTCCTCCTATCGGTGGCTGCCACAGCCAGGTTCTGAACTTGGCTGAACCTGACAATAAGATGTACATAGAATGGTGCTCAACACTTTATTTGTTAACAGTACAGTGAGTAGCCACTCCGTCCAACGAAGTCAAGAAACACTTGCCGAATTTTTACTATTGGGCGTTTGAATAAAACAGTAAAAACCTCAATGCTTCGGACAGGATAGACTACCATTACCACGATCAATTGGACGAACTTCGTCGATTTCCGAAGGTATCCCATGGGCGGGTGAGTTTTTATAGTTGAAATGAGGAAATCACCAATGTTCGGGAGGGGTCTTGAAAATTTTGAGCACTCATGGTGCGTGGGAAGAAAAAATAGGTTCGAACCTGGACCGAACCACAATGAACCTGAACCTGTGTGGTCTGGTCCAAGGTTCAGCAATTCCTCTGAACCAGACCCGAGAATTCGGAAACTTTGGGCATGAACCGGACCGGGGCAACAGGTTTAACCACCGTGCGAGCGACCGGCTGACCCCGCAGGCAACAGATCCCGATGTGATAGATGCGACAAAGGTGATATTTTTGATTCCTTGTGAAGCTGTGGCGGTTTTTTACATGTTTTACATTGTTTTTTGCACCCGTTTTTTACATGTAAAATGCGTAAATTTTCTCCATGCTACGCGCGGTCTACCTTACTATTTTACACTGTGAAAATGCCTCACACTGGCACTGCGGAGCCAAATAATAATTTACATGGCCGGAGACCAATTTGTACCGTACACAATTCCTCCCATTACCATTGTGTGATTTGTCACTCAGAATGCTCAATTAGCAGAACTGGGCTCGACTCCCGGCGCCCGCTTAAACAGCGTTGTCAAAACCCTTTTTTTCTACTCCCTCCCCCTTGCCTCACGTCCCGGGGCTCGCGAATCGCGATTTAGCCAGCATCCTTGTATTTAGCGTGTATTTAGCATCAATCTCCTATCCTCCTGGACATACGGATGCGAAGAAACACAAAAAATTTAGTCAACACAGAGGACACTGGTGCATAGGTATCAAGCGGGCGTGGTGTACGGTGCACAGCCGCCCCCGTTTTCTGACAAATCCACGACACTTCAGTGGCAGCCCCGGGTTCGATTCCCGGCGCCCGCTTACGCAGAATTGGCGAAATCCTTTTTTTTCACTCCTTCCCTCCTCGCCTCACGTCCCGGGCTCGCGAATCGCGATTCAGCCAGCATCGTCGTATTTACCCTCAATCTCTCATCCTCCTCGATATACGGATGCAAGTAAACACAAAAATCCAGTGGACACAGAGGACACTGAAGCATCGGTATCAAGCGGGCGTGGTGTACGGTGCACAGCCGCTCTCGTTTAGAGTCCACAAGGCTTGCGGCAAGATGTGTAAATTTAGAAAAGATGCTCTTTCTTGTCACTGGACAGGGACTGCTGAAAGTTCATCTTTCAGCAGTCCTTTCATAGCTAGCTACAATCCATAAATCTATCGGTTTCAAAACAGCCGCTGATTGCCGCTACTTCCATTGCAGTCTTGTATTAAATGAATATATCGAATTTCTACAATGTTTTGTTTGTCTCTCGATTTATCTCCTTTCAGCTAGCCTCTTGACATATGTCAAGATTTTGCTTTATCCGGTGTGCGGGCATGCAGTGGTACTACGTTCCCGACCGCGCCCCATGGCCGTAGTGGTGGCACGACGTTCTGCACAGCCACGCCGACTGATGCGCATCACCAGTCACGCCTTCTTTCAGGCGACCACCACCACCGGCCAACTGGAGCATTCCTCGCAAGCTCAACTGACCTCAATCCCGCGTC
Source organism: Mycena latifolia (assembly GCA_029289555.1). Lineage (NCBI taxonomy): Eukaryota > Fungi > Basidiomycota > Agaricomycetes > Agaricales > Mycenaceae > Mycena > Mycena latifolia. The sequence goes on from JARJLE010000020.1 coordinate 98,552, forward strand.
TCGGGCCTGGACCAATCTTGCCGCTTGCGAGAAACATCAAGATTCAAGATTGAGCAATATGGAGGTTTTCTTGCGCCGATGCCCGTGACATGGGAAGGTGCCAAAAGGCAGTGCGGGCTGCCACTCTCTCTTTGCTACCACCACGATCGCCGACGATACCATGGGAACGGGCCCTGCTTTCCCGCGCGACCTCGAGCTCGAAATCTTCGAGACGACAGCCCTGATTCACCCAGGTACTATCCCAGCCCTCTTGCGAGTCGCCCGCCGCATTCATATCTGGTTTGCTTCGTTCTACTCCAAGGATGCGCGAGATGACTTGGTTTTGACACAGGATCGAGCCGTTCCTGTACAGAGTAGTCAGTGTCGGAGGAATTTCCCCATTCTCCGACATGGGCCGTGCCATTCTTCGCGCTACAAAATCCAAGCCGGCCAGTTTCTTCCACAATGCTGTCCGGCATCTCTGCCTGGACTCATCTGCTTCCTGGACATTCCAGGAAGCGGTGGAAGTCCTAAAGCTCTGCACAGGACTTGTGGAATTCGCCTCTGATGGAGATTTCCTCCATCCAACACTGCTCCCAATCCTCGGGAAATTGCCCCTGCGCCGCCTCTCCACTGACCTATATCGGTTGTTCGATGGATACGAGTCGATCGATCTCACACACCCGGCTTTTGTGTCTCTCACCCACCTCGAGATCCTGGACCCGATTTACGACGACGACACACGGATAATCAGCCACTTCCCGGCACTGCCCGCCCTCACCCACTTGCGTTTGAGCGATAACGTACCTTGGAAGCATGTCGAAACACTCCTGGCGGACTGCCTCCGCCTTGAGGTTTTGATCAGCTTATTCCCAACAATGAAGGCTCCCTGGGCTGTCCAGCGGGCACGGATGTGTCCGATCCACGACCCACGTTTCGTGATTACAATCTACAGGAGCTCTCCGGGACGTTGGGCGGTTCACCAGCGTCGCCCGAGCACTTGGTCGTTGGCCAAGGACTTTGTTTCCGCCAGGCGAAGTGGAGCCGTTCATCGTAAGCGGGCGTCCTTGTTGGATCCGATTATCTTCTGAAACCAAATCTAGCGAGCTGTTGCCTGTTGAACCCCGAGAACCCTTCCTCCGCCTCGCAATGATCCGGATATTCCTTTTGTTCAGCAGGAACCGAAGGCAGGAAGCGCTTAAAGATGAGGGGAATTGATTATGATTTTGCAGAGCGCGTGTCTGAGTGCATTGCGGGGCTGATCGCCTGCAGGAGAGAAAGCTCACGACGAAAAAGTCTCCGAATTCGCTATGTCTCGGACCCGGATCGAACGGGAGCCTTCCACAGACTATCTCAAAATAAGCCAAGTGCAGCGGATGTAATTCGATTTCACCTCGCACGGGGTGTTAATTCGCGAACGTAGATGATCTCGTGCGGCGGTCTCGCGTCCCACCACCGAGAGCACACGGCAGCTGATCATGTAGTACACACCTTGCTTGACGTCGTCCAGCTGAACGCACAATCAAACCAGTGCCGATGAGCTGAGATGAGACGAGGGGAGGCGCACCGTAAAAAGAAACAGCGGCAAGGGCGCCGAGTCCGAATCCGACTCTCCGCAGTTTTATTTGTAGAACATGGTGTAAGTGTGGACGTGCGAACGTGCGGACGTGTGGGGTTGGTGGATTGGAGATGCTGTGCCCGAATATTAGTCACGATAGAGGACGCATCTTTTTACACGTCCGGTCCGCCGCATACGGGGCGCCTGAGCAAAAATGAAGGATTAATCGAGTGGAGAACCAGCTGCGGCATTACCGACTTGTGGAGCCCACCGGGAGTCTATACATGCATGTCCCGATGGCACACGTCGTCGTGGTCAGCCCCGAATCGCTTCACTGCCACGGAGGAATGGATGGAATGACACGCAGCGCCGCGGTCGCAGGACTACAGATATACGTTCACTCTGGGAAGGGATGGGAAATACACATTTGAGTGGCGCCGGCTTGCATGCATCTGGGGACGTGAGCTTGAGAGAAGCGCGCGCAAAGTTACTTACTAATCCATCCGGTATCACGGCGTGCGAAGCGCGAGCTCTCTGGCACCGGCGCAAAGAAAGAAAGAAAAACACGAATCGACGAGGCTGGTCAAGAACGAACTGTCTAACCATGAGGACGTCGTCCGCCGTGGACAGGGGAGCACATCGCATATGGTACAACCGGTTCACGGCCACTCCGAGCCTGAGCCGGAGTCTCCAGCGGAGGAAGAAGAGTGGTGTGGGGAGCGAGGAAGTACGGGTAGGGTAGGGTCGGTTCGTCGCTCACGCATCCGTCGTCGAAGGGCGTCGAAGGCGGAGGTGCGGGCGGGAGGGGCGAGAATCCATATCAATCCACCGGCAGTAGTCGGCGTCGCAATCGGCGTAGTACGATTGGGAGGGAAGGGATCGGTTACGTAGATTCGTGGGGGGTAGGGGAGAGTGAAAGTCGAAGTCGAAGGATTAGGGAGCAGGGGGCGGGGCGCGGGCACGAGGGGCGCGAACGCGAATCCATCGCATCATCTAACCCCAAATCCCTGATGAAGTCCTCGAAGAAGGGTGCGCAAGCGCAAATACCGCACCGCGGTACAGACCTTGGCACCTCGCAGCGTGGTCCAAGGTCGGCTCGCCATTGACGACGGGCGGGGTGGCCAGACAATCTACGTACTTTATTGAATTAGATTGGAGTGGACCGTGCGCGACGGAGGGCGTATACGTGCACGCCTGCTGAGGATATTAATCGGAGTGGGACGCGGGGCGCGGGACATGCGGTACGGGCGCACACAGTGGCGAGTAGCGTGAACGGGCGCGTCCCATGGCGCCGGAGCGGTGTATAGCGCTGACGCGGACGCGGACGCTACAGATCAGATGCTGGGCACGCATGCTCTCGCCGCGGCATCCAATCTGCGCTCACGCGCACCGGAGACAAGCAATTGTGCTGTGTGCTGTGACCGACGCCATCGCCTACTGAGCGCGAGAGGCCACCGCCTGCTGGGAAGCATATTGAGCACGAGAGAACGACTAGGAGAGGCTGGAGAGACGCGACAGAGTCGGGATGCCGCGGGACATGAGGATGAGAAGGAGTATAGTGTTTAGAGCGTGAGAAGGCGTAGCGCGCCGACGGAGTCAACGTAGCACAGCCGACGCAGTCAACGGAGCGCAAGTGCGCATGAGAATGGCCGCGAGACAAGAGCTCGAGACGGAGCCTGAGCACTAGCACGTGGATACCGGATAGTTTGCACGACTCGCACCAAGGGACCGAAGGAGGCGAACTTGGTCGGAGGGATCTGCGGCGAAGGCCAAGTAGCGACGTCAGCGTAGGAGTCGTTGTTAGTGGGCGGGAACGTTTCGGAGATGCGAGCGGGCAAGACGCAGAGTCAAAGACAAGAGGTACCCGCCGGAGAATGCCGAGACATTAAGTAAGAGAGGAGGGGGGGTCTCGAGGTCCTTATTTCACTTTTTGGAAAAAGCTGCAGGACCACACAAAAACATGTTTAAGACAATTTAAAAAAATCCCTTTTTTTCCCTTTTCTTTAAGCGGCTGTAGGTCCTCGGGAGCAAGTTTGGTGTCACCCATCCCCATCCATATCGCATCCGGCGATAGCTGTGATGCTAGATCCACCAATGTGATTGACATCAATGCCAAGCACATATCCTTGTCTCTTACCACCATCATGCCGAGCGCTCACAATTTTATCCAGGACAAAGACTGCAGTCGATGTGGATTTCAAGCACGTATCAAAGCGGATGCAGCGTATGATGCAACAAGTGGCCCCCTGTGCCACCATGGGGTGTACAAGGAGCCAGAATTCAGAGATGCTCGAGTGCGCTGAGCCAAGGTTCTTGATTCTGATTATATGTTTATATAACCCAACTTATATGCTTAAAATTGTGGTTGAACTAGCTAGAACCCGTGCTTCGCCACGATCAAATATGCCGTGACAGCAATCGGTTGTCAATTTCGGACACTCGTCACCAACCTCTGGTTCCTCGTGTCCTCCGTTCAGATGTCTGGCAAGACTTTCAACAAACAAATAGGTAAGCCATATAGGCCTCGGACATAGTTTTCACAATCATGGCTGCTCACAGGAACACATGCTCCCTAACTTACCATTTCCAATGCCATCGTAAACTCTGAGTCAGGTCTTATAGAAATCTATTTTACTGGTCGTCACTTCTTGAGCAACCTGCAGTTAGTTCCTCATGTCCTCTGTCCTGATTCCCGTTGAAGCATCATAAGCGGCTGTTGAAGAATCATGAGCAACCAATCAGTATCTGTTTAATTCTCAGCCAGAAATCTGCTTCAATTGACATCAGTGAACTTGTCAGCGAACATTCATCACAAACCTGTGGTTGGTTTCTCGTGTCCAATTTCCAGATTTCATCCGAAAGTCACAATGAACAGAGAAAGATGTCTCTTAGTGAATTAATCATGTGCCCTCCTCAAAGCTCGTAGTTATGGGGTTAAAAAGGTCTAGAAGTCATAGTTAAACATGAGGATGTCAAGTCTGACTCAAGTTGTTGTATGTCTGCATTCTTTGCTTGTTGAAGGCCGATGAAGATGTCAAGATGTCAAAGAAATATCATATTTCGATGTGAGATAAAGATAGGACGGAAGTATGACGGAATGCGACGACGGGCAGTCGAGAAGATGTTGTCTGATGTATGTTGTCTGATGTTTGTCCCATGTTTGTCTCAGCATCTATCTTGTAGACAAAGATCACATGATTCACTTTCTTTTGTATAGTAGATGTGCTGGCCCAGCTTGCGGCTCAAAGGTTCGTGTAGACTCACCGGACGCAGCTTAATCCGTGTCTATTCCCAAGTTTCATTTGTGTTGCACGGGGTTGAAAACTCCTCCTTCCAAGTGGTACTGTGATGATGAGTGCCGCACAAATGCTGGCGGAAGGGTTTGTAAAAAGCATCACTCTGTATACTAGGGGAGAATATGGGGGATTTCTAGGAGCCGAACTGTTTCTATTTTGCTGCGCAAATAATTACTTCAACACCGAGGACGAAATTACCGCTTTTGGAAGGCACGTGCGCTTATGTAATGCTTATGTAAAGAGGGAGGGAGGGGGGGCGAGGAGCTTAAGTCAGTTTTTATACCTAGTGTGCCAAATTTCTCAGGTGGGTACCTCTTGGTCAAAGACTCAAAGCGCCACTGATCGCATCATCAGCCCGCGGCTCCGAACGCTCCTTCTTACCACCACCTTTCGTTCGTCGTTCGCGCTTCCTCCAGCTAATATCTGCCTCGAGCTGATTACTATCTTTTGCATAAGTCCGTGAAAACACGGAAAAAATCTGCGCCGTCACGTGCGGACCAATGGACACATGAGACGTCAACAGACTACGGAGGCTACTTAAGTCCGGGCATTCAACACTGAAGGTCAACATGGTCTTCAAACCCCAATAATACAGAATTTCAACTGATCAATGGCTCCGGCCCTCAGCTCATGGCTATGCTGGTCCATGACTGCAGTGCAAGCTCTAGAATGTCACTCAAGGTGGGGGGGAAGACCTTCAATTTGGGCCTTTTTAGTGCCTCCATATCTGCATTCCACACTTCGAGCTTTCAAGATCCAGCTCGATGCCAGGCACATGCCGGAGCCCATCAGCGGCCATCGAACAACCTTTTACCGGGAAGCAGTGGTCGAAGCAGCAGATGGACTTGTTCAATAACCATTGACCACAATTACTTGTCACTAATTATCATACTGAGTGGGCTATATTTTCATGCCAATCAGTCTACGTGGTCGCATCATCCGTGCCGTTTGAAGTCCGCTCAATCATGTTGATGCCGCTGGTGCCGCCTCCGGCACTGATCCCTGTCAACTTGCGATTCGGGCCAGTTCTCTCCATTCCAAAATGCTCTCGTTAAAATTGAACAGATATGAATTTAGTATCTTCAAACTCGCCGTTGACTGGCGCACTATATTTCCGACCTGCACGTGACCGGCATGAATGGCATGTTGCACAGTGCACTGCCGCCATCAGCGGCCATTTCCCGCTCAAGCCTCATTTCACACACCACTCAGATTCAAGTCACTATGTCCTTAGTGCCGAGAGGCTAGTCTAACTTACAGAGTACAGCTTGTACTCTGTAAGTTACAAGAGTGCCCGAGATGGCCTGCACGTGATAGCACATTTTTTTTTCGCGTTTTCACGGACTTATGCAAAACGCAGTAATGATTCCCTGCACCTCGCTCTCATGCCAGCGTCACTAGCTCAATTTCGCCGCTTACATCCCGAACGCGTCGCCACAGCACTACTACTCCGGGTGCCCGTTATCTCGTCTGCGTTTGATTCAATCTAGGGAGGACGCGACCGCAATACATGGTATCAATGCGAAGTGTAGCAGTATTGAGGTAGCAGAAGCAGGTTGACCCCCGTTGCAGCCCGCCCGTCCATGGAATTTTGGTTGCTTTTTGTTCCTTGCTCTGAGATGAAATGCCAGCTAGCGAGCATGATGATAAAGTTGAAAAGATGAACACGGACAAACATCAGTCTCTTCGTTATTTATCAGACCCAGGAATTAGAATCTCTGATGCAACAAATAGTCACCTATCTCGCATGATCAAATGGGCCTCGAAATCGACCAACATCGACGAGGTTATATTCGAGGTAGCAAGCGGGGGTGGTGTATGGTACACAGCTACTTGCATTCACTGCGTTCGCTAATCCATCGTTCTTCAGTAGCAGAACCGGGTTCGACCCCCGGCCCCCGCATGGTCCATTGGGATTTGGCTTTTGTCTTTGGTTTTTGTGAATTGAAACAAAAGAAAACACAATTTTGCTTGCCAAATTGTTTCAGAGCATCAAAATTGGTTGGGGACAGTGGAAGGTATGTGTGACAAATACAGGAACTCCAGGAGACAGGGTCCAGTAGCAGACCCAGAATTTAAGGCACCAATTTACGAGTACTTATGTAATCGTTTATAATCAATCGAAGATGAGGTTTTTGCGCACCTCTTCACATCATGCCCCCGTTTATTTGTGTAAAGAAATTAGGGGCTGTGCTAATGAATATAGCGGCTGTGTTGAAGGGAGCATAGTGGCAGTGCTTAAAAAGACTTCAAATTTTGTGATGATTTAGTGGCGGTGTTTGCTTGTGTAATCAGCCCACCTTTAGCGTGGGTTCGACCCTGTCCACCCTCAGCCTTTTCATCTGTTGGGGTTCAATCAAAGATCGAACATTGGGTGGCTATGGCATTTCCCTGTCTAGCCTGTCACCTTCCTCATGAACGGCTGTGTCCTTCACCCCATTCTACCGCTGTTGCCCCCCAGCCTATCGAGCCTTCAGTATTGATCCCAGTGATGAATGCTAAATATGACATCCTCGTCAACTCGAAGTGCGTACCTTCTCCCCGAGCCCGATAGGTTCCTGACTTCATCTTCTTGCAGTGCTGTCAGTCGAGCAGAAAGCTTGAGCGGGTTGGGAGAGTTTTGCGCTACCATTTTTGGAAGCCTCTCTAGTAAAGTCGCATCTATTCCACGCTTTATTGATTCATTTTACGTAGTTCTGTGGTCCGCTCCCGTTGAAAAAATCATCTTAGAAGAGTCATGCCCTGCCCCTGAATCAATTGTTGCACCCCCACCCACAAAATAAATGAATAATTCAGTGCAGGCGACAAAATACTTGCTCAAACGCAACCGAGCCTGGATTCGAGCCAAGGTTTGTTTCCTTTCACTGAGAGGTTTCTGTTGTAGCCTTTTATAATTTCTACATTCTGGCGATGTTTTGTGTTCAATGCCGCGAATATAATGTCTTTTGTTCCTTCTTTCCGCGTGCTGAGATGCTGTCAAGTTGCTATGGTCGAGTTGGTTGGAGGTCTTGGGCCTACATTTCTACGCTACTTCCGCCATCGCTGAAATACGAACAACTATTTAAAAAAAAGTACATAAGTATGAGTTTTGCCGGGCATCGCCTCGGCCTTCACCCCCAAGTGCAAAATAATCCAAATCACTGAGATGGACATCAAATTCTACATACCAGACAGGAGGTTAAATCGGACATGGCAAGTGGGCTTCACGATTGCATTTGGTTCTTTTCAACCTGTGTGTCTAGCAACCGACTCCCGGCGCTCGCGTAGTTCCGAGTTAGGGATTTTTGGTAATCACTCTGCAAAATAGCTTTTAGGTCCGCAATTGGTGTGGTAGATATAGTGGGGAGCTGGTCTGCTGTCGCATTCCACCAACTCATACCCACTCGGCTTGTTGAGAAATAATTCGGGGCGTATTAGGCCGGAAGAATGTGGCTGCATAGGGAAGATTAAAGGATACACTGCGTTCAGACCCCCCCGTAGGCACAGGTCTGCCGGATCCCAATAGGCAGATGTGTAGGCCGGCCAGTGCGCCGAGCCCTGCCGAGCCCTGTCGAGGAGTTGGTCTAGGTGTTCCAGCAGGAATAGGCACACATAGAATAACGTGGGCCGATGAGCCTAGCTAGGAAATTCGAGACCCGGCATGGTTCCTCTTTTCACCCGCCACCAACCTGGACTCGGATCGGCCAAGGTCGGCCAAGATAGGCGCACCACTGTCGACCGAGATCGTCCAATGTGGGCAGGCCTCGCGTAGGCAGATGTGCTAGACCAACATCGGCCAACGTAGGCTTACGTAGTCATACCTCGGCAGAGATCGGCGTACGTAGGCACATCTGTGCCTACGGGGGGTCTGAACGCAGTGATAGGGAGGGAGCGGGCGTGGTGTACGGTAACACAGTTCCTCTCACTGTGTGATCTGTCACTAGGAATGCTCAAGTAGAAGACCCGGGTTCGATTCCCGGCGCCCGCTTAGTATTGTTGAAATCCTTTTTTTCACTCCCTCCCCCCTCGCCTCACATCCCCAATCGCGATTTAGCCAGTATTCTCGCATTTACCCTCAATCCCTCATCCTCCTGGATATACGGATGCGAGTAAACACAAAAACCTAGTGAAAACAGAGGACACTGAAGCATAGGTCTCAAGCGGGCGTGGTGTACGGTACACATCCGCTCCCATTTAGAGTTCAATACAGTCCACGACGCTTCAGTGGCAGACCCGGGTTCGACTCCTGGCGCCCGCTTAAACAGCGTTCTCAGAAGCGTTTTTTTTTTCTTCACTCCCGCCCTCCTCGCCTCACGTCGTAGGGCTCGCGAGTCACAATTTAGCCAGTACTAGCAGTAACCCGTGTTACGCTACGGACTCATCAATATTAGAGAACAACACAGAGTTACATCGGACGGAGAAAAAATTAGTGAATCCCCACGGTGGAATTTAATCATGCCGCTCGTCACCAACCTTCAGTTGGTTCCTCGTGGCCTCAGAGGCAGCTCTCCAGGGTCTTATATGATGGATAGAAATCCCGACAGCCCCCTGCCAATTTGCTCATTTACAGTTCAACTTTGTGCGGAGGTAACATTCTGTGCGCTAAGTATGATCCCAGGGTCAACAGGGTCAACAAAATTCTTACATGTCATCTGTTCCAAGAGACCATTGATCCTTGGCATATTTATTCCAGTCCACAAGCTGTGGAGTTGTTGTACCTCCGGTGAGAATTTTCAACATCTGAACAATTCACTGCGTTCAGACCCCCCGTAGGCACAGATGTGCCTACGTACGCCGATCTCTGCCGAGATATGACTACGTAAGCCTACGTTGGCCGATGTTGGTCTAGCACATCTGCCTACGCGAGGCCTGCCCGCATTGGACGATCTCGGTCGACAGTGGTGCGCCTATCTTGGCCGACCTTGGCCGATCCGAGTCCAGGTTGGTGGCGGGTGAAAAGAGGAACCATGCCGGGTCTCGAATTTCCTAGCTAGGCTCATTGGCCCACGTTATTCTATGTGTGCCTATTCCTGCCGGAACACCTAGACCAACTCCTCGGCAGGGCTCGGCGCACTGGCCGGCCTACACATCTGCCTATTGGGATCCGGCAGACCTGTGCCTACGGGGGGGTCTGAACGCAGTGATTATATATAGAAATGGGACATCTCGGTGGATAACTCGCTATTTGGGTGGAGCAAAGGACCGGGTGACATCATTTGGAGCTTTCGAAGCGAGTTGAGGAGAAGACAAACGTCCCAACAGCCAATCAGGTTTATCGAAAGTCAAAGGTGTTCGATTGTAATATAGATCCTCGTAGTTACCCTCAATCTCTGGATATACGGATGTGAGTAAATACAAAAAATCTAGTCGACACAGAGGACACTGAAGATGTATCAAGCGGGCGTGGTGTACGGTACACATCCGCTCCCGTTTTCTGAAAAATCCACTATGCTTCAGTGGCAGACCCGGGTTCGATTCCCGGCGCCCGCTTTCATGCTGTTCCAGGAGCTTTTTTTCCCTCGCGTTGCACGCTCTCAGGCTGGTGCAGCATGACGTGGGCGCAGAGAGTCAGTCGCTGATCAGGGCTGTAGCTCCGAGTCACTCAATGTTCTCCTAGTCGTCTGACCTCTGACATATCAGACGCAAATCCCAAGCGAGTCATCACCACTACATTAGAAAGTCAAAATTTACTCAACATCTGCGGGCCTGATGGATGTAGGTCGCAAGCGGGCGTGGTGTACGGTGCACGGTTGCTTCATTTCATACTGAGGGCAAAGCAAAATTTAAGCAACAGACCCGGGTTCGACTCCCGGCGCTCCTCTTTTTTTTTTTGTCTCCCTGAGTCACACTCGCTGCTCGGGATTCGGGAGATGCGAGCAGCTCAGTGGTATCCGCCCAAGGAAATTCCCTTTTTTTAATGCCCACAAGTGTACGGATCAGATTTGGTAGCGCATCATGATCGGTGATGTGGTCGGGTGACTGTGTTCATTTTGTGGTTCAAGCTCCTGTTCGATTGTGCAGCCACCGGTCAGATGGTCGGGTGGAAATCTCGCTCCTCTGGCTATAATTCCAGGCCACCAACGCGTCCGTAGGACTCCTGTGCATTCGGAATGCATACGGAATGCGTGTTTCGCGTCCCATGCGGATCCACCCGCGGGGAGCTCGACACTCTCCTCGCGATTGAGGAGCTGGCCGACGTCACGTTCCTGACTCTTGGAAACAAGATTGACGTCCCGGGGTAATGAGGAGGAGCTCAGGGATCATCTGGGATTTTGCCAGACGGCAGGGAAGGTCGGTTGTCGTTCTGATCTCATCGTATTTTCCCATGAACTAATCACTCTTGAAAGAGAAAGGTCCCGCTCGAGGGAATTTGACCCATCGAACTATGCATGTGTTCAGTCGTGCAGCGGCAGGGCGGACGGAGAAGGTGAGACGTTTTTGTTCGTCTTTCCAAATGTTCATGATCCAGCAGGCTTTCGATGGGAATCGCAATACGTCAGGGGTCTTCGTGTACGATATCGTTTTCCATGTCTGATTCCTGACCAGATTTGACTACGGACAGGCCCGGCAGCAAGAACAGTCCACCAACACCTTTTGCCGTGTGGTATGTTTCACTGACAGCACGGAAGTTGACGTCCATTCCTTCACTTCGACCTATATTCCCCAAATCCCCAATATATTTACATTGATATAAGTAACGGATCCCACGTTGAACTGTTCTGCTGTGCTCCCGCATCGTGTCCAATCCGCGACCGAATTGATATGTCATACAGATGCAGATGTGCTTCCAAGAAGGTATATTCTGTCGCACTCCGACCCAGCTCTCACTGGCAATGATTCCGGAGTCGCATCCCCTCGACTCGGACGCGCCTCAGCCACACATGTTGGTCCTCACGGAACTCGTCAAGGCAGACTGACGGTATGCACGTATGTTGAGTCTAGATGCCGGTGTCGCGTTGAATGCGTGGCCTCGGGAAGCACATCGCGCCCCCGGCTTATGTGTTCGACTCGCAGCATCTTCTCCCCTTCGTAATGCAGCATCTTACTTGGTAACATCTCCAGAGCTACAAATCCGTGCTTCAACTAAACTTCAACCACCCAGCGATAATTACGGCGGCCGGTATCAGGGAATCCCGCCTCGCTCTCTAGTTCCCTTGCATAGGTGCCGCAGAAATATCAGCTCGTTGGGCCTCACGGAAATTGCACTAGGGCTGGCTCATCGGCGGGAAATATTTCCTGCTTTCTGGTGTCCTCGCAGTGAGGATTGCACTGTGCTCGTAAGATTTTCTGATTCCTGAGCCCGTCCTTCAGGCCGGTACACGGGGGAATACCGCCTCGCGCTATGGCTCCCTTGCTTCTTACTGACACTGATACGCTTCACCCAAAAATGCGCCGTGTGGGTACTCCCTGTTACGATCTGTGCTTGGTCAAGGACCAGTAACTCGCAAAGTATAATTTAGATTGCTTCGAGCGTGATGATTCGGGCTTATATCTATCCTCGAGTGCTAGAGCTCGGGATACCAAAGATTTGTGGGTCGAAATGTTGCCGAACTGTGATAAAATGAGAGATGGTATTCGTACGGGCATGGGAGGATACAGGTCGGTCCTCTGCCTTCGGAAACCCATGGTGTTACAGTCAACCACTGAAGTACCCAATGGCAATAGAATATCAACTGCTTCTGGAACCTGCGTTGTCATCGCGTACAGCACGGATCGTCAATTAAATGCAGCCGTGCCAGACACCACATCCCATTGAAATATATTAAAATTCATAGCTATGTATGTGGTACAACTAGCTCCCTCACGAAACTAAGTACTTTCACAGCCATCTGGAATTCAATTGGAACCAGCAAAGCTTTGGCCTGATGGCATCAATTCAACAACATACGGGAGATAGCTCGCTCCCCCTCACTCACTTTGGGCTCTTTCCAGTCTTCGCACCATTTCGGCCAGGTTGAGGGCGGTTTGCAGTGTATCGGGATGAGACTCCCCCAATATCTGCTTGCGTTTCTGTAGGGCCTCCTCCTGGAGCTCCCGCGCATGATTGAGGTGGCCCATGTTGCAGCACGTCATTGCGAGATTGGCCATAGCACTCAGAGTGTCTGGGTGATACTGACCGAGGAGGGTTCTGCGCTTTTCCAAGACCATTTTTTCCAGTCCTTTCGCCTGCTGGAACTGTCCCAAGCTTGCATACGTCACGGCTAGCTCTGCCATAGCACTCAGAGTATCTGGGTGATCCTCACCCAGGAGTGTTCTGCGCTTGTCCAACACCTTTGTTTCCAGATTCTCTGTCTTCTTGAACTCTCCCAACTCCCTGTATGTTGCAGCGACATTGGCCATGGAGGTCAGAGTATCTGGGTGATCCTCACCCAGGAGTGTTCTGCACTTGTCCAGCACCTTCGTTTCCAGTTCTTCGGCCTGCTTGAACCGTCCCAACTCCCTGTATGTTGTGGCAAGATTGGCCATGGACCTCAGAGTATTGGGGTGATCCTTGCCCAGGAGTGTTGTGTGTTTGTCCAACACCATTGTTTGCATTTCCTCTGCCTCCTTGAACTCTCCCAAGTTTCTGTACGTCACGGCAAGATTAGTCATGGCATTCAGAGTATTTGGGTGATCCTCGCCCAGGAGTGTTCTGTGCTTGTCCAACACCATTGTTTGCATTTCCTCTGCCTTCTTGAACTCTCCCAAGTTGCTGTACGTCACAGTAAGATTAGCCATGGTGTCCAGAGTATTTGGGTGATCCTCGCCCAGGACTGTTTTGCGCTTTTCCAAGACCAATTTTTCCAATTCTTCGGCCTGCTTGAACTGTCCCAAGTTCCCATACGTCACAGCGAGATTGACCATGCTCATGAGAACATCTGGGTGATCCTCCCCCAATAATGTTCTGCAGTGTTCCAACACTGATTCTCCGAGCAACCTTGCACGGTGGAACTCACCCTTTCCTCTATATATGCTGGCCAAAGCACCTTGAATGCGGAGAGCATTGACTCCCCCCGATGCAATGGGCAGCAGGGAATTTGCCAGATCAACTCCGTCATCCCACTTCCCTTCTTCATAATATACCCTGAGACACCCGACCGCAAATGAGATGTCCCGGATGTTGGGTTGACGGTCAGACCCTTCTGTGGTCTTGAATAACAGTACATCAAGATGAGGGAAAATCTGGTGCTTGAACAAAGCATCACGCGTCGCAAAAATAGCCATCCCGACTAGTTTGTGCATGCACAGTTCAGTTGAGGAATCTGAGTTGACAGTCGTCCTGCACCACTCATGGACAAGTGGATGAATGGAGAATGTGAGGGCCTGCACACCACGTTGAAAATCAATCAATGAGTAGTGTCCAAGCTCTGTCATGGCAGCCAGAAACTTCAGTGAGTCCCATTTTGAAGTGGGAGTTGCCAAGCCAGCTAAGAACTTCAACGGCTCGTGTATGTCCACCCCAGTGGGAGCCTCAGTCTTGAACTGGTACAATGCAGCATTTTCAAATATTGCCTCCGTGATTCCATCATGGTGGATAAATGAGCACAGTTTAAGCAGCTCCTGTGCCTGTATTGAAACTTTGTCAAAGCTAATGCGCCACGTGGCATAAACCGACAACTCATAGTCCGACTGTGAATGATTTTGATCCAGCAGTCGGATCCTTTGTGCAGTGCTTTCATGCAATTTCAGATACTTTTGAAGAGGACAGGATGCAGAAATGTATGCTCCGGCCTGTGCAACAGCCAATGGGAGGCAGTGCAGTTTCTGTACCACAACATTGTTAGCCGAAGTCTACAACTGTGAATTATGCATACCTGGATGATTTGCTGCCCAGTGACTCTGTACTCTGGTTCACTGATATCATATCCAGCAGCAGCAAGTAGCAGGTCTGTGGCTTGGTTGAGTTCCATCTGTTCAACTTTGAGCTTGGCCTCCACTGCTTGATCGAGGGTTCGATTGCGGGATGTTATGATGATGTTCCCGTGAGAACAAGAGGGGAAGTATCGAGATAGTTTGAGCTGGGCATCGTCCGCATTGTTAAACACCATCAACCACTCAGTATGCTGGTGACATAGCCAGCCCAATGTGTCCTGGAAGGTCTTACCAACTCCTTTGACACAAGCAATTGCACTAAGATCACTTTCAATAGTTTGCTGGGAGCTGCTGTCAATGAAATACACTTCAGAGAATCTATCCTATTGTGAGTTGGGATACTGTGACAGTTCACCATAACATACCGTGGTTCTGGAACAGCGGATGGCTCAACATATTTAAAGGCAATTTGGCTTTTGCCAGCCCCTCCAAGGCCATGCAACAGCAGAATATGACGCCGACCGATGTCCGTGTTGAAGTATTTCTTCATGGCTCCGAGAATGTCCTCTCTCCCCGTGAAATAGAATGATGGAGGCGGGCAAACTTTGAGATACCCCGGGGAATGAGAACTGTGAATTACAGGATCTAATGAAGTATCAGTCCAAAATGTTGGAAGCTAAGCAATGGCTCTACTGAGGAGGATTTCAATGGTGCCTGTGAGCTTGGATTTGACTTCTTCCATCCTCAGATAAGCCTCGGTATGAGCGGAGACTTGATCTAATTTCCCCCAATGTTCCGGCTCCAAGGCTTGCATTCCCTGCTGAACATTGAAGCGAAAGTAAGTATTGGAAATCCCTTGATATCTGCACTCAGTGTCCTGGTGCGTCTTTTCGCTGTCTGTCGCAATCCTCTTCATGGCCTTTGCCACGGCACTCGCAGTTGGTGATTTCAGGATCTGGATTGTATTGGGGTGGCCACTTCCAATACTAACCACGAGTACGACGGGACGGGATGGGTATATGCATTCAGCTTCAGCGAGAACCAGAGCAGTAGGGTTATTATGGCCAAGAGAGCCACCAATGTATTGCTGCTTCATTCTTCTCAATTGAATTTCCATTGGCTTGAAAAGTCCAGGTGTGGCAGAGGTGGCTCTAGCCGCCTCCCATATCATGCAGTCACTGGCTGGCTCATTGGGAGTGTTGTATGAGCGAAAGAGCTCGGGCATGACAGCATTCATATTGATTTTATCCATAGCACACACAAAGCTGGTTTGAAAGTCAGAGTGTAGTCAACTTGTGAGGAGCAAAATCATACGTCTTGCAGTGATTTGTGTTATGGTCATGGATTTTTTCAGTGTTGAATATATGCTTGAGGACCTCTTCAAACTTGCTGGCCCGAAATGCCTCCCCAACTCCCCGTTTGGCCTGGGGCTTAAGCTTTTCAAAAGCCAATATCGCATCAGCTGTTGACATGCGCCATCGGCCGAGCATCAAGGCAATAATTCTGTAGGGATGGCATCAGTTTCCAGGATTTTGAGAGTCAATACTGCTCACCCGCCTGTACCACTACCTCCGATAAGCTCGAAATATTCACAGGGATGAGGTGGAACTTGAAGCCCGAGTTGTGTCCCTATTTGATACATCAGCCTGTCGAGCATGATCAGCTCGGAGAGCGCTCCAGCTCCACCACCATCTGCGGGATGTTGAGTGAGTGGCCGCTACAACCATCGGAGGGGTAGCCAAGCGGCAGCGGCATTACCAAGCGATAACACCCTAACACCCTTGCCTGTAGCATCCACGGGAACAGTCTTTGACATTGGTGCCGCAGATCTCTGGGGTGAAGGCAGGCAGGGCGGGAGGAGGGAGGCGTAGAGATGGGGGCTGAAGGTAAGCGGGGGCGAGCGACAGTGGCGACACGGTGACGACCAGTACTTCTATTTCCCATAGCTTAATTTTGGACCACTCCGTCTTCTCCGGGGACCCGGAATGATCCTGGAGGTAACCGGCAACGGTTGTAATTGGCCTGGGACGAGATTGGAGTTGCCAACCGGAGAGAATGACTTGCCTATGTACGTAGGGCTGCTGGTCAGAAAGCAAAGCAGGGCGAATGGTTTTGAGAGATACAGTGGCTCACCGGAAATAAGTCACTTGCAGTGTAGACAGCTAACATCCACATGCTCTGAAGATTGTTGACACTTGGCAGATCTGTTGACCGTTATCATCATTCCATCCGTCTCGATCCATCTCCCGTTGTATTCATAGCCCCTTCTAACTCGGATCAGATCCCTCGGTCTTCATTCTATCTGCCAAAACTTCTGATACGAATCTAGTACCATCTACCAGTATAGTAACGTGCAAAGAGCCCCTCCCAGGAACGAGAAACCTCCACAGCTATCTGGGATTTAATTTGAACTAACACATCGATATCGGTACTCCCACGAACCATACCAATGAAATAAAAGAATTTTGGGGCTATTCGCTAGTATGGGGGTAATACTGTAACAGTATTATTCCAAATTCCTCGAAAATTTACACACCTGTTTCCGAGGAAGCTGAGGCAACGCTTTTACGTTTTCGGCTTCGGCGTTTCAAGGAGGTTCGGTTTGAGTGCTATTTTTGCCGTAGCTCACCCGAATCCGGTGAAGGTTTTCGAGTTGCCTTCCGGCGCTGAATATTTCCATGTTGTCTAGATTTCCGGCTCAGTATTTAATTAATTGAGCCGGCAAATACCAACTCGCAGCGGGTTCCTCGGACATTGGACGGGAATTGAATTAGAAGGCACACGTCAAAAGATGCAAAGAACCTGGCTTGTTGGCTTTACTTAAACCCGCAAACGTGCTGTCCATATCAACAACAGCTTCGCTCTCAATCTCCAACGACCGCCATCTCCACTCCTCGCCTCTCCTTGCCACGCATAGTCGCCGCCCCTCGAATCGCCCTTCACGCCAGTATCCTCAGCACAACGACACCATTGACCGCACGCCCTGGCAGGACAGATCCTCGTCCTGCGAACATCAACTTCGAGTTGTCATTTCATCTTGGCCACGACCATTGCAGTCCGGCAAACTCCAGTTTTTTCTTCTCCCGCACATGCACGGCGCGAGATCAAGGCATGTATGTCTCTATACGTCTAATGCTCATTCTCGTTACTTAATATGGAATTTGACATTGCCAAGCCCCCCTGCGACGCTTCAACACGATATATCTATCGCAGCAACTTAACCTTCGAATTTTTTTCGTCCGTTGCGCGGTGGTTGATGGATGGGTCCCTGGTGCGTCTGGATACTTCCAACAGCATATAAATTGCCGGCTGCGCAAGCTGGATCCTGCCAGTGTCCTCCGCCACGACATACACCTTGACACCTCGCCTTCCGGGTCTTCGAAAATATGAACGTTACGCTACTTTTCTCAACTCCAGTTATCTATCAAGTCAAGAGCGCTTCTAAGATTGCGGTCTAGAATCGCGTACTTGACTTCAAACTCACGATTTTCATTAGATTACAACTTGGGGGTGTAGGGCCGCTGCGGAGCACGGCATGTACTCATACTTATGTAATTTTCTTCCCCCTACCTTCAATCTCTTCAATCGGTGCTTCAACCGAGGTGCGTTCCTTCCGAGTAACTCCGGACACATTCAGCACATTATAATCCAAGTCAAGATCTGCCTTGAGTGTGAATTGATTTTAACGGGGTCAACGCGCCGCATACATCACAACCAGCCTCGTGGAAATTGGCAGGGTTCACTTGTTCACACATATTCGTGATAATTCTGCGCTCATCTCCCATCGATAGAGGACCGGGAGAAAATGATATTCGAGGTGACTGCTGCCTGGGCCCGGTTTCGCACGTTCAACAGCAGTCTTTGCGGCAATCATTTTCCGTTTTATCTTCAGTGCTTCACTGATGACAGGACATTTTTTTACCCGCTGGTCCTCTCGAAGAACCTGCCTCTGTTCGCTTACGCCGTCATGTCTCTCGACTTTTATCTCGAACACACTGGATTTAGGACATTGATCACAAGCATAACTCATCCACACCCTCAAGTCAGGGCGATTTCACAGTCGGCATATGCACTCATTACATGGATCCGGTTTTGTTCGCTCTCCTCGGCTGCCGAGCATGCATTTTCAAGGCTGCAGAGCATCCTATCTGTTCAAGATCCTCGCGGCTTGCTTCAACCGCTTCAACGTGAAGCAGCCGCGCAACTTGCGGGGGTGCAAGGATACACCGAATTCTGCCATCATCTCTCAGAGCTGATGTCCTTCGATTTCGCGGATACACGCCTGATGGAAAAGTCACGGGACGCGGCGAACTCGTTGGAAGCTATGCCATATTACATCCTCATGGATTACCTTCAAGTCTCCACTGCGGTCGACGAAACTCCCTATGAATTCGAGGCCACCTGTGAAATAATCCAACCCTCGCGCCCTTCACCAATCCCAGCAGTCTACACGCAGATGATGGAAACATTGAAAATCATTGTTGACCGCAACGAATCGAAAATATACGACCTGGGTCCGGAAGTTCACCACATTGATGTGATTATGGACATGGTACTCTTCCTCCTCGAGACAGGTCAAGAATGTCTCGAAATCGACCTCGCGGAGGCCGTGATTTTTTATGTGGGCGCTCGCGCCAAGCCTGGCGCGGGATTCAATCGGGCCTTGGGCCGATGCAGTCGATTATGTTCAATGCTAACAAATTATCTTGTGGGTGGCTCCGGGAGATACACGTACCTCACAATATTTTCAATCTGGTGCCTGTG
Organism: Mycena latifolia; assembly: GCA_029289555.1. Taxonomy (NCBI): domain Eukaryota; kingdom Fungi; phylum Basidiomycota; class Agaricomycetes; order Agaricales; family Mycenaceae; genus Mycena; species Mycena latifolia. Next base: position 117,920 of record JARJLE010000020.1, read on the forward strand.
CTTGTGGGGTCCTCCAATGGCCAGCTTTAATGAGGAAACTCTCACTGCGGTTCACGCAGCTCCCAGACTTCGTATCTCTGCCTGCGCCATCGCCGCGTGAAAATCGACCATCCTGGCAGCTGCCACCGATATTTCTCCAGGCCAACTTGATGCCCTGATGGAAAGACTCCATTATCATATGCCAGCTAACACATATGGGATGTCTCCTTCTGGTGATCCGAGGTAACACTTGAAGAGAGCAGTAATATACGCGGCAGTGGAAACTCCCGTGATCGGCATTGGTCGGCAGCGTTCGGCAGTGCCAACCAGCGGTTCTCCACTGGCTCTTGGTGGACTCCGGTGGACCACAGTGCAGGATATTGCTATCATTTATCCCCACCAGAGTCCACTGGAGATCAATAGAAATAATATCACCGAGACTACCACGGGTATCCCCCGTGGTCCACCCGTCGAACGGGTGCCGTGCCTGTTCCGTCGACCATTTTGAAACTTGATCGACGGCACGGTCACGGCACGGGTGTCAGCCGTTTTTTGCCGTCGAAAAACGGCCGTCACGGCCATTCGACGGGTGCCAGCAAACTTGGTGCTTTTTTCAGTTGTTTCAGCCTCCAAAGTGGTAAATATGGTGCGAAACAACCCACACTCATACTCAATCTTGCTTCAACATTTATGATCCACCATGGTGGCTTATGCTGAAGGAATCTCAACCCGGGCAATGCCGAAACGGCATTTCCCCTTCCGGAATTGACCCGAACTCAGAGTCTGCGAAAACTTGCTGGTGTCAAATCCCACATTTCAGAGACAGCTGAGTGGCTCCACGTTATCCAAAGCCTTAACTTTGTTGTCCGCAGGTTCTTCAGCTTGGTTTGGCACGCAAGGTGCTGTTTCGCATGTTCAACTTCCAATGAAGCAACGATGCGCACTTACAGGGTTTGTACAGCAATCTGCGGCAACATTACGACTTTCGACCCAAAATTCAATGTTACGTCGCCCGTTAATAGCCGTGGTACCGTCAACGGCCGTGCCGTTGACCGTGCCGTCCCGTCAAGGTTTTTTTCAACTTCTCGACGGGCTGTCTCGAGACGGCCCGTGCCCGTCGAATACCCGTCAACCCGACGGCCGTTGCCGTCGCGGCAACGGGTGGAAGCTCTAGTAAGCGGGCGCCGGGAGTTGAACCCGGGTCTGTTGCTTAAATTGCGCTTTGCGCAGAGTGTTACAGCTCTTGCCGAAAACCTTGACACTGCATCAAAATTTTTGACGTCGCTCAACTTTTGATGCAAGGCTAAGCATTGCCAAATTGGGTTCGGATCAGCTGGCATTTCGGGATGGGTCAGTGGCCGCTAGGTCAACCTTCCTCCTTAAAAAGCTTTCACTGTGCAACCCACAGGCAGTTTACATTATGCGACCCGAAACCCCTTCAATTAATACAAGCACAAATATCTGGACGAAATTTCAGCCTTCAGGTGGGAAGATCTCAGCTCGGCTAAGGCTCGGCTGTCATCGGCTCTGCTCGGCAACACCTAAACCGGTAATCCTTATAGCATTCCATCAAAAGTTGACACCGGCGAAAACAAAATCTGCGGTGTCAAGGTTTTCGGAGAGAGCTGTAAATGAAGCAACTGTGCACCGTACACCGCGCGCGCTTGCTATCTACATCTTCAAACCCGCCGATGTTGAGCAAATTCTGACTTCTCATCTAGTGGCGGTGACTCGCTTGGGATTTGCCTTCGTTAATGTAGGTCAGACAACTAGGAGAACATCGAATGACTCGGAGCTACAGTCCTGATCAGCGACGGACTCTCTGTGCCCACGTCATGCTGCATCAGTCTGACAGCGTGTGACGAGAGGGAAAAAGAGCTCCTCCGACAGCACGAAAGCGGGCGCCGGGAATCGAACCCGGGTCTGCCACTGAAGCATAGTGGATTTTTCAGAAGACGGGAGCGGATGTGTACCGTACACCACGCCCGCTTGACACCTCTTCAGTGTCCTCTGTTTCTACTAGATTCTTGGTTTATTCGCATCCGTATATCCAGGAGGATGAGATTGAGGGTAAATGCGAGGATAATGGACCGGCTAAATCGCGAATCGCGAGCCCCGGGACCTGAGGCGAGGAGGGAATGAAAAAAAAAAAAACTCTTTCAACAAGACAGTCTAAGCGGACGCCGGGAGTCGAGCCCGGTTCTGCTGCTTGAGAATTCCGAGTGACAAATCACACAATGGGAGGAACTGTGTACCGTACACCACGCCCGCTCCCTCCCTACCCTCTAATCTTCCCTATGCAGCCACATTATTATACGCGCCTTCCTTTTCCCCGAATTATTTCTCAACAAGCCGAGTCGGTACGAGTTGGTGGGCAGCTCCCCATTATCTCTACACTACTCGCTATTTTTACACAGTGATTATTAAGAAGCCCTTACTCGGAAGTACGCGAATGATTTGGATTATTTGCGATTGGGGATTTAAATTCTGGGCTTACTGCTGGGACCTGTCTCCTGGAGCTCCTGTATTGAAGACAGCTGTCACCGGGGGCAAAGTTCGACGCATGTGGAAACCACATTCTTTAAACGCATGTGGTCCGCATGTGGTCACCATCAGCCCGTGACGCCTTTGATACAGCGTCCTTTGTTGACAACAAAAGCACAGCTAAATCCGTAAATGTAGTTCAGTCAAATTGTATCTAAGTAAAATAGAGGTTCAAAATATATGGCTTACATTTTTTCCTAATTTTGAGCGAAAATGAACAAGAGCCGCGAGCGAGCCGCAAGTGAGCCGCAAGTTGGCCATGATGTAGCCCCGGATGCCATCTTGACACAGCTTGATGGAGCGTGCCAAGCCCACATGGGCAGATGCGCCCTTGTGACGAGCCAAAGCCATGCTCGGCATCGTGCTCTCACTCGTCCCGCCCATTGCTGTTGTCCCGCAGTTGCCCGCCCAGCGCCCATCACCCGCCCAGCTTGGGAGACCCTGTCACGCTTGATGTGCAGGTCCTTTGTGCAGTTGCCGCGACGTTCGCACGTCGCCTTTGTCGGCACGCAATCACCCACGGGCGTTGTCTTTGTCGGGCTACAACTGTGCCCGCACGGCGCCTTTGTCGGTGTACCACCCCACCCGCACGTCGCCTTTGTCGGTGCACTACGACCATCGTACATCGCCTTTTTCGGGCTACGACCACGTCCACACGTCGCTTGGGTCGCCACGTGCCCACGACGTTTTCCTTGGAGTGGCCCGCCATCGCCACTCCTTTGTCTGCCCAAACGCCTGCCGGCCGGCCGCCCTTTGTCCGCTCCGCTCCTCGCGTGAGTCCCACTCCACCCCACCCGTACATCGCCTTTGTCGGCGTACTACAACCCCCGTACGTCGTCTTTGTCAGGCTACGACCGCATCCATACGACACCTTGGTCGGCACGCACCCACGGCTTTTTCCGTGGGGCGGCCCGCCTTCTTCACTCCTTTGTCTGCCCAAATCACCTACCAGCGACCCGACACCTTCTTACCTTTGTCAGCCCCGCCACTCACGTGCAGCCTGCCCCACCTCCCACGTGAAGCCGCCGCGCCCCCGAGCTCGCTCGCGAGAGAGCGCGACGCCGAGCATGGCTTTGGCTCGTCACAAGGGCGCGTCTGCCCATGTGGGCTTGGCACGCTCCATCAAGCTGTGCCAAGATGGCATCCGGGGCTACATCACAGCCAACTTGCGGCTCACTTGCGGCTCGCTCGCGGCTCTTGTTCATTTTCGCTCAAAATTAGGAAAAAATGTAAGCCATATATTTTGAACCTCTATTTTACTTAGATACAATTTGACTGAACTACATTTACGGATTTAGCTGTGCTTTTGTTGTCAACAAAGGACGCTGTATCAAAGGCGTCACGGGCTGATGGTGACCACCTGTGGACCACATGCGTTTAAAGCATGTGGTTTCCACATGTGTCGAACTTTGCCCCCGGTGTGTGCACCATGCACCACACCCGCTCACTCCACACACAGTAGGCACATATTACATGCCAGCCAAGCACGTACCCACGCACGGTGGAGAACACAAGCAACCAAAATAACGACAATGCAATTAGTAGCCCGAGTTTCAAAAATTCTCCGAATAAAATCTTCATTTGTTGATTATCTAACTACTGGTCGTAGTGGCTTAAAGAAGTCCAGCAAGGTCATGCAGCCCTTGCTGCGGCCCCACGACGGTCCGTAAATGGAGACCACATCTAGTGATGTCCGTGGCTTGGCTTAAAGCCAAAAAGCCAAGAAACCAAAGCCCTGGCTTTGGAAAGCCAAGCCAAGCCAAACCCATGGCTTCAGCAGGGCTTTGGCTTTGGCTTGAGATATATGAAGCCAAAAGCCAGGGCTTCAAAAAAGCCAGGGCTTGAAGCCCTGGCTTTTGACCGGTCAAATCTCATCCGAAACAGGGGTGAATTTGGTGCATGTTGACTCTTCTTCCTCCGCTCTTTCAAATCATTCATTCCAGATATTTTTCTGAGCTGACAATTTTACACTTAAGGTTCACCAGGGGTAGAGGTAGAGGTATGAGAGGCCCAACCTCTACCTTTACCTCCGAAACCTCTGACCTTCTGGAGGTATACCTCTACCCTACCTCCAAAACCTCCAAGGTACAACCTCTAGTACCTCTACCTGGACCTTTGGAGGTTTACCTTGAGAGGTTTTCATGGTAATTTGAACTATACTTTGGCTTAACCGCAAGATTACAGCCAGTTGCGGAACTTAGGGCGCGGCCGATTTTTTTTTCCATTTTGAGCTGTTTTTGATCTTTTTCACCAAATCAACTGCCCCGGCCTGAGTTCTTCACATAAGGCCCTAGAAACTATATGGCCAGGATCGCGCTGCGATTCCGCAGGGGGTGTCGTCCTCCGATTCATTTCATTCAACTTTTTTTAAATGCAGTATAGGATTCTGTAGTTTCTGCTTATATCTGGTCCTGCACGGGTAGATAAAGTTCAAATAAGATGTATGATCATTCAATAATACCTTCGCACTATGTGAAGGGAACCTCGTTGTCCGAATGTGATTCCTGGACCGTGTTTGCATAAATGAAGCTGTTCAATCCAAAGACTTCCAGTTTTGGAACTTCTTGCTCAGGAGTGCTGCCCGCTGCTGCTCTCTACCCCAGTGCATGAAGTACACACATCTGCGCCCACTAGCCAAGACTCCAGAGAGTTTGCACGATTCACATTTGCAGTATATGCCCTAGCTCGACGACGCGACGCGCCCCCGTTTTGCGATCACGGGGTGTTACTCCACGTGCCTGCGACTGATCGTCCATAATGGGGCGCGTCGCGTCGCCGGACGGAGGCACATTGTGCAAATGTGAGTCGTACAAACTCTCTGGAGTCTTGGCTAGTGGGCGCAGATGTGTGTACTTCATGCACTGGGGTAGAGAGCAGCAGCGGGCAGCACTCCTGAGCAAGAAGTTCCAAAACTGGAAGTCTTTGGATTGAACAGCTTCGTTTATGCAAATGCGGTCCAGGAATCACATTCGGACAACGAGGTTCCCTTCACATAGTGCGAAGGTATTATTGAATGATCATACATCTTATTTGAACTTTATCTACCCGTGCAGGACCAGATAAGCAGAAACTACAGAATCCTATACTGCATTTAAAAAAAGTTGAATGAAATGAATCGGAGGATGACACCCCCTGCGGAATCGCAGCGCGATCCTGGCCATATAGTTTCTAGGGCCTTATGTGAAGAACTCAGGCCGGGGCAGTTGATTTGGTGAAAAAGATCAAAAACAGCTCAAAATGGAAAAAAAAATCGGCCGCGCCCTAAGTTCCGCAACTGGCTGTAATTCAAATGTTGCAGTCGATATGCCTTGGGAGACTTTAATACCCTAGCAGGAAGGTTTAAGAAGCCATTCGGCTTGCAAAGAGGGGTTCCTGATGTCATCAAGACAGTCACATGACTGGATAGCATGACTAAATCATGAGGTTCGGGGCTCAGATATGAGAAATTGTATTATTTATATATACAACACTGAGGTGTGAATATGGGCTAAGTTAGTGCACATAAAAGAGGCATTTCACCAGTAAGAAACCATGCCAGAAGCATGGTTTTACCATACCTTTGTGTACCTCTGTACCTCCCAAGGTAGGGTAGAGGTTTGGGAGGTTTCGAAATGGCCCAACCTCTACCTCTACCTCTCTGGACCCTACCTCTGACCTTTGGAGGTTTACCTCTACCCCTGGTGAACCTTATTTACACTACGGCCAAAGATTTTCAACATATGAGGTCACGAGTCCATTGAACATCCTACAAAAGAACCTCAACCATGCCCGAAAAGTCACACCAGATAAAGCAAAATCTTGACATATGTCAAGATGTTAGCCGAAATTGTATAAATCAGTAGCCAAATCAAAATTTGTTGAAAACTGGTCTATTGTTTTGGTGTGAAACCACCACGGAAGTAGCCGCAATCGGGAGGTGGTTTGATCCCCATAAATGTATGCATTGTCAGCAAGTTATGAAAGGACTGCTGAAAGATGAACTTTCAGCAGCCATTTCTGGTGAGAAGAAAGAGGTTCTCTCAGTGGTCCTTTCATACATTCCTTTGTTCGAACAAAGGAATTTAGGAAAGTCTATTCAAAAGACCCTCTTTCTTCTCACCAGAAATAGCTGCTGAAAGTTCATCTTTCAGCAGTCCTTTCATAACTTGCTGACAATGCATACATTTATGGGGATCAAACCACCTCCCGATTGCGGCTACTTCCGTGGTGGTTTCATACCAAAACAATAGACCAGTTTTCAACAAATTTCGATTCGACTACTGATTTATACAATTTCGGCTAACATCTTGACATATGTCAAGATTTTACTTTATCTGGTGTGAGTATTGTAGTGTCACGAATGGCTTCCTAGTGACCCGTGCATCCATTAGGCGTCAACGGTGATGTTACTTGGTCCCTCACACGACATGGCAGCATTTGAAAAATTTCACCAACAAGCCATGGCTTGAGCCAAAGCCAAGCCCCTTCTCAGGGCTTGGGCTTTGGCTTTGGCTTCGGATGTTGGAAGCCAAAGCCCAGTGAAGCCAAGCCAAAGCCATGGCTTGCAAGCCAAGCCAAGCCAAAGACATCACTAACCACGTCAAATCGGAGGCCAAATACGCACATACAGCACGCTTCTTTGACGTCAGGTGCCCAGACCCATGAGTCTACAGCTTTGCTTCTTTCTCCCGACCGCCATGAATACCGCGAGCAAGGATACCCCGAACATGGATTCCGAGCCCCCGATCCTGTCCACCGCCTCATCCGCCCCCCACCCAGCTGGTGAGTGGCGCCGACTTCCTTCATCCGCTGACTGATCTTTTTCTATTCCCTAGACCACGATGAGCTGGCAGGCACTGCACTCTGGGCCGTGTACATTTCGGAGGCAGAGAACTACGACAAAGCCCTGGTCGACGGATGGAAATCTGACATAGAGGGACTGCTGATCTTTGTGAGTGGATCCAACATGAAGTATTTCATCACTCTGAGCGGACGGTTGAGGCTGGGCTCTTCTCTGCAAGCTTAACCGCGTTCCTCATTGAGAGCTACAAGACTTTGACACCTGATCAGGGTGCCATTACGATTGCACTTCTGGCACAGATCTCACGCCAGCTCGACCCAAGTTCCAACGGAAAATCCGCGGATGTAGCGGCTTTAGCTCCCTTTACCCCATCTCCCGCCTGCCTGGCGTGCAATACTCTCTGGTTCCTAAGCCTCGGGCTGAGCCTTTCCTGCGCTTTGATCGCCACCCTTGTCGAGCAATGGTCGAGGGATTTTATCCAACGGACGGAGATGCGCCCTTCCCCCGTCATTCGCGCTTGAATATTCTCATATCTTTACTTCGGGATGGAGCGCTTCGGCATGCACGCCGTGGTGGAGTTCATCCCACTCCTTCTGCACGTCTCCATCCTCCTCTTCTTCGCTGGATTGGTCGCTTTTCTCCTCCCCATCATCCGGTGCTGATGGGCATTGCGGCTGTACTCCTCTGTTTTATCTCGGCCACCTACGCGTACCTCACGGTACTTCCATTGATTTCGTCGGACTCCCCGTATAGAACACCCCTGTCGAATTTAGCTTGGGGAATCTTTCGGCGCTTCTCTGGCTTACCGCGATATCCACTTAGTCCCCCGAATCGAGGGCCTCCTCCGCAGTTGTGATAATGGTCTCTTGACCCCGGAGCTGGAGACTCACCGCCGCATTTCCTGCATCAAAGCGCTGTGGTCCATTGCCTATTTTGTGGCATCCGATGCTTCGTCACCAAACATTTTCTCTGTGTTCAATGCCACGAGTCTACTAGCCCAAAAAACTCATCCCCACCCTCAAGTCAGGACAATTTCACTGTCGGCATATGCACTCATTGTATGGATCGAACTTTGTTCATTCTCCTGGGATGTCGAGCATGTATTTTCAAGGCTGCACAGCGTCCCGACTGTTCAAGACCCTCGCGGCTTGCTTCAACCGCTTCAACGAGAGGCTGCCACGCAACTTGCGGGGGTGCAGGGATACACCGATTTTTTTCATCTTCTCTCAGAGCTGATGTCCCTCGATTTCGCGGACACCCACCTGTCGATGGTAAAGTTACGGGACGCTGCGAACTCGTTGGAAACTACGGCATATTACATCCTCATGGATTACCTTCAAGCCTCGGCGCTCGACGAAACTCCCTATGAGTTCGAGGCCACGTGCGAAATAATCCAACCCTTGCGTGCTTCGCCAATCGCAGCAGTCTACACGCAGATGACGGAGACACTGCGAACCACCATCCAGCGCACCAACATGAAAATATACACGTTGGGTCCAGAAGTGCACCATATTGATATTATTATCGACACGGTACTCCACCTCCTCGAGATGGGTCAAGAATGTTTTGACATTGACCTCGCGGAGGCCGTGATTCTTTATGTCGCAGTTCGCGCTAAGCCTGGCGCGGGATTCAACCGGGCGTTAGGTCGATGCAGTCCGAATCGACTGTGTTCAATGCTAACAAATTATCTTGTGGGTGGCTCGGGGAGAGACGTGCAACGCGCAATCTACACAATCTGGTCACTGTGCTTGTGGGATCTTCGAATGGCCGCTTTTAATGTCGAAACTCTCACTGCTGTTCGCGCTGCTCCCCGATTTGATATCTCCGCCTGTGCCATCGCCGCGTTAAAATCGACAATCCTGGCAGCGGCCATCGATCTTCCTCCACACCAACTTGACACCCTGATGGAAAGACTCCAGATGCCAGTTGACACATCTGGGACGCCTCCACCTGGTGATTCGAGGGAACGCTTTAAGAGAGGCACCTGGATAATATTCATCGAATATCTGGAACAGATCCACCCATCAGTTTTGTCGAGGCCAATATCCAGGCTCTGCATCCTCCCGATGTTCGAGTTTCTATCTGATCATTGTCCACAACGTGCCCCGGTATCCCTCCAACGCCGATTCGCTACCTGGCTCCTCGGCATGACTGATAACCCGAATGCACAGCCGATCCTTGACTCTGTCATGAATTGGCTTTGGGCTGCTCGGCGGACTGGTCTCCAGCAGTTCAATGATACCAGTGCCAGACAAACAATCAGTGAAGCCCTGGAAAAGTATGCCGCAACTGCGAGTTCGACGGATTATCCAGAGCTTAGAAGCGACGCGCAAGTCCTTAGTGTCGACCTCAATTCTCCGCCCACGGTCAATATTGACGGACACAATGGGAGTGTTGTCTCCCTCAACCACAAGAGAAAGACTCCAGATTCAGACGCATCGAGTCAGAGCTCCAGTTACCACACGCCTTCCGCCTCAGAGAGTCATTGTCCGCCTGCGCATCAGTCGGGAAGGGAAGACATGCAGACCACGGCAGTTCCAAATTGCGGATCTCCCGGTGTCTGTGTGGCGCTCGCGGCCCCGCAATAGAATGTTGCCTGCCCGATCCGGAGCGACGGCACAGCAGAACAGTTCAACGTGGGACCCGTGACTTATATCAATGTAAATATATTAGACAGGATGTGCAAAGCCGCTCAGAGCCGCATTCGGCTTTTGTGCATTATGCAAAGCCGCATGCGGCACCGTGCGGCTTTTGATTCCCTATCCATTAAGTATATAAACCTTGCATAGAGTGCTTTGAAGCTGTTGGTGTTGACTCCGGCTCCAGGTGGAAGGAGGAAGTGTTTGAAAAATGCCCTGTTTGGGCAGAATTGCGGCCATAGCCGACCATCTGACCGGTGGCTGCACAATCGAACAGGAGCTTGAACCACAAAATGAACACAGTCACCCGACCGCATCGCCGATCATGATGTGTTACCAAATCTGATCCGTACACATGTGGGCATTAAAAAAAGGGAATTTCCTTTGGCGGATACCACTGAGCTGCTCGCATCTCCCGAATCCCGAGCAGCGAGTGTGACTCAGGGAGACAAAAAAAAAAGAGGAGCGCCGGGAGTCGAACCCGGGTCTGTTGCTTAAATTTTGCTTTGCCCTCAGTATGAAATGAAGCAAACCCAACCTCGCAGCCCAAAAACTGCCTAGCGGGAAGTAAATATCCCCCGTTCTCTTATAATTCGGCCGGTCCTTCACTCTTCTCTATTGCCCTGCTGGCTGTTCTCAAGTAAAGTGCTTCGTTCACAACTACTGAACTATCATAGCTTGGCAAAACAATGTACTAAAATTATCGGCTCGTCCTATTCGCGAAATCGCGAACCATCCTAGTGGCAGACATCGCTGACTCCGGTGGGCTCGGTCTTACAACCATTATTGCAGAACCGGATGAAGGTGATGACGCCGTTGGGGCCGCCAGCACAGCCGAACAGGTCATCTGCGCCACCATCGGCCTCGCCCTGGTGCGCATCGGCGAGTGCCTGATCGATTTGGGGTTGGTATTTGCCTGTGGTTCGGAAATTAAAACGCGTCTGTGTATTTCGAGCTGAGGAAATAGTGTGTACCGATTTCAAGAAGCGTGCGGCCGCAGTAGTTCAGGCCTGGAGTGCAGTTACGCGCAACGACACTCGTCACGAGGACCAAGAGGGAAGCAAACGCGACGGTGGCTGATTTCATGACGATGGTGAGATATCGAGATATGAGTTGGTCGTTGTTTGAGTTCGATTTTTGGAATGGATTTTTCTGAAGGTGGGGGGTGGCTTTTATACATTTTCTTGATAAGAATAAGATGGATTGGTATGCGCGATCTTAGCGGGCGCGTTCCGTGGCAGTGGCATCTTCGCGGGCACGTCAGTGTTGAGTCGATTGGTACAACTTCCATCAGATCTAGCCCCATTGGGGCGCTACTCGGCTCTCGACGGGTGTTCGGTCTATGGTGGTCTGAGGACACAAGTGGGCTTCTCAGGCACATTTCTACTGGTGGAAAGCACGGTTTGGAGTCGTTGTAGCATGGTCAATGGAATAAAAAACAGGAAACATATCAAACATGAAAACTCGGCGACAAGACAACGTTTGATGCCAATTTGATGCGATTTTTTTTACAGTAATAGGGATGGAAGTTGAATCCCAGTGAAAAACCCGTATTGTGGAATCGAGGCAGATAGTGGGAAATGTATTGTATCGATCCCCAGCCAGAAAACTTAGCATGGATAGATTTTTTTCGATTGAAATCAATGACCGTCGAGCGAAATCTTGATTGATCTAGTCAATCTATTTCTCTCGATGACCTCAGATCAGCGCGTGCCCTGGTTTAAATAGCAATATATAGGCAGATCTGTTCATTTCTTTACAGCTCAGGAGCATATTAATGCAGGCAAAAAATGGGGAAATATATTCAGATCTAAACGATGAAATATTTAACGACCACCCGATATACCACTGCCCCGAGCACCGCCGCCTTGTCGAGGAGGGAACCGAAGCGTCGAGGCGGCGGCCTGTACGTCAATGCAAGAGTCAGTAACAGTATCAAAAGGGGTGTAGTGGGATCACCTTGGTCTTTGAGCCTGTCGCATTAGCAGATGCGCTCTTCCATCCCTATAACAGTTTAGCCAACAGTGAAGTGGACACGGATCCCAAATTACACACCTCCAGTTGGTCCGGGTTATTCTCGATGTCGGCCCAATGGCTGTCGAATTGAGACCGAAGGCCATTCGGGTGCGTTTTGCACCACTCGATCATGCAGAGATTCCTATTGTGTAAATGAGATCGTGCCCTATAGCGTAAATGAAGAGCTTACCTTGGTGTCCTAGATGGTCCGGGCCTTGCCTTCGTCCCCTTTGCCTTCTTCTCCTTCACCTTCACAGGTGCAGGAGGTGGGGTGCCAGGCGGGGCGACACTGTTGCTGCTGTTGATCGGTGCCGCAGGATCACTGGGAGGAATTACCGCTTGGACCTGGACGGTAGGTATGGTCGCGATCGGCGCTACAAAATCCGGCGATGAAGAAGCTGCCGGCTCTGCCTCTGGTCCGGAAAGGCTATAGGAATAATATGTCAGTGTGTACGCTAACATGTATGTGACAACATACGCACAGCGGATTGACGATCTAGAGCGGTGAGATGTATTAGTAATCGTATCGAGAGTGCGGTGAGTGCGTGAGTGCATACCGTAAATAGGATAGGTGTAGTCGCTGTTACTGCCACATTGTCTTCACCCGGCGGCACTGGATGCTGCGAAAACCTTCAGTATAGAAGAATTGACACAGACCAATAAAACAGTCGTACATTGGCATGAACTGGAGCGACGGCATCTTCAGAAGAGGGCTGCACTGAAGCAGGGTCGACGACAGCGGAAAATCTAGTGTCGTGTTCGTTTTGTTTAGGAGGTGGCTACACCAAAGAATGAGGAAAGGCAACACAAAAATTTGGGGACACGTACCGAGATGCTGCTCAACTTCGTCCGCTTGTTGGTGGTACTGGTGCTGTCGTCGGGCTGGCTTCGTTTGAGTCTGATGGGTTTGGCCTGGGCAACGGAGGACTCGTCGTCATCGACTTCCAACTTGATACTTTGGGTGGCGTAACGAGCTTTGTACCAGCTAGGATACATCTTCTTCGCCATATACCGCACCTGCTTGTCGAAAGAATAGTTAGATAGATTAACTGGTTCGCGACAGTGACACACCTTCCAATCGTTCGCGCATAGCCCCATCTCCGGGAAATGGTCGCAAATCTCTGCACTGAAGCTGCTATGCAACTCGATGCCGCCCTTCATCCAGGTCGTCGGCGCCATATTCTTATCGGCTAATTGAAGGAACAGCTGGGACGCCCTCGCGCGGATTGCCGTTGCACGATAACCGTCAATCATAGTGCCCTCGGCATTGGTCACGTACTGCATCGCAACATTTATCCCTTGGGCAGCACGCGTTGCCCCGCGAGGCTTGGCATCGTCCATACTGGATTCACCCTTGCTCGGGTCGATGCGCTTCGTGAAGTCGTGCTCGTTCCAGTAAGGGACCGCAGGATAGTCGGACTGCTTAGCGGGGGGCTTCGGGGGCATCGCAGACGCCATAGCCAGTGCTGGGGCAGCGCTCCCAGATGGGCCGGCACCTTGGGCGAGGAATACCGCCGGCCCAACGACTTTGAGGAGAGCCTCATACGCATTTCTATTCATCACAACTTCAGTAAGATATCATGCGATGAAGATTATAAGGACGCACTTCAGAGTCGTGTTTTCCGTTCCCAGAACCAAATTCCCCCGTTTCAAGGTGGCGCACTGGCGACAATCGAGAGTGACCTTTTGTTGATTATAGCGAAATGGGTTCGGTGAGAATGGCTCGGAGGGCGAGCTCCATTCGCCTGAGGACTGGGACCTCGAAATGGATGCTGGCGGTACCATATAAAGAGGGTGGTACGGCTCTAGGCCAGGAGTCGAAGATCTGCTTGGAAAGAGGTTCTGGAAGTCGTCTATACCATCCAGAGGATTGTCCATGGTGGGAGAAAGAAGAGAGAAGGCAAGAGCCAGGCACTGGCGACGCGAAAGAAAATGAGAGAAGATCCCATCACAAAGGTTCCGCGGTCACATGGTAAGCCAAAATATTTCCATCGATCTCACCACATTACCTGTAAATCATATAGTTCTGCTTATATCTCCACAGATTTCCCCACATCGAAGTGAAAAGACTTGGTGCTCTTTGATGGGCACGGTATCTCTTTGACTCCGACACGGATGGGACCCACCACCACAAATATTGGCCTTGCACCCACCTTCTCGAGTCCAATCATGTGCACCTGCCTAACCACACCAGACACCGACGTCGACGAATTCGCTATGTTTGTGCCCACATCACAGCCTCTGGAAGATGGGGAGGACAAAAATCTGCACCAGCGCGCAAGTCCGACATGCCGAGTTTGCGGTGAGAAGAACGGCGAAGGCTCTCCCAAAATAATTCACAGACGTCTCATCAGGCGTGCGTCCCCAGTGGTGAGTGTTGCGGCAACGCTATAGCCAGCCTAACACTGTTTCAGAAATTTAAAGCAGGGATGGCCAGTGTGATGGCCCCCGCAGCACGTATACCTTCGCTCAGCCTTATCCGGCGAGTGACAAGTCCAGGTCCCGTGAAGAGAGTCCACTATGGCCGTGCAGCCTCGCGAATGCTCAAGGAAATTTTGGCCATGGAGGCTCTAACCGCTCGGATGCGGTACCAATACGTGATGTTGCGCCGAAAAGCTGGTCCCAGCAATGGGAATAAGTAATATACATGTATGAATACTCAAAATGCAGCATCTGTTCCATGTGAAGCTCATACGTCGCGCTCTAGTTGGCAGACGCGACGCGATCAGTAGGGCTTGCACCCGTCCGTCTTTGTGACGGGTCGACGGGCCGTCACGACGGGACGGGACCCGTCCGTTCAGTGCGTCAGTGCCAAATTTAGACGGCCGGGAACGGAACGGGTGGACCCGTCAACGGGGCACCCGTTACCCGTCCGTCGACGGGTCGACGGGTCAACCGAAGATAGGGTCAACCAACGACGGTGAGTAGAATATAACTAAAAGGAAATGGTAAATAAGAACGAACTGGCCGAATATTTCCGGCTCACGAGCAGTCCCGAGCCATTCGAAGGGACGGATCCACTCATGTGGTGGTATGCGCGACGTAAAAGGTTTCCCAATCTATATCGGCTTGCTCGCGATGTCTTGTGTATTCCAGGTATGTTTCAAACCATACCCTTCTTAAACGTTGCTAAGATTCTAATTCTAACCAGGATCCGCTGTCGCTGTCGAACGCATCTTCTCGGGTGGACGCGATACCATTGGGCTGCGTCGTAGTAGTCTGAAAGCGGAGACTATTCAAATGCTCATGTTTGTCAAGGCACGTCTGCGTTTGGCTAGGGAAAAATCGAGGAAGGAGAGGGAGGCAATTGAATTACTCTAGTAGTATTGAACCAGTCGTTCTTTGACAAAAAAAATTGCACAACACCTTGTTTTACTCTCAGTGGACCCGTCAAAAACGGCCGTCACCCGTCGACGGACGGGACCCGTCCGTCTCGCTACCTTGAAGACGAGCGTGACGGACGGGTAGGCCCGTCCCGTGCTCAGCGACGGCCGTTTTTTGCGACGGCCGTCCCGTCGGACGGACGGGTGCAAGCCCTAGCGATCAGTCACATAGTCACTCTGTGACGGTTCGCGTCGTGCCCCGGACGAATATTATCCTGAGGGAGGATCTGCCTCGCCCTTAGTAACCCCATCTCAAAATTGTTCCTTCAACTTTAGGACAGCTGCTGTATTTCTCCTAGAATTACTGTAAGCAGCCCTCGACAGTTGTTGTGAATCCACCCAATCCGACAAAGTCAGATTTCGAGGTCGGATTTGGCAGCTTATGTATGGCGGCGGTCGCAATAAAAATTTGGAACACATGGGAGTACAAGAAATATTCAGCCCACAGGTATATTTATGAATGTGGACCCAGTCACACTTTATATTGAACTAACAATTGCAAACGACTCGGACTGTGTTACATGCAAGCTAACTCTCCGAAAGCAAAGCCTCCGAGATACCCATCATTTCCATGAGCTTCAAGCCAGGCTCTTCCATGAGGAAGAACCGGTTGAGCTCAGATCCGTCTCGATATGTTTTAGCATACTGTTCATCCGGAGCAAGCATTACCGCGGATTGAATGGACTTGATATCAATCACTCGGACGTCTGAATTTCCGAGGTGTTGCATCGTCACATATGCCTTCGAAGAGTCGCGGTAAAGTTGCTGGTGGTGTTCCCCATACATTGAAACAACTGCAAGTGGTTTGCGTTCTTCTCCGATCTTGAACATGAGATAGAAATGGACTTCAGCAAATCGTGTTCGACCTTCGCATTGAATCTAAACATAGATTCAGTATAGTCAGACCAGTAAGTAGACCAAAAATACCTTGACATTGCGGGCACATCTGAGATGACCTATCGGCTTCAGTTTCTCCTTCCAAGCTGATCGAGCAACCTGCCCATTGGGCAAGCGCACTCGGGACCATCTTGTGATGAGCGGATTCCATGAGTCTAGCGGTGGATGGCCGGCCGCTGCCAAATAAGTCCGAATTGCAGTGGCCTGGAACACGTCCACCTCTCGAGCTGCATTATCCATAGCAGTGAGGAGAACATAGCCGCCACCAAGATCTAGAGAAGCCCGCGGGAGAGGATTCTCGGGGGGCTCTAGATCTGGGATCATAGCCTTCAAGGCATTAACTTGACAGCGTCGAAGTGCACGCTGTGATAAATTCGCGAAGGCGTTGGAATGTTGTTTGATTTCTTCACCTAGGTTTCCAATAGTTCGCTCGATCGCCCACTGTGAATAAATAATCCCAGGTCCAACTCGTGCCGTCTCGAATGGCATGTGGGATGGAGTGTGTATGCTTGGACGCACAAAGTGGAGGCGATCTGGCCGACGCTGGCAGTAAAGATTCTCGAAGTCATCTGGAAATTGGGTGAGCATCTCGTTCGACTCTCGAAGCTCTGCTGGAGTAATTTCTTCCTGCATTAAAATGCGATTGCCTCGCACACATTTGCAATAATGCTGCCAGTATCGCTCTGGAAGGACACCATGGAGCAGGGCTGGTCCAAGGCCATAGAAGTAGAGCAAGAATTCCCAAGCCTTGTAACCACTCGAAATCCTTTCGGCTGGATTCCGCGGTGGGCGATCGAAAGATCCAGGAATATATGGTGTGGTGTTCGCAACCATTTTCCCATGTTCTTTCCAAACAGCTCCCTTCAAAACAGCCCAATCCCAAAGATCTCTGCTGTCGTTCTTGTCGCAGTCGAATAATCCACGCCACAGAGGAATGAAGAGGTCAGGGAGATTGAGAGAAGGGAGATGCATGATGTCGAGCGCGAAACACCCAGGGACTCCGAGGATGTGTTTTCGCTGGAACCCACTAAATATGGTGGGCTTCGAGATGCCGGTTTCCAGCCTGTTCTTCTCGTACTGCGTCTGATTCTTTGATTTGATGACGGTTTGGAGATTCTTCTGATAGCGCTCAGTCGCTTCCTTAGTTGTAAATGAGCCTAGGAGCCCGGACAGATGGACGTCAGGATGGCTACACCCTTCCTGGTTATATCCATCCGGGAGAAAGCGTGCGGGATAATAATGAGTCCCACCAGGTTTCCTGCGTCCCTGTAATTTGCAGTAAACCCGACAGGCGAGCTTGCCATGGTGCCCGACACAGCCGTTAATTGAGGCCATTCCTGGGCCGTCAGCTGTGCCCAGAGCAATGAAGGGTTTCGACGTGAAGATACGGTTCAATGCCGCATCCCATACGCGAAACCCTTCTTTCTGGAGGGCAGCAACATGGTGGAATCCAGGGTAAATATAACTGTCCGTGTTCTTCGGTTTACCCGGCCCACCAATTATCCCACCGGGAAGAACATACTTCTTCTTGTACCGGGAGCCCGGTGCATGGTCGAGCACGATCCAAATGTATATCCAGCATTCGGACACCTTGTTGCGATACAGCTGGGCACCATCAATGGAGAAGACCAGGACCATGTCATCGGTGGATATGCGCCCTTCTTGGACAGCAGTAATATAATCACTGCCGTCGAAGAAATCAACATACGACGAGGTTCGAACGCCATGGTTTTTGGCAAGCTCCTCCATGATCTTGGACGTGCAACGTTGGCGATACTTCATGCTATTAGCACCTTCGACGCTTCGCCACAATGCCTGTAGCTGGGGAGCTAGCGGAAACGTCGAAAATGTCCTCCGAGGTATTTTAACCTCTGGAGCATGCCCAGACTCGTAGCGGGGCTGACTGCAGAACGGACAACAGTCGAGGGAGAAGAACGGACCTTGCCAAGGAAATCAGTAAAGGAAACGGCCGATGCATATGAGAGAACTGACCAGTGTAACCCACGCAGCTATTGATGCACATGTCTCGTTCAAGAGCAACAACGCCCGTGAGATCATGGACAAGACGCTTGACTTTGTAGTAGGTCAGGATTTTGTATTCGGGGTTTCTGCGGAGATTTGCGGCGCGAACAGAAGTGTAAGAAGCTTCCGAACCATTTCCGATGGCCAGGAAAACATCAATTGAGAGTCGGTCATCCGGATCGTCGACAGTGAGGATTTCAGTCGCAGGGTTTTGGATCTGGTGCAAAAGATCGGGATCCAACGGCTCCTCCGAACTGTCCAAAGTTGCACTTTGTAAAGCGGCAATGAATTTGAGGGAGATGTTGATGTCATCGATCACTGAGGCACGCGTCTCGGGACCAGAGGGAGGTTCTGGAGTGGCAGGGGGAGGCTGATTGACTGGTTGATCTGCCCGCTCCATGTCCTCCAAACATCCTGGGTCTGGCCCAAGCTCTGGAGCATGGGGGACAGGTATTTCTTCTGCAGCGCGCTGAGATTCTGGTTCCTTAATGGTCTCGGAATTAGGCGTGTACATTATCCAAATGAAATACATACACCCAAATCTTCTGGCTCCGGAGCATTGGAGTCTAGTCCAAGGTCTAGTCGCCGTCGTTGTGGGCTACGATCAACCTCTGCCAGATTTCGCCGCTTCAAGCTCGTTGATGGTATATTCTGAGACCCAACAATTGCAGACAGACCAGACCCAGATTCGAGCAGTTGTTCTGGTTGTTCTGGACGAGGAGCAGCACTGGCCGAGACAAGGAAGGTCCTAAAAATCGAGCCAGTTGGGGCACTAGCAGTGTCTTGTCTTCGGTGCAGTGTCCGCGTGGAGTACCCGACGAGTTTGCCTGGCCCGTCCGGACCCCTACATTTCGTCTGGCATTTGCAGAGGACTTTGCCAGCTGCCGGAGTCGTGCTGGACATTGGGTAACAGAGCGGAAATCTTCGAATGCTAGTGATATCAGCCAATGCAAAAGGCGCGCTCGGACTTGTAATTTCAAGAGTTCGTCCGGATTGAAGGACACTAAAATATATTTATTTGAATAGAAAGCCCTCGATGTAGAAATATGAAACGAAACACTATGTGCAACTTTGATGCCAAATGTTTACGTCCATATTTACACAGATTTCAATAGATTGTCTCTATATAAACCATTCAGAACAGATCTAAAAATACGGATTTTTCACTGGGGTTGAATGCACGAGACTTTAAATTTTAAACACATGGACACTAACCCATTTTCCCTTTGAAAATAGCCGAGTGGAACCTCCTCATGGCCTCTTGGACCCTTCGAACACATGATCTCCACTAAAATTTCTGTGAAACAACTTGGAAAACAACCACCTGCTTGTAAAAAAAATTGATTGAGACTGGCTATCATAACTTTGACTTTATGTGCCTTCTCCAAAATTCTGCCCCAGAAACAACAGAAAAATAGGTATCCGTGATTCTGCGGCCCGTAAGCGGGGTTTGAATTGCCACGTGCACTGAGAGGTCGCGCCGCCGGTCCTCGTATCTTTTCATGCCATTTGTTTTCCCACAACACCGCTGGAGGTTTATATTGCAAGTTCAGAGTGATTTTACCACTGCGAGAAGCAGTTTGTCAAATTTCAGCTTGCAGACATACAGTCCAAAGTGGTCGGCAGCTGTCGGCATCTGCCACTTAGCCTTTCCAAGATTGATCGGAGATGTATTCATTCACTACGCACTCCGGGCGCGTTCCACGGCAAACTGTCTTGTCAAAAGTATTTTTTCCCCCCATTCCCTCCCCCCTCGCCTCACGTCCCAGGGCTCGCGAATCGCGACTTAGCCAGTATCCTCGTATTTACCCTCAATCTCTCATCCTCCTCGATATACGGATGCAAGTAGACACAAAAATCCAGTGGACACAGAGGACACTGAAGCATCGGTATCAAGCGGGCGTGGTGTACGGTGCACAGCTGCTCCCGTTTAGAGTCCACAAGGCTTGTGGCAAGACACTCATTTGCGTGCACCTGCGTGTCCTGAAGCGCTCGTTTCTTCGCGCGACACATGTGGCTGCGTGACTTCTTCTTCGGCGGCGCTGTGGTTGGCAGGGCAGAGGGCGGGAGGGGCAGCGCGGGTGGGTCGCCTGGGGGCGCATTTTCGGGTTGGGACGACGGAGAAGGGGCCAGAGGGAGTCAAAAGGATCGTTAGGTCAATCGTCGGGTGAGGTTTCAGAGATAAGGGCCGCGTCTTCAGCGCGACACGGGTCGGCGAGCAGGTTGGCGGCATCAATGGCCAGCCGGTACTGACGACGCGTGACAACCTGTTTAGAGTGTAAGGGAAGAAGGATAAAACTGTGTGGAACACATACCATTGGTGGAAAAGCGTGTTTTCTTAAAAGGCCGCGTCGCCGTGGTGGCAAGAGAGAAGATGAGCCAATGCAAGTGGACCCCAGTGCCGGTGAAAATGGGACGGTACCCCGACTTCCTACCACACTCCCGAGGCGAGGGCAGTGGCAGGGCACCGGGGAGTTAGGTGCACACTCTCGAGCTGGCTGGAGGATGGTGGGATTTCAAATGGGGAAACCACCGACTCCGACTTCCCGACATGCTCCCAAGGCGAGGGTAGTGTCTAGGGTGTCGGGGAGTATGAGGGATCCATATAATGCCGAATCCACAGCCCGACTTGCTGCAATGCTTGGCCAGAGAGCTCATTGCTCGCCCTGCACCCATACGTGCAGACCTCCAAAATTAATACGGTGTAGCTGGGGAAACCCGGGGTCCATACTTCGAATGAGCACGGGACAATCCATGCTGCGATCAATTACGTGCCGCTTTTGGAACGTGGTTCTTCGCTTCCGCACCCCCATCACCCCACTCACCAACTGGCCCGATCATTGACTTGTGGCATCAATTGAGATCCTATGGTGTTATTGTGTGATCGGGAACCGATTCCCACCCCAGAGCTACATGCGTTCATTCAAATTCTGGCAATTGAACTGCGATACAAGAAGGCTCCTAATTTAATTACTGGGCTTTTATGGTGTACAATATGTGTGTGTGCACAGAGACAGCCCATATCATCCCACTCTCGGCATTGGTGGGTATCAGCCAAAAAAATCTCCCTGCAACGCCCATTCAAGCACGGGTGTTTGGCCGCGCAAGTCAATTTGTCGTGTGCACGTGACCCCCGCACGTTTGGTCGGTGGTTGACTTGGGCACATTGAGGTTATCGTGAAGTAGTATAATCTCGGATTTAGAAGGAAACATACCAATGAGTCTCGGAGCATAAAGTTCCACTAATATTCTACTGCCTCTATCAAGTACATTCATGCATCCTCTACCTGTCCGAACTTCCTACATAGTTACAAAAGACCCCAGCCGATATCTCCCCGCCTAGCGGTGGCTTCATGGTCCCTCGGCGTTCACCCACACTCATCATTTTGCCTATGGCCCACATGCATCTTGAACCGTGGGACTTGCTCACCAATTCCAACGTTCAAGTTCCAACACCATGCCATGAGAATATTTAGCTATGCATCTCATGTTGTGAGCCTGGAGGTAGAGCGGGAGGGTAGATCGATTGTATTCATTGTCATTCCCGGGCGGCCCTTTTCCTCAGTGGCCCTGGGAGAGTATAGCGGAGGCTTACTTCGGTATCTACTAAGATTTTGCTGCACAGCATTATATCGTGCATGAGCAAATTGACTTGTGCTGGGATTTTAGGTACACAAGTCAATTTGGTGCCTGCGCAAGCCAACATGTGCACCCACAAGTAACGTTAGTGGCTTTCCCCGCACGGATGTCAAGTTAGCGTGAAATGAACTGCATGAAACTCGTGAATACAAACACCAGACATTGTTGTGCTATTCGGTCCAGGTCCAGGACAATCTCAATTGATTGGACCACATATGGTGAATGTAATTCAAGTGAGATATATACACTTTCAAGCCGTCCGCAAATATATATATATTACTTTGCTCGCCGACAACGACAGCGAAGACGACATCAGTGTTGGTGATGATACCATCAAACTTGCCGACCGCTGCCAAGGATAGTCCCGAGCACGTCCAAGTAAGTTGGGGGTGTCTTGGCAGGCTGGGGATGAGTCCTATGATGTGTCTGTATGGTGGGGAGAGTGAGTGTAAAAGGGCACAAGCACAAGTCAACGCCCGCACAAGTTACACAAGTCAACCCAGCCAAATTCAAACTTCGCTTGGTGCGCAAGTCAATTTGCCGAGTCGATCGGGTAAGCCTCGGTCGGGAGCGGTGCAAGATTGGAAAATTGCGTCACCGATACGGGTGAGAAGGACAGTTCGTAATTCAGAGCGCTCGGATAGGAAACACTATACCTGTGCTCGAGGCGAAGCCCGTAATGATGGTCGCTGGATTAGTGAATGTTGTGTCGGGAGGGTACGAATCGCAAGCGACGCATCTCTTTCCCTCTTCAAGCCAGAGAAACCAGCCGCCTCCTCGCCCCTGCACTTTTAGCCTGACCACTTGGTGTGAGATTGGTGATGGGCGAAGGCTCCTCCAAAGAAGCGGCTGGAACTCACGGAGGAGGCCCGGAGGAGGATGCTACTGCAGAAAACGAGAATAGCATAAATGAATATAATGAGTGCCGGTGGCTGTCTATCCAACCAGTCGGATCGCCGGACAGATAGCGGTCTGTCGAAAAGATGAGCAAATGCACCCAGAGCCCCAGCAGGAGCAGGCTGGCCACGAGTGAAACACCGGAAAATATAATGGCCCTCATAATTGCGTCCTCATAGCTGTCTGTTCGAACGCGTGCTCGCGACCGTTGACACCGCGACCCAACCTCGCAGCCCAAAAACCGCCTAGCGGGAAGTAAATATCCCCCGTTCTCTTATAATTCGGCCGGTCCTTCACTCTTCTCTATTGCTCGCGAATCACGACTCAGCCAGTATTCTCGTACCCTCAATATCTCATCTTGGATACACGGATGCGAGTGTACACAAAAATCTAGTGAACACAGAGGACACTGAAGCGTAGGTATCAAGCGGGCGTGGTCGACCACCTCAGTTGATAGGATCAATCTTATCCTTGTCTCGGGAGGGAGATAGGATTATCGTAACCTACTATTACAGGCTTGTAATTACTTATATATGAGTCTGCCCATCCTATCTCAAACCCAACTCATATCCTAAGGTCAGAAGAAGAGGCTAGAAATTCGACGAGTCCGACGAACCAGTTTGGATGAGATATAGGATAAATAATCCTATCCATCTTGCACAGGTGGGGAGAGACTTTACAAGTGTGGGATGGAGCCTGGAGGGTGGCTCAGCGGCTGGACGAAATAGGATACGATAGGATAGACACAGGATCAGATAAAAAATCTGATCCATGTTGGTGACGAGAAGGCGTAAAAGGTGGTGAGCTCGGAGTGAAGAGTGTGGGATGCAGGATGGGATGGGATAGAATGGGATAAGATAAGCTAGGATAGGATAGGATAGGATAGAAGAGAATCAAATTGGATAGGATGAGATAGATAGGTTAAAATTATAAGATTGGACCGTCGCACAGCAGGACAGGATGGCTTCGGGAAGCCCCGAATCCAGTTGTTACCACCGTGAACTCGCCAAAGACGTAGCACAGAATTCGACCACTTACCTTTCAGCTTTACGGAACCGTAAGATGGTCAAATCCTCGTTGTCCGAATCGTGAGGCAGAGTGTGCCCCGGCGCTACATCTTGCGCCCTCGGGTGACCCGCCACTAGAGGTCGAGGATGAGCAGGTACACGATGCGTCCACTGTAATCATGCTCACCAGCTCAAAGAACGGCCGTCTTGTGCCACTGACCCGCGTACCGTACACAGGGGTTTACCGAAGAGCACCACAGAACAACCACAGAAGCAAATTCGATGTGGACAAGTTGAAAGAGAGCCTGAACCAAGGGGCTCCGGGCCGGTCAAGCCGGGACAAAGGGCAGGTAGGTAGGTTCGGCTGCCAGGCTGGAAAAAAAAAATATGGACCTCTCAGTCAAGAGGTCGGATACTGGTCAAAATGTGTTCAGAGCCATATTATGTGCATTCTCTACTTGTTCTGAACCTCAAATGAGTGTTACCGCTTTAAATCAAGTGCGGGCAGTGTTGTACCAGGTCGGGCTCAGCTTTTTGACGACCCGTGACCCGGGCTTGGGTTGGATGGAGTACAAGCAAGCCAGTCCCAGTCTTACATACTGTTCTGGAAGTCACAGAATAAATCACTCATTCTTACAACACATTCTTACCTTCAATTCACGCTGGTCGGTGGCGAGAGGAAGAGCAAGCCCTGTCAAACCTGAAATTCAACACATTCCAAGTCAATGAAGTCCTTGAGAAGCCTTGAATTACCTATAGATGATGTAAAGGTCGAATGCAAGTTGAACGAGATGCTTTTGCAGGATGGTAGAACCAAAGGTACAACTTGTGAACGCAAATTGATGAACTTCTAGACCGGCCGACGTGGGAACATTACCCGATATGGGTGTCACGTGGTAGGTAGGTCCGCCGAGAAGGTCAAAACAAAAAATTACGGCCCAAGTGGGTTTTTTGACAGATCCAAATCCCCTTGGCCTGAACCCAATTGAGAGCGAAGCAAATTCGAAGTCTCGGAGCTCTGGGCAAGGTGTGCTCGGGGCAGCGGCTGCGAGCGATGGTGGTCAAGAGGTGCTTTGTTGTTTACAGATGGCAGTCATTTGTTCGTGTTGACGCGTCAGAAACAACGTGATTTGATGCCACGCTTTGACCTTGGCTTTGACCTGATTGCTCGCCGCTGGGAAGCAGTTTTTATTGTTCATGACTTTGATGTTACCTAACATGGTACATGCGTGTCCTCTGTCCATGGCTTCTCCCTTTACCCACATTGGAGTACTTATTCAATCCCCGCGCTCATGGCTCCCTACTACCGGAGTCCAGCTCCCGGCTCCAAGGCATTCGTTCGGCTTTCCCAACGAAAAGAGGTGCATCACTTTCAATGTCACAATCTCTACCTGTGGTGATTACAAGCGTGTCGATCAATGCCTCCGCCGTTCTGTCTACTGTCTAGGATCTCAGTCGTGCGCCATCCGGCGTGCCACGGGTTCTTCTTCTCCGCCCCCAACGGAATCACTAGCTGAGGTGCAGAGACTCAGCGTGCTCCCAGAATCACACCCTGCACCTTTGACTCCCCAGTTCTCGGCACGTTTTCCCTGTATGCCCGTCACCAGGTTGATGTGCGCTCGAAAAGGTTCGTTTATTTGTCACGTCTCCTAACAGCTCATATTCAAGCTCCCTTGCTAGACCCTCCGCAACGGTTCAATACGCATCGGCCGCTCCTGAAATTTGGATTTTATGTCTACCCTGTGGGCCACACTCAGTCATGCACGATATTCCCAGTACTTCGCATAGCCTGCAATTTTAATTCAACTTTCGGAGTTTCCGCTGTGTCCACGTTTGGACGTACTATAGGTTTGTATTTTAATCCGATGTATTCATCCTCTCATTCCATGACCCTCGCCACGCTTCTGAACATGTCGGCGACTATGTACTCTTGAACTGTGCCACCCGCACGCCCTCCCGCGACTCCCGGACACGGATTTCATTTTTGCCGAGCATCATTACCTGTTTGTGGTTACGCATTGCTTGCTTTCATCCTTCTTCTCGTACTCATTATGTTGCCAGATTTTCTGCTATGCTCCGCCCACGGGCTACTGTTGCTACGATGTCCTAATTCGCAGCACCGGCTCGACGCGCCCGGGCCCGTGCGCCGTACGTCAGCGTCGCGCTGCCCTGGAATTTTGGACTTTCCGAGCGTGGGTATGTTGATCTATATCCAAGCTACTTTACGCTAATCCTTTCAATGAGTGCAATTGGTATAATGTTCCTAGCGTGCTCGGAGTGCCGCTGCGCGACGAGTGTAGGGGCGATAACCGACGCGAGAATGTAAACATCCGGTGTCAGGATATCTTCGGATGTTATCCGATACGATCCGAATCCTATCTCATCCGATCCTACCTCAAACTGGATAGGTTAGGATAGGATAGGATACAATGCAGTCGTGTTCAAATTGTGTCTTCTGGGAGCATATCATGTAGTAATGAAAGTAAGATGGCTAGGCAACCGACTTACCTAGGCTAGGATCGATCCTATCTCCCTCCCGAAGGGAGGTTAGGATTGATCCTAACGGCGTCAGCCATTGGCGTGGTGTACGGTGCACAGCCGCTCCCGTTTTCAGAAAAATCCACTATGCTTCAGTGGCAGACCCGGGTTCAACTCCCGGCGCCCGCTTACGCAGAATTGGCGAAAGCGTTCTTTTCACTCCTTCCCTCCTCGCCTCACGTCCTGGGGCTCGCGAATCGCGATTTAGCCAGTATTCTTGTACCCTCAATCTCTCCTCTTCCTGGATATACGCATGCGATTAAACACAAAAAATCTAGTGAACACAGAGGATACTGAAGCATAGGTATCAAGCGGGTGTGGTGTACGGTGCACAGCCGCTCCCGCTTTTAGAAAAACCGAGGATGCTTCAGTGGCAGACCCGGGTTCGACTCCCGGCGCCCGCGTTCATACTATTCCATCAACTTTTTCCTCGTCGCACGCTCTCGGTTTGGTGCAGCATAACGGGGGCGCAGAGAGTCCGTCGCTGGTCAGGGCTGTCTGAGCTCGTTCGATGTTCTCCTAGTTGTCTGACCTCTGACATGTCAGCCTTCAACCGTGACGAAGGCAAAATTCCAAGCGAGTCACCAGCAGACCAGAAGTCAAAATCTCAACATCGGCGGGCTTGAAAGATGTAGGTAGCAAGCGGGTGTGGTGTGCGGTGCACAGTTGCTTCATTTCGTCCAGGTGCAGAGAGAAAGTCAAGCAACAGACCCGAGTTCGACTCCCGGCGCCCAATAATCTCGACCTCTTGTTTTTTGTTTTGGTCTCCCTGAGTCACACTCTGTAAGCTGTGTTGTAGGTCAAGAGTTCAGGGTACTGCGACAGTTCTTTTCAGACTGAAGAGATCGGCGCAGGCTTCCGAAATATACATGACCAAACACGATCGTCCCAATCGGGACTGGATGGCGAGGTCAATACAACAAGCTGCGCGGGATTCGAGAGATGCGCGGATGCGAGCGGTAGCTCACTTGAATCCGCCAAAGGAAATTCCCTTTTTTGATGCGGATCAGATGCGGTAACGCATCATGATCCGCGATGCGGGCAGGTGGCTGTGTCCATTTTGTAGTTCAACTTCTTGTTCCATTGTGCAGCCGCCGTTCAGATGGTCGGGTGGAAATCCCGCTCCTCTGGCTGTAAGTCCTGGCCACCAACGCATCCGCAGGATTCCTGTGCATTCGGAATGCGTGTTTCATGTCCCACGTGGACCCACCCGCGGATCTGCTTCCGGGGCCTGATGATCAGCACTAATCTTAACGGGGTTGATCTCGACGCCCGGCTTTTCTCCACCCACCCTCATGCCGCTCGCCCTCCCCCCGCTCCTCCTCGCCCTCGTCCTCGCGCTCCTTTCCCTCCCCGCCGCCCACGCCGCCGAAACCAATGTGACGATCGACGACTCGAACGGCGCGTACTTCAGCTGGACGGAGGACACGGGGACGCCGCGCCCGACGCTGCCGTGGGCGGCGATAACGCCCGCCACTCCGTGCGCGTATTGTTCGGCGCAGCCGCAGACGGGCGACATCGAGAACAAGACGTGGCACGACGGGACGAATAATAGTGCGGGGGCATTGACGTTCCAGGGTGCGTCTGTCTCCAAATTCGCTTCCGCACCCGGTGGATTTACCCGACGCAGGCGCGGCGGTGTACCTCTACGGCATCGACCTCGCGAACCCCGCGAACATCTCCTTCGCGCTCGACGGCGCGCCCGCGGGGTTCCACCACTACGACGGCGCGGCGCAGTTCGTCTTCCGCGCGCTCTTCTTCGCGCAACAGAATCTCGATGCGACTGTGAATCACACGCTGGCGTGGGTGTTGCATGCGACGGCGACCAACGGGACGGTGGGGCTGATCGACTACGCGGTGGTCACGCTGGATGCGGGGGGGAGTGCTTCGTGCGTTGTACTTGTACCATCCTCGCGCGCGTCGTTCACTTACATTATTCGATGGAAGGAGCAGCGCCTCGAACCCCGCTTCCACCGGCACTTCGTGCGTTCCCAACCGGCTACCTCCCATCTCCAACCCATACTAACACTTAGGCTCTCTAGCTCTCCATCAACTTCGAAAAAAAAATCCCCCGCCGGGCCGATCGCAGGCGGCGTCATCGGCGGCCTCGCGCTCGTCCTCCTCATCACCGCCGCCGTGTTCTTCTGCACGCGAAGGCGGCGCCGCGACGCTTCGAACCCGCTGGACGCGCGGCCGTTCGCCGGTGTGCCGGCTATGAGCGAGGCTGGAGGAGCGAGGGCAGGGGGCGAGAAAACGCGTGCGTGTGGTACTCGCTCTGAGTTGAGTACACATACTGACGGGCGGTCCCTGCAGTTGACGTATCGTGGACGCACCCCGCCCCCGCCCCCGCACCATCGAGCGTCGCGCCGCCGTCCGAGTCCCCGCCCTCCAGCGCGGTGCCGCCCTCGAGCGTATCGGCCGCGCCGCCCACGGTGTCGAGCCTCCCCGCATCTCAGGCGCAGCTGTCGAGTCCCCCCGTAACCGAGACGCAGACGGCCCCCCTCTCCTCCGGCGCCGCGAGCACGTCGCCTCCCTCCGCCCCGAGCGTCTCCGAGCGCGAGCGCGCGCTGGAGGAGCGCCTCGCGCACCTCGAGGCGCAGGTCCTCGCCGTCGCGCCGCCCGCGTACGACCACGCGCGCGCGCCGCCATAGGCGCGATAATCGCGGTACGGAGGCCGCGCTATCCGTAGAAGCGTGTATCATCAATACAGATAGGTTAGGTTAGGTATTATATCCAACACGTGTAATCGGGTCCTGCATAATTCGAACTTGGTGGACAGTACATCCGTGCACCCCCGCGCCAGACCTGCGCCCTGGCTGGTTATGTTGCGCGCACCGTGGCTTCGCGCAGCGCGGCTTCACGTTGACACGGGCGGTACAGTGGGGTGAGTTCGACAAAAAGGGACCCAACTGGGCTTTATGGCGACGCCGGGAGTCGAACCCGAGTCTGCTGCCCAAGGCTTCTTATTGAAAGAGAAAGTGAGGCAGCTGTACCGTGCACCACGCCCGCTGTATACCTACGATTTGATCCCCCTTAGGTCGGGCGCCAGGGCTGGGCCTTGAGCTTGCAAAACTGAACTCTGAGCGCGCTGGAATAGACGATGACTGATGCTGCGTCGCGTCGCTTGGATTCTGACTCACTTTCGCTGGAATTCGTGCTCGTTTTATCTCGGGGCCAAGGCACCTCTGAACGCCGGAGTCCTAGTCTAAGCCACGAAAGAAAAATCGGCATCGGTTCACAGCCCTGCGCTCCTCTCGCGCGAACTTCAGTACCAGGCAAAAAAGAATGTTTGCGCTATTCGTACGCGGACGCCGGGAGTCGAACCCGGGTCTGCCGCTCCAGAATGAAAGATGGGACCAACACCCGAGGCGGTTGTGTACCGTACACCACGCCCGCTTATTCCCTACAACTTACTCGGGGCCAAGGCACCTCTTACCACCCCAAACCACTTCTTGAAAGGGAAAGAAAAATCCCCATCGGTCCACAGCCCTGCGCTCTTCCCAGGCGAACTTCAGCACCAACGAGTGCCAACAAACAAAAAAAAAACAAGAGTTATTCGTGCTTTGGTATGTGGACGCCGGGAGTCGAACCCGGGTCGACCGCTCGAGAGTGAAATGTGCAACGAGTACCCGAAGCAGTTGTGTACCGTACACCACGCCCGCTTGATACCCTGCATTCATAGCTCTCTAGGTTGAATAGATCTCAATCGGGGGCGTAAGGGTTAACTCCGAGTGCGGGGAAGGACGATGCTGGGTTGAATTCAATCGCGCGCCATTCTGACGGCACGGAAGTTGACGTCCATCCTTTCACTTCGACTTATGTTCTCCCAGTCCGCATGATCACCTTTTTTCCATTGGCATCTTTCCCTGACGGCACGGATCGTTTAGCGGACTCTGAGCACACTGAAAAATGTGGTGATAGTGAGTTGGGTTGCCCATTACTGTACCTTATTCAATTTGTAATCAATGTATCAGCGGCCTGGGGCTCAACCCACCTCGATCGGCCAGCGGAAAAAGATTAAAAGGAGTTGCGCAAGCCCAATGTAGATTGGTGAGGAGGGGAGGATGACGAGCTGCCTTGAGCGCGGTCCTGTTGCATTTACAGGGTGTCAACCCATGTGAATGGACAAATTTTGAAGCAAATTCCACAATCGCTCATGCGGGCGCGGGGAGTCGAACCTGGTCATGTGGAAAGGCGTCAGCAGAGGCAGCTGTACCGCACACAACCCCCGCTTACCGCACGAAATTTAATCCCCTTCACGTTATATTGATTTTGCTCGAGGTTTGTCGCTTAACGTGCGATTCCCGCGCGGGGTGTACAATATACAATACGGCGAGTGTCAGTCGGTTACGATGGAGTTAGACATGAATATTGTGCCGCAACCAGAGTTCCAGACTCCCCGAGACATAGAATGTGTAACCCAGACCAACAAAAAAGAAAAGACAATGGAAACACCCATCCACGCGGGCGCCGGGAATCGAACCCGGATCAGCAGCATGATCGTTACTGTAAAGTGCCAGCTACGGCAGCTGTGTACCGTACACCACGCCCGCTTGATACCCAGCATTCATAGCTCTCCAGGTTGAATGGATTTCAATCGAGGGCGTGATGGTTTACTCCGAGTGCGGTGAAGTATGCTGCTGGGTTGAATTCAGCCGCGCGCAGTTCTTGATAATTGATCTGGGGCAAATGCACTTTGCACCGCGCGGCTTCACGCTGACACGGGCGGTACAGCGAGTTGAAGGCTGACAGAATTTGGAACACAGCTAAGCCTCGCCGGATGCCTTTCAGCCTGTCCGCTTCGTCAAAAAAATAGTCGACGTGATATCCGTGCGGGTCGTGCTGCTACTGGGGCAATCTCATGGGTGATCGCCGCACGCCCCCTTGTTGCATTCATTGTATGATACTGCGACTGTGCGGCACGGGATGGCACCATCGGGTTGTAATGCGATATGCGACGACTCCGATGGTGCGATTGAAGTGTGAAGAGGAGGTGCGGTTTAAGGTGCAGTGGGTTCGCCATACGGAGACTGCATCGACGTATGTGGCATATATGCACCTGGGGTCGCTCCCCGGGCTGTATTCATTCGGATTCCAATCCTGAAACGCCATTGACC
The DNA here is from genome assembly GCA_029289555.1 of Mycena latifolia. Lineage (NCBI taxonomy): Eukaryota > Fungi > Basidiomycota > Agaricomycetes > Agaricales > Mycenaceae > Mycena > Mycena latifolia. The sequence continues at coordinate 149,381 of JARJLE010000020.1, forward strand.
GATTTCTAGAAGGTAGCAAGTACTCAGATTGCTCCTAAATGTCCGCTCATCGCGGTCATCCTAGGCAACTCCGGCTACGTCTTGCAATGCCAGTGTTGAGGAACCCGGGATTACGAAAGAATGATATCAAGCCGCCCGCTTAAGATAATAATCTTACAGCATGCCCTGTATCGTCAGACCGCCGATGTGGGCTTTTTAAGCAACGTTTTGGCAAAACCATTGAAATTTATACATTTCGTCAGCGTCGAATGTATTTGCACCTTCGAATATATCTTGGAATATATACAGAGTCTCGGTCATCGTCGGATGTTCAAGTTTTCATCTCGATAGCCGTCGGATCTTCTGGGCAAGCACTGGTTCCAAAGTGTGATACAAAATCACGACGCAAAACACTGGCCAAGTTCGTCATTGCCCTTCGAGTAGGATAAAGTGTAGACAATGGCCGGAAGACGAAACCCCACCCTGCCACATCGGGCCGAGTTGATGCCGATCACTACATACAAGGCCAAGCAACCTGCCGCGCTCGGCAGCGAGGCACTTGCTTCCATCACTTCACTATACGCAGACCGAGCATGCCCACTTGCACTGGCGTCATGTCTGACCCTTCCTCCCAGTTTCTCTGCCACTCCAAGCCGAACGATCCGGGGGCGGATCCGCATGGTCGGCGAAAATGGGCAGCTTTTTTTGCCAGCCTCCAGGTCACTCCGGGCAGATTCGTATCGCCTTCCGTATAAAGATCTACGCAATGTCTCCTCTTGTCTGGAAATTCTCTCATCCCACGCAAGCCCTCGACTTCCAGGAACTCATCTCCAAGCTACGACCTCTAGCATCTATCCGGGCTGATTCGTATCGTACTCGATGATGATCCTCTGCGGCTGCAACCGGGTTCTTCCCGTCTCTCTTATTGGCCTACGGATGTCTCAACGCATCTCGGCATGCCGCGTATTCTCGGGATGCCCACGGGCTGCATCAGGCTGCATCCGCATCTGTGCCTGTCGATTTTTCCCTTTCTCGGAACCTTGGAGACACCCATCTACCCTGAGCTCACTCCCGACTGCCATCAGCTATCTTCGGCGGACGGTCTTCCCAACGGTGGTCCGACCTCCAGCCGAATAATTCTGAGCCTGGACGGAACGCTCGCTTGCGCATTCAAGTGTTCGGCTGATAGGTTGGCCGATAGCTGCGGGCATACGTATATGCAGTCTCCGCGGGAGGCATCATCAGAGAAGTTGACGTAGCGAAGAAATGAGCCGGGATCTGGGTGCGGTGCACACGTGTTCACCCACTATTTTTTCGCTGGTTCTCACTGCGTTTAGGCCGGGCCTAGACTTCTTCCGTGTTTAGGCGCCTACGCCGATTTCGGCAGGCCTAGCCGGGCACGTGTGTCTAGGTCACATAGTCATCGCGTGACTAGGCCTGTTTAGGCCGGCAGACACCGGTGCCCCATACATTGTGGACGTCAGAAAAGAGAGAGCGGCGCCATTCGGGCGCCATTGACGGTGCGGAGACAGCGCATAAAGGTTAGGATACGATGACAATTTATTTGCCGTGTAAAAGCAATGTAAAAGCAGTGCAAAGATCACCATCGCAACAAGCTAATTATAAAGTGGAGTAAAGTCAAGGCCAAGGTCAAGCTTCGAGCGAGCCTGAGACAGACATGTGGCTAGGGAGCGAAGCTGAGCTAGGCGACACAGACAAGGTGACCTCAGCACAGCTACTTCGCGCTCAGCAACGCCGTGCCTAAGCGGTGGCTATGTGGCCTAGACAGGCGTGATCTGGACCCCTAGACACAAATAGACACACATAGCACCGCCTAGTTCGCGCTCGATCACTCCATGTTTAGACCGGGCCTTAACGCAGTGTCTGGTGGCGTCCCGCAGGATCACCGTATGGAGCCGCCTTAAGGCCCCGCTTATAAGACCCGGTTGATGGAGTGAGCGTACTCAATCGCCTCGCGTCCCCCCTACAACTCTCCCAAACTGATGTCTCAATATGCCCAGCTCTCCACCCCCGACCCCGAGCTCCTGGAGATCCTCTCAAAACTTCCCCCCTTGGAACCATCTGGCCCAATGGATGTGGAGATCCAGCGCAATTTCATGACCAACGTGGCCGTGCCCAGAATTCAGGAAGGCCACCGCCCTCACCTCCCACCCGGTACGTGCGCATTCGCGTACTCTGCGCAACGTTGCTCATCTACTCCCCAGCGGCTGCGTATAGCGTCTCGAACCGCACCGTCCGCGTGGAGGGTGGTGAAATCCCAATCCGCTGTATCCAGCCCGTCCCGCGGGAAGGTGAAAATGGCGGCTTCCCCATCTTGGTCTGGTTGCACGGTGGAGGTACGAATTGGAGCATATCCGTTTGGGCTGTTCCTGACAGTAGTTCTCCAGGATGGGTCTTAGGCAACCTCGACATGGACGATTTCTACCTCCGCAGGATCAGTGTCGATTTTAGGCTTTCGATAGTCAATGTTGACTACAGGTAAGCATCTCCATCCCATGTCCATGCGGCGTCGCACACCCATCATCTCCCACCGTAGACTCGCGCCGGAACACCGCTTCCCAATCGGCTTGAACGATTCTTATACCGCCTTGAAATGGGTGTGTCACGTCCTCCCTTCCCATCGAACTCTCTGCTCATGGAGCGGTATCGCTCCAACTATAGGCCGCTGAGCACGCCACTGAGATCTCAGGCTCCATGACTAAAGGCTTTCTCCTCGGCGGAGTCTCTGCAGGCGCTCACTATTCGGCAATTCTTGCCCATCGCGCGCGCGATGATCCATTCTTCAGCGGACGCCCGCTTACGGGCCAGATTCTTCAAATTCCAGCCCTTCTACACCCGGCCGCGGCGTGCCCCGAGGAGTACACACCATTGGTTCTCTACCTCTGCGCATATTGATTGGCCGTAGATTCAAAGCGGAGTTGCTGTCGTTGGAACAAAATAAGGATGCGCCCATTCTATCGACGGCTAACGTCGAATTCTTCTACGGTGGGCCATGCTCGTCCCTCGTGCTAACACCGTGCTCATTCGATTGTTGGCATATGTAGATTGCCTTCAAGCTTCGCAGTCCGATCCCGAAATCTCGCCCCTCCTTCTCTCGCACGCGAACCTCCCGGCGGCGTACATCCAAGTGGCAGGCTTCGATCCGCTGCGCGACGAGGGCCTTTTGTATGAAAGGCTCCTTCGCGAGAGTGCTGTCAGAACGAAACTCGATATGTGCGTCCCACAATGCCGCCTGTCAGGATTTGATTCAAGTCTAATGCGGTCCGGGAAGATATCCAGGCGTGCCGCACGGATTCCACGCGAGCTTCCCACAGTTGGCTGCGAGCAGAAAGTGGGACACGGATTTCCGCCTGGGGCTAGGGTGGCTCCTCGCAGGGTCGGCTTGAAATGGCTCGATTTCCACACCCGCGACTCCATCGCACGTCCGGTTCTGTGCAGTTCCTGGTACCAGCTCCGCTCCTCACCACTCAATTAATAAATCAGCCTATCCCGGCTTTGGTTTAGGACACCGCCTGCTTCTCCCACTATACCCTGCGACGCGTGCCCTCTCTGTCTTGTTCCTTTGCATTTTAATTTAACATTTGCTTACGTATTTATCATTTCCTCTCGAGTGTTACTCAGGCTCCAATTATCGCGATAGCTCTGCTAAAGAAATTCACGCATCATAGCGTCCTTATCTCCGTCTGTAGGCCCTGAATGACCCTGCAACCTGCGGGCACCATAATGGAACTTGAAATGAAAATAAATCAGGTCGAATCGTGGGCCACTTCTAGACCCATACATACCACCAAAGACCAGAGGATTTTCACCCAAACCAGCATTTTCACCGAATTCCTGGTTGAGTTTTGTACAACTTTGAAGCAAAGATCAATCTCAAACAGAACCAATCTGTCGTCCTTCTCATTTGATGCGATAATCGGTGAGAAAATACGGCGCTGGCCCTCAACGGCCCGCCGTGCAAGAAGCTACCGTACGCGGGCGCCGAGTGCAAAATATTCTAGTTTAGGCCATGGCCCACTGGCAAAATCTACCGCAGGAGCCTGTAGATCTCATCCTCGGCGAGATCAGACGACCGCAACGACGGAAGGCGCGCCATTGCCCAATGCGGTCTCGTCTGCAAAAACTGGCTTCCATCGAGGAGATATCGTTTATTCAACGACGTCGACCTTGATGACCGGAGTTTCAAGCTGTTTTTCCAGCTTGTCGAAACTTCCCCGTTCCCTATCCTAAAGTTCATTCACTCTTTGGGCTTGTGTTCTTACATGGAAGAGGATACATTACTGGAAGTAGAGTTTTCAAAGCTGGGTCCCTTGCCACAAGTCACGACTATGTGTATTGAGACGGATAGCGATCAACATCGGTTCACAGCCCGTCCTGTGTGCGCGCACCTCTCAGGCGAACTTCAGTAACAAGGAGTGTCAAACAAGAAAACAAGAGTTATTTGCTCTTTTCGTATGTGGACGCCGGGAGTCGAACCCGGCTCTACCGCTCGAGAGTGAGATATAGAACCAGCACCCGAGGCAGTTGTGTACCGTACACCAAGCCCGCTTATTCCCTTTAAGTTACTCCCCTGCAGGTTGGAGACTCGGACATTCCTGCACGATGGACGGTTGGTCTGAGGGTTGAGCCTAAAGCGGCATTGGCTAACCTTGTAGCGCATACCATACCATGCCCGCCTTTTCCCAGGAACAGTTGACCACTTTCAGGCTGGATAGACTTTGATCGAAGGTTGGTGAGGAGGGGAGGATGATGAGCTGCTTTGAGCGCGATCCTGTTAAATTTACAGGGTGTCAACCCATGTGATTGGACAAAATTTGGAACAAATTCCACAATCGCTCATGCGGGCGCGGGGAGTCGAACCCACATCCGCTGCTCAAAGGTTGTCATGTGGAAAGGCCTCCCCCGCTTACCACACGAAATTTAATCCCCTTCACGTTGTATTGATTTTGCTCGAGGTTTGTCGTTTAATGTGCGACTCCCGCGCGGGGTGCACAATGCAACGAGTATCAGTCGGTTACGATGAAGTTAGATATGAACAATTGTACCTCAGCCAGGGCTCCACACTCCCCGAGACATAGAATCTGTAAACCAGACCAACGAAAAAGAAAGAACAGACTCATGATCCACGCGGGCGCCGGGAGTCGAACCCGGATCAGCAGCATGATCGTTACTGTAAAGTTCTAGGTAAGGCAGCTGTGTACCGTGCACCACGCCCGCTTGATACCCAGCATTCATAGCTCTCTACGTTGAATAGATTTCAATCGAGGGCGTGAGGGTTAACTCCGAGTGCGGTTAAGGACGATGCGGGGTTGAATTCAGCCGCGCGCAGTTCTTGATAATTTATCTGGGGCAAATGCACTTTTACTGTCTGCTTGAACAAAAGTGAAAAAGATGATGATGATGGCGACTGTATGCGGGCGCCGGGAGTTGAACCCGGATCAGCTGCACCGTCATTACAAGGTGCTAGCTAAGGCAGTTGTGTGGCTACACCACGCCCACCTATTCTCTAGCATTTAAACCCCTTGAGATTGACCAGTTTCGGTTTCAGGTTTGGCCTTTAGCGGACTCTGAGCACACTGAAAAATGTGGTGACAGTGAGTTGGGGTGCCCCTTACCTTATTCGATTTTTAATCAATGTATCACCTCGATCGGCCAGCGGAAAAAGATTAAAAGGAGTTGCGTAAGCCCAATGCAGGCGCCGGGAGTCGAACCCGGATTTGCCGCTCGAAGCTCTGTTTGCATCATACAGCCGTGAACCGAGGCAGCTGTGTTCCGTACATCACGCCCGCTTGATATCCAGGCGCTGATCCTCTTCAACTTCGACCCATCCGACGGTGAAATCATGGTCGGGCTGAATGTAAAGAATTGAAGATGGTAATTTGTATTGCGCACAACCGTACGAGCCAGCCCCAAACAAAACTTCGACGTCACTTCTCCACATGGGCACCGGGAGTCGAACCCGCTTGAGTGTTAGCATCGAGCTTGGCCGTGATGCAATCAAGGAGCTTGTGTAGCGTACACCAGGCCCGCAGACTCCCTATGACTTGACCCCTTTATATGGGGTTCGTCTTGCAGCTGAATGTCAACTTAATAACAGCGTGGTTCATGGCGCAAACATACAAATGATGCGATTCGCGCATAGCATCAGCGGGGTGATTTGCGCCGTGGGAGCCCGTTGTGCACTTGCAGCCTGGAAAGTCAATCGGCAAATACGTCCGACTTATTTAATTCGCAAATGGGCCGATGTCAGTTCAATCCCGAGGGTCTTCCCATTGAAGCTCCAGATGAGCTTGCCGAATCAGACTCTACGTTCAACGGGGCGTTCATCAACGGTCACTGCAAATTTTCACGATGATTTCAATTGCAACCAAAGTCGGTGTTATCGGACATCGGGTGAATTCGGGCTGAGGACGAGTTGGTCGTGTTTTTGTGGTAACCATCACCTGTCATACATCAATCCGAACGTTCTCTCAAACCACCACCACAGTGCACCGTACTTGCGTTCGGCTCTCCAGGTACATACAGCCTAGTTCTCAAGACGTCCTTATCAAGCCCCTATTTGGAGAATGCCTTCTTCTTCGGTCCTCGCCGTTGTCCACCTCTTGTTCCACGAAATTGCGTCGCTTCGACCTCGAACGGCAGCAACCGCACTCTCGCGTTGCCACTCGACTCTGAGAGCTCTCCTGTGTCCCCATCCCAAAAAACCATATCATGCACTCATTCGGCAGCGGACAATATCGCCCAGTTTTCGACCCTCTTGCGGGAGACCCGCGCAGCGATCTCAGGGTCCACCGCCCTGCACTTTGCGCTGCGAGATACGCACTGGAAGCCAGCCGACTTTGACATCTACGCTCCCTTTGGCGCGGGGCTCGCTATCGTTGACTGGCTCACGGGGCACGAGGGCTACCGCGTCGTCTCCGACGGCGCGAAGGGCTTCCTCAGACAACCCTAGACTGTCGCCGTCCCCAAAGACCCGATTTTCGACTGACTCACCGAGCTCCCTGATAGCTCAAATCCCCGCACACGTCCTTCTCCGGCACCCCGAAATCAGCGTCCGGCACGAACGACGCACTAATCTACCGCGTGTGCAAGCTGCACCGCCCCTCCCCTTCCTCCGCGATTGACGTCATCGAGTCCGCGCCCGTCCTTCCTGCCCCCAATAACGAAATTCCACTCGACGCTCGTGATGAACTACCTCACGACCGGCGCGCTCGTCCTGCTCTACCCGCAGACGACCCTCCGCCGTGCGGGCGTACTGCAGTTCCGCGGCGCCAGCACATTCGATGTGTGCGACGCTCCGCGATTTGTGCAGGGCCCGGCTGCAGCGCCCGCAGCGCAGGAAATCGATTACGTGGCGAAGTCCAAGGCGCGCGGCTTCGTGCTCTACGCGCGCTCCGCGGAGCTGGGCGCGTGCGCACGGACCCGGATAAGTGGGCGCTCCAGCTACGCTTCGGAGACACGGGCTCGGACGACGGCACTCCGACCCCGGATATCGCAGCCCATAGCGCGCGCACCCCGAGCCCGAGCCCGAGCCTTAATTCGACGCCCGACTCGTGGGCGCGCCTCTCCGCACCTCGTTGTCGCAGACCTCCGCATCTCTCGCACCACACCCGCGCCCGCACATCTTACCTTCGCGCGCGCATCCTCTGCGTCCAGACGATCGCACAGAGAGCCCGCCCGCCCCGCACCTACGCCCATGCGCTGGGCCCTCCTCGGCGCCCCGCCGCCGCTCGTGTCGTCGCCGCTTTCCAGCCGCGTCCTTGGCACGTGCCATAATCCGTTGTGCCCGCTGCGCGGACGGCGGCGCGTCGTCGCGTGAGCACGGAGCATTGCTGTTCGTCCCAGGTTGGAGTGTTTAGTCCACTGTTATCTGTTCTCTGACATCGGAATTGTTTTATTGAATGAGGAACGAGTTAGAATCAATAAAGCGTCTGTAAAGAGAGACTGCGGAATTGTGCACCAAGTATTGGATCGGTTTACGCCGAGCCTCTAGTCACATTTCTGGCCTGTAGCTTATGGATCTGATCGACAGCCCCATGATCATAAATAGGGGTGCTCAATTCTTAGTTCATCCAGTTCATCCGGCTTTAGTTCATCAATTATTTGTCTGAAACAAATAAATATTTGATCTCCGGCTGGCGGGAACGCGACCGGCAAGAGAGTAGCACTTCGAATAGGCATCCTATAAGTAGTTCATGGTAGTACCAAACAGAGCTAAAGATACAGGCTTCCTCTGGCATACATCTATAACCTAGTGAAAAATTCCCTGGAAATTTCCTCAACGTGGATTGCTGCGTAATTATTTGGCCAAAAACCCTGGTCTTGCCCTTCCAAAAAGGACACAAGGAAGTCCCCCAATATTTTTTCTAAGGCTCACCTTATATCTCGTCTGTCACCTAGGCAAGATGCGCTCTGAGGGAGCAACAAAGCTCGTGCCGAATCTTGGGCCGTGAGCGGAGTTTGAAAGTCGAATAAATAATTGATGACCTGAATTTAGGTGAACGGGATGCAAGAGGTGGGCGCCGGAAGATTCCGAGATATCATGCTCTTTTCAAACTCCGCCGGAACGCGGTCCGATCACGTTTTGGACTTCCACAAAGCTATTCTCGACTTTCGTTTTGCTGCCCCAAAAGCAACCTATTCCCCAAAGCCAGTTGGGAGACCCCCCCATTTTCACCCCTTCCGAATCGACGAGTGCCCATATCTCACCCAAAACTTTGGGCGAAGAGGAAGATATGAATTTTCTGCTTCGGCCCGTCGACCGATGTTTGGTCGCCACGTGCAACCGCGCAAACAATGCGCCGAACGCAACCAACCTTTTCTTCACGCAAACAGGTTGTATAAAATTGATACTACCTGTTAGAGCAGTTTAAATATCGTTCCCTTTATATTGGGGCTGCTTACCAAAAATCCCCCATCGGGGTGTTTGAGATTCAATGCAACCCGCCCGAAAAAACACCCATTCCGTGTTTAATACGGATTACTAGACCGTGAAAATTGGCTCCGGGCCGTGTCTAATATACTACATCCCAGCTGCATATGGCTCCGGGCTAGGTAACAACGGGAACCTACCAGACTCGCAAAAGATGTCTGGGATATGGCTCGGACATCGGTCCGCAACCGGTCGGTCCGATCAACCGCTCGCGTGGAGGGGGTGGGGGGGGGTCTATTTCAAATGTCCTGGACTTCGGAGCATGATATCCCGGAGTTTTCCGTTGCCCACCTCTTGACGGGATGACCCCAGAATTGAGCACCCCTAATGCTAAAAGTTTCCAGTCGCGGACGACCAGCCGACTGGAGATATTTAAATCTTGCCAGTGCTTATAAATTGCTGAGTCAGGTCGCAGTCATGCTTTCTAATGCACTCGCTTTCCTTAAAATGCCGCGGGATTTACGCTCGCGAGGCCCCGAGAATGTCCCTCCCCACAACAACAAAGCACTATTATTTGCCAAAGGTGCAGTGTCGGGCTCGCCGAGACATGTATGTTGCGCGCTGACGAGGTATGGAAGGCTGGTGATGGATCGTTCAACAACTTGACTCTCGCGTCATCCCCATTGCCAGCCCTGCAAGCAGACGAAGCGCTGGTCAAGATACACGCCGTGTCCCTCCAGGTAATCTGCAACACGCTTGTTTCTCGATCGCATTTCTCACCAGACTCAATAGGCTCGCGACTTGTTAATCGTGAAAGGCCGATTTCCCGCCATGTGAGTGCCAAGCTCTCCAGTCATTGACCACCGACAATATATGCCCGACAGACCGAACCTCATCCCATGCTCCGACATGGCCGGCGACATCGTGGCTGTAGGCGAGGGCGTGAGCGACTGGGCGGCGGGCGACCGTGTCTGCGCGAACTTCTTCCGCGACTACCTTGACGGTGACCTAACACCTGAGACGCTCGGTACCACCTTCGGCGCCTCGCTTCAGGGCTTCCTTGCGCAATATACAGTTCTGCCCGTCCGTGTGAGTCCCCCCGCGTCGTGATTCTCACAGTGCCGAGTCTATATATATAATGCAGGCCCTCGTCCGCATCCCACCACACCTCTCCTACGCTGAAGCGTCTACATTGCCGTGAGCGCATGCGCATGCACACGCGGAATATATTCCTGATGGATTTCTTCAATTTAGATGTGCGGCAGTCACAGCATACAATGCGCTCCGGGGCCTCGAGCCAGTGAAAGCCGGCCAGACTGTACTGATTCCAGGGACCGGTGGAGTTGCGACGCAAGTAATGCCCTCTACTCTGCGATCTTTACCTAACTGGCCGCTAGGTTCGCGCTCCAATTCGCCGTAGCGATGGACGCCATCGCGATCGTGACGTCTTCCTCGGACGCGAAGCTGGCAGAGGCCACGGCGCGCGGGGCAGCTCACGTGGTGAATTATCGGACGACGCCAGCGTGGGACGCGGAGGTTCTGAGGCTCACCAACGGCGTCGGGGTTGACCACGTTCTCGAGGCGAGCGCCACGGTTCGTCAATTATTCTGATCTCTGACGGCCAGTCAGATCGGCGGACCCACCACCCTCGTGCGCTCGATGAATGCGGCCCGCATAGGCGGCACCATCGATATCATCGCTGCTAGCTGGGGCCCGAACCAGGCACGTCGCAGTCAGTTGAGCAGTGCGCCCCGCCCTCGCTAACGTTGCATGCAGCCCAACTTCCCCGACATCATGCAGCCGGCGGTTATGAAAAGTTTGAAATTCCGCGGGATCACGATTGGCTCGGTCGCACTGTGCGTTGAGCTTTCTTCCAATTTCGCTGGTGTGGGCCATAGATTTGACTTTGGACCCGGTTGGGCACAGGTTCCGCGAGATGAACGCGTTTATCGTCGAACACCAGATTCGCCCTGTCGTAGCGAAGGTGTTCCCGTTCGAGGAAGCGAAGGAGGCGTATGCGTATCTCGAATCGCAGACACATGTGGGGAGAGTTAGATTCAAAGAGTACTTGCTCCATTCCTGTCGTCCCACCCTACTTCGGCTTCTTCTGCAAGTGATCACAAAATCAGGGCTCGCAGCGTTCGCGAACGAAGCGTAGAGCAAGCTCCACCGTCCAATTCCGCTTCGTGGAATAACGAGGCGCCGATCATGTTTCCTCGTTTGCTCGCGCTCGGTGGTAACGCATTCGGACCTCATCGGATCCGCTCAACCCGGTCCCCTGCGTACGGCATGTACTGGGGCTGTTGACCTCCGACAGGAGTCACCAGCGGTCACCGACGGGGTCACCAGCGGGTGTTGGTGACCTCATGAATACTCTATGTAGGTGTGTGCCGCCGCGTATCAACTCTCCTTTCTTCCGCCATGACTCCCTGTTTCTTTCATCCGACCACGAATCCTCCAGATGTCTCCGTATGCTATCGCCCACGACTCGCCCATTGACCGAGGGTTTCCAAATCTCGTCCAGAATTCCGAGTCGCTGCCAGTGCTACGCTTGGGATCTTCAAGCGAGGACGTTTGCACACCGCAGAGTTGAGATTACGCCTTCCATCGCAACGCAAGAATGCAAAGCCGGTGACCGTGGATGCGACAGGTCTCGACTTCTTCTGGGGATGCAAGAACTTGGAAAACAGTCTCATTATTACTAGGGCGGTCTTCTCGCCGACCATGCGAGCGAATCGTCGACGTACTGAACACCGAACGGGCACAGGTCATGGCTATTTCCCCGGGAACGAGTCCCTGTGTCCACTTATAATAATAAGTTATATTCCTCGCCGACCAAATCACGCTCTTGTGGATTTCCTCTGCGATCAACACTGCATTAGAGAGTGTCGTCTTTGATAAGGAAAGCGAGTTGCTTTTGAGATCGACGAGCAACTGGTCGACATCTGAGATTCGTCCCCGGACCCGAGGATGTCCAAGTCAATCCTCACCGTAAAAACATCAAACATCAAACAGTGCTACTACAGGGAGGTCAAGATAAAGTCAAGGACAAAATGGCAGCGGGGATCGATTAAGTTTTGTAAGCTGAATTCCCGACCTTCTGCTCGCGTCGCAGGATAGAATATTCAAACTACCTCTCAGGCTTCGGCGGCGCAGAACATGTAGTTGAGGGAACGAAGATGAGCAATCGTTGAACAGGCTTGTTTGTGTCCGCCTTCTTTCCAATCTAGGCAAGACGATACCAATCATCGGCTGATTAGAAGAGAATGGAGAGGACGGCAAACCTTTTGCTTGACATTCCTGCGGGGAGAGACGAATCAAAGTAAGCCACATAGTTCCTCGGGTGGGCTGGCGATCGTACCTTGCCGCAGTACGGCGACTTGCAGAGTAGACACATCGAGGGCGCGCCCACTTGGGCGCAATGAGAGCAACGTCCCGGCGCGGCTTTCCGTAATTTGTCGTTGATCGTGCGTATGTCCATAATTGAGGACTTCAAAATCTGGCACAAGCGCGTGCATCAGACTCATATTTCTCACAGAAACAAAAAAAAACGCAGTATGCGAGTGGACGGACCTTGACACCGGAAAGGTTGATCTTCTCGACTGCTACCTGTGGTTCGTTGCGGGCCGTCATGCTCATCGTCACGCACTTCAGACTCAAGACGGTCCCAGGTTTGAGGTTCTTGTACTGCTCGGCGTCTTTCCCGGTCGGATCTCCGCCACCATTCTCCATTGCCCAGCTCTCCACAAAGCGCAGGCTCATACTCGCTCCCGCGGCGTCTTTGATCGTGTAGGCCATGCCTGGGCCCTGGCGCGCGACGATGTTTCCGAAAAGAACCCATCCGAGCGAAGAATGGCCAGTGAAGGCGGGGAGCTGGCCCAAGAGGCGAAAGTCGGGGTATTTGAAAGCCAGAGTGTGTTCTGCAGGAAGAGAGACGGCGCCGATGTCAGGGAATCCGCGAAGTCGAGGATATCTGCGCTCAAAGACGCCGGGCGGAGGTGTGGGCGAAGCGGGAACGGGCAAACCTGCTTTCTTCAGATAGCTGAAGCCCGGTTAGCCAGTTCTCACTCTGCCGAAGGAAATAGATCGCACATCGAGTGCTTTCCCCACAGCTCCGCGTCCTGCAGTAAGAAAGCGCCAAAGTCGAAACAGGTCGAACAAGTCGTCTTTCCGTGGGCGTTACACACCAGTTGCGGTTCAATGTCTGGGTTGCGACTCGGAGCGGCATCCGATGCGATATCGAACGCTTGCAGCGCAGGTCGTCTCATCATCTGATATACATGTCATCAGCGCGCGAGGTTAAAACAGGGATTCTCTTACATCCAGCTCGTTTTCGATGATTCGATCAATTTCCGCCTGAGGCCAGCCCGACTTCTCCAGCCATGGCGCCACGTTTACCCAGTTGTTTGAGCCACGATGGTCCACACAGCAGTCGTTGCAAGACTCTTTGAGGTGCCCACAGAAGCACCAGTTCTCGCCGAGGTACACAAGATCCTCGACGTCTTTAGGCATAGTTGCGATCGGAGAGTCTTTGAAGGAGATGGAAGAGGAGACAAAGAAAAGAAGGCGGCTGGGAACACCACGTGATGAAATACACGAACAAATACATTGAATCATCGTGCCCGGACCAATATCGCCTAATATGACTCCGCGCTCCGCGGCAAAGCCCACTATCCACCACAGTCATGAATTGTTTCAATTCCCCACTGTGTAATAAATTTTAAAACACTCACCAGAAATTTGTGTGGCTGCAAGTAAATTATCTCAAGCCAGGCTGAAACTCTTTGGTGATTTCAAGACATACTGTACTATTTCGACCAAGTCTTCAGTCACGGGTCACAGCGCCCGCACTTTTCAATTGGGTCACAGGTCACTGAAGGCATTGAATAGTTGACCGGTTCCACGGCCAAAAATCCTCAGCCCTATATCAACTGTTGGACAGAAATTCGATGCAAAATGTGCTTAAATTTGGCCCAGTCGCGCCGAAAATTTCCACATGTCCACCAATTTGGCCCGTTTTCCAGCCCAAAATGTGAGTTGAAAACTTGCAAAATGATGGGTTGAAATAGCAGTCACAGGTCCCAGCGGTCATGCTCATGTTTGTTTCAACCCATTCTCAGTCATTTGGATCTCTCAGGCATTGTGCTGCATGGCCTTTATCTGTTTCAACGACCTCATGAGAGGAGCGCAAATACCTTCCAGGTTTATTCGGGTCATTTTCATCTCGACAGTCAGATGGCTCATTTTCATAGACACAGAAAATTCATATAAAAGACTGCTAACAGACACATGTAATGAATATTTCGTGGGGAAACTAGTGACGCACCCAACCACCTCTAGCATAATCAAGTCATCATGCTCACACTCACCAACATAGTATAATCATGTGGTGCGTGCACATATGGCGTTGGTATTACAGTAATCGGGGAATTCAACTCCGAGAAGGATTCGTATGCTGATATTTGGATGTGTGGGCTGTATTCAGACTTAGCCCATGATGAACTCGTCCTCTTTGACGGCATGAGAAACAATGTGGATCCAGCCAAGAGACCATAGGCGACAGAATTGATCACATTCGCCTCAGGCTCAATCTCACAGTGGGCTTTCTCGATTGAATTGCAGTAGGGCATTATTTTGAGCGCCGGGGAGTAGTACTCGGTTGGTGCATCAGCATCTTGACAAGTCGGCTTATCGCCAGCTTTTTTACCTTTTCCAAGTCGAATAAGCCGAAAAGCCAAAAAAGCTAATCAGCTTTTTTACTCCAAGTCCGTTACCTTTTATATGGTGAAAAAGCCAGTATAAGACAAAATAAGTGCACCAATAAGCGGCCAAAAAGGATGCTGTAAGTTCTTATAACCGACGAAAGAAGGTACGAAAACAATACTATTTGGGCTATTATCTGCGACTGCTTAGTGGGCCACCATAGCCTTATTCACCTCGAGCCCAAACGTAAAATGCGGTAAATACGGTCATATGGGGTTCAGCTTGAGATAGTTTCCGCGAATTTACACGATGGTCTCTCGACCTACGGAATTTTTTGTTCCGGCGGTTTCCAAAACGGCAAAAACAGCTTAGTGGGCCACCTCCTCACATCGTTCATTCGGGCTGATATCGGCCGCGCCAATGTATCCCAAATCATTAAAGACATGCAATTGCAATATTATGTACAATAACAGAGCACTTCCGAGGTATATGAGCACCTTAATTATTTCCCTTTGAGCCAAGGAAAAGGGGTGAAATCGCTGTGTGCACAGAATGGCATGCTCTGCGAAGCACAGAGTGCATTGGTGCGCCAAATTTGAATACGGACCAATAGATAAGATGCATTTGCATATATATATTAACAACAGCTGACCTCTAGCCTACAATAACCACTCCAAAAAAGTTCATACATACGCGCCAACGAAATTCGGGTGTTTTGGGATGTATCCCTCGGTGACCACCAAACATTGCATGTAAAAATCGATGATTTCGTTCTAAGAGAGTGATTGGTGTCTAAAGTGCAGCCCCAAATTCTCAGGTCCGTAGCATACACGGTTGACTCACCATAGAGAGGTCGAGAATCTGCCACTCAAGCTCAAATCAAGGTCTTCTTGGGGCTCAGGAAGGCGAGAGGGAACATTTTTTGTTCTCAGAATAGTCGCCCATCATTCTCCTGGATCCAGGGATGAGAACGAGCCCCTGACTTTGTGAATCGGCCAGGAATTGGTGGAGGAACAAGCGGATGAAGGTATTCGGAGACAAGGAATGATGTTCACACGCCGTCATCCCGATCAAAAACCCCGCACAGCTGTTGATCGCTGCCACAACTTTCCTCCAAATTTGACGCACGCCATCCTCATACATTGTATCCCATCCTAGAAGTATCAAATCCTAGGTCTATGCATCCTACTGGCTTATATTATGCAAGTGGCCCGCTAACTAGTGTGGCCCACTAAGGGGTCTCGGATAATACATGCATACAGGAATGCCTGCAGACAGTGTGATCTAATCATCCAGATGCTATAAGACGGAGAAGGGGAGAAACGGGAATGCCTACAGAGTAGTTAGTACATATCCGAGAGTACCGCGTACACACTCACGGTCGGAGCGGCTAGCGTTCGGAGTGTGCGGGCGCGACTGCGTACATCGGCATGGACAACGGCAGTGGCGCGGGAGCGATCAACAAATTGAGCAGTGTCCGGGCTGTGCCGTAGGGCTCGACAAGCGGACTATACGGTAGTCGAAGTGGTTAGACAGGCACGGGAGGGGCGGAGGGGACGCACGGGTAATGCTACAATGCCCTCATTCCAGCTGGCGTACACGTCGGGAGGATGCGCAGGGAAAAACACCCCGTAGGCTTGAATGTGCTTGCAGGGGTTGCTTGAAGGCTTGAAGACGGGAATTGACAGCGGACGCTTGACGGGGCTTGTGGGAGAGCATAGGACTTGCGGGACAACCTTGAAGGACTTGCAAGATAGTTTGTAGAGTCTTGAGGAATGATATATACGGCTGTGAGCGGAGGCGTCGACGACAGAAAGCAAGACACGCAGAGAGCGGCACAGAGCAGGTGGGGGGAAAGGAAGAGACGTGCGACGTAACGAACCATCCATCACCAAATCTGAAAATATCTGATATGCCCTGATTTCGATCGCCTTGCCGGATGCGGCAGCCAAGCCGTTCCATGCCAACACCGGGCCTGATGTAGCCTTGCATTGATTCATCTGGCCAGATATTCAGCTTGCAAGACCAATGGAAGACAGTAGCAGACTCTTTCTCTCTTCCATAGTGATGTCCTGCGCTCCATCCCAATCCAATAATCAGCGAACTATGGAAGAATTGTTTGTCCTATAATCATACTATTCAATGTGCCTGCCTCGGCAAGTAAGTGGTATTGTCGCCGCACTGCGCGGAGTCGGCACCGGGCAGGGTGTCGCGTTCGACTCGGGCAGGGGCCGCAGGGAACTGGCAGTGCCGACGCGACGCACATGCACATGGCGATCACGTCAAAACTCCGACGGTCCGTGCACTGTTGATATGGCGTGATGTGATTGATGGTTGGTTGCTAACACTCCTTGCTTTCTCCCTCCATCTCCTCGCTCGCCCAGCAACGTTGCCCTCCCTGCTCGCAATGCTCCCTGGTCCAGCAAGTTCTGCAAGCTCTCCCTAAGACGTCCAATCCTTCCAAATGCCTGCCTTGCTTCAAAAGAGCCGCTCTGAAGACGTGCGGGTATACTTGGCTGCCTCACCCTGTCCGTCTGCAATGTTAATTTTGCCTCCGAACCCCCTCGAGCGCATCAAACCGTCATCAAACCGTCCAGGCCTTCAAACCCTCAAGCTCGTCAAGTGTGTCAAGTCCTCAACCGCGTCATTTTATCAAGTCCTCAAGTGCGTCAAGCTCATCAAGCATGCACGGCTTCTTTGAATCCTCGTCTCGCAAGTTACCTATTTCTGTGTCAAGCCAAGCCTGTCCCAAGCGAGGCTTAGTCGACCGACCCGGAGGACTCAATTTACTCCCCTTCCCTCGTCCTCGGCGGCCCGACCCGCCTGCGGCTCATCTGCTACCTGGGCACTGTAGTAGACGTAGTTGAGCGAATATAATTTATTTTTTGCTGCATTTTATTAGAGCCTGAATCAGAACAAGAAATGTAGTAGCATTTGGAAACACTAAGGATGTTCTGCAAGGCCTTATAATGGTCAGAAGGCATTGGAAGGGCCGGCAGCCTGGTGACCATTGCCAAGTGATGTGGATCTTCTGGAAGGCTAGTTATCGCCTTCTGGCCCCGGTGACCTTTCCATACCTTATAAGGCCTTGGTTAGCCTTATATTGTTTTTCCGCTTTTGGTGATGTCAATCACGCCATTTGATCGAGCGGACTTTCAATTGACTTAGAAGCATCTTCAGGTCCGAGTCGGTGATGCGAGATGACAGTGCAAGGTTGCAGAACACCTCTACTGTATCCTCAGCAGGTGTTCGGATGGAGCCTGTAGAGAGACTGTGAATCCCTGCCTGGTCCCAATAACCACAGGGATCAAGATACTGGGGACTGACACTCGGAGGGCATATTCCAAGTCATATTCGAGAAATATACCCCTGTTGGTTTGTGTCCATGAACTCTCGTGGGAGGGTAAGAATGCCTATGTTGCTAACTCATTTCAGAAATAAATGTGAGAGGATTTTCAGAAAAGTTATGAAAAGGAGATAAGCCACATAAGCCAAGAAAAGATACTCGGAAAACCCAGAAAAAGCGACCAGATAAGCCGAAAGCTGAAAAAGCTGGCAAAACTTGTCGGAAAAGCACTTGTCAATGTGCTGATGTGTAGAGTATCTAAGAACGAAATATCATCATAAGGCATGAAATATCTCAATTGAATGAATTTCCACCCGATAGTATTCACGCGTTGGTGACTGTGTCATTGACGCAGCGGTGGCTGTGTTGACGCGACATTGACGCGCACTGACACGGCACTGACGCGGCACCGACGTGCACTGGCGCGGCAGCGGCGCGCTTTGACGCGGCCTAGACGCCGAATGTTCCCCACACGCACGATTCGGATATAAATAAGCCTGGAGGCCATCAACTAAATGCTATTTCTCCTCCACTAGCCTTGCTAGGTCCGAACTCCCGTTTTAACTGAGTTTGACCCAAACATACCAGAAACTGAACTCCCACCATTGTTTTTGATGTGTAAGACACTATCAACAGGATAATTCAACGGGTCAAGATACATAGGAGGACTTGAGAACTGAATTCAGCAGTAAACTATAGCCGAGACGAACCGTGGGAAATTACGCGTCAATGCGCGTCAGTGCCGCGTCAATGCCGCGTCACCGCGTCATTTTCTCCTGACCCGTGCGCCATGACTCTTTTCTTTCTCGCCGCCACCGCGACGCAACTCAGTCAGAGCTCTACCGGCGCCGTGGTCGTTCTCGCGCGCATCTGGCTCTCCGGCATCCTCACTGCCCTCGACCTACTCTGCCCTTGCTCTGCTGCGCCTGATCCCGTTTTCTGTGGACTACGGCTCGCCCATCGATGACGATAATGAAGAGCGCCAGTAGGACACTTCGCGTTGTCTGACTTCCGCTACTCCGTCACTTGGATCAATGCGCGCTAGGACGTGCGTTTCCACGCTCGATTCATACGGCCGCCGGGGCTGGCTGATTGAGTCTGGCGCAGACTCCTCGCCGCACTCCTTGTGTGCCTATTGGCGCCCAGGGTGCGATGTCATGCTGCATCTGAGACGCGCGCATCCACGAAGGTGCTGCCCGTACGCGCTTTCGTGCGCCCTCGTGCATAGTGTCCTTGTAGCGCAAAGTACTAGCGGGATCTCGCAGCGTGCGTCCTGGTCTCCCGCACATCCATCTATTACGCACGCTCGTATTCCTCCGAAAGTATCGCTTATCCCGATCGCTTCTTTTACGACTACCCCGGCGCGTGCATGCGCCTTCCTCAAAGCGTGACTCTCGCTTGCGCCATTTTGCCCGCGCGCGCCTCTCGCGGCGCTGCGCCCCACCCGAGCACTTCTCGGCAATGGACCATGGCAAGCCCAGCGCGCCAGTCCCGGCGCGTACACACGTCCGCTCCCTCTCATGGTGATTCGGTCTGACTTGGAGTACTCGATGACGGCCCCCGCGCCTGATACTCCACCTCAGAAACGCGCCGCATGCACCGCTGGAGGATCTCGGCCGAAGCGTATCGGCGTTCTCCACCGTCACGCTCGCAGCGCTCCCGCTGGGTCCTCAGGCATCGATTCTGGTAAGCCGCGACCGGTGCGATGTGCACGGGGGGGTCCGTGCTACGATACTGCTGCACCCACCGGCGTGCGGTTGTGGTGCGCTCGCCGCCGTGCGATCAGTCCGTCCGCGGGCTGATATTCCTATTGAGTTCTCGAGGCTCGGGCGAATATACACAATGATGGCTCTCGTTTTCGCAACCACAGTGCCTCCCCAATGCACACTGAGTCTGACCTGCTATTCATTCGGCTAAGTCCCTCAGCGCATCCGCCGTAATTCTGAATCAACGGCCTAAAAGTACACTTCCTACCCGCGCGCAGGCAGAGTGCAAGTCAGCCTGATAGCGCGTGGCGCGCACTGCGGACATCTTAACGAGCCTGAATCTTTATTGCTGCAGGGAGCCCGTTCGACTCGGGGATCGGACAATGTAAATGTGGTCAGTCTTTTTCCTCCAGTTTCTCCAACGCTGGGGGCTCGCCTTCACGGCAAGGCCTTGCGTCCCGCTGCCTGCACCTCGGGTGCCCGTCAAAACCCTCGACGACCCATGCCGCGCGCTTTGTGTATTCGGTTGATCCCGCGGACCAGTCCTTATGCAGTATATGAATCGAGGCTGAGAGAAGGCATGTCATAACTGCGCGTAGGACAAGGGTAAGTAAGTTCTGGATGCCCCAGAGGTATGTTCTGAAATAAACTAATGATATTGTGAATGCACTAGCATTATCAAGCCATGCAAGCCCTCCTCTCTACGGCCCTGCGGAGGAATTGGTTCCTTTACCCTTCTTCCACGGGCACTGAACTATCCACACGGGTGGTGTGCTCTCAAGGACAGCTGCTCCAAAGTGTTTGTCTAGTGCAGGCCACAAAACACTTCTCCAGTGACTGTTGGTTGTGTCCCAGCCCCGCGCCAGACATTCATGCGGCCGGATGTAGGTTACAGGACTAGTCGAGCATCCGTGTCCGACCTTCGCGATAAACGCTGAAACCGCCTTGCGTAATTTATTTGAAGGGGGAGTATCTTGATTTTCCACTTTCGCAATCGCAAGAGATATGGTTCCTGGTTCATGGTGCTCATTTTTGGCTGACCATATTCGGTTATTCACTGTTGCTCTGGAGTGGGGGAACTTACTGGGTGCGTTCGAAGGCCCTGAGCTCAGATCGATATCCTCCTGTTCGTAAATAGCAAGCTCTTCTTGGCTCCTAATGTTGGCCAGGTAGCTCTGTAATCACAATAATCTAGCTTCATCCTGTTGAAAGACAGTAGTCCGACTCACACTCATGAGCACTACGATTCCACGTATTCCCGCTTTCGACGTTGGATCCGCAACCCAAATGAAGACTTGATTACGGTTTACAAACGATATTTGAGGGTGGGGTGCTTTCGAACCCTGGATTCGGGGGGTCAGTTCGGGAAACCCAAATGTTGGCCACCACTTGCCGATGGTCGAAGATTGATCCCCATGCCCACTTTCACCTCCAAGGGGTAGAATTCGGGTTCCCCCTCCTTTGGTTTGACGTGCGCCTGGCAAACCATGTTATACGAGGAATATGATTCGTTGTCATTGTCCCATTCGTCTCCAATTTCTTCGGCAACATGACACCTGGGCATGACCTGGAGCGGATTAATTTATCGACCGTCAGTATCATCTCCCTTACTTTGCTATCACTGGCTTCCAACGTGGATCCGCTGTTTTGATTGTATGTGAACGCAGTAGTCGCCAATGGACTTCCTTGCGAGAATCCAAAAGCGGCTGTAACCCCCCGTTGAATTTGGCGATTTTTCCCGTGCGTGTAACGCTTGTCAGGGAGATCAAACCCCCGGTGCAGACTATAAAGGAATGTTAGCCAATATCCGCCCAGAATCCAAGCTTGAGATGAAAGCACAATTTCCGTTGGAATATCGATTTTTTCCGATGCGCCACGAAACCGATGCTTGCATAAGAGCGGTCTACTTGAGTTTCTCGCGGTCGAGTTTCGATTTGGAAATCTACTAGAGCAATGACCTCTGGCTGGGATAAGGGACCATTCATGTCATCCAGATTGATTGGTATTTCCGTTTTCCGTTGGATGGTAAACTGACAACAAATGGTTAAATGGAAGACGGTCAAATTTAAATGCATCCTGCCTTGAAAGTATAACCAATATTGACCGTATACGTTTGAGCCGCGTTGATTTTGAGACCAAGTTTAGCGCGGGTTCCGTGTAGCGGACTCTCCCATCTGTCGTCCACGAACATTGGCCCTCCACTATCGTCTCCCCCGCCCCCACCCCCGCTTCCCCCCGCTGACCCTTCTCCACCCCTGCTTCCGCCCGCGCTGCCGTTATTGCCGTTGTACTCGTTCCCCCCTCCGCCGCTTCCACCGGCGCTTCCGTTTTGACCTTGCTCTCCGGTTCCGCCTCCAGCTGGCCTTCCACCCGTGCTTCCACCGCTGTTTTCAACGTCCAGTGGCGTGTTTTCGTCTTGGTTCACGACATCATTTCCATCGGAACTTCTTTCTTCACTGCTACAAGTGCAATCAACAGACGCACTACGCGCCTCAGCATCACTTCTGGATAAATGGCTCAATGGCTCAATACCGAACAGGGCACCCAATCTTTCACGCACATTAATGTTAATGCAGGGTTGTCGCCAGGAGGTCGAATTACAACGGGAAAGCCTGAAAGCTCTACGAGTGACTGCGCCATGTTAACAACCGTTGGGTTCCGATAACATCCGAATATCATCAGGCTAGGTTCCTCTGGGGAAAGCATCCAGGGAAGCGGTCCACCGCAATCACTGTTCCTAATTGAAGTAAGTAAATCAGAGTCCCAGTTTTCCTCAATCCAGGATACGGCGTCTTTGGGTTCGTGGACGGACATTGAGCAACTGATGTTGCGAGTTGAGAGACTGGTCTGGATGGAAGTCAAGTCATTCGTGGTAAATGGACCGCCGGACGCTCTCCTGTGGCGTACACATATAACAAAAATTCGGGATCAAATCCGACAAACTCACTCTGGTTTGATATCGTCCCGTGAATAAATGACGAAGGTTCCAGACACTCCCGTGCAATCCTTTTCATTGAAAGTGATATCCAGTCCTGCTCGGGTATTGGTGTTCAAAGACCGGCATCTCCGTAGCGAATAATGCAGAGCCCACCTGTGTCCGAGCTGGACTCACTACTATTTCCTGGGGTGGGGCCATTTGCAGTCATTTCTGGTCAGACATCGAAGTTGAGTAGTATCGAGAATGGTGGAAAGCTGTTTACCTGCATCCCCCAGATCGGAGCCGGAGGGACTACTAACTCCACGTTGCGTTAGGATACTCCTAGTATGTTGGGGTAGCGTGTTATAACTTGCTGGAGCACCAAGAGTGCTGCCGGGGGGGGCTGCTTTCGTAAGGTAAGGATTGGCGCACACGAAATCAGAGACACTCTAACACTCCCCAAAATTGACCGTGATTTCCGAGTCTGCCATCTCCACGTCGCCGCTGGTTTCTGCCTCGCTATATCCGAAAGCGTGAAGTACGTTCGCCTGGTCGACCTGAGATGTGTCTGGAGGATAGGGGGGCGTGTTAGGCGGTGTCAGGAATTCATCGTTTGGCGGCGCTCCGACCGAGGCTTCGTCGCTGGGATTGGTCGCTGCAATACTATCAGGTCCGGGCAGAAGTATGTCAAAGGAAATCAACCTACATGATTCACCAATGCTCCCCTGAGTACATCGTGGACATCTACCCGCAATCGTTCGGACTGCGCATGCTCAGTTCACACCATCAACACGACTGCTCCTGCGTACCATGTTGGTCCGGCCATTGATGGCTACGCATTGGCAGAGGTCAACGAACCCTGCGCAAGTAGATCGAGCTCACTATTGCCAACACCCTTTGTAGATTGAGCCTCAGTTCTTCCGGATACAAGGGTTCCATTCTGCTCACTTGCTATACAGTCCCTGCAGTCGCCCGGATGGTTGGGACTGAACTTGCACCGGACGCTCTCACATGGTATCTAGATCCTCGTGTGTGGGCTGCAGCAATATATAGTCAAGCAATCAGGGACACACCTCCACTGGAGGCTATGGAGTCGTCATTTAGTATTTAAAACTGTCTCTGAAGCAGGAACGCACCAGGTTCTCGGCATGGCCGCATAGTCTGTACGTATTTCGCACGCTGTTGCGGATCAGACCTCAAACAGCTTGGATGCGCAATAAACGTACTGGCGCCATCTACACATAGTGAGTTGCGGTGGATTCGGGGAATGAGATTCGAGGGACCACTGTGACTTGGCATCGTGTTTTATAGCAGTTCAGTCAGCACTGCCGCTCTGTTTTAAATTTAGGGAGCCAATGAGATTGCAGACGGGCCGAGTGCCGATCGGTTCCTTAACAGCCTTTCACGTTAGTACAGCTCTACGTTCATTTCGGGTAGCAATATTCTCTCACCGTCCAGGTGTTCGGTGAATTGCGTCGGGAACAGAGCACCTTTCTGTTGTTGGCCCGGTGCGCTGATCATTCTCTTCATTTGCCGCAGGATTCCGTGTCGAACTCGTCTACCAGAGAGCGGGCTCCTTGCAGCGAGGGGGGGAGGTCGAGCAGTCGAATAGGCGCCGGGACGCCAGTCAAAGTCTGGTCTAGAAGAAGGTCTATGCGCGAAGGCAGTGGTAGTGATCACAAACCACAAACGTCTATAACTGCATCCTCGTTGATGAGCCCGCCAACCTTCGGAAGAGGATTCGGAGACGAACTTGTAGGGCTCCGGGAGGCATCCGTGCCGCAGACCCAGCAGCGCCATCAGCGCGGGAGGAGCGACTCGTCGACGTTGGAGATGCGAGCGGGCAAGACACGAGGCCGAGTCAAAGAAGCGCCGCTGACCGCATCATCGGCGCGCGGCTCCGAATGCTCCTTCTTCCGTGCCACCACCGAACGAATCGGGCCTCTTTCGCGCTTCCTCCACCCAGTTCCTTTGCGTCCCTGTGCCTCAAGCTGATCAATGATTCGCCGCGACTTGCGCTCGTCATGCCGTCCTTGGCTCAATTTTCGCCCCCCACATCCCGAATGCATTGGCGCCCTCGACGTCATCTGCGCTCTCATCTGCGCTCCCTTCTGCCGCGTCGCCGCAGTGCTACTACTAGTCCGAGTGCCCGCTATCTGCTCTGCGTCTGGGTCTCAGTCTGTGTCTGTGTCTGAGCCTATGCCTGTAAGTGCATCGTCTCGGATTCGATCGATGCTCGCAGTGCATGCGGTATGCATACTCCTCGCGGAAGGAGCCATACCACTGGCTCCGCACGGCACAGATAGCACTGCAGCAGATCGTGACCCGCACCGCACTCGAAGACCGCTACGATCCGCTCTCAGCACCGAATTCCGCCAGCCCTCGCGGCGCGCCATCTCCCCCGGATATGTGCGTCCATGCGCATCGTCGATAAGCACACGGTACGCACGGTTCTCCCAGCGATTACATGTAGTTCAGGCCCGAGGCGACTGACCTCCATAACGTCAACTCGCACTACTCGCAGACGCAGACGCAGACGCAAATTCCTCGCGGGGACGCGTCGTTCGCTCGTTTCTCTCCCTGAAAGTATCATACTGCCTCCCCGTGAGTAATCGATCGTGATATCCACTCACGGACGACAAGGTGATGCTAAGTTGCTGAATCAGGGCCGTCGGCGTGCACCCTATTGTGTCCGTCTCGGCATCAGAGTCGTCCATTACACAATTCTGTCTAGCCATACAACCTACTTATGTCTTGCCGTCGAGCCTACTGCTGTCTTTGGCATCCCCCGCTCCTACTTGCTTTGCTCCCGATTCCCGCGTGCTACTAACTATTAGCTCGCGCTCATCGCACACACATATGGTTTCGCTAACAGACTACGGGATGCGAGCAAGAGTCACAGAAACCTCGCATCATCGGTCCGCGGCTTTGAACGCTTCTTCTTCCCTACCATCACCTTCGCTACTCCGCGCACCTTCAAGAAAGTCTGCGATGGACCTTATTTCCTTGACTCCGTCAGAATCTATCTTGTCCAACCGATCGGATTCACTCTGTACCGTGTTACGTCGATCATTAGGGACTCGGCTCTGGTCGAATCAAGTTGGTCGGATAGCGTGCATTGCATCTGGTCTGTGCGTCCCGTGTTGGGACTATCAATTCGGACTCTACCCGGCACTTCGGGGCTAGACGCTGCTGTCACACTCTCTACGGCGCCGGTGGTCTAACTGCGCGTAATACAGACCCAATCCTCAACACGTTCCGCCATCCTCGCTCAGCATCCTTGCTTACACGCTCAATCCCAGTCTCCCCGCAAGTGTATCGCATTCTCCTACCTTCTGTTGTGAAACACCGCGGATTCCGAACGTCTAGGATCCTCAGCCGGGGGTGATGGCTTCAGGCAGACGTTCCTTATCAGGCAGCGGCGTCTAAGACCTTTCCGTGATTCCGAGGGCAACCTTGCATGGGTTTTATCACTCTGAATATTGAATTGGTGGGTCTCCTGGTAATTTGGGGGGTATGCCAATAAGCTTGTGGGCTTAAAAGAATAACTACAGCGTGTCATGGCCGTTGGTGGCAGGACTGCAACAGGAATACAGACATGCTACCAATTAGGGAATACACAACATTGCACGGGAAGTTTTATCACTCCGCATATGGAAATATTAGAGCTGTGGGTAATTTCAGAGGTACAACGATATGCATTTGGGCTCAAACGGACTCCGACAACTTGTCATGGTTGTTGGTGGCCGGATTAGATGGAAGAATATTGCGATGATTAGCATGTCACGTGGCTCCGGGGCGCCCCCGGCCTCGCGACAAGCTCGTCGACGACGAGAGATACACTCCATATCATACAGTTGGGTTACGACTGAAGCAGAGGCAAGAGGCAGATCGTGTTTCGTTCGGCATAAATAACGTAGAGGGACACATGGATGTTATGCAAGGGGACGTAGGGAGTGCTTATGTTTAGTAGACATAGGGTTTATAGGTGTGCCCTCGGCCAGAAAATCCGCCGCCATGGCCACGTCCGCCGCCGTTGTATCCACCATTGTAGCCATCGTTATATCCACTGTTATTGCCGTGTTCACAGCATGGTCCTTCGAAATTGGGGCGATCATGACGCGATGAGCCGTCAGCGAGACGCCGTGACGGCCGGAGTCTGCGTGTTTTGCATTCCGCTTTTGGTGGGTTTACAGCCAAATCGGCACTTAACCCAATTTCCAGCTTACATAGTGGATCCGGAACACCCCCATCGGTTCCACAGACCCGAACTATTGGCAGGGACTCTTATGTAAACCGGCAATACTTAGGCCTCACATTTACTGGTTTGGTTTCAAGTTGAACGCGTCCGCGACGTCGGCGTCACGTGATCGCGGCCCGACGGAATAACGGAGCTCCGTCGAGAGATAAGTAAATGATGTGGCGCGGACATCGATGGCCGCAGGCGGGATGGGAGGGAGGACGGGGAGGAAAGGACAAGAGAACACACCATGGGTAATATGGCCTTCCATATGCATGTAAGAGGCTCTCTGGAGCTCGGATGTAGCTTCCCGTAGTCTGGGAGCGCCCGTAGGCTATATATTTGACTCGTAGGCCATTTCCGCTCTTTGGCGGTGTAGCTCGTAGGCTACGCGGGTGGGGAGGTCACCCTTGGGCTCCAAACCCTGGCTGCAAACCCTCCTTGGTACGTCGGCCACCACCCGCCTCGTTTGACCCTCGTCGAC
This sequence comes from Mycena latifolia, assembly GCA_029289555.1. NCBI lineage: Eukaryota > Fungi > Basidiomycota > Agaricomycetes > Agaricales > Mycenaceae > Mycena > Mycena latifolia. The sequence goes on from JARJLE010000020.1 coordinate 176,649, forward strand.
AGTGAAGCCAGCGTGGGAAAAGTGGAGATGGTGGTGGTAGCGGATCAAGGAGCCTCTCAGCCCACTCGTTTTAGTAGTGTTCCCGGGGTCGGGTTCAGAACCGATCCTGAACCTGAACCGGACCTGAACCGGACCCCATGTCCGGTTCGGGGTTCGGGCATTTCGGAATTTTTCCGAACCTGTGCGAACATGTGCGAACCCTTTGGGTATTTTGTTGATTGTTTTCCATAATTTTGCTTGACAATGAAAGGTACCACTTGCCTTTCCCTCCAGGCAGGGCTTTCATACATTGAACAGGCTGAATTCATGGCTGAAAGTTCAATTGTTCATTGATGCAAGTCACATCAAAGCTACCAAACAATCTGATACTTCCTGTTCAGTGGTGTGTAGCCACTCAAAAATTCAAAAGGACATTCATTCAGCAAATAAAACATACCTTACACACTGTCTGATGGTTTTCCGAACCAAAATGTACATGTTTGGTGCGTGGGAATTCTTTCGGGTTCGAACCTGTTCTGAACCCCAAAACAGACCGGACCTGACCGGACCTATGGTCCGGTTCGGGGTTCGGATTTTTGGACAAAGAACCGGACCGAACCGGACATCGGCAACACTACGTTTTAGCCGCTGTGCTTGACTCCTGTCCTGCCCAATCTCTGCGCAAGACCGCACAACTTTGACTCACTATATATCAAGCACAAGAGATCCGCTCCTTGTCCCGCAGATATCCGCCTCTCGTCTACGCATTGCACTCGTCTACGCATTGCACTAACTCAAGTGTGGGCGGAAGCTTCTGAACTCTTCGCTCTCCTCCAGACCGCTGCCCTCCGGAATCACATAGCGGATTTGAGTAAATTTCTAAGCTATCGCAGGCATCGCGTCTCTCGGATGTCCCTTAAGGAAATGGCCGTTCCCGACCGTTGCTCTTGCCATTTTTCGCCTTGCACGAATATATAGTACAAGTCGATTTATATTTCAGTGAGTTTTTGTTCGAGTTGCCAGGGGATTGGATTAAGTGCGCTGGATATAAAAATATTTGCTTCGTCGATTCGAATGATATGGGTCCCTCGTATATTCGGACGGGATCATCTACACGAGGATGCACCACGGGGAGCTACCGCGGGCAGGCCTCGCCCGTCTGCAGTATATTAGAATCAAGGCCGGTGCCATCGTGATACGAAGATCTGCTCACCGGGCAATAGTGCGTTTCGCCAACTGTTAAGGGGCCACACTGTTTGTAACCTACCGGGCAGACTGAGCCTTTAAGGATGGTGACCTAATTGGACCCAAGGTAAGCAATTCACAGTTCGCCGGAAAACCGCAACAATACTGACACAGCCCGTTTGAGCGGCGGCACTTGCGACGAGGGCAGCGATGAATGCAATGACTTTGAACCGCATGATGTCTGGAGGGGTCAATGGCTCTGAAATTTTGGGACGAGTGCCCTTTTCTATGTGTAGAGAGTAAAAGCAGTACGTTATGCGGCGAAACACTTTCGGTGCCCCCGCCCCACAGGGTTTCAAATGAATCTTATCCTTATATGGAGCTACGTGATAGCGGGCCGCGTTCACGGAAAATGTAGGCGGGAATTGCAAGCTGGAAGGTGGAGCGTGGAGTGGCTTTGTCGATAATTCATGGCCTGGGTTTCCTCAACCCTTCGCAGCTCGCGCAACACTACTTTTACTAGCCTAAACAGAACTACGCGGCGCTCAAGGAATTATAGACAGGTCTCGAGTGAAAGTGGTTACCTCATGTTCATCTGCGAAATGATGTCGGGGGTCGTTTCGGGTTCCTTCTCTCGTCCGCAGAGTTCTCGCCGGATAAGCCGGAGTTTCCTGAATGAGCGGAACTTTCGGATGCCGTACCGACCCTCCGGGGCATCTTTACCCGGGGTCGCGGGAAACCCAACCGATGAATTATCGACAAAGCCGCTCCACGTTCCACGTTCCAGCTTGCAATTCCCGCCTACATTGTCCGTGAACACGGCGCTCTATAGATTCCGCGAGCAGAGCGGCAATGCTAACTCTATATAATATGCCCGGCTGGCCCTTCATCCACTTCAGAAGGGCCCTAATGTAGGTTTTAGACCAATCGCCGATGTGGTTCACAGTGACCCTCTGCAAAACCGCAGAGGTCTCGATAAATTAACACGGTACTTATACAAGGCAGAGAGTCATAAGTACGAAAGGAGGTAAGTCAACATGACATGGAAGCACAAGGAAAACGGCGCGCAAATGAGTACGGGGAAGTCACGACGAAGGGTGCATGAGGAACAGCAGTGCACAAGAGTCGGGATGAGTTGGGCGGTTGGCGGAAACGATCTTCCGCTTCAACAGTTGCATAGCCACAGGCAGTGCGGCGGTGATTCGGTTGTAACTCCAACACCTAACCTTTACGCCAGCTCGCTCACCACTTCTCGCTCCAATGTATGCATCCCCCGGGATCTTTCACCGGGCACTTACGCCATATCATTTTGCTGTTCGCAATCGCAACCTCTCGCGGAACAAACATGGTCAGTCGGTATCTATACGCGGGCGAATGCACTGACCTTTTCCCGGTACTTCAGTGTCAGCTGCTTACCTCGGCTGTGGCGCTGGAACCGCCGCCTGCGCCGTCCCTCCTCTCCGCGGGCCAGTCATCAACCATGACATCCGGATCTGGGCGGCGCCTAAGCATCGGAAGGTCTACGACGAGATTAAATCGGTCGGCTTTTTGAAGTCTATCGGCGAGATCGAGGCGGTGACCCATCCGATTCTGGTGGATGATCTGGCAGTGGCGGTGAATGCGTCGGAGCATATAGTGGTTACGGTGCCGCCCGAGGGCACCGGTGCTCTCATCGACGACCTCGCCAAGCTGGACTTAACCGGGAAGAGCGTCACTTTTATCGAGAGCTACTACGTCTCCCCGCTTGCGCGGGAGAGGCTCAAAGGCGCGTTCGTTTTCGAAACCGTGACGCTGCCATACGCGTGCAGGATGGTTGGTCCGACGGTCAACATCCTTGGTATAAAGACGCGTCTTCAGATTAGTGGAGATGACGCGCCCGCTAATATTCGCAATGAGATCGCATCCCTATTCCTTCCTCGTCTGGAATGGTGCAGAGACTCGTTGCACGCGTCACTTCTGGCCGTGGGTGCCATCGTCCACACTGGGCCGGGCCTCATTATGGCTGGTTTGATCGGGAACGTGCCACCCGAACTGCGGTTCTATCGCGATGTTATGGGTTCGGACGCAGGCCTCAAAATCGTCGCCGCCCTGGATCAGGAAAGGCGGGCTGTCGCGAAGGCGTATGGTTACGAGTTGGAGGGCGTTCTCGCGTTTTTCAATAGTCACTACGGCACAGAATACCCGGACAGGCAGACCTTCACCCGTGAAGCGGTTCCCCATAACAGGACGCCTGTTGTTCCAACTTCTCTTAACCATCGCTATCTCTATTCCGACGTAAAGCGCGGGCTCACCTTCTTGCTCGACCTTGCTTTCGTCGCCGGTATCGCCGTCCCACACATCGAGTCCGTTGTGAGACTCGCTGGCACCTTCAACGGCGACGACTACACCAAGAGTGGCAGAACCCTTCGAAGCCTTGGGTTGGACAGAGCGAAAGCTACAGCAAATGACGTCCTGCGGCTATTCGGAGCAAAACACAGAGTGTATGGATAGTTAATGATCACCCTACATAGGCTTTATGTGACTTTTGAGCGTGGAGCATGATGGGTTGAACGCCTTGCATGAGGCTATAGATGAAAGAACTCTATTGTATAGCTATAACACGATTTTTTTCTGGTTTATGGTGGTTCCTGGTTCGAATCCAAATCGGGTCTTCGGTCGATCCGCAGTGGTTTTTCTTTTCTTTTCTTTTCTTCTGGGAAACTATTGCTGAAGGAAGCTCCTGGTTCGAATCCAGATCGGGTCTTAAGTCGATACGCAGGGGCTTTTGTTTTCATTAATTTTTCCTTCTTGGATTGGGAGCTGGTTGAAAGTACACCGTGCTACTACCGAGATGCGCGACATTTCCTGTGTTGCGGAGGGTCTTAAATGTCTCCGCACTCATTGACATTACCGAGGTACAGCAGATCAGAGGAATGCAAGATTCTTTGCAGGTGGGGGATGATTATGGCTATGAACCTGAAGATGACTGCTGGCTCTCTGACCAGGGATTTACAAATCTGGCAAACATTTTCGCAAATTCAGATGGAGAACAAGACCTACCAGACGATAATGAATGGGAAGAGGTCGACAATTTTGAGTGGGATAATGCTGATCCTCTTCTCAATGATGATACCTTGCACACTCGTCTCAGTACATATGCTGTTGCAATGGACAATGACTGTGCTGATGAAGATTGGGTCCCACCTGAGGTTGCAAAGCAATTGAGAAAACGGAAACGAAACCAGGAAGGTGTGTCCTGAGCACAATTTGAAGCAGAATTAAATTAAATCCACTCTGTCAGATCGGACCCCCACTTATGCAACAGGCCCAGTGGCGGCCAATAAAGCTAAACGGACACTCAGAGAGCCAATATGGAGGGATCAAATGAAGGGGCAGTTAAAGCTTGACAACTGGGCAACTCAGAATGACAAATCCTGTACATGGTATCACTCTTCCACCATATCGCACACGTCCTCCGGGATATACCCACCGCGCTCCGACCTACCTACAGGTTCGGCGCGCGATTCGATGATGCACCATGCGTCTTCTTATCGACAATGTCAAACACATCCGAGCGCCAGTTGTCCTCCTGCACCGCGAGCGCGTCCTTCGCCGCTGCGCGGTTCAGCGACCCACTGCGAGGCGCTCCCGTGGACACGGCCGAGCTCGCGTCCTCCTTGCGCTTGAAGGGCACGTTACGCACCATGTCCGTCAGCGCCGTACATAAACCAAGGCGCGCAAGGGAAGGCAAGGGAAAGAAAACGCGCATCAGCCAGCACCTCCTCCTCCCCCCTCGCGTGCGTGCGCCTCCGCCACGCAGCCGCGCACGCCCACAAGCTGCCCGTCGGCGTACTCGAGCCCCGTGCGCGGCGTCCGCGAGCGCCTTCCGGATCTGCGTCTTGATGAAGCGCATAGCGAACGGCTTGCGCACCTTGTACAACAAACAAATAAAACATGCTTCGAGTCGCGGATGCTGAACTTGAGTGAGCCGACCGAGACGCGCACGCACACGCGCGTCACCGTGAACACGCTCATCGGGTCTGTGGCGGCGGAGGATGCGAGCGATACCATCGCCTGAAAAAAAGAAAGAAACGCCATCAACTACGTACGGCCAGGGAAGCGGAGGGGAGGGACACGCACCGTGATGCCCTGCCCGCCTCGCACCACGTCCGCGCGCCCCGCGTCGCTCATCCGTATCCCCATCTTGGTCCGGAACCAAAACGCCCATGTCCGCCTGGATCTGCGCGAACGCGAACACCACCTCGTGCCGCGCCCGTCGGCGCGTAGGGGCTGAAGCGGACGTAGTTGTGCGCCTCGACCGCGACGATATTGGGGAGGAGGTTGCGCCCCACGAGCGTGAGGTTCTCGATCACGAGGTCGAGCGCGGGGTCCGTGTACTCGACGCGTGGGAGGGATCGGGACGTAGCCCACCTGCAATGCGTGGAAATTGTCAGTTAGTCAGTCAATCAGTCAGATGCATGGAATAAATGGATGATTGGAGGTGGGTGGACGTCCATCACGCGGGGAGGATCACGGCGTGCACGTCCTCCCACAGCGTCTTCTTGAACTGGATGTTGCCCTCCCCGTCGAAGAGCAAAATCGGCACAAGGCGCGCCCAGTCGGCGCCGACCCGCTTGTTGAGCGGGTGCGCCGCGATGATTTTAGCCCATCTGGAACGGAGCGGCTACGTATAAGAAGAGGAGTGTGAGAGTGAATGAGAAGGAATGAACTCACGCAGACGCAGCATCTAACAGATTATCAAAGTGGGCTTTGTCCTTGTCCGGAACACAATTTAGAATTTAAAAGTGAGGCCAAATAAGCGCAAGATATTCATATCTTGCGCATGTACGTGCCCACATCCGCCCACCACGTGCGCAGCCCCGCATCGCTCTGCGCATCGTCCGCGAAGACGGCCGCCGCGTCGAACACGGGCTGTAGCGGCGCGCCGTCCGCGAAGCGCTCGAGCAGCGCGCATAGCAGGTGCAGTGCGGGGTGCTCCACGACGCCGCTCCGCGTTTTATATGTCCTGAGAGGATACTACGGCATACTTTGACCCTATGCCGAAATCTCCAGACGTGAGAGGCGGAGCGCCGCGCGGTGGAGTTGTAAATGGTGGATTTTATTTCAACTCCGAATGGCTGTTGCAGCGGCTCTAATGAGAGTTTTATGACGACGCAGTTTGCCAGATAGGCGCTGGAAGCAGCGTGTTTGGTTGCTGGAACTCTGAGTACGAAAAGAAAGATACCGTAAACCGGCTGAATCGGGTGTCTAAATTCAATGCTCCTGGTGTTCAGACAAGTTGTTGTTTTGCATAGAGGTCAGGCGGCCTTCCAGACCGTCCCAATTAGTGGCCAACCCAGCGGCGCGCGCCGGGCAAGAATGAGGTAATTTTCGAACAGTAAACTGGCGCCGTGGCGGCATATACAAATCCATTCGTTATCAAAGATCAGAGAACAGCTGGATTGCGGGGACTCATGCCGATGGCCTACCAGCGGTCCCTTGTTTCGTCATCGTCCAGATCCTGCGGAGGCCTCAAGAAGATCTGCGCTAACTAAGACTTGGGGTTAGCGCCGGTCGAGATGACCGTCCATTAATAAAAACAGCGAATCAAACGAAAACGCGGGATGAAGAATGAAATAAAAGGTGCGGTGCGAGACGGCGCCTGATATACAATCAAGAGGTGAAACACAAGTGTCACTGCCGAGTGGAGAGTGCATAGGCAGTGAGAGGTGGGAGATGTGGAGAGCTCCGCCGACCTTCACGCATGACCCGCGCCGCGACCGACAGTCTCCTGAACCCGCTTGCCCTGTCCCAGGGTGAATCGGTGACTGAGAATCCAGGATCCTCAATAGATCAGTGGTGTCAAAGACGTTGAAAATCAATTACTAACGACTAGAAGGCGTAGAAGGCGTAGAAGAATGACGCGCAGAATCGGAATACCCAACGAGTTGGAGGGAATGGACGCCTTGGCCAGAGCCGAGGACCGAAACGAAGCTTGACGCGGCTGTGATAGGTAGGCCGACATTTCTCCTGGAGCCCACACTCGGAAGACTGCACGGATCCAGTCGAGAGCAGGTGGGCCAAACAAGGAGTGACAGCTTCATCCCCGCAAGCGCGCGAGCTTTCGCAATACGTGGGGAATTTATTCATTCCAGCGGAGAGAACATCGAAGAGGCCGCTGTAGTGAGACGAGTGAGGATCCTGACGTGCTGACGTGCGGTACGATCCAATTTCGGAGTCGTAGTATAGGTCGTCACTTCGTAGGATGATGATCTTCGTCATTTGATGGGGAAATTCGTCGGATGTGCGCCAAGTCTGAACAAGTTCGTGAGATCAAGGAATAAGCCAGGGAAAGTTCGTCGGAAGAGTTGCCGTGCTCCAAAAATCGTGCAAGTTCGTCAGAAGTCCAAATTTGGCCATTCCCCTGATCCATACCGTAATTGATGATGCGCCCGCCCGATTCTTATCCTCTCTCCCACCATCATCCCGTCCTGCCCCCGCTGCTTCTGACCACCTTCCTAGTGCGTACCCAACGAGTTTCGCTGATTCAAACCCACCAAATGTATCTCCCAGGCTCACAGGTGGCCATGGATGAGTGGCAGTATTTAGAGCCCTATTGGGACAGCAACCACGAGGCACAGCGACGGCAGGCATATGCTCCATTTCTTTTTTTCAGCCACTGTACGCTCACTCCCCAGCCAACCGCCGCCCGCCAATTTACCTCCGGCGGCGGGTGAATTGACGTCTTTCGGGTTCCCCAGTAAGTACACGCTGTCCCTACCCACGCTGTCCATCTGCTGTCCATGCGCTCATCTGGCGAAATCCCCAGCTGCTTCCCAGTTCTCATTTGTCGCGGCAACGCTGCCCAACAATCTCTATGTGAGCCATCCGACACCGCTTCTATTCCCCGGTGCGTACCCCATTCTTCATGGTTGCCACGCTGACGACATTTTTTCAGAGGCGTTTCAGGCTGGCATGTCACAGTTCCATTCCACACCCGACTCTGGGATGCCGCGGTGTTCTCGTGGCCGGCCCAATTCTCAGAGCAACCTCGCGAAACCATCCACGATGCCTTGGTACAGCCGCACTGGATGATTTCATTTCCAGGTGAGACGGTTGCCTCCGTTCGGTGTTCTCAGCTAAAAGTCGATTAATTCTGCTGCCCCTACAGCCTTTAGACAGCGCCTACCCGACCCCCATCCACGGGTTCGAGCGCAGGGGATTTTTCTATCGATGGCTATGGTATTCCATTGCTCGAGTGGGATGTTCGATAGGCACTGAATGATCCCACGGAGCAACCAGCGATGCATGAGCTTGTGGTCCCACCACCCTGACATTGTAGCTGAGCGAAGAAGGGCAGACAGATGAAGGTAAATGAAGGTAACGTACGTTTGAGCACTCCATCGGGATCGAGAACAGTTAAAATCCAGGCTTTGAACGCCTCAACTTCCTCCACCGTCTTCGCATATTTGAGGTCGAAGATGCGTTTCCGCGTCGCATCTGAGAGATGCAATAGCTTCGGGATACCGCTGTGTTGGGGAATGGGCACTCGGGCACATGACCAAGCTCGGGTATGACTCGCCCAAATGTATGACTCATCGTGAATCAGAGGGAGTCAGTAGGAAGCTGGGAGAAAGTCCTGGAATATTATGGAACAGTTTACTTATGACTCAGATGGACTCATGGATTAATATAAATACAGTAGCTACAGAGGGAGAATCATCACGAGCACCACGGTATGGGGGGGTGATTAATCACCGGCCTCTAATCAGCGATGAGTTGCGATGCAAAAAAACCTCTAATCAGCGATCCGTTTTCATTAATCATTGCAGCATTCAGCTAGGCTCTCCTCTGGGCAGAGTGCTAGGCGGCATTGCTGCCAAGCGCATCGGCTACTCATTTGTTTTTGTTATTGAAATATATCCGCATTAGGCCAGCGACGACGAACACCCGCTCGACGTCGCCGGCGACGATGAGCACGACCGAATGATGAAAATTGCAATAAAATTGTACGAAAATTACAGGAATATGGAATGATGAGTGTGAGTCCAGCCAGGCCGTTGCATATTCTGGGCAAGCCCCACGCAATCCACAATTAAGAGAAAGATCACGCGCGGCTGTCCGCTCACCCTCGCGCTCAGCGCCTGCCCGAGAGGGTGAGTCGCGCCAAAATGGCGTACAATGGTGACGCCGACAAAGCGCCGTCGCCCCGTGGCGGATGGGGTGACTGTTGCGCGCCCGACCCAGCGCATGCTGGCGGCGGCTCCTGCCAGCGCATCGCGCACACCGCGGCAACGGGAAAGTTGCTTTGTGCCGCGGTCGATAGGCTGGCATCGCACCACGACCGCAATCGCCAGGCAGGTGCTCAAGGTCCAGCCCGTGCGACGTCAAGCGCGGTCTGTCAGGGGGGCTTGGTGCGCACCGCCGCTTGGCCTCCCGCTACCGCGATAGGCTCTCCACGTCTCCCGAAACACGGCGCGAGCGGGTTCAGGGAACAACCTCCTCGCCCAGGGGCGGTGCGATGCAAAGCAGGTGCTGTCCGCTGCACCGGCTTCCTCCACGACGGTGCACCGCTGCTGCCCAGCTTCCGAGCGACGGCGCTCATATAGCACAAAGACATGTGCGAGCTGGACCAGCAGATGACGGCGTCGATGACGGTATACCCGTGCATGTCGTTCCGGGGCGTGTACTGCAGCGGGCGCATACGAGCGACACCTTCAGATGCATAGAGGCGGGCGGCACACCGACGCTATGACGCCCGCCGCTATATATCGTCTGGCACCGATGCACTTCTCCGCACAGATATCGCGCGGAGGCGAGGAGAGCCGCGTCAGGTGGCTATCGGTGCGTGCTACCATTGGTGTACCGCAGGCGCACTGCAGCGGTGCATACACATCTGAATGCTATATCAGAGGAGAAAACTGCACAAGGTGAGCACATAGCAGGAGGCCGACAGCGTAGCAGACGCACCGGGTCAACTGTGAGTATATCCCTCCCCAATGCTGGTCTCAGCTACGGATTGCGGCGGGTTCGAAGGGCATGGGGGTCGATGAAAGCACGTTGGAGGGTGTGCCGAGATCCGTGACTGTGTGTATGCCGTTCGGAGCTGTTCCAGACCGGGAGAGGTCATTGGGGGGTGAAACGACATCTGGACCATATCGTAGGATTGACGGGAGAAAAATGGAGGAAAACTTACCAAAGACCCCTTGTTACAACCCAGGTGCTGATTTTCGCATCATAACGGGATATGGCCCCTGGAAGAGCGTGTATGATTGGGTCCGCGGACAATTCTACTTTGAAGAAAATAATTGATTGTCAGTCAGAATGTCAGGCTGACTGTCAGGACTGACAGATAACAATTAACAATTACCTATTTGGGAAATTGCGGAGGGATCGCTATCTGGCGAGCTACCAGACTGTCCAGTGCAAGTAGGTTGCCTGTAACGCTGCTAACGACTGGGACTCCCCGCTTCCACTCTCTTGAGTCCCCGCATTAACCCCGGAGCATTATCTGTGACCGCCCGGGTCTGTTCGGGAATTTCCGGCGGTAGATACCCACCGCAAAATCCTTATTTCGAGGTATTTTGCTCAAGTTTTGCTGCCGAACTGATAGGTACAGTTCACGGTAGCTCCGAAGAACTGAGTGAAATCCAAGTGAAATCGAACACGGAGAATGCCGGTCGTTTTGATGGCATTCGGCAACAAATGGGAATGTGGCTTTCTTGTGTAGAACGGTGCCATACACAGTCCAGGAAGGGGCCCAGTACGAGTTTATGGATTCGAAAGCCCGCAGGAATGTGTGAAACGACCCAAACAACTCTAGTAGCAGGTTATAATTGTCAGGATTGTCAGGCGGATTTTTTCCAAAAAATTTAATAACCCTCTGTCAGTCAGTGACTGACAGTTATCTGTTAGTCACCTGACAATTTAATTGTCATGTCAGCGGACCCTAGTGTATGAGCGATGTCGTCGGATGGGAGCCGTCTGAAAGAGGAAGAGTCACGACAGTGACTGACGTCACACAGGCTCTTTTCTAAGATCAGACACCAAAAATTCGGGCTTGTATAGCACGCCCAAAGATCTTAAATGCTAATTACAGTGCCCCAAGACCTATAATTGAGTACCCCAAGGAATCCATACTGAAAAATTAAAAGGATATTTAAAAAATGTCATCAGACACCAAGAAAACGGCCGCGAGCAAACTCAGGAGATGGGTATATTGGAGTTCTGAGACTGTAGAATATCTCAGGGAAGCTAACCGTGCTAGGGAATATACAAGTTCATGGAAAAGGAAGTGGTCACTGAAAATATGCACCGAGTATCGCTGTTCAAAAGCATAAACCCATTGTAGCACTTGTCAAGGTTCAACAATATTCTTCGCTCAACCCACAAATTCAATTTATTGAGCCAAAACGCTCCGGAACATCGAACATATGCTACTCCTACCCTTCGAGATGATTTATGCCCCTCGAATAGTAGCAGAGCGTCCCAGCTGGTTGCTTCTTTGGCCAAGTTTGGTGAAAATGCACATTTGAGCGACAGGGTGCGGCGCATCTAGTACACACGTTTCTGGAGGGCAAAACCGATTTGGATCTTTCAAAGGAGCTTCTAGAATGGCAGAGAAATATATAGTAGGCCCTAGACAATGTGCTTCGTGTATACATTCCGGGTATGGTGGAGGCAGTGTAAACACGGAAACATGAGAAACATGATTTAATAATATTTATGGGAGACATTTAAACCTCAAGTGAGACTTCAATGTCCTAGGGGAGGTGTCGTCAATTCATGGACCTAATTAGTTCTACTTTCCAGCAAGTAGCGACGGGAAATGGCCGGGGCCCCGGTGCAAAGGGAGCTAGGGTCTCATTTCAGGAGCGGACGCTCAGCGGTAGCCCAAAAACATACGAGGCCAAGTGGATACCTACCCTAGATATATTTACACGTCTGAATATATAAAAAACGCGTGGAAACGCGCTAGTCTGTAATTACTGGCAGGCCCCTGAAAAGACCAGCGCCAAACATGATCGGAACGTGACTTTCCCACGCATCGAATGCGCCGTTCTTCTTTGTCCCTTGTTATATTTCAGGCTGAAAGTCCCCAAGACGACAATATGATGTGGCCTCTGACCTTCTGTCTCTTCAGAATGTGGAAAATCGCATCGAAATGCACTCTTTTAACCGTGTGAGAACAGTCACGTGTCGATCAAATGCTGTGCTGCGCCAGTGAAATCAGACTCCATATAAAAGATTTATCGACTATCATAAATCTCGTGGAGTCTGACTACGGGAGACTAGAAACGCGCGGAGCCAAGCGCAACGCGACGCGAGGTGGGGCACGTGACCGTCGGAAGAACCGGATGGCGAACGCCAGCGGCTACAAAAGGGGAGGGACAAATGAGGAATGCTATATGACATACCCTGAAATACAGGGGGTGCGAGCCGGGGGGCGGGAAGCGGCGGGGGTACGGGCGGGCAGCGGGCAGCAGGCCAGGCACGCCGCTCGCGCGAGAATTGACGTAGTTATGGGAAGAAATCCCTCGGAGGCTTAGTCTGTTAGTTACCACGCCCTGATTACCGTTGGGTCCCCTTATTATGTAAGCATCCCTTTTAGGAACTCACGTGTTGTCGTCGCGAGTCGATTAACTGCGCGCAATCGAAGCAAAGACGCGTTGTTCTACATGCCCAGCACATTCAGTGGTATAATAAGGTCTTCCGAATGCTTTACATGTGTTGATATCAAGGTCGTCCACAATGCCTTAACAGAAAGTAATGGCGATCAAGCCGCGGCGGGCAGATCAAGGGCACGTGGATCCGCCCTGGTCAGGAAGGCGGTTATAAAAGTTTTCTGGGTTATGGGCCACGGGAAAAGTTCAGACCTAGATCCTGGGTCTGTTTAGACAGTCTCCGAGGCTGCCAAACGCAGGAGACGCGTGAGGACGCGTCTCGATAAACGAGGTGTTTGGTGGTGTTAGTGTGATCGTTACATAATAAGGCGACCCAACGGCAATCAGGGCGCGGTAACTAACAGACTTCAGAACGAGGAACGAGCGAGGGAGTCTGTCAAGAGAGACTATCGGAGGCTGCAATGCATCGCACCCGATGCTGGGGCCGGGCGGCAGCGGCGCGCGCGGAATAGGGGCCACGCACCCAGAGTACAGTGCTGATGGGGCATTAATATGGGGTGCATAGGCACTAAGGCAGGCAGGTAATGGTGGTCACGCACTTTCTAAGCCGGCCCAGAGGCAGGGCAGCGCTAGCGCGCCGCTTTTTTGTCGCGGCGGGAGCGGGGCCGGGTAAGGCCGAAGGATCAATTGGTAACAAGAATAAATACAGCCCAATTGGGAAGTGTGCACGGACCAACAATCGGGGAGCGCGCGCGCTATTGATTGATGCGCGCCATAGATTGATGGATGGGCGCCAGGCACGCGGGTAGGTATGCTGCAGGTGGGCGCTGACCTTGCGCTAATAGCTAAACTGATGCATCACAACGTATCGCTAACTAACGGTTCCGATGCATCGCGACGCATCGCTCATCACCAATGTTGTGATTAATCAAAACCCCAGATACGCCTGTCACGAGCTTGTAAACCTGGCTTTACCGCCATCGTGTAAATCTAAGAATTGATTGCACCGAATATCTGAGTGAATTAAGGAAAGAACTCCTTGAAGCAGAAACTCCATCACGCTGAAAACAAATGAGCTAAGAATGAATTCTTACCCAGGAGGCCACTACGAACCTCGGCGAGGCACAGCACGCCTGGAACAACGCTCAGACCGTATCTCGATGAGCGCCATTGAGTCTTTCAACAAGTGAGTTCTGATTTTCTGTCCTGTGAAAATCGCACTGAATCCGCGTTAGATACGAAGAACTCGACATTCGGAGGGCCGAAGAGATCGAAATTCGCAAGTCGACTGCGGTTCCGCGAAATGCGCGAAATGAGGGTACACTACCCGGGCAACGCGGCAGGCGCGAAACTCCAACAAAGCCCGACGCGCTCATGCTGCAGACTCCACTGTCGCCGCATTGGAGGAGAAGCTCTCGGAAACATGAGAAGTTACAGCTGCTCGCAGCGACGCTAAAGTAAGTTCATGTTCGCGTTCCGGCAGACGACTTGAACATACGTACCCACGCAGGCTGAACCGTCGCCTGAAGCCACTGGACGCGTTCTGGAGCTTGAGGCCGCCGTGGTGGACATCGAACGCAGGCTAAAACTGGCCAGAGCCGAGGCCAAGGTAATATCTCTGAACACGACACTCAAGTTTGAAGCTTATATTACTGGTTTTTAGTCTAATTCATCCGGTCGTGTTCGTGCGTGTGCCAGCACCGCTACGTCGACCACAGCAGTCGCGACAGCTAACGCGGCACTGCCGAAGATCGCATCCATCGCTGCCGAATCGGATGCAATGGACCCCGACGCCGCGGGCGGGCGTCGCGTCTCGGCGCGCAAGCGCGCTCAGCCCGAGCCGCTGACTGACGCTCCATGGCATCATCCACATCTTCCAATAAGCGTCGCAAGAAGCTCGAGGATCCGCTAGCTGGGTGGGTAATGCAGGATCCAGACACCGGCGAGCAGCTCAGCGGGCACGAGTGGGTCAAGCGCTATCCGGAGGAATTCGCCGAGCCAAGAAGGATCAAAGTCGCTACATGGAATACCTAGCACAGGTGGAAGTTGATTTGTAGACTACATAATCCGCGGTTTATTCATTCCAGAACTGCCTCGCGTAACCTTTCTCGCGATATGCTCGCTTGAATAATGAAATCGAGGATGCGGAAAGCCCTTTCCACTTTAGACGCCCACACAGCCACACATCTCCGATCAACGGGATCTTCGCAGTTTGATTTGCTTCCGTGAACTTGCAGTTCGCGCGCTCTGCACTGGAACGTATCTCTTGAACACATGACCCAGCTGCCTGTACAACTCCGACTTGTGTACCCAATTGTGCATGCGACGAGCTTGCTTCGCAAGTTGACGAACTTGCACATTTACGATGCCAAATTCGGCATGCGACGAGCTTGCTCCGCAACCTGACGAACTTGCATCCTATGTGACGAAGTCCCGCGATCCTACGAAGTGACGAAGTATGTGAGGGCTCTCGGCCCTGAGCAAAAAATGTACGATCCGTTAATTGAATCGCGAAACAGCGGGGTACTAGCCGTCGAGCCAGCGCTGTGCAACCCACTGAGAGTCGATATAGAATTTCGTAGCGAGCCCGCTCACCCCGCACCATCACGCAAGCGCACCATCACGCAAGCATGGATGATATCCAGCGCTGCTGTCGCAAACGCAGACCTCCAGATGTGCTGTGAAACGCTAATTCACTCGAATGGCGCCAATCTTGCATGCATCTCTGAGATATGAGTTCAAGAGAAGTGCACGCACAGCATAAAGGCCACTAACCAACGCGCTCACCCGCTCTTTCCGTCCGACTGCGCGACCTGCCACCAGGAGCCAATAAAAAAAACAATCGATGAGTTGCGCAACAACTGTCGATGCCCGAAGGCGGTTCAACGTGCGCCGTGCGCCCAGTGGGACACGGCACACAACCAGTTCACCACAGAGCTCGAGTGCAGTCTGCGTCTCAGGACGCGTGTGGTGTGGCGCGCGAGGGATCGAGGGTCAGGTTCCTTAGTGGGCGAGGGCGTCCCTATGCGGGCGCGGGCCATATGTCTATCCGGTTGGGGGTTGCAAATTTAGCTGTGAGTGCAGCGCGAGCGCCCAGGGGGACGGCGGTATGTCTGGTCTGGAGGGAGGGAAGGCGATAGGACGCGAGAGCAGGGGATTCGGCGTCGGGAGGTGGAGCGTGAAAGAGGCGGAGCAAGGAAGGAGGAGAGTTGCATTGGATGGCAAGATAGAAGTACACTGGAAGGCAAGTTTAACACAGAATTAATTAATCCCGACGCCCTGCGCTGCATAAACGCGCCGTGTTGGTTAAGTGAGGGGTATATTCATGCGCTAGGACCTGGGTGCACTGCGGAGGCGCCGGGGTTAGCATCAAATCGCGGGTGCATCAACCATGCGGGGTCGATCAAATAGAGGAAAGAACGAAGGATGCGTCTCCGCGGACGTCCTGTGTTCGTTAGAGCGGGGCGAGGAATCTGCGTCTGCGTCTGCGAGTTGAGTTGGCGGTGTGAGAATCGTGCGTGCCGCGTGCGTCTTGAAGATGCAGATAGGCGTACAGTACAGATACCCGAGGGCGGAGGGAGGATGCACGTCACGAAGGCCTGGCAGTATTCGGTCCAGAATCCAGAGTGCAGCGTTCCTCGAATGCGGGGCTGGCGGAGCTACCGGTGCGCCGTGCTCCGCGAAGACTTTACTACGAGCATCATCAAGGACGATGCACTCATGAGTCACAGAAGATGCAGATGCAGACGCAGAGCAGATAGCGGGCACCCTTGCGACACCCGGACTAGTAGTAGTATTGTGGCGACGCGGCGGAGATGACGTCGAGGGCTGCGTTGGGGATGTAGGGCGAAATTGAGCTAAGGACGGCGTGATGAGAGCGAGAGCGAATGGCAGGGTTCGAATCATTTATCCACTCGAGGCGCGGAACTCGATGAAAGCAGAAAAAGCCGGGTCGAGGAAGCGCGAACAAGGAACGAGGTCAAGTGGAGGTGGTGAAGGAGCGTTCGGCCGCGGCCGACGATGCGATCAAAGATGCGGTGCTTTCTGTGCCTTTTGCCCACTCCTCCAACTCGAAATTAAAAATTTGACATCAGGTCGAATCTGGCCTAAAATGGGGGTTGGCAATCGAAATCTGAATTTTTCAGATTTTCTAGATTTTCTTTTTTCTTTTTTCCCACGGGGGAGGGGGGGTCTGGCCGAAAATTCGGAAGAATGCGGTGCACATTCTTCATGCGCAATTGCGGTAACCTCATGCCATCTTTTGCTGTAAACACCCCTTAAGCTTCTTTCACTGCGCTTTCCAGTGACCCCTCGGCTCTTTAGTCCGCCTCATCCCCAGCGATGCTTGCTGTGCAGCCGTCCAGGCTGCTAGTGCTGGGCGAGTCCGGTTCGAAAATCGGTTCGAACCTGAACCGGACCGGACCGAACGCGAGGTTCAGGTTCAAGGTTCAGGCATTGCCCGTACCTGAACCGAACGCCAGGTTCAGCGTTCGCGGCGCCAGGGTGCGTTCGAACCCCGAACCGAACCTTGAACCTGAAAATTAGAAAAAACCGTGAGTTGGGGGTTTTGGGTCTGGATTCCATGGCGGCGAATCCCTATTAACCTTTACCTATAAAGCGAGAACCATCTGTCTATGCCCTGGTGAAAATTCCGACCTCATTTGGGTGTGAGAGCGGTGAGTCACAGCATGTCATGCATGATCAAACCCCGTCCCGCACACTCGCCTACCTTAAACATGTCTGAGTTGGTCGTAGGGGCTCTTGTGTGCAGTTGTGCAGTAACTTATCATATTCCAGTAGAATTCATACAATTCTTTAGGTTCCGACTCGAGGTTTTGGCCCAAAAAATCCAGTCATTTTGAAACAGGTTCGAACGCGTTCGAACGCCGAACCGAACCTGAACCTGCGTTCAGGTTCGGCGTCCGGGGTTCCCTTGAACCGAACACGAGGTTCAGGTTCGGCGTTCGGGGAAAAGGCCCCCGAACCTGAACCGAACCGAACTTGCCCAGCGCTACTGGTGCAGCACGCTATCACGTCGCTTCTAGGATGACCATGAAGCCCGCAGCACGCGCGGACGCCTCCATGCATGCGTCTCCTACCTGCTCGCATTGTTCCCGGCCTCTACTTCGAACATGCTCCAAGTAGCGAACGAACCGGCCCTCTCCAGCGTCTGCGTTAGTGCGTGACAACGCCCCGCCCTCAGACGCGCGCTCGACGGCGCTCGATGAGACGCGGTCGCGCGCCCGGGCCGTGACGCACTGTCCTGTGCGTCCCGCGGTGCGCTCCATACGACTCTCCGCCTCGCCCTGGCGTCGAACGACCGCTCGTGCACGGCCCTTGTGGGCGGCGCCCTTCCCCTGCGCGCGGGCCATATGGTTAACCCTCTGTGCTCCGCGGGCATCCCGATCCTTCGGAGGTGTGGTGTCGTGTGCACGCGCTCCGCCGTTCACTACGTACTTCAATCTTGATTTGATTCTGTCTAGGTTGTACATACGTACATCCGCGAATGAACGATGAAGGGAGGGATACCGCTGCACCTCGCTGCGCAGTCCGCACACCCAGCTGACCTCCGCATCCGCCGCTACTTACATTCGCACCCATCGTCTAGCAGGGTCGGCCGGTTCGCACGCGCACGCACATACAGTACAGACGCTTTCGCGTCCCTCGAGCGCCTCTCGAGCCGAATTCGAATCCACCTCCCATCAGCCCTCGCTCCCGCGCCCGACTATCGACATCTGCTGCATCTACCCGCCCACCCTCCCCGAGGCCCGGGACGCGCGCACTCCCGGGTTGAGACCTATCCCGCTCCGTCGTAAATCGAATCAGCCGGGTCGCCGGCGCTCCGGTTAATACCGATACTGTTACTGCAGGCCGCCCAGCACTTTGTCTTCCCCCTCTGCCCGTCCACACATGCACGGTGTTACAGATCCCACGACGTTCACTTCCACTGGACCCCGTACTGTACGCACCACCGCCGCGTCCTATCCTATCCCTATCCCGCACACCAGACCGTGTTCAAGCTCGTGATCACCACGCCGCCGATGTCTGCGCTGTGCTGAAGAACAGACAGCATAAGTATGAACTCGTGCGCAAGCCGGTGCTGGAATACCCGACCCTGGGATTCAAGACCTCGGATACGTTGCGCGGTGCAATTCTCTTCGCTTCGCGTTCTCTTCTTCAACCCCGGAACTCTGCAACTCCCGCCTTTTCGCACTCTCTTCGCTTCGCACCGGTACCGCGCGCGGGCAGAACCGATTGCTCACAAACTTGACGCTCCGTATCCTCGTCATACAGCTTCGCCTCGATATCTGCAGCAGCTGCTGCGCTACGCTGCACTGGATTACTTCCGTGGGCGGCGTGTAGGGACAGCAGGGTTTAGGATGTCGCGATTTGCTACTGGGCGCTGGGAAGTGCGACACCAGCATCTTTCTAGCCTGTCGCGGCGCGTCCCACGGGAAAATCCGCATACGCACTCTTCCGCGGCGCAAAACACTCTCATCTCATCTCATCTCATGTTGTTCTCCACTTCCGATATCTGTTTCAGGTTACCAATCCATGATTAAGCTGTATCCTCCGGACGTACGGCCCGTCCTTCCTTCTGCCTATTACACCGCCAAAGTGCCGCCATATGGTCATCACCTGGGGTTCTCACATGGGTGCCAGCATTTTTAATTCCTGGTCCCAGGTTGATGCCACCTGGATGCCAGCTACCATTGGCCAGACCGAATTCCAGCCTTCCGCCAGCTGAACATCCACATGGGCCGAACGTGGTCTGGCCAGGTTTCTTTGAATTATTTCAACTCGTCAAAATTATAGGATAAGCCAACGCAGTAAAATTTATAAGGGTGTACTTGTATGAATACACTGCAGGGCGAACGCTCGTGGAAGAGATTCCCGATTCCCGATCCGTCCTCGGCAAAAAACGACAAGTCCGTTTCAAACTCCGATCACACGTGCAAAAATGGCGTGCTTGTTTGGGGGCCAAACAGACGTTGGTTTGCGCTCTTCTGCTTTCCCCCACACCCACTCCTCCCCGGCTTGTGCCTAGTCTCTGCTCCATTGCCACAGATCTTCTCATTCCCGGTTTCTAAGATCTCCAAGATGCAAGGCTCGGCTTCACTCAACTTTCAAGGGCTTTTTGCCGTTCAAGCGTCTGGATGTAGTATCAAAGTTCTGCCCTGTTAAGTCCATCGCTCCCTTGGTCATCAAGCCTTCAAGCTTCAAGCTGCAAGTATCTCTGCTTATCTCCCTTCAAGTCTGTGATGACCTTTCAAGAACCCCCAACTTGCTGCCTTCCGACTCCGGACCATTTCATACCCGGCGCACTTGGACTGGCTTTGCTCGCGCCCAGCGCCTCTCACCACCTGTGGTTCCTTATATTCACATTCTAGTGCCCCCCTGGATCGACGATGGATCCGAATCGGTACGGAGGGAATTCGGTGAGTTCCATCCCTTCCGTGCTCTCCATCTCCTAATTTCTGCCCCGAGCCCCCTCACGATCTCTGCCGTCCCTCATCGCGACGCCGTCCCTGCTACGCCGATTATCGAGGATTCGCTGCAATGGCAATGGAAGGATGTCGGAGGCGGCCCATGTGTCTACGTACGTACCTACGTGTGCAGTCATGTTCACTTGTTACTCTTTTCAAATGCAATATTCATTCACTCGAATTAAATTGGATTTCGGAAGAAACTAAAAGAACCTGTATCTGCAGGCCACCTCCAGGTTCAGCGGCAGGTGGTAGCCAGCCAGACCTGGTCCCAGTGTGGCGCCATAGGAGATAGAAACTGGTGCCCAGCTCAAATCCAGCTGGCCGCCAGTTTTCGACAACATGTGTTCGACATGTCCCGTCCAGCCGCCCGCCACGTGTCTGACCGTTGGCGGTGTACCCGCGCAAGTGGACCTTGCACGCTGCTCGCAAGCGGGGCTTTCACGCTGCGATATTCTTCAAGGGGCGGAGTTGATCCCCTGCGACTTGATCTCCTTCCCTGGCGTGTACCCTCAGCTCAATTTCGCCAACGTCATCTCCCTTCTGCCCTTCTGCACGCACTGGCGGCCTATCATGATCCTAGTTCGATCCACCAATCCGGCCGTCGACGATTCCAACTGCCATCCTACTGCGCTCGCTGTCTTACTTACTTGGAGATGTTGTCCCCCGCGACTCGAATCTTCCGCCGCCTTGAGCTCTTTTAATTCCCGGATAGAGTCGACCTTGAAATCCCTCCGTGCATATGCACTGAATCCGACTCACCCCCAGTACTACGTATCGTACTTGAAATTCATTGGGCAGACTCAATCCAGGATTTCTTACGCTGCTCCCCTGGCCCACTCACCCTTCTTGCTTGCACGCTCACCACCAGTCTCCCCCGCTTCTCCGACATACTTCGCGCGAAACACCGTACATACATTCAGCGCGCCTGGCATCTTCCGCCGGGGATGATGCCATTCTGATTTGCACGCGCTGCGTGCTCAGTTCCAACTTCCCCAGCACCGTTGGTTGGCTGCCGGTCCCCTCCACCGAAATTCCGCTAGTGCCGTGTGTGGGTTGAATGTTCCCGCCGATCCCGCCGCTTGGGATGGAGATAGATGCGCGTCTCATCTGGGGTAAGTAAGTAACTCCCCGCCCTCCTCTAATTTACTTCAGTTCTGCAGGATGTCATATCGCGGGCCCGCAGTCTCCGGATACCATGGGACCGCGGTCTAGCCTAAGCACACTAGTGTAAGTCTTGTTACTAGTGTAAGTCTTGTTCAGGCCTTCCCCGTATCTCATCGGCGCGCAGCTAGAAAAAAAATCTTACCTCGTGTATTCCGGCAGGGCGCTTCCGAGACTCAAACTCTTGGAGGCTCATGGGTCGTGCTGCTCCGAGTCTCCGATCCACGGGGTGTACTTGTTGCCGACTGTCGGGACACGTATTCCGCCGGACTCTCCGTCATGGGTAAGGGCGACACGGTGGCGAGCACGATGCATTATGTATTTGTGTAATACCAATGGTGAGTATGATGAAGGATCGAGACGCAGCGTAGGTAGGTATGAATTCTAGGAAATCTGGATTGGCTACATTTTCATCGATTAGTCCGACGACCCTCTGAAGAAGACGTGCTTCAGCACCGCATCAACAGTGTAAGGAAATAATTATAATCGTTGCACACTACCAGCGCAACAGATCTAGAAAAGCCTCCCGTTGAATCGGCTACTCCTTATCAAACATAAACATATGCACGGCCGGACGCGCCGCCTGGACCGCCGCTGACCGCCCTCCCTCTGCGTAGCCCCCCAGCTGCAGCGCACCTCAAAGTTGATTGTGGGACCATAAGCTATAGCTACAGCAGCCGACACATTTGGACTATATACAAAACTAATTTCCAGCCTCAAGTTCGCTATTGTGTTGACGCAAAGCTCTCTCGCAGGCCTTGAGCCTGGAATGGCGTACTTGGATATATAGCATGACAACGTGCACCGAGCTCCAAACAATGGCCAGTGTGAATGCTCCCAATTGAAATATGTTGAAGAGGGCAGGGGTCGGGGGTGAGGAGTTGGACGCATCATTGGAGCTGCTCAAATGTCGGAAAGCAGATACGGAACCTTGGACCCCGAGAGTGATTAAGGAAAATAGAAGGCTGACGATTGACCTAATGTGCTGTGAGTGTGATGGCTTAAGAATGATGAGTCGTTCGAACCAAGCCATGCATGCGAGAGGGAGGCACACCGCGGTGGATGGGGTCCAGGACGATCTAGATCGGTCCATACCCTCTGCGCGCTCCTGTTGCAGCTTTAAATTTCTTGTGAGATGGGAAGCAAGGTTATCGATGAAGGAAACCTACAAGGAACAAGAACTGTGTCTTGCACTCTCCAATGTGAAAGACCAGCATTATGGTATAGATTACTCCATACATAGCAAAAATCCCTGCCAGTATGACGAAGCTCTGAGCAACAGGACTGCTCGAGATACTGGAAAGTGCGAGGATTGCTGCAGGTGCACTAGTTTGTAAATTAGATCACGAAGGTAGTTCATTAATTGATAACCTACGCCAGAAGGCCGCCGTTTGTAGTCAACACCCAGGTCTGAAAGGCATTCAGACGGTGGTCTAGTCGTTCCAGATTCCAATGATCCGCTTGGTCGTGAAAGCAAGGGGGAGCAATGATGAACATATGTACGATGCGCAAATATTCGCCGACGCTCCGTGCAGACCTCTCTGCTGGATCCGCAATACCGTGCCCGCCCGGCGCCGAGGAATGGTGGTCCACGGGATCGGGTGCAGAACTTTGAGAGGGAGGGTAGGAGTGCTGTTCCTCTTTCTGAGGTACTCGACGATGCCGCACAACCGAGTTATCCGCCGAGTGATTTGCAGCGAATGATGTTATCATAGCCTCTGGCGTAATTGGATTGGGACTTGACCTCGATGGGGCCCTTACGAGCACGGAGGTGGGCGCTGGTGGGAGAAACGATGGCTCATCGTTCAGGAATTGCATTCCACATTCGCCACTATAAATCCGATGAGCTTTCTAACACGGAGAAGTGCGATATTGACTCGCCAGAACCCATCTTCGTCTTCAATGGGGTTCTCACAACAGGCATCTCGGATGATGCATAGCGAAACACGGGGTTGGATTGTAGGACCGGTGGAAATACGTGATATCCATGCTTCCCATTTTTCCTCGAACGGGAGCGCCTTCGAATCGTCTTCGAGGCGGATCACAAACCAGGGTGAATCAAGATACGAGTGTAGTTGAGTGTAGTTGAGCGTTTTGTGTGAAAATTAGATTCAGAAGGTCCTAGGCTATGGTCAATGTTGCCCAAGGACGTAGTAACTGATTCGCTCCCAACCTGCCACGACTGACAATCCTTGACTGGCAGAGTTGCCGTGATGCAGTCGTCTTTGGTGTCCTTGAAGATCAGTGTTATATGCGACACTTCCGAGGCTTCGTCGCTGGGATTGGTCGCTGTCATGCTATTAGTTCTGGGCAGAAGTATGTCAAAGGAGCTCAACCTACATTCACGAATGCCGGCCTTAGTACATACAGAACATATACCCGTAATCGATGGCGCTGCGCATGTTCAGTTCGCACCATCAACTCGACTGCTTCTGCGTACTATATTGTTCTGGATATAGATGGCTACGCATTGGCAGAGATTAACGAACCCTGCGCAAGTAGATTGAGCTTACTATTGATTACACGCTTCGCAGATTGAGCCTTAGTTCTCGCAGATACAAGTGTTCCATTCTGCTCACTTCGCATACAGTCCTTGCAGTCGCTCGGATGATTGGGACTGAACTTGCAATGCACGTCACCACATTGTATCTGGATCCCCGTGTGTGGGCTGCAACAATATATAGTCAAGCAATCAGGGACACACCTCCACTGGAGGCTATCGAGTCGTCATTTAGCATTTAAAACTGTCTCCGAAGCAGGAACGCACCAGGCTCTCGGCATGACCGCATAGTATGTACAAATTTCGCACGCTGTTGTGGATCAGACCTCAAACGGCTTGGAAGCACAACAAACGTACTGGCGCCATCTACACATCGTGAGCTGCGGTGGATTCGGGGAATGAGATTTGAAGAGGGACCACTGTGACTTGGCCTCATGTTTTATAGCTGTGTGGAGGCAGTTCACTCAGCACTACCGCTTTGTTTTAGCGAGCCAATGAGATTGCAGACGGGCCGGATGCCGAACGGTCCTTAACAGCTTTTGACGTTAGTAAGGTAGCGGACAGGCAAATACGGTTGCCCCACGTGACAGTACCTTTTCGGGAAATTTGAGAGTCTTTCCTCAAATGCTCTTTCCCTCGGGGTAAAATAGACAATCTGCCAACGTACTCTTGTTAATTTATTGCCTAGGAGCAATGAAGGACTAGTTCCAAAATCACTGATTGACCATTAATTTGGGAACTAGTCCCCCATTTCGTAACTAAAATTCCTCAAAATATTTGGGAGAGGTCTCAGGACACATTAACACAGGTCTTTTTTGCCGGATTTTCTGTTCTCACTTTGCAAACTTGAGCTCAACTTATACTCGCCCGTTTTGGGCAAAACGGGTCGTCACGTGGGGCAACCGTATTTGCCTGTCCGCTACCTTACAGCTCTACGATCATTTCGGGTATCAAATTTTCTCACCGTCCAGATGTTCGGTGAACTGCGTCGGGGACAGAGCTGCGCCGTTCTGTTGTTGTCCCGGTGCACTGATCATTCACGTTTTCTCTTCATTTGCCGCTGGATTCCGTGTCGAGCTCGTCCGGCAACATCTTGCACGCAGTCTAACATTTAAATATCGTCGCTTGGCGCTCCCATGGGGTTGCTCCACCGCCGTGTTCAATCTTGGAATTTTCAGCGGCAAAACGAGATATTTATCAATGATGTATCGTTTGTCACCGAGAACGGGATTCTTGGAGCGAGTCGGGGAAGTCAAGCAGTCAATTAGGCGCCAGGACGTCACTCAAACTCTGGTCTAAAAGAAGGCCTAACACCGCTGATCGATCATCGGCGCGCGGCTCCGAACGCTCCCTGAATCGGTCCTCCTTCGCGCTTCCTGCACTCGGCTCCTTCGATAAGCGCACGGCACGCACGGTTCTCCCAGCGATTACATGTAGTTCAGGCCCGAGGCGACCGATCTCCATAACGTCAACTCGCACTACTCGCAGACACAGACGCAAATTCCTCGCGGGGACGCGTTGTTCGCTCGAGAAGTAGCATACTGCCTCCCCATGGGTAATTGATCGCGATATCCACCCGCGAACGACGAGGTGATGCCAAGTTACTGACCCAGGGCCGTCGGCGTGCACCCTATTGTGTCCGTCTCAGCATCCGAGTCGTCAATTACGCAATTCTGTCGAGCCATACAACCTATATATGTCTTGCCGTCGAGCCTACTGCTGTCTTTGGCACCCCCCGCTTCTATTTGCTTCTCTCCTGCTCCCTTCCTCTCTCTCTCCCTCCAGACTGTACATACCCACCGTCCCCACCGTCCCCACTGGCGCTCGCGTCGCGCTTACAGTTAACACGCCTCAAATTTCAACCTCCGTTGCCTGCATATGAGTGCTGTCGACGCTCTACCCCCTCGCTCATCGCTGAAGAATACCCGAATAGGCCCTAGCTTTCCGCAGAAGAATAACATACCATCTATTCCTTGCTCCTCATACAACACTCTTGCGCAGCTCGATGCTCAGAGTTGGGCTGTGCGATGTGTGAACTGGTTGTGTGCCGCGTGGAAAAGGAAGCACAGTGCGCACATCGAACCTCCTCCGCGTGGTTCGACAGTTCTTGCCCAACTCATCGATTTCTTTTTCTTCTTTGATTGCTGGGACCAGGGCGCGCTTCGCACGCGGGTGGAGGGGTGGGTGTGTAGTTATTGGTGTGCGGGAACCAATGGCTCCCATCTGCAGATGCATCTCATGCAAGATGGCGTCATTTTAAGTAGTATTTCTCAGACCATTCACGTCCTATCTTCTGCGACAGCCTGCGTATCACGGAATCCCTCTATTCGGCAGGACCGCGCCGGACGCGCTCGATAGCGGTGGGACCGCATCTAGTATCCCCGTTCGACTCGGGGTTAGGACGATGAGCATTCTTTTTCGCTGTTGGTTTTTCCTCTCGCGGATGCTGGTACCTAGCTGAGTGCAACCCTGCACAGTGTATCGCCTCGATGCCGCTGGGACGGTGTTGAACCTGAATCTCATGGTGGTATGCGGAAGCACCCGTTCGACTCGAGGTTGGGCCATTTCCTTTGAGATACTTCTCCTTTGGGGTTCTTTCCTTTGCTTATAAGTCCGATTCACCCCAAATGTCCAAGCCTGAATTTATCAATTTACATGCACACGCGGAATATATTCCTGATGAATTTCTTCAATTTAGATGTGCGGCAGTCACAGCATACAATGCGCTCCGGGGCCTCGAGCCAGTGAAAGCCGGCCAGACTGTACTGATTCCAGGGACCGGTGGAGTTGCGACGCAAGTAATGACCTCTACTCTGTGACCTTTAACTAACTGGCCCCTAGGTTCGCGCTCCAATTCGCCGTGGCGATGGACGCCACCGCGATCGTGACGTCTTCCTCGGACGCGAAGCTGGCAGAGGCCACGGTGCGCGGGGCAGCGCACGTAGTGAATTATTGGACAACGCCAGCGTGGGACACAGAGGTTGTGAGGCTCACCAACGGCGTCGGGGTTGACCACGTTCTCGAGGCGAGCGCCATGGTTCGTCAATTATTCTGATATCTGACGGCCAGTCAGATCGGCGGGCCTACAACCCTCGTGCGCTCGATGAAGGCGGCCCGCATAGGCGGCACCATCGATATCATCGCTGCTAGCTGGGGCCCGGACCAGGCACGTCGCAGTCAGTTGAGCGGTGCGTCCACCCTCGCTAACGTTGCATGCAGCCCAGCTTCCCCGACATCATGCAGCCGGCGGTGATGAAAAGTTTGAAATTCCGCGGGATCACGATTGGCTCGGTCGCACTGTGCGTTGAGCTTTCTTCAAATTTCGCTGGTGTGGGCCATGGATTGACTTTGAACCCGGCTGGACACAGGTTCCGCGAGATAAACGCGTTTATCGCCGAACACCAGATTCGCCCCGTCGTAGCGAAGGTGTTCCCGTTCGAGGAAGCGAAGGCGGCGTATGCATATCTCGAAACGCAGACACATGTGGGGAGGGTCATCATTGAGATTTAACGAGCGCACAGAAATCGGAAGGCAATTCGCTTAGATCGGAGGCCCTACTCGCGCAAGGATATCGTAGTAACTCAGCTGCTTGATGATTTTGGCCAGCAGTTCCGGGGGGAAATCGCGAAGGTGGTGGATGCCCTACGAATCAAGGCCAGCCTTCGCGCTGGAGATCCACTGTGCTCCGGGGTCCCGGAGACAGGGGGTGTGGCAAGATGCGGCGGCACACCTTGGCACAGAGGAACGCACAGATGTGCATCCTCAGGAGAGACAGTGTGTGTCCATGGGTCAACCGAGTTGAATGGCGCCGTTCAAGCTTGACTCAAGTGTGATTCGGGTCCGAATGAACAGCTGGCTTCTGAATAAATGTACTGAGATTAAAGAGAAAGTGCAAATAAAATGTGGATGCTGTGGATGTTCAAGTAGGCTGCATGCTAGGACGCCGACGAGTAGATTCGCGCATCGTGAACAAACGAAGGGCCCAGAATTTTGAAATTATACGACCCGTCAAAATTTCAGTAGCTGCGATCGTCCTCCAAAAAGAATGACCGGGCTGAAGGAGCATCACACGAAAATTCAAGGTCGTATGGAAGTATTAACGCACGGTCGATTTCCCCGGATATTCGCTTGGCGATGAATTTATCCGCGCGGGTCCAGAAGTCGTTCCCCGTCAGCAAGCCGCGCTGCCAGTCCCCGGTGTCGTCCTTGAACGTCATCACGAAGCGCGGATCCGTAATGGGAGTGGATTCGTCCGGCCACGCTGGGGCAATGATCAGCGCGCGGAGCGAACCGCACGCTTGCAGGAGGTGCTCGAAGATCGTGAGATGGTGCATGATGGTGGTGAAAGCGAGGTGCGTGAGATGAGGGAGTCCTACAACAGCCGTCCAGCGCGCGGGATCATCGTCCGCAGCGACCATGACTGTCTCGGTCTACCTTTACTCGCCCCTCAACATCCATTGAAACCGGACGATCACGCGCTGCGGTCAGGGCCGATCCAGGGACCGCTTGCCGATATTCTATATCTGCACTAGACGCTGCAGCGTGTGGCGAGGATGCCAATTCCGTCATGTGTCCAAACCTGTAGAACTTCATTCTCGGGTTCAAAACTACTGACTTGGAACATTGCACGCTCAGAGCTCTAGTGTGGTTAATCATAACTTGAATCGGCCTGATTCAAGCTGTTCCTCTCCGCCCGTCTTCCAAGTCTTTTCCTGAGATATCTGGTTGCAATCACTGATGTAGCTAGGTTACCACAGTGATCCGGCCGTTGATGGCTGTAGCGTATAATCAGGGTAGCCCGCTGCGCGGCAGGGCCCGCTATCTATCTTTTGCCCTCTGGTAAGTGACAAGACTTTGACGAAACTCTCTGTTTTTATTTTTCCTATCCTTTACTGTCATTTTCCTTCACTGTATCCCTTACATTTTCAATGAGTTTTGAAGTGCAGCAAAAATATATTACATAGTCAAGAAGAGCTGGATTCATCTACCCATCACGGAGAGGTCTGTAGCACACTGATATCGGAAGCTGACAAAAACAGAGCTGGAGACAACAGGGAGGCAACCGCCGAGTCAAAGTTGAGATGGAGTTTTGAAGGCAAAGCATATTAATGAGAGATGCAAGAAGACGGAGCCTATGCAATACGGAAGGATCGAGCCGGTGGTTTGGGTGGACGTGAGAGGCTAAAGAGAGGCGAGGACATATGTGCATTGAGGGAGCAGACCGAAAGATGGTGTGGATGTTTCTGGCAGAGAATAAGTGCGCAAATTAGAGAGATGAATAACCGGGACCCATGAGCCTTAGTAAGGCTGCCTTACATAGCCAACATAGCCAGGAATGGAGGATGGGAGGTCTGAACTGTCTGCCAGAATGGAAATGTGAACGAAATAAAATAAAACGCACAGATGCGCGGGGAGAAAGGCCCAGACATCAAATGTATCCCCATGCTGAGAGCCAGAATTCAAGAGGAACTCGCGGAAATATGCAGCCCAGTTGAATCCAGGTGTTACAGCGTAAGGGGATGGCACAGAAACAGAGCACAAGATAGAGCACAAAAATGGTCTATATGCTCCAGGGGACACTGTTAATAGATGGGCACAATTCCGAGATGCAAGTAGATGGGAAGCGAGACCAGGAAAAATACAAGAAAATAAGTGTGCGAGGGATGTTGGAGGAGGAGGATATATTATACTGACATGGTCCCACAATTGGAACTGCCAGTTTACTATGTAGGACATGGTACCCTATGAGGGCAAAAGCTACCTGCCCTATACATAGAACACACGTACTACCAAGAGGGGGGCGGAAAGTATAGGTGGTCAAATAATATTCCCGGCCTGGCTCGGACAAAAGCAGGCTGGTTGCTCGGGTAAAACCTCGTGGGTAGCTCACTCTGATCCCTCAGAGTGCACTCTAACTCCCCGGCAGCCAGGACTCATCTAACCACTTTCAACTCAACAGTCCCTCCGGGCACGTATGCTGGAGTAACTACGAAGAGAAAAGAGACACAAGAATAAAGAAAGAAAAAGAAGAGTAAAAATTAAATTAAATCGAGCAGGCAGCTGATAGGCCGGCCCAGGGCTACAACTAAACCATCCTACTGATTAGGGGCGTATAGTGCTGGATTAATTACCAGCATCGGTTCTTTGTAGAAAATTTCAAAACTATCATAAGCCAGTTTTCCAAGGAGCCTGATTATCTCTGGTTTGACGAGAAGGTCTTTGAAAAATAAAGCTGGGTCTGAATAGGCTCCACGAAGCTCTGGCAGTGTTTTGAACAGTTTTTGAAAGAATTTATCTCTGATCAGGAGTAATGGATTATGTTTGCATACAAACATTGCATGGATGGCATCTTCTAAGTGGTTGGTGAAGGTGAAGGACTGGATAGCAATCAAATAGCAATGCCATCGATGATGAGAGGAGGTTAGCGCAGAGAGGGACCGGGAGCGATCGCGAGTAAGGGGAGAGAGCGGATCAAGGGATGATGCGACATTAAGGAGCGTGGTAATGAAGCCTAAAAGAGGAAGGCATCAGTGATGGCGCACCATTAAAGGAAAAAAAGACAAAGAGATGCAAGCATTTCGACTGCCATAACGGGCGACTGAAACCGCACCAAAAATTTTGACGTTCAGAACCACCACAAAAACCCACTACTAAAGATAGCGGGAACATTAGGACGCAATGTACGTAGGTACAGCACCTGCTTGTTCCTTATTGGGACCTCCGCAGTAATACACTCCTCCTCCTCCTCCGCCACGGGCAAGGACAACATGGTGCGGCCGATCGCAGGATGGCGGATCTTCACGATCAATTCTAGGTAATCTCTACTGACTACATTTTCATCGATTAGTCCGATAGCCCTCTTCAGAGGACGGGCTAGTCAGCACCGCGCCAACAGTCTACGGACATAATCGTTGCACACCACCAGCGCAACAGATCTAGAAAAGCCGCCCGTTGAATCTGCTGCTCCTTCTTCTCAAACACAACCGTATACACGGGCAGACTCACCGCTTTCACCCTTTCCACGAACGGCCGCTGCTGCCCTCCATCTGCGTCTACGCAGCCCCCCCAGCTGTAGCGCACCTCGATGCGCCGCCGCGTGGAGGGCGCAAGCACCGGCAGATGGCGGGGATGCGAGGTCGGGGGGAATTTAGAGGGCACGGATTTCTCAAGAATCTAAGCCGCCTCAGTCACGGAAAGCTACGTGGGTGAGGTGTTGAAGGCTACGTAACCTGGTATTTATGACGCTGGCGTCAAAGGTTGAACATCAACGGACCGGTGCATATGTCACGGTGTCGAAGGCGAAGATGCGTCGGCGGGTGTCGCATACGTCTTGGCTCCCTTCGCAACAAAAGTTGATTGTGGGACCATAGGCTATAGCTACACCAGCCAACACATGTGGACTATATACAAACTAATTTCCAGCCTCAAGTTCGCTATTGTGTTGACGCAAAGCTCTCTCGCAGGCTTTGAGCCTGCAATGGCGTACTTGGATATATAGCATGACAACGTACACCGAGCTCCACACAATTGCCAGTGTGAATGCTCCCAGTTGAAATATGTTGAAGAGGGCAGGGGTTGGGAGTGGCGAGTTGGACGCATTTATGATGGCACTTGCAATTGGATCATTGGAGCTGCTCAAACGTCGGAGAGCAGATACGAAGCCTTGGACCCCGAGAGTGATTAGGGAAAATAGAAGACTGACGATTGACCTAATGCGCTATGAGTGTTATGGCTTAAGAATGGTGAGGCGTTCGAACCAAGCCATCCATGCGAGAGGGAGGCACATCGCGGTGGATGGAGTCCAGGATGATCTAGATCGGTCCATACCCTCTGCGCGCTCCTGTTGCAACTTTGAATTTCTTGTGAGATGGGCAGGAAGTTCATTAGTGATGAAGGAAACCTACAAGGAACAAGAACTGCGTCTTGCACTCTCCAATGTGAAAGACCAGTAGTATGGTATAGATTACTCCATACAACGCAAATATACCTGCCAGTATGACGAAGCTCTGAGCAACAGGACTGCTCGAGATACTGGAAAGTGCGAGGATTGCTGCAGGTGCACTAGTTTGTAAATTAGATCACGAAGGCAAATCATTCATTGAGCACTTGCGCCAAAAGGCCGCCATTGGCGGTCAACACCCAACTCTGGAAAGCATTCAGACGGTGGTCTAGTCGTTCAAGATTCCAAAGATCCGCTTGGTCGTGAAAGAAAGGGGGAGCAATGATGAACATATGTACGATGCGCAAATATTCGCCGACGCTCCGTGCAGACCTCTCTGCTGGATTTGCAATACCGCGGCCGCCCGGAGCCGAGGGATGGTGGTCCACGGGATTGGGTGCAGAATTTTGAGAGGGGGGGTAGGAGTGCTGTTCCTCTTGCCGAGGTAATCGACGATGTCGCACAACCGAGTTATCCGCCGAGTGGACGAACTTCGCAGCGAATGATGTTGTCACAGCCTCGGGCGTAATTGGACTGGGACTTGACCTCGCTGGGGGCCTTGCGGGCACGGAGGCGGGCGCTGCCGGCGGATCCGACAGAAACAACGGCTCATCTTTCAGGAATTGCATTCCACATTCGCCACTACTAATCCGATGAGCTTTCTGACACGGAGAAGTGCGATATTGACTCGCCAGAACCCATCCTCATCTTCGGTGGGGTTCGCACAACAGGCATCTCGGATGATGCACAGCAAAACATGGGGTTGGATCGTTGGACCGGTGCAAATACAAGATATCCATGCTTCCCATTTTTCCTCGAATAGGAGTGCCTTCGAATCGTCTTCGAGGCGGAGCACAAACCAGGGTGGATTAATGTAGGAGTGTATTTGAGCGTTTTGTGTGAAAACGAGATTCAAAAGGTCCTAGTCGATGGTCAGTGTTGTCCAAGGACGTAACTGATCCACTCCAAACCTTCCACGACTGACAATCCTTGACTGGCAGAGTTGCCGTGATGCAGTCATCTTTGGTGTCCTTGAAGATCAGTGTTATACGCGAGACTTCCAAGGCTTCGTCGCTGGGATTGGTTGCTGCAATACTATCAGGTCCGGGCAGAAGTATGTCAAAGGAAATCAACCTACATGATTCAGGAATGCTGTCCGTACTACACGTCATTTCTGAGGCTTCGTCGCTGGGATCGCTCGCTACAGTCCTATCAGTTCTGGGCAGAGGTATGTCGAAGGAAATCAACCTACATAATTCAGGAATGCTGTCCATCCTACACGTCGTTTCCGAGGCTTCGTTGCTGGGATTGTTCGCTGCAATACTATCAGGGCCCGGCAGAGGTATGTCAACGGAAATCAATCTACATGATTCAGGAATGCTGTCCGTACTACGCGACACTTCTGAGGCTTCGTTGCTGGTATCGGTCGCTACAGTGCTATTAGTTCTGGGCAGAGGTATGTCAAGGGAAATCAACCTACATGATTCAGGAATGCTGTCCGTCCTACGCGACACTTCCGAGGCTTCGTCGCTGGGATCGGTCGCTACAATCCAATCAGTTCCGGGCAGAAGTAGGTCAAGGGAAATCAACCTACATGATTCAGGAATGCCCTCCGTACTACGGGACACTTCCGAGGCTTCGTTGCTGGGATTGGTCGCTGCAATACCATCAGGTCCGGGCAGAGGTATGTCAAAGAAATCAACCTACATGATTCAGGAATGCTGTCCGTACTACGCGACACTTCTGAGGCTTCGTTGCTGGGATTGTTCGCTGCAATACTATCAGGGCCCGGCAGAGGTATGTCGAAGGAAATCAACCTACATAATTAAGGAATGCTGTCCGTCCTACACGTCGTTTCCGAGGCTTCGTCGCTGGGATCGGTCGCTACAATCCAATCAGTTCCGGGAAGAGGTATGTCAAAGGAAATCAACCTACAAGATTCAGGAATGCTGTCAGTACTACGCTGATACGGCCTGGATACAACCAGCCGTAAATTCGTTCTTTTAGCGGTGTATTACGACTCCGCGGGGCCCCTGCCCGGTGATATACAATTAGAGTTAGAGTGAGCTCCGAGCTGTTAGCTGTGTATTGATGATGCCAGAGCATGTATCCAGTCGTGGACGCGCTAAGGCTCGGTCCTTTCACCATTGAGGGTCAGCATAGCGCTCCGCGGAGCGTATACGTGCACAGACAGAGTTATTCCTGTATTTCCGGGATATGGCTTGCCCTGTTGGCTAGATGCCATACCAAGGAGATTAAACATTAAAAACCTAAGACGAACAGTTGTGGACTAGTAGTGTCCGAAAGCACTGGACTGACCAGTCCGCGGAGTGATATTGTCGAGTCCGCGGAAGCGGACTCTGACTAGATACCTGACAAACCAAGGGGCGAAGGCCCCACGGACTGCCAAAGTTGACGAGCGAGAGCCCGCGGAGAGTTTCCGCGGACTCAGTACTCTGGAAATAGACACATGTGACGGACGCGACGCGCCCGCGGGAGACCAAACAAGAGCATTGCAGCGATTGCTGATCCGAGGGATCGGACAGGCACCGTTGGCCGAAGCTGAGCTGTACACACGGCACAGTAGGACAAATACCGTACCAGCTTACTCGCTGGGAGATGACACAATGGCTGGGATTATCAACCATGCCGGCGCAGGACGTACCCTTCCGCGGGGCGGCCATGGACACGAATGTGTTCGGCTCCTCCGCGGGAATTTCAAATATACCCAAACGGGTCCGCGGAGTCATTCAACATGACTCTCGACTGCCGACCCACCAAACTAGAGAGGCCTTGGCCACGTGTTTCTTCCTATTCCGCTCTGTATTACTCAGTCTCTCTTATTTCCTGTTACACATCTGCCGTTTGTAATTTATTTAGAAAGTAGTATAAAAGCCCACGGAAAACCCGCAGTACAGCAGTTCATCCTTGCCCGCGGAGGTGCCCAGACAGTAGTTGAACGGCACCTGCCATTAACCGGCCTCGGTGTCCTCTGTATCAGCGCGGAGATTTGTGATATAAAACATCTCTTTGTGTAGATTCATTAAATTGAAGCTTTGATATTTGTTGGCTCTAAAAAGCTTTAAGTTCATCTTAAGCCTTCTACACCTCGCTTCGCTCCGCGGAGTTGAGAAACCGTTAAAAGAACCTTGTTAAGTGGCAAGGTCGGCTATTGGAATCGCTCCCCGCTTTAGTAGGACGGTCGTAGCCAGGGTATTGGAATCGCTCCCGTATAGCAGGGCGGTCGTATCCGAGTGACTGTTGGAATCGCCCCCGTTGAGCAGGACGGTCGCAGTTTGCCTTTGTATTGGAATCGCTCCCCGCCTTAGTAGGACGGTCGTACAATTGTGCAGAGATCCCGAGGACCCATAAGTTGGTAGTCCGAGGACACTTTCATATTTCCATACACCCAAAAATACCCTCCGCAGTATCAGAGTGGTCGACTTTTAGTGGTTATTTATAACTACTGCGCTCCGCGGAAGTCCTAACAAGGCTTTCTTAGAGTTGATATTGTTCAAACTACACGAGAGAAGGATCAATCTTACCTGTATACTTCAGGGTGACCCGAACTCAAGTATTAGCACATCGTATTGGTTGTGTGTAGTGTGTTGTGTGTGTTGGTTGGTTTTAGTGTGATTTCTCCTCGGAGTTTTCTATCTATATCTAGCTACATTTTGCAGCCTATACGTTGGTGCACCGTTTCAACGCGACACTTTGTTGCTGGGATTGGTCGCTGCAATACTATCAGGTCCGGGCAGAGGTATGTCAAAGGAAATCAACCTACATGATTCAGGAATGCTGTCCGTACTACGGGACACTTCCGAGGCTTCGTCGCTGGGATTGGTCGCTGCAATACTATCAGTTCCGGGCAGAAGTATGTCAGAGGAAATCAACCTACAAGATTCAGGAATGCTGTCCGTCCTACACGACACTTCTGAGGCTTCGTCGCTGGGATCGGTCGCTACAATCCTATTATTAGTTCCGGGCAGAAGTATGTCAAAGGAAATGAACCTACATGATTCACCGATGCTCCCCTGACTACATCGTGGACATCTACCCGCAATCGTTCGGACTGCACATGTTCAGTTCACACCATCAACACGACTGTTCTTGCGTACCATGTTGCTCCGGATATCGATGGCTACGCATTGGCAGAGATCAATGAACCCTGCGATAGTAGATCGAGCTTGAGCTTACTATTGATTACACGCTTTGTAGATGGAGCCTTAGTTCTCGCAGATGCAAGTGTTCCATTCTGCTCACTTCGCATACATGAAGGGGGCACACAGCTGCCCGGATGATTGGGACTGAACTTGCAATGGGTGGATCCACATTTTATCTGGATCCTCGTGTTTGGGCTGCAACAGTATAGTCAAGCAACCAGGTACACACCTCCACTGGAGGCTATCGAGTCGTTATTTAGCATTTGGAACTGTCTCCGAAGCAGGAACGCACCTGATTCTCGGCATGGCCGCATAGTGTGTACACATTTTTCACGCTGTACGGATCAGACTTCAAATGGCTTGCATGGGCAACAAACGTACTGGCGCCATCTACACATCGTGAGTTGTGGTGGATTCGGGGAATGAGATTTGAAGAGGGACCACTGTGCCTTGGCCTCGTGTTTTATAGCCGTCCTGAGGCAGTTCAGTCAGCACTGCCCCTCTGTGTTAAAGTTAGGGAGCCAATGAGATTGCAGATGTGACGGGCCAGATGCCGAGCGGTCCTTAACACTTTTGATGTTAGCACAGCTCTACGTTCATTTTGGGTAGCAAATTCTCTCACCGTCCAGGTGTTCGGTGAATTGCGTCGGGAACAGAGCGCCTTTCTGTTGTTGGCCCGGTGCGCTGATCATTCACGTCTTCTCTTCATTTGCCGCAGGATTCCGTGTCGAACTCGTCTATCAGAGAGCGGGCTCCTTGCAGCGAGGCGGGGAAGTCAAGCAGTCAAATAGGCGCCGGGACGCCAGTCAAAGTCTGGTCTAGAAGAAGGCCTATGCGCGAAGGCAGTGGCAGTGATCACAAACCACAAACATCTATAACTGCATCGTTGATGATCCCGCCAACCTTCGGAAGAGGATTCGGAGACGAAATTGTAAGGCTCCGGGAGGCATCCGTGCCGCAGACCCAGCAGCGTCATCAGCGCGGGAGGAGCGACTCGTCGACGTTGGAGATGTGAGCGGGCAAGACGCGAGGCCGAGTCAAAGAAGCGCCGCTGACCGCATCATCGGTGCGCCGCGTGCGGCTCCGAATGCTCCTTCTTCCCTACCACCACCGAACGAATTGGGCCTCTTTTGCGCTTCCTCCACCCGGCTCCTTTGCGTCCCTGTGCCTCAAGCTAATCAATGATTCGCCGCGACTTGCGCTCGTCATGCCGTCCTTGGCTCAATTTTCGCCGCCCATATCCCGAATGCATTGGCGCCCTCGACGTCATCTGCGCTCCCTTCTGCCACGTCGCTGCAGTGCTACTAGTCCGAGTGCCCGCTATCTGCTCTGCGTCTGGGTCTCAGTCTGTGTCTGTGTATGCCTATAAGTGCATCGTCCCAGATTCGATCGATGTTCGCAGTGCATGCGGTATGCATACTCCTCGCGAAAGGAGCCATACCACTGGTTCTGAACGGCACAGATAGCACTGTAGCAGATTGACCCACACCGCACTCGAAGACCGCTACAATCCGCTCTCAGCACCGAATTCCGCCAGCCCTCGCGGCGCTTCTCCCCCGGATATGTGCGTCCATGCGCATCGTCGATAAGCACATGGCACGCACGGTTCTCCCAGCGATTACATGTAGTTCAGGCCCGAGGCAACCGACCTCCATAACGTCAACTCGCACTACTCGCAGACGCAGACGCAGACGCAAATTCCTCGCGGGGACACGTCGTTCGCTCGTTTCTCTCCCTGGAAGTATCATACTGCCCCCCCGTGAGTAATCGATCGTGATATCCACTCACGGACGACGAGGTGATGCTAAGTTGCTGAATCAGGGCCGTCGGCGTGCACCCTATTGTGTCCGTTCCGGCATCCGAGTCGTCCATTACACAATTCTGTCTAGCCATACAACCTACTTATGCTCGCCGTCGCGCCTACTGCTGTCTTTGGTATCCCCCACTCCTACTTGCTTTGCTCCCGATTCCCGTGTGCTACTAACTATTAGCTCGCGCTCATCGCACACTCGCTAACAGACTACGGGATGCGAGCAAGAGTCACAGAAACCCCGCATCATCGGTCCGCGGCTTCAAATCCACGATACCAAAGAACGGCCGAAGGAACATATTGAGAAATATATGGTTTCACGGAGCGCACTTGTAGTTCTCGGCCTTGCGGAAGGGACACTGGAGGATTTTCCGCCGCTGGCGGAGAGCGACACGTTTATGAAGTCAAGACTGCTGTAATTAAAGATGGATTGGGCCACTCGAGGAAGCAGGACAGACGAATTTGGACCCTGGCTGGGGTTGGGGTTGGAGCACGAATTCCAGCTGCGGCGATTGGTTCGACTTCGGGGATAGCTACCTAAGGCTAACTAGTGGTAACTAGTGTTTTCAATGGCTAACTAGTGTTTCTAATGACTAACTAAGGCTAACTAATGATAACCAGTGTTTCTAATAGCTAGGGCTGACGAACTAACTAGTGTTTCTAATGACTCAAAATACTCGACTAAAATGGTTAACAAGTGTGGTTACTGATAAGCCAACTAGTGTTTCTAATAGCTAGCTAGTGCTAATCAGGGCTGACTAGTGATAACTAGTATTTCTAATAGCTTACTAGTGTTTCTAATGATGTGTAACTTCCTCAGAAAATGTGTTACTCAAAAAATCAAAGTTGTAGAGCTCCTTGAGGACATTCATAATTGTTTATGACCCATATCTCAAGTAGCTTAGTTGGCTCACAAAATGGAAAATACTCAACCAAACATGGTTCAAAATTGCCACTTCATTGGAAAGTTTGTGACTCAAAAACCAAAGTTGTAGAGCTTGTTAAGGACAATCAGATTCATCTAATAACCCTTATCTCAAGTAGCTTAGATGCATCCAGTGTTTAAATAAAATTAAAAAACTCATGGATGCACCCATATGGGGGTGGATGCAACCATGGTCCACATGGCGGGATATGGGTACATCCAGGACTCCAAAAAATATAAAACATGGATGCATCC
This sequence comes from Mycena latifolia, assembly GCA_029289555.1. Taxonomy (NCBI): domain Eukaryota; kingdom Fungi; phylum Basidiomycota; class Agaricomycetes; order Agaricales; family Mycenaceae; genus Mycena; species Mycena latifolia. Next base: position 215,659 of record JARJLE010000020.1, read on the forward strand.
ACCATATGTGGTTGCATCCAGGTGCAAACAGCATGGAGGCATCCATATCATTTTTTTTAACCCATGGGATGCATCCATGGCCCCTCAAAAACCATAAATGGGTGCATCCACAGGTCCTTCTCCCTGGGACTCTGGATGCATCCATGAAAGGGGATTTTCAGTAATCGGATGTGATACAAACAATATGATAGGGCATGCAATCAAGGGCTACAGCTATGATATGAAAGGCAAGGCTACCAGCTACTACAAGCTTGACTGAGTGCTAGTGTGTGACACGGTGTTACGCACTACCGCGGTGTCACGGGTACGGGTGTCACGGGTGCGGGTACGGTATCTGATGCTGGGGAAACCCGCGATACCGTGAATATGCTCACAAACCCGCGGGTTTTCCAAATTTGGCAAAATCACTCATTATACCTCTACTGCTTGTTATCGGCTTTCCAATCATATCTGAAATTGATAATACTATTACTATACGATTTTACATCCATTTATATGCTCTTATATCAATTGATATCCCACTTATGCCAATTGTTTCAATTTTATAGAGTTGTGTCAAATAGCCAGTTTTCAGTGAGATGTTGGTGCTAGAAAATACTTAGGAATGCTCTATACTACTAATAGGAAGGATTCGATTCATATTCAGCTTGTAATGCGCCCAGGGAGGCAAGAGAAACCATCACCTTCCTATTTTGGACGAAAGCGTAGTGCCTTTCCCCAGAAACTAATATATACAAATAGGCCGTGATGCAGTGATGTTGGCTCGTACTGGGGCATCTGGGCACTGAATAATACCGGGAAAAATCGTAGAAAATCATAGACATTGCTGGGAATACATCCCAGACCATTATAACCCATCAAACATACTCAGTATACCACAGTATCAATAACTGCGGGTTTTTCGCGAACCCGCGGTTATTTACTGTACCCGCGGGTACGGGTGGGTCACGGGTACGGTGTCATGGGTCACGGGTACGGTAAGGGGTGCCAGGCTCACGGTATCCACCCGTGTCACACCCTACTGAGCGCAGGCAAGGCAAGGGTACCAGATGTAACTGCAAGGCTACGGGGATGTAAAATGCTACTGAATGCATGCACACAAGCAATTGTACTGGATGTATGCATACAAGCAAGGCTACCCGATGTACACACACAGGCAGGGCTACCGAATGCACACAGGCAATGCTACGGAATGTATGCACACAGGCAGGGCTACCAAATGTATGCACACAGGCAGGGCTACCAAATGTATGCATGCAGGCAATGCTACCAAATGCACGCTAGACCAGCAGACATCCTCTAGCAGGCATCGGCATCTACAGGCATCCAAGCGAGATATGATGTACTCTATACATGGCCAGAAGAGGTAGGATGAGTCCCAGCAGCAGGGCCCAGCAGGGGCCATGATTTAGGCCCTGCGGGGCCCTGGAATCCCCAAAACGAGCTGGGCTCTGGGGGACACTGGATGCACCCATATGCAGGGTGATGTGACACCTGGGCACATCCATGGTGGGACCAGGGTGGATGCATCCACCACCCTGGATGCACCCATACACATGGGATGCAACCAGGTATCGGACCTCCTTAGGGCCCATTACTCATTGACTGGAATGGTCCTAATGAGGTCTGGTTTGAGGTAGCCTGAAGTGATGAGGGCTGTGATTCCGACTGTGATTCCAGTGATTTTACTTGCAGGAATTGGCGCTCTAGGCTCGTCACTCAGATCATTTTACGGGATTTATATTATGTGCATACCGGGCGCTGCTGACAGACGCTGGCGATGCCTCCCCTCCCGATGACGGGCGCGGGGAGGCCCCTCCGGGAGAAATGATTGATGCTGAACCGGAAGATGTCGACTCCCTGCGTTAGATTGGGTGAGCCTCTGGCAGTGTTGGGTCAATGAAAGTCGTGGTTCTTACGGAGTCAACACCGATGATGATTGTTTGGCGATTGTACTGAGGGCTGCGGCTGTGGTTTCTGCCGCTCCAGAAGAAATACCAGTCGGTGTCCCATCCTGGCTGACATCTTGGGATGTATGAAATGTATTGATGAGACCCGAGGTGAAGGCAGGTGTCGTCACAGAGCTGGAAGGTGGTGTGTGTGTGCATTGACCTGGAGAGAACGTAATAGAAGCTGAAAGGACACACGTTTGGGGACGTCGGGATGACGTTGATGGCCCTCGGGATTGCGTGCCCGCTGAGCTGACTCTCAGTGACAGCAATGATACTAAGGTAGCGGCCATCCATTTACGGCAAACATCCCAATAAGGGCAAATTCTTGAAATAAATATGCCAGATAATCGGTCGGATGTTTGAGCTCAATTCCTTCCATGAATCTGTAGATATACATGTTTTGCACCCCTGAACAAGACCAATAGGTACCAAAGTGAGAATTGAGTGAGGAGTTGTCCTCGCAAAGTCCCCATCATTTTTGGCAGGTTTTGAGTGATGGGGATCTAAATCTGTAACTACAGTTTATAGAGACTTCAAATCGGTTAGTTTGATAGTTCAAACGATAGCTAACATGTATACCTTGAAATCGATGGAACGGATAAGGCTCAAGTTGCTTGCTAATTTTCCAGTGGATTTATTTCAAAGAATTTGTCCTTATTGGGACGTTTGCCGTAAATGGATGGCCGCTACCTTAGCGAGCAAGGACCTACTGAACTGCTTGCCGAGGACTGGACATAACGAATTGCCACCTTGCAAATTTCCAGCCTTTATGAAGAGACATGAATTGCACCGCTGCCCGACGCAGCTGTCTGGGAACACCCACCGTCAAGTCATACGTGCATACCTCGCTCCTAGCCGCGGCACCGTAGTAGCACTGTACGGTGCGACTACCGGCAAGGAGCACCGAATTCTGTAGCGGTGTGCCCTTATTGTTGGTGTCGGGACAGCCCCAACCATCGGCAACAGCCGGGGTAGTGCCAAGGACGAGGATGCCCAGATACGATGCATAGCGCATGTCCGAAGACACTCAGAGGAGTAGCTCCGGGTGGAGCCACAGTCGCACTATATATCATGCATCGTCAATGGAGCGGCCGTGTCCGTTGTCCTGACAGTGACACCCCGCGAGACACACTCATCGAGATCGTCATGCACCGTTCCAAGTTTCGTTGAACCAAAATTATATCAGTGCGCGGTCCCGTGCGGGTAACGGAGGCCCGAGTAAGTACCAGCCAAGTAACAGTGGATCCTCAAGCGTCTTATACCTCGGGATGGCGAAATAAAGGGCTCTGTTGATTAGCGGTATGTGTGCGATGGTCAACGAGATCCTCATTATCATCGCCTGGACCAGGAGTGGACCACCTGACGTCAAATATCTGAGTACCCCTACCCCACCTGGGCGCATCAAGACCACAACTTGGTTTTAAGGTTAGGAACCTTGGGCTCGCCTGTATATCGTTTCGTGTCTCCGCCTAGACGGGCAGGTGAAGTCTGGCGGACCGTGATCATCTATTCAACCACTAAAATAACTTGGATGGGGATGGAGAGATCTACTGACCGCAGATCATCCGTCTGCCAACGTGACAGACAGATTTAGATAATCTGTCCGTCGAGTGGGGAGTTTGCTGGGATAGAGGCGATGGCCGCAGATCTTCTATCGGCAGGACTATAAAAATTGTTGTGCCTCCGAGTTCGTCCCGAGCAGGCCCCGCGTTGAACCAAAGTGCGATCTCTCGCTCGAACGCGTTTAGCAGGTCGGAATCGCACCGTAGACATTTCTCCTACTCCTACATACCTCCAAATATCCCGGCGGCGGCTCATCTGACAAGCCAAGGGCCCGTTGTGACTGCAACTGACTTTTTAACAAATGTATGCGTTCCTGCAGGACTGCATTCCGCTGGTTTCCTGCTCCATTCCGCCCCGTTCATTAAAATTCGCACCATCGGCGCCTCCATCGTTGTAAGACCCATCGTTCGTAGCATCCAGCTCTCTTTGCACCGCTCGAATGCGGTTTCTGAGCTGGATTTCCAAGAATTGGGAGCATTCACGACAGTAGGAAACAGTAAGCCGGCCTCACCTATCCCGCTACTGGGGTGCTGGAAAGTGGCGGAGGATTTGTGTTCTTATAAGTGCTCAGAGTTAGAGGCATCGGTGACAATGAGGATCAAGCTATAAAGGTTCATTGTCAGATGAATATCATTGCTATGCAGATAATTATAATCACGATCACATCGAGTACATCATGACGGCCGCTGGCATTTGGGGCAGTTTGGAGCTCAAGCTCGTAAGTACAGAATATCTGTCAAGTTGCACGACTGAATATTGTTGATATTTAGATATATGACAACCATATTATCGTTTGTGCGCAGATACCATCTGTTGTGTTGGAGGCGGAGGACGTATGTTATACTGACATGGTCCTACAATGGGAACAGCTGGTACTTATTATATCTGGCATCACAACTTATAGACAGCTGTGGACAAGCAAACCTGACAATGCTGTTCGACCACTTCTTTTGCCCCCTGGAGACCATCGGGCTCAATATATAATACCCCTTCGAAATCATTCAAATGATGCCAAATCAACCGATTTGCACGAGCCCTTCGTCCGCACCTAAGGGTTTAATGAGTCAATGTCCAAATTTTAATCACGTACAAGTATGGAATCTGGAATATGTAACCAAAATTGCCTGCAAGTACGTCGAACACAATCCACGTACCACAAAATGCACTGTCCGATAATGATGAACAAACCGTTAGCTGTCCGTGTAATCAATATCAATACTGTCATTGTCAGCGTTCAGCGTGTGAAGTCACCTTGACTCAAAATTCCAGAGCAATCAAGTCCAAACCCAAGTAGACGTCTGGAAGTCCCAATGCCCATTTATTCCATTGCAAATTTGGTTCCGAGTGCAAGTGGTACTTGCCGCGAATTAGTCTAGTAGGATTTTCTTGTGGATCATGAAGCTTCGGTGTGATGTTTGAACCACAACAATCATATCGACCATCTCGGGCTGCCATACAAATCAACTTGGTTAATGCGTTCCTGGTTAAATTACGGGTATTCGCTAGTACCTAGGACCGTGGAGTGATGGCAAAGTTCAAACTTAATGATGGCGGTTCAATATTCTATCTTCCTTCTGATAGAGATGCTCAGTTGTTCAACACTGATATTTCTGTGGCCTTCCTAGCTCGGGATACACCATGGGAGACAAACAGACACTACCCATTCAACCGACAAGCTTTAAATAGTCCAACCCCCTTCCGGAAACCCGCGGTGTGTATATAATATATATTCACCGGTCACGTAGCTCAACCCTGGTAGTAGCATCAAGACAAGTAGTTAAAATCAATCAGAAGCGGTACGAGTGCTATGGATCGATCGTCATTGCCGCACCTGATAATCACACCTTCCCTCCTCCTCATTGGACTGCTATTTTCGCTGTGACAGATCTGGCTATAAAATTGCACTTGTGCAGCTAAGAATGGAATGATTGTTCACCCAAGACAGGAGGCTCATAGGTACGAAGCAACGAGTGCGAGCAGGTTGCCATCTGTCAAGAAATGCAACAGAACCACAGCGTATATTACGGTCAATTTCGGCTCGACAGAAATACATCCAGATCCTCTCACGAGCATTGGCAGTGAAGGGAAGGATGGAAGGACGCGATGCTGGTAGCAATCTGGAGCCGGTCACATATGTAAGGCGCGACGGACACATCCTGAAACCCGTGTGCCCACAGGGAGAACCGGGAAAAAAAATGAGATTCATCACCTAGCGAATCTGTGGAGACACCATCTTGTAGTGTCAACAGTGGCACGGCCCGCACGCACGCAATTCCGAATTAACCAAATTTCTCAGTATAGCAAGTTCGAACTAATGATCATGTCGCAAACTCACTCCCTGGGCCTAGTTCAATCGCATTGAATGATTTTATTCCTATATATGGGGACCAATTGCATGATTTTCATCACCCGAACTGGACTGTCGTTGAAATACGTCCAATCGCACTTGCAATGGTCCAGGAATGTGTCCGATAAAGCGGAGCAGCCCGGCAACGTACGGGGAGAAAAATGCTCACAATGTGTATAGATGTTCTCTCATCTGCCTGGAGCTGCTGAAAGTAGAGCAGGAACGAGATCCTATGTAATAAGCGATCTGCATTAATAGCACCCCTCGCTCGACAATTAAGAATTTCGAGAGATCCCAGGTTGTTCTGAGCCATCCGACTACTTGTCTTGATGTTACCACCGGGGTTGAGCTACGTGACCGGTGAGTATATACATAGCGCTGGGTTGGTCCCGGAAGGGGTTTGGACTATTTACAGCTTGTCGGTTGAATGGGCAGTGTCTATTGTCTCCCGCGGTGTATTCCGAGCTAGGAAGGCCATAAAAATATCAGTGTTGAACAACTGAGAATATTGAACCGCCATGCATTATGTGGGAACTTTGCCATCACTCTCTGAATCACCCCACGGTCCTAGGTACTAGCGAATACCCGCAATTTAACCGGGAAGACATTTACCAAGCTATAGCAAGTAAAACAAACTTGGCTGTGTTCCTCCAATGTATAAATAGGTACAGGCCTTTGAAATGGCCCAAATTCCTTAGGTCAATACGGTCCACTTGAGCATGTATCTTTTTAGCAGTCAACAATCGGGCAAATGGAATACCCTTTATTACCCCCTTTCCTTAAATACCCGATTTCAAAACTCATCTATTATGCTGCTGCATTCATTCAAGGACTCGAGCAACGGCCAATTGCTCTAGTCTGCTCAATTAAGATTCACACTATGAAGGGCTGAGTTTCTTAATGCAGGGGTCTTCGCCTCCATCCCGGGGAAACCTTGGTTTCAGAAGAGTGAACATGCTGGCTGAAAATGCAAGTAACCATAACAGAATGGCCAAAAGCGAACCTTATTTCAGGTGCAGTTTCAGCGCTAATGCTTTTGGTACTGATACGTAGAGTTTGGGTGTTTACTTCAATGTCCCTGCAACCAACTATTCTCCGTTCGTGAATTCCAGTAGGTGGAAGGGCATCCCAGAGGAATTAAAGCCTCGCCTTTGGCCATTCTCATGTTGGAACCTGCACGATTTTTTCCTAAGCTGTTGCTGGTTCCACCAATCATTTGGACTTGGCCATCAACCAATATCAGGTGGGCGAGTCGGATATTGAATACAGGGATAATATTGCAATAGCTCAAACGTCCGCCGCATGGTGAAACGTTCGGGAGCGCGCGCAGACCGCTTGTTCAAACTGGGTCCCCGCCGCGCGCACCTGGCGATGATAATTATTGATACGTGCTGCGCACTCGCTTCGGATCGCCGCTGCGTTGCAAATATAGAAGGCGTGGAGCGCACGGGCTGTCTTCCGACCTTTCTGCCTACACCACCTACTAAACGCTGCGCGCTCTACCTATCTGGTTAATTTAAGCTATACTCAAACTTTCCGTCCTCGATGAGACATTCCCCGGACTCCGAGTCCTCCATCCCCACGAATCAATATGCTGGGAACGACAGCACAGCACAATGAAATTCACTCCCTCCTCTCGGTCCTCGCCAGCGCGCCATCCGCGCTGGGGGCCGCCTGCACCGGCGACACATGTGTCGACTTCTTCCGCGGGACGGACTGCTACATCCCCAGCTGCGAAGGAAGCCAAGTGCTTCCAGCTCGACAGGTTCGACAGCCTGCGGATCCACGGGACAGGCCTCCTGCGCACCGCCTGCCACGCGTATCCGGATATCGATTCACAGAATGAGATACGCAACAGCGGGAATACTGTGCGTGGGTGACGAGGCGCGCTTGAATGTGCCGTCCCGGATGAGATGGTTTGCACTTGTGGGGGCGGGGCCCGTGATGCGAAGCCTGCGTATCCGATTCAACGGTTATTGACGGAGGCGGCGGGCGGACAGAATTCGCACATACGGCCGCAGACGAGAGGATACGAGCGTGGCTGAATGTACAGGGCTGCCGCGCGTGATCCCCCGCGACTGGGGAGCGCCGTGCGGAGGGGGAGGATTCCGATACGATGGAAAGGAATGGATGCCGCGAACATCCCTGGGACGTATGAACTTATCGGAGCCCGGGACGCGCGACTTCATGGAATAGTCGTATTGATGTCAGCGCGCGAGGTTCAGAGTGAAACGGCGAGGGGAGGATGATGAGAGAGGCCGGGATAACGAGGTGAAGGGCGACGACGCGGTGGAGATGTGGAGGTGTACAGCCCAGCGCCGGCGGCGGGACATGCGGGACATCGCGGCCCTACTCCAGCGCTGCCCCGGGTGGGCAGGGAACGCGCGCGGGCGGCCCGTACGCACTATGGCTCGGGGCGGCAGACGGAGGGAACGGACGCGCGGGGGCGGCATTAACCGCCGACACTGCAACCTTCGTCGTCGCGTCGAGGCGCGCACTGCGGCTGCTGCACCGTCGGCTGCAGCGGTGCAGGAAAGCGGCGATGCCGCCTCCGGGCGCATATGCTCCGGGTCCGCGGCCTCTTGCGTGAGTAGCTCCGAGAGCGCTTGGGCTGCGCGTGCGTCATCGGGAGGAAGGAGCCACTGAGTGCGCACAAAACAAGGTCGCGGGCGGCGCGTAGCTGGTACAACATATAGTCTGCGTTACGGCGGTGATCAGTGGCGGGTCTACCGCGGGCGCGGCGCTTTGCCCTTGACTAAGCTTGATTGTCGAGGTCACTGGGGCGGGAGAAGGGGCAGAATCCAGAGAGCCGTCTTCGTCGCGTGCGGGTCACCGCCGCACAGCGTCGGGAACGCAGCACAGCCGGCGGGCATTGGGATTGGGTGTGCGCCCGGAAGCACCAGTCTACTCGTATGCATTCGTGTTTATTGCGGGCAGCGAATGAAGGACGATGTACTCACATCCAAAGAGACAGAAAGACGTAGACATAGACATAGCCATACACACAGAGGCAGACGAGATAGCAGGCCCCGGACTAACGGTGGCGGCTGCCGACGCGGCAGGAGGGAGCGCGAGTGACGTCGAGGGCGTCGCGCAGCCGAAATCGAACGAATCGCAGGAAATTATTCAGTTCGAGTCGGCGGGCTGCGAAGAGGAACGAACGAAGACGGTGGGAGGAGCATTCGGAGCCGCGGGCCGATGATGCGATCAAAGATGCGGTGCTTTCTGAATCTTTGTCTCCGAGAGAGCGGAAGGCAAGGAGGAGGAGGAGGATATATTATACTGACGCGGTCCCACAATTGGAACTGCCAGTTTACTATGTAGGACATGGTACCCTATGAGGGCAAAAGCTACCTGCCCTATACATAGAACACACGTACTACCAAGAGGGGGGCGGAAAGCATAGGTGGTCCAATAATATCCCCGGCCTGGCTCGGACAAAAGCAGGCTGGTTGCTCGGGTAAAACCTCGTGGGTAGCTCACTCTGATCCCTCAGAGTGCACTCTAACTCCCCGGCAGCCAGGACTCATCAAACCACTTTCAACTCAACAGTCCCTCCGGGCACGTATGCTGGAGTAACTACGAAGAGAAAAAGAGAGACAGAAGAATAAAGAGAGAAAAAGAAGAGTAAAAATTAAATTAAATTAAATCGAGCAGGCAGCTGCGCGGCCGGCCCAGGGCTACAACTCAACCATCCTACTGATTAGGGGCGTATAGTGCTGGATTAATTACCAGCATCGGTTCTTTGTAGAAAATTTCAAAACTATCATAAGCCAGTTTTCCAAGAAGCCCGATTATCTCTGGTTTGACGAGAAGGTCTTTGAAAAATAAACCTGGGTCTGAATAGACTCCACGAAGCTCTGGCAGTGTTTTGAACAGTTTTTGAAAGAATTTATCTCTGATCAGGAGTAATGGGTTATGTTTGCATACAAACATTGCATGGATGGCATCTTCTAGGTGGTTCTTGCAGAAGCGACACAATCTATATTTTTTAGGGACCGGGTCCTTGTACCTCTCAGCCCACCGCATGCGCTCCATGGCAAGAGAATGCCCAGATAGCACGGCATGGGTCAAGGCAAGTCTATGCTTGTTGTTTCGAACATGCAGGTACATTCGAAAGGCGAGAACCTTTTTCACCCACTTTCCGTCTTCCATTACCACCCGATCTGGCAGCAGGTCTCGTGTTCTTGAGTAAGCACTTAGCTCTGCATATATACAGGCTTCCATTGAGTGCTTTACATCGGCAAGCAGGCCTTCGATTGTTTTGACTTCCAGAGCTGTGTCAGAGTCCACCCTCCAGTAAACTGGAATGGGGAGATCAGAGGTGAGTTGATCGACATCGATCGATCAGCGTCACTCCTTCACGCTCTCTTAGTCAGCCGGCTGTGTGCGTTGGCTCGCAGGCTCGCTCATCGCACTCGCTGTCATCTTTGTCTCTGCCTTTTGCCCGCTCGCATCTCCGCTAGACGACGCTGATGGGTCTGCGACGCAGAGGCCTCTCGAATTCGTCTCCTACGTCGCTTGGTGCTTCGATGCTCGTCGTCTCCCTGAGTCTTGCAAACTATTCGGTGTTCTTTCCTCAGCGGACGGAACAGGTTCTTGGCTCTCCTTAGGTAGTGACTGCAGCGCACATTCTTATGAGCGGTCGCAGGATCTTCACTACGTCGCACGATTCCCCGCCTCTCGCTGCCCATACCGCTACCGAGGCCGCTCTAGGCCATCTCATCGTCTATACACTCCGCCTTCCCCTTCTCCTGCTCCCTGGATCTTTGATGCGTCTCCGCCCCAAGCGCTGGCACGCTACGAGGGTCGCGCGTGCCAGTGGGCGCCTCCTCCGCACGTGCGTCTCGCTGCCTCCCTGATCTGCGATGCGCGTCGTTCCCGGCCTTGCGTCCGGCCCATCCCCGAACACGCCGCCAGTAGTGAACGAGCGCGCCTCGCGAGAACGAGTGCGCGTGGGCCCCGCCACGTGTGTGTTCTTCTGCCTCTCTGCTCTGCGGGCGCGCGGCTGCTGAGGGGCGGGCGTGAACTTGAGCCGCCTGATCACGTACATCCCGCGTCCCGCTCTGATTAATATTCTGAGCAGATGCGTACGCCCTCCGTTGCTCACGAGCTAATCTAATTCAGTCTTCATTCTATCCGCGTCCGCCCGTGATTAATGGCGCCATGAACGCACGCGCACTTCGAATTTCCAGGCACCAGATGTCGAGCGCGAGCTCGAAGGGGGCTTGCCCCTGCTCCATTTGTGCGCCATTCATTAAATTTACCCGTCGCTCCCGTCTTGCGCTCTTCGTCCATCACCCCTCTTCCCGTATATCCACTCTGCGGGATGCACGCGCCAGCATACTGCGGCGCTGTGAGTCGTGTGTGCGCGCTACTAGCCAGATGCCTTGCTCCGGGCGGGGTGTGCATACAGCCCTCAGACACCAGGCCTGTTCTGCCGGTGCGCGGTGGCATTTGGTAAGCGCTTCGACGAGCCTTCCCTTGCTCCACATGCATGCTGCGATCGTCGATGCTGGCTTTCCCTCTCCCTCGTCAAGGCGTACTGGTATCGCACACCACGTGCGCAGACTCCACATCACCGTATGCGCGCATCCCGACGGCTGGCACCTCGCCGCGCCAACTCCCCACGCGGCCACCGTCGCTCACGAGCTAATCCAATTCAATCTTCATTCTATCTAGGTTGTATATCCACCATCATTGGCACTGAGTTGCCCATCTTGTGCGTCGCGCCCGTCTTTCGTGAGCCACGCGCGCTATGCTGCTACGGCGCTGTGTGTGGGCAAAAGGAAACTAAATGCAGGGGACCGCGCAGATGTGCTGGCCCTGATGCGTACTGCCGGATGCCTTGCTCGGGGCGGGGCTTGCCGTCGACTCGAGAGGAGTCCATTTCCCTGCGTGCGTGCTGCGATCGTCGACGCTGGCTTTCCTTCTCCCTGGCCTAAAGACCCCAGATATGATGGGCGCCGGCTGACTGGCGTCGCAATCGACGTGCGCAGCCGCCAGCGGATTCACCCCCACCGATGTGTGTGTATGACCGTACTACTATGCGCGCATCCCGACGTCTCGCCGCCAGCTCCCGCACAGCACCACCCTTGCCCCATTAATATTATCGCCACACCCCCGACACACCCCCGGGCAGTCCCGCGGTCTTCTCACTCGGCGCAGACACTCTTGGGTGATTTCATCGGCCCTCTAGCTCCTTGGCTCTCCGCACCCTCGGTCCCTCTATGCGTGCATCTCTCTTCCGAGTGGGAAGAGATAACGCGTCAAAAGGCGCTCCGCGCGTCCGTCCTGATATATGAGTTGCCTCTCCCATCACTGCATTACATAATAAGATTGGCTAACGGGTACCAAGCGCGGTCCAACAGACTTTATCGAGCGAGGAACGAGCTAGGTACGATAAAGCATCTGTCAAGAGAGACTAAGTACATATACAATAACCTGAGAGAATAAATGAATGTGGCGATAAGGAAGTATGGCGAGTCCAACTTCATCAGGAAAACCCTCCTTTGGTAATTCGGTCAGATTACCCCAAAATCTGACTGAATTACCGTCGATTACCACCATTACCGCCTTTTACCACGATTTCCTGTTTTACAACAGTCCCTAGAAATTCGATCAGATTACCGGCCGATTACCAGAAATTACCGTTACTTTACTGCGCTATTCCGATTGTTTACCAGCTGAATACTACTAAGAGACACATGAAAGGAGAAGCACGAATATATTCAATAATGTAGCTATGCAAACAGCGTACAAACGCTATGTTGTTCACTACATACGCTATGTGTACGACTAAGGCTGGCACCCCGCCATGGAGGAGGACAAAATACGCGTAGACATCTATAAAAATACTGGGGTCAGCGGTCAGGACCTGAAGGAAAGAACACAACATACACACAGAGGGGTCATTGAGTGAACCGAGGTGCGACGAAGCGGACGGCGAGGTGGAGTGCTGATAGTGCGAAGGCTACCGAATCAAGTCAAAGGCAAGGAACGTATCGGGCCCGCGGCTGGGCACTCCGCAAAAAAGCGGTGTGTGACAGCTACATACAGCCCAATCGCGCAACCTAATGAATGCTGTTAATCATGGATGCAAGCGAGAACCGGGGGAACATACCGAGGGCAGGAGACGGGGAGGTGCTGTGGCACAGTATCGGAATGGAAACAGTGCGAGGGCCCGAGTCCGGACATGGTGTGACGATCTGAGCAGGTAGTGCACGGCGCAGGGAGAAAGTGCGCACGCACCTGGCTATCTCACAACCACGAAGGACCACAAGTCCTAGCCGCGAGGTGCCGTGTGAAGGATGCGGAAATGGATCCGAGGCTACGGAGAATTGGGAGTGACATCGGCAATGTGCCGCTTAGGCTGCGGAGGCACTCACCTCAGACGAATGACACGTAGTGGAAGGAGCAGGACACGTCGTCGAATGTGGAGGAGACGTGGTGGAGCATGTGGTAAGGCCACGGACAAGGCCCTCGAGCATGAGTAAGGTATGAAGGGATTCAGACATGGACATACCTGTGCATGCCTACACTCTCATCCCAGCGACTCCGGAGCTTTCCAGGATGCCCTGTGGAATCGAATCAAGTAAGTGAATCAAGAGGGACGAGATGAGGAAGAATGGCACCGTAGATGAAGAGGGATGCACTGACAAGCGAGCGCGGACAAGCCGTGTCAATTACGAGTCCTAAAATGAATATTTTAGACTCGTCTTTACTTACCATTATCTGCCTACCGTGAAGTTTTTGGATCGATGACGTTTGTGCTTCGTGGGTGCACAATTTCCCTTTAAGGAAATTTTCGTGTGCGTTTGTGTCTTTTTATGGGCCTCATTGTCAGCAGTTTTGACGCTTTGGTCATTTTCCTTTACGTTTGTTGTGTGACTTTGGGTTTTAAATATGTAATTTCTTTTGTTGTGGTTGCTCTGTAGCCTTGTAAATTTACTTCAATGTTCTCCTGGCCGTGTTACCTCCCTGCAAATATTTTCAATATTTGCGGTTAAGTTACTTTGTCTCTGTGGGTCGAGCGCACTATAATTTGTATTTATTTGGTCTTTGTGACTTTATGTGACTTAAACTCCTCCCTTGGCGCTTTCGCTCAACTTTCGCTGATTTCGTTCGCTCGCTCTTTTCTTCCGCTTTGCATTTATATTCTTAAATCTATGTTCTGTCTTTATGGCCATCCCGAGTACTTCCCGCCGACATACCAAGTGCAGTCATTGACTTTCCACGGTAGTTCTACTCCCTCTGGCGACAGTTTCAACCTCACCGGCTCGCCTGACCTACTGTTGAACCGGTACCACGCGTCTGGAATCGCCTGTTCTATTAAGGCGCTCTCGCGGTCCAGTTCGGCTTCGAGCACTTCGAACAGCCTCAATGCTGCTACGGCGTCTAATGCGGTGTCTGTTGCTTTGTGGTCAGCGTTCGTCTCCGAGCGAGGTGAGCGCGCTCACATTTTATTTGATCGTCCCGCAGATCCTTTGACGACCAGTTGCTGGTCGTCAGGTCTTTGGGGAGCTCGTACCCCAGTATCTCTTCGACGCTGGCTTTCAGTGAAAGATTGCCGTAGGCCTGCTTCGGATATCTGTCTGCTATCGCCAGTTTTGCCATCAGCCCTGTGTCTGTCAGGTTTTTCATGTCCATGTGGAGGTCGTCCCAAATGACGAGGATGTCGCTGGGCAAGCCTACCCCGACCTTTCTGATGTGGGGCGACAGAAGTATTCTTCTGAGTTCGGAAGGCATAGCTTGGTCCGTGGTTAATGTCTGCCTTGTTGAATATTTGTACTGTGCTCACCGCGCATCTTCCACAGGTCTAATACCCATACATCGTTCGCTCTCGCGATCTGCACTAGCCGAAGGCCGATGTGGTCCCATGCAACGGGGAAGATCTGGTAGAGACTCAGCTCGACTATCTGCCAGCCTACCAGGGCAGCTTTGCGCGCCGCTGTCCCTTTGCCGAATCTGGTCTCGATAACTTTCTCTTCGCGGGTGGGACGGCGGTCGGTGAACTCTGTGTCAAATCCTATCACGCCATCACGTATGACTTTCAGCACGCGGTTCGCGTGTTCTTCGGTCTCTACCCTGATCGGTGTGTATTTATCGGGGAACGGCTTCACGTCCAACTGTAAGTAGTTGATTTCGTCTTTGGCGTAGAGACTCACCGGAAGTGCAGCTATCGTATCTTCATCAGTCTTACTTTTTATATTGCCCTTGGCGTTCTGGTGTGCATTTTTTCAGTACTCGTTTTGTTGAGTCCGCCTTAGACTTCTCACAGTCTCTCCACGTTCTATCCGTCTCGGTTAGCGCTGCGCTCTGTTTCAAAGGGCTGCTTACCTTGCCCTACGGGAAATATGTTGTCTCTAATGTCCCCGTCGTTCGCGCGTAGCCAGTTTCCGCCCTGAAAATCCAAAATTAGGAAATATTGAATTCAGGAACGTATCCATAATTACGGCGAGGAACAGTCAGAAAGATATGTTGAACCAATTGGGAGCCAGGCGATTTGCTGCTGATACCAATCAAGACTTGATCCACTTCTGTTCAATAGACAGGATCAGCTCTCGATCTGTGGACAGAGTGAAATGGAAAGGTTGCAAGCAGTCTGAAATTAAAAGGATGACAAAGGGGCTTCAGAAGAAACTGTGGGATGCGGCTCCATGCACCACAAATGAATTTATACCCGGAAAATTGTCTTTGTGCATCGGGATGCCCGTGATGCTGCGAGCCAACGACGCCACCGAGATGTGTATAACAAAAGGTCAAGAGGGCGCGGTTGTCGGTTGGGATGAAAGCGTCGGTCCATTGGGACAGAAAGTACTGGATACTCTGTTCGTCAAGCTCATAAACCCCCCAAAAAATATACAAGTAGATGGCTTACCTCCAAACGTGGTGCCTCTGGTGAGAACTGTGAGCCATGTCACGATCCTCCTCGAAGACGACACCCTGCTGTCTGTTCTCAGGGAACAAATATTGGCTTTAGTCAATTTCGGGATGACGGACTATACGTCTCAAGGAAAATCTAGAGTAATAAACGTTGTGGAATTAGGGCACTGCAAGAATCACATGTCTTACTACGTAGCTCTGTCAAGGGGAACGTCGGCCAAGGGCACCGTCATTGTACAAAATCTGAGCACAGACAAGATAACTGGAGGGATGTCGGGTTATCTAAGGCAGGAGCTGAGGGAGCTGGAAATTTTAGACGAAATCACTAGGCTTCGGTGTGCTGGCCTCTTGCCTCCCTCGGTTACAGGACTGTACAGGGGAAGGTTAATTCGCTCATTCTACGCGTGGAAGTCGACCCACAATGACCCGGTCCATTTTCATCCTTCCATGAGATGGAATGCATCTATGGGTCCAAGAGTGCCAGAGCCTGTAACTTACAGCGAGTGGCGACCCTCTGTGAAAATTAATAACAAAAGAAAGAAGGCGGAAGCGAGCGGAGAAGCCAGTGCTGTTCTGGAACCCCCTGCAAAACGAGCAAAAGTCGACTCACAAGTGAAAGACAAACAGAGGCCATATGGAGCGAACAGCTCGCAAAGAACAGCAATGGCACGACCTGTAGGCCTGATCTGGGACAATCGAAATCATAGCTGTGCTTACGATGCTACTTTCACGACACTGGCAAACATATGGGCAGAAAACCCCGAGCTGTGGAGAGCCAGATTTTCCACGATGAGCGACTTGATGTCCCGGTTTAGCTCAAACCTCACCTCGGTCCAAAATAACCTGTCATCCTTGGAGCAAGCAAGAGACGGTATAAGAAGGAGAATGCACGGACATAATGCTTCGTACTTCCCTTATGGTCCTAACCAAACATCCATAGATAGACTGGCCTCCGCACTGTTCCCCGACAAAACTTATGCACTTGGAAAGCAATCCTGCCCACGCTGCGGCTTCACTGATCCAGTTGAATACAATGTGTTTGAGGCCTGGATGACAGCTAGCCTGAACGACGAAACAACGGGTAACGACCGCGTTCCGTTGCGTACCTGGATGCATAAATACATGACCCGCGGACGAAATCGATGTCCTGCATGTCGTGCCCGGCATATAAGATGCAAAATGGTGATGCTCACCCGGACGACGAATGTACCTGGGATCTTGTTAATCGATGTGAACGATGCAAGGTTTACCTTCGACGAAGAGCTAGCATTCGACTGCGACAACCAATTGGTCAGAGTAAAGCTCAGAGGCATAATATACGGCGGAGGGGGGCATTTTACCTCCAGGTTCATTGATGCAGCCGGCAACGTCTGGTTTCACGATGGCATAGCAACAGGCAGAAGATGTGTGCCAGATATTCAGTTGAGGGAATTGAACGCAGGCAGTTCTTTGCAAAGGTGCGGCGAAAAAACGGCAGTCGCAGTGATCTATGCACAACACTGATCGAACTTCGGCGGTGGGCTGGGTGGGCAAGCGGGGCGATGGAGTTGTCTTAAAGTCAGTAGCGCAGGTTCGGACATCAGACCGTTTTGATAGCCGCACAGTAAAATGAAATCCGGCCCGGACTCGTTCTGCCATGCGCATGCAATGGCCCCTAAAGCACAAGTGAGCTGAGTGAATAATGGTCAGAAGCAGGGGTTTGCGGAGAGCCGAGAGGCTCACATAGCCTTCGTGGGGTATCAGGTGGTGTACGGGGGCCTCGTAGACGCAACTTGGAAAGTGCGAGGGGCGGTGAGCAGGGGAAGGTGGGGGGAAAGGAAGAAAGGTGTTTATGATTGTTGTGACAGGATCAAAACAAACCATCCTTTTGCGTGCACGTGCACATTGCCGGTTTAGGGCTGGGCATCATCGACTTATCAACATTTCGATGTTCCCCTCTCCCTTTCCTTCATTTGATATTTGAGGACCGATCCTGCCATCCACGAGTCAGCTGAGTATCTTGCACTCAAATGGATGAATCCGAGACTCATTTCTGTGATTTGGAGCCATTAGAAATTTTCATCATAAGGTAATGTCGGTAATTGTGGTAATCTCACCAAATTACTGTGAATGCCCCGAATCTAGTAGACACTTTGGAAATTGGGGTAAATTACCAAAGGAGGGTTTTCCTGATGTTTAAACTACTACCACCGCTCCTGCAGCACAATCTTGTGCTTGACTCCCGTGGTCTTATCCGTCACCTCATACGTTTTACCCTTGTCCTGTGCCATGCCTATCAAACACGCACCCACTATATAGACCCCCACTGCGACTACTGCAGCGCACGCCACGACGATCCATCTGAATGGGAGCGGGGCCGGTAAGCCTGATGCGCGCAGCAAGATGTACAGCGCGGCGTAGCAGAGCGTCGGATCGAGCACGAGCCAACCGAAGAGGATGACGTTCCAGATGACGGTGACGAGATGCGCGGGGATCGAGACGACGGAGATGACGTGCATGACGAGGAGGGCGAGTGCGCGGATGGCGAGGAGTGAGGCGGCGAACAGGAGGAAATTGTGGCGCTGGTCCAGGGATCAGCTACTGATGTGCCAAGAACGAAGGACGTACAGTCTCTTGTTCAGATTCCGGGTCCGGATATTCACTGGCGTGCTGAACCCGGAGATCAGTTTCCCTTTCCAAGCACTTGAGAAGGAGTGAGGGACGAAGGACGTACGTGATCTGATCCGGATTCCGGGCCCGCCAATTCTCTGAGGCTCTGGATGGGGGTCAGCTTTCCCTCTCCGGGCACTTGATAAGGAGTGAAGACGGACGTACATTTTCTGGTCCAGATTCCGGCTCTGGCAATTCACTGAGGCGCTGAACGGGGGGTCAGCTTTCCGTTGCCAAGGACTTCAGCAGGCGTGAAGGACGAAGGACGCACATTTTCTGGTCCGGATTCCGGGTCTGGAGATTGAGATTCACGTTTCCTCACGTGGATCCACAGCATGAAGGATGAGATAGCGATATCGAGGCTGACGAAGTTATAGACGCCGATGATGGCATGGGCAAGCCTGTCTTGGTGCAAAGCTATGGTCAAAAGAGCGTTGTGGTCCACGTCGGAGGGCGGTCGGTACATGACGGTCTGGGCGATCACCAGCGCCAGCCAGGCAGCAACGAGGAGCGTTCTTAGAGTCGTCCTGATTCGGAGACTGATGGTAATTTCATACCAGTCTCGCTCGATGTAGTGCAGCAGAGCCATTGTGGAGGCCGCGATCATGATGTTGGAGAACTGCTCTGTGAAGTAGAGCATGGCGTAGAGGGCACGGGATGAATGAGTGGTGGGGTGATAATGAGTGAGGAAATAGGCGCGCAGGATGTATAGTGCCAAAAGAAAC
Source organism: Mycena latifolia (assembly GCA_029289555.1). Taxonomy (NCBI): domain Eukaryota; kingdom Fungi; phylum Basidiomycota; class Agaricomycetes; order Agaricales; family Mycenaceae; genus Mycena; species Mycena latifolia. The sequence continues at coordinate 234,780 of JARJLE010000020.1, forward strand.
ACGAGGCCGGGAAGAAGAATGACAAACAGCCGTTTGCCGCACCCAACGTCCACTCCTCTTGCTGCGGCAATGCAATGGAAGGATTGGACTGTGGTGACGACGATGGCGAGAACCGTGAAGATCATCATTGTCATGGTGAGGTAGGGGATTGGCGTGACCATAGACCAGTCGGTTTTGGCATGAGTGACCCCTGCAAGGCTCGCAAGTATAGTCACCAGAAAGAAGGAGGGACCGAACATCGTAAAATGCGGGCGCCTGAGGAAGCTTCTCAAATTTATGGGCAGCGAAGGAAGAATCACGCAAGTTCTTGATTGACAGATGCCGAGACCTTTGGCAGATATGAAATGCTAGAAACCGAATACAACACCTGCCCTTGTTCCGTTTACGGTACTGTAATATGTCGATCGAATCAACAGTCACGTGTCACGCATCCCTCGATATCTGATCGGGGTCACAAATTTTGCGGGTTGTCGACAAGACTTTCCGACTTTCCGCCACGAATGAAATTCCAGATCGGGGAATTATTTTTGGCAGATCGGCATCGCATCGTCCTTGCCGCAGAGCTGCCGCTTTGTCACACTAAGTCACAGTAGTGTAACGGGGCTCCATCAAGCGAGAGAAAGTGTCGTAGAATATATTTGAAGGCAATACAAATCAAGGCAGAGGAGTGCTATTGTACATAGGTGATGGATAGTAAGGCCAATAGCCACCGGGTCCCCCAGATGGGCCGGGATACATCACCGGCGTGCCAGGCGGATACAAAAAATACTGCGGAATAGGGTGCGCTGGGGGCTGTTGGTGCTGAGACGACGGGGGATGTGGGCATAGTTGGGGTGTAGGTAGGGGTGTGGTCGTTGGAGCGATTGCCTTTCCCCTGAAAATTTATAAGGGCCGGCTGATAGAACACTGGGAGCTGCTACATACTTGACTCGTTTTGCCTTGCCTCCACTGTTGGCATTTCCTCCGTAAGACGGGTCACCCGTTGGTACGTGGCGCATCTTGACCTTGGGCATCATCGTCTGTCGGCACCGGGACTCGTTGGCATTTGGCATGATGTACTGTGATGATGGCAAGACAGTGCCGTTGTCCGTGTCCATGAGCATGTTGTCCAGTGCTGCTGCTAGGTCGCCCAGATGAGGTAGCTTTGAAGGATCTGTACGAGGCCTCCTGAAGCGCGCTGCCAACCGTTCGAGCTTTTCCGCAATGATGGTGAGGGCACGGGGTTCAGGGACGACAGGTTCAGTGATGTCAATCAGGGAAGGACTAGTGATCTGTTGGCTATCTCCAGGCTTGGCGAACAGCTCTACAGGAACCCCAGGCTCGTTGAAGAGGTCTTGGACAGCACAAATATGCTTGCAATAACAAATCAGAGGGAAGTCAAGACACGTGCAGGTGTATGTGTCGAGGTCAATCTCATAGACCTTGGATGGATCAGATTGTGACCGAACAAGGTACGCGCCGTCTCCGACATGCTCTATATCGGTCTTGGAATATGTCTTGGCCCGGTCGATTATAGCCTGTCGTTTCTTGACTTCGACATCCGGACCCTCGAATCCAAGCTCTTGCCGGCGCTGCTTCAGAGCATAATACGGCAGGACACTGTCGAGGAGTGTACTGAGTAAGTGGTCCAGCCGACGATTCCGTTTTCCGAGCAGAAACTTGAACTTGAGAACGTGGTGCCAACTAAAACTCATCAGGGATTTTGATGGAGAAAATGAGGGAGGTGACGCACGCTTCAATCAGCATATTCGTGTCGCATGCCTCGAAAACAGTCCGCGGTGTCCGGTATACTGCCGACCACATCTTGACAACTTTTTCGGACATCCAGTACTGATTTAGATAGACGAGAAAGTCGTGTGGCGCAATCCGCTGGATCTCTGCCCATGCTTCATTGAAGGCAGTGAGGTCGGTGATGCAGATCCACTTCTTGAGGAGCTCCCAAAGCTGCGGGTGTGTTGCGATGTGAAAGTGCTGTTGCCATGCATGCAGCACGTGCCACCAGCAGAGTAGGATGAATGCGTGATATTCAGAGATGCATGCGTTGATCTGCGGCCAACAAAAATCTGACATGATCTTGCGCGAAATTGTGAACGGAGATCTTAAGCGGTTCAGCCGTAGGAAGTACAAAATTGTCGCGTATGTGCCGTCGGTTGCGAGCATCCAAGCAATCGGTATCCCTTGTCAAGGTCAGGAGATGGACATCGCGTCGAAATGGAGATATCCTACCGTGTGCCCATCGGTCGCGTACCACCAGCGTCGTCAAATTTAGGTTCTCGTACATTGTGACGTTATGTGTCGCGTCGATGCAGAGTAATGGCTCGCCATATTTCTGGAACATTTTCTTCTGCCATTGAGTCTGGATCATCAACACAAAGAGATCTGGGGCGAGGTTAGAATCAGGAGGTGGGGGGTCCGTCTTTGACTTGAAACCAAGGAGATGATCCTTTGCGCGAAGCCGTTCCACCCATCGGAGCGTTGAAATTCCGTCATCTGAATGTAGGCGAGCAGTCTCGGCTTCAATCTGTTTCTCGATTCGCCGAATGTCACGAAGCTCAATAAATTCGGTACGATTTGCAACGTAATTGTCGTCCTTGTCCCGCTCGAAAAGATCATCTTGGTCATAAATCCCCCGATGGAGCAGATGAAGCTAAAGAAAGAATTGTTGAGTCCAGTCGCCCGCTTCAATGACCACCGTTAACTTGCAATATGATCAGGCGCGACTTTTTGCCGAAGGAGCCCAGCAATATATTCTCTTGTAGGCTTTGGAATCTGCATGAACGGAAGGTTTGCGTTGCCGAGCGGATGGTCATGCTTGTCCGAATAGTGTCCCAGCACTGTCGACGTTTCAGGATACTCCTTGACCAGAAGCGTGCATTTGCACTCTGTTCGTTTTGTGCCGCGTTTTCGGTTCCATTCAGGATGAAGCTTCGTGTAGGGTTTCATGCCGCCAGTACCCCTCTGGAGCAGACATAGCGGAGGGATCTTGTAAAGACGAGCGTGGGTGGGTAGCTGTTGACAAGATGCAATTCAATGCCTTGCTGTTCTTGCTCTTTGACGAGCCAATCTTGAAAATCGGACCAGCAATCCCATCGCAAAGCATACTTTGATGATGCAGAGTCGTGCTCAAAGGAGCCTATTGCAGGCTTGGGGGGTGTTGGGTCTGGATGGATCCGAAAGTCGATCTGAGCAGGGAAAGTAGGACTCGAAGCACTGAAAGGATTTGAGGATGAGGAGGGAGGAGCACGGTCTAGACGGAATCTCCCAACAAAGCCGGACATCTCCTTGGAGTCCTGATACTGGCGGGCACGTTGCGGGCAAGAAAACCGAGGCCGACGGATGCGTCGCGCGAAGAAGAGTAGTGTGACTAGTGTGACATCTCGCGTTTTCGAGCACAAGCGGTCGCATTCAAAGAGATAATCTACGCTTCGGAATACAGGAATAATACATCTACGAGAGGTACATACATCTATGGTATAAAGAAGAAGGGGGTTAAAACGAAGGGAAAAGAGAGGGACCATGGAGTAGTAGGGTAGAATAGATTATATCATGCAAAACCGTCGAGAGTATCATCGGGAGTAAGGAACGAGGAGAAGCTGCGGGATCCCGGGGAGGCGGGCAAGGATGTGCTGGGTGCAGTTAATACAGAATAAGACATGGAGGGCTGCGATGGTACTGGGGAACGGGGGATCGTTACGGTTAGGCGCGGGCGTTTGGAGTGTCGAGATGCTGCCCAGTTCTCAGCGACTATTTCCGGCTCAGAGCTGCCGCTCCTCTGCTTCCCGCTTACCCGCTGGTGCTTCTTCGTCCGGTCGTGCTCATCCTCGGAGCTACCAACGATCTCAATAACCTCCGAGCCTCGCTTCCCTCGCATGCGAGCTACCTCGCCTTTGTCGACCGCGACAGCAGTCAACAGGTTCTTCTCCCTCCATGTGTGAGCTGTGGGTGCTGATGACCAAGGCCAAGGAGCATCCGGGTCGGTGAGGAGACGTCGGAATTGAGCATCTTCGTCGCTTCCGACCACGCCGAGGGACCGAATGAAGAGAGCTTCACCAGCCTTGAGCTCGTGAACGTAGTTGTGCTTTAGCGTGACCCAAGTGGAGTAGTCTGTATTATAACATTGATACGAAGATCTTGTGTCGTACGACCAGAACGGCCAAGAGGGGAAGTCCTGGATGCCCTCGACAATAGCAGGGTGGTTATTCTTGGCCCAATTGACGAGGACAAAGGAGCGCTTCGCAGCCTTGGCGAGCGCTGTGTTGGTAGAAGGTGTGTGTGCGGATGGGGCCGGTGCTGGTGAGCGACTGCAGAAACGGGAGAATGAGGGCGTCGGGGAGGGGGACATTACTTGAGGGAGTCGCGCTTCAAGCTCTGCTTTCAGTTTACGCTCCTGCTCCTCAATGAGTTTGATGGAACGTGGCACAGTGTCACTGTATTCACGGATAGCATTGAATGCATCAAGGGAAGCTCCTGTGAGGTCGGGTAGCTTGTATGATGGAGCAGGTGGGTCCTCGCGATGGCAGAGGCAACCCCCAGATTCAAGGCAGTGCGTACGACACATAGCGAGAGTGCATAGCGTATTCACGTGGCTTTTGTGGCAGTGACCAAAGGAGCACCTTCGAGCTGGGCGATGGGTACTAGGCTGATCTTGTCCTGGGGCCCGGCTAGAAGACTGTGTGTGGCGGGGTGCGTGGATAGTTGGGGAGTCACCAGGCAGGAAGAAGTACCAGTACGGCTTTAAATCCAGGTGCTCGCGCCCACACTGTATATGGTGTGTTAAATTGGTTTGAGGGATACTTCAGATGTTGCATACCCTGAGGAAGGAACGGCCTTTATGGGGACCTTTGGCACAGCGCATGAGCTGGATCGCAGCGCCGCATGTACGCTTCGGACAGAAAAAGGTGGGGTCATCGATGTGGGGGGCCATTCGAGAAGACTAGGAGGGTTGAAGATTGAGGGCAGGAAGAACGGGAGAGCGAGGTTGCAGCGGTCCCAGTGGGACGATGTGGAAGGCGGGAGGAGACGTGGCTGACAGCTTCGTGACAAAGCGGTAGCTCTGCGGCAAGGACGACGCGATGCCGATCTGCTGAAAATAATTTCCCGATCTGGATTTTCATTCGTGGCGGAAAGTCAAAAGTGGTCGACAAGGGGGTCCAAAGATAAGAAAAAATGATATCACCTACAATTTTTTTTGGCCAGCCCGTTAGGCGGTCAACCTACCAACCTACCATGGGAAACCTTCCTTTTTGGGAACGGGTATCTCCGGAAGGCGCCCAAGTAAGCCTTCGAGCTCCTCATGCGGTACAACCAGCGGCAACAAATTTCTGGCATCTTAGTAGTTGACCTATCCATAAGCTTCCACCTCTTGATGGTGCTTATTCACTCCGGGAACCTTTGCTGGTGCAAAGCACACCTCAATGTTAGCTGGACGGTATAAACCTGTGCTACGTACGGCCAAATATAGCTTCGTTCAACTTCCGTGGTAGGATTAGCTGATATTCCAGTCATTCAGCACGAAACTTACCTCCTTCTTGCCGTTTTTGAGCTCCACTACCGCCGTGAAATTTCCGACCGTAGTCCTGACCTTCCCAAATGAATTCTAGATGCGGTCAAATGTGGTCTGGATGATTCGGGCGCCATAGTGACCTCAGTCTGATACCCCGAATGAAAAATTGCCGCACTTGCATGTGTTTAGTCCCCACATTTGTCCCAAGCTACGACGAACATTGCTCTCAGGCTGATCTAGCCCCTAGGATGTCGTGTAAACATCTGTGGAAGTCTTATCAACGTCGAAAGACTAGCCGCAGGCCCGAAGGACGACCAGGGCTTCAACTTGGGCCAAAATAAAACTGCATACAATTTTTTTTTCTGGCGGTCGGGGACCAACCTACCTACCCTACCCCATATGGGCAATGCTTATCTTTGGACCCCCTTGGTTGTCGAAGTGTTGAAATGGTATTTTCGGTCACGCATCACGCCACACCCCGTGTCGAATTGATTGAATACAACAATAAACCCGTCAGCGGTAAGGTGGACAGAGATTCGGCCAAGACACCTGTATTTAATTGGACTTGAATTCGACAGTGCTTGGTTGGTTAAAAAGGTTTCTCGAATGCGATGGCCACCAACAGAATACTTGCCGTCATGACGACATTCCTTGCCGGAATGATCATATTACCGAGCACCCACACACATCAGCCCAAGGTGTCTTCAGCCCCTAGATGATTATCAGGAAGGCAGTGCTGGGATCTTAGGTTGTTCAAGTTGGGCATGGATAGATTGTCGGATAGCTGCTGCAGTGTCTCCGGACCTCTGGTACTATTTTCGACCGGGCAACTGTCCACCTTAGTATTTATGGCTAGTTCTCGAAAGCCATACTGGCTCTATACAAGCCACAGTGTATCGGTGAAAGGGTTGCTCAGGGTCTAGGGCTGCAGAGTGCAAGATGAACAAAACCCAACCATCGAGTGACCCAACCATCGAGTGACTGAGAATTGAACCAAATCGAAGTAACAAGATGGCCAACACACCAACCACTCAAACAATTGAACTTTGAACACCAAACACCTTCTTTACTGCCCCCCTCTAGTTGGTCCTGACGAGCTAGGGTCTTTTTAGACTCAAGTATAGGTCTAAAGGAGACCAAAGCTGAGACGACTTGGTTGACTTTGTACTGCTGGAAGTAACTCCGAAGAGGAACTCTCTAGACAGGAGTAATGCTTCAATCATGGATTGACCAGGTCAACAATCGAGACTGAGTATCAGGTTTGGTTCGATTTATAGCTTCTCAGCTGTAAGGCACAAGTAACGGCTGGTGGGCTGGCAAGTTGTTTGAACCAAAGTTCGGGTTTTTGGACACAAGTCCCATTATTTCCGTACTCAGGACCTTCAATAAGACCCGTACCATCGTACTCAGGACCTTCAATAAGACCCACACAATCGTACTCAGGACCTTCATCAGGAAGACCCGCACAGTTGCCTTCAGTCGAACCTTTAAAACGTGGAGAGGGGCAATGGTGTTAGCCTCACACACTAACTGGGGTTACGACGTCCGACTTTAACTTAGGTTCAACGATATTCCATCAAACAGATATAACATTGTGAACCACTCCAGCCATCAGACTATGACTAAGGGCCTCTTGTTAGGAGGCACTCACTCACAGCCCTCCGGCCGACATTCACTGGGGAAATACTACAAAATAGAGAGTTTGCGCAAAAGCCGCAAAAGCCGCACGCGGCTTTTTTGCATTGCGCAAAGCCGCACGGGGAAATCTCGCCTGTGAGCCCTGTAACAAATGTATATGAGCAGAATGTGTATGCTTTTGCGCTGTACCGGCCGTCGGGCCTGCTGTCCGGTGAACCTGAACTGCCAACTCCAACGAAGTGAAGGTATGACATGGGTGACGTCAGTCTCGCTTGTGTTTTCTCATCTATCTCGGGGGACGAGGGCCACTGAGGGTCGCTGTGGATGCTGTCGTCGTCCGATGGCAGATGGCTCCCTTCTATGCTCAGCCAAGGTGGGCTTTCATCGCGCGCGGGGGAAGCGTGTGCAGAATGTATTTCGGGAGCTTCATCGTTGTTCTTAGCCTGTAAACGTGTCGAGCGCCGTGTTCGGGTCGGAGAGGGACTGGCTTTGGCATGTCCCTTGCCGCAAGTCATTGTAGAAACTGACACCTGAGGACTGAGTGGCTCGCTGGAGCGAAAATCAAAGCGGTATTGATGCGGTCACATGTTGATTTTTCCACACTTGGGCCACCAAGGCGTCAACATGACATTGTGTATTATTACAGACCAGTTTCCAACTCCAAAATACTAGTTTTGAATTGGTTTTAAAGGTAGTAATTTAAATCAACCCCGCGGCTTTGCGCAATGCAAAAAAGCCGCGTGCGGCTTTTGCGGCTTTTGCGCAAACTCTCTAATGGCTGGCTATATATACTAAAAGTGTTAATCTATTACTAAGTGATCCTGGGTCTACCTAACTCCTAACAGGCTGGATAATGGGTCAGGTGCGATCAGGTAATTATGCCATTGGTTGGGGCTTGCTCCTGAATGTCATACAGGTTCCTGAATTAAAGTCATAGTACTTTCCCCTGGTTCACAAGTTGAGTGCTGAATAACCTCATTCCAGTACCTCCCTTTACACTCTCGAATGTCGGAACAGCTCCGGGTTATCCGTAGCTTTCTGTACATACCCGAAACTTCCATAAAGGATGCTCGGTTACTTCGTTACAGCTTACTTTGTTGAGCTCGGATGAGTCATCATCAAAAGTAAGCATGTCCCGGCCAACTCCGACACCTGTCGATCCTCCGGAACTCCCGTGATGATCACGTGAGGTGTCGCGTCGCGTACTTCGCACAAACAGTACTACACTTGGCAGACTTTTATACACCAAAGTAAGTCCCAGGACTTCAACCATCATTTGCAGAGTGGATATAGTGGATAGAGTAAAGCTCTTTGGTAGTCGGCATCATATGGCCTGATAGCTGATCATGCAGAGCCCATGATAGCCCTTTGGAGGTGTGCCAAATATAGCATTAATGCATATTTCCATCGCTGGCCAATTTGGCCGCGTATCATCGGAAAGAAGGTAGGCATCCCACAAACAGTTCCATATAGTTTCCCTGAATTTTAGATGCAGTGTGGATGGACCAGTGAATTTCCGTCGGCCGACACCCCCAACATGCGCAAATACTAGGAAACCAGCGGCCCAGTGTTGTAGTTAAGGGTCTTATTAAGGGTGCTCCCCAAAATTAAGACGTTAAGTCTGGTTAAGACTTATTAAGGGCAACCAAATTAAGGGTCATATTAAGGGCTATTTCCGAAAAGGGCTGGTCCCGCCGCTGCACCAAAATCATTCACAAAGAGGTTCTACATGCATAATTAACCTTCGTAATCATCCCCGGAACCCTCCTGAGCACCAGCGTTGGGCTTTTCCTCACTGTGCTCAGCTGCAAGAAGCTCCAGGTATAAGCTTTCTTCGGAGACAACGCGTTCGCGTCTAGCGACTGTGATGGGGTTCTCAATCACCCCACCGAAGAGGGACGCCAGGGTAGTGGGGAACCAAGAGCGCAGAGTGTGGCGCCGAGCGGGTGCTGAGTTTTGAGGCGGCATGGGAACACTCGGGGGCAGGTCTTCATCTTCGTCATCCGTACCGTCGTTGTCGGAGACCGTGTCCAGCTCTCGCATCTCCGCCTGCCATTCTGCAACCTGCTTTCTCCATGCGACAGACGACTGACGTCTTCCCACCCTCATCACCCTAAAAACCCTAACCACGATGTCAGCCCCCCAAAAATCGACGAAGAAAAAGTCGTTTCTCGATGCGATTGCGTCCGACCCTCCCGCTACACGCGCGTCTACACGTAGTGCTAGTTCTAGCACCCCTCTCGCATCGAGCCCCACACTGTCGGCAGCAGCTGTGGACCCTCCATCATCACTCTCGACATCTCCTGGTCCTTCCACCGCCAATCTTTCGGCTCCTGTTGCCGGATCGACCTCCACCGTTCCCAAGCCTCAGCACTCGCAGTCGGCCAAGGATCAGCAGGCAGAGGCTACGCATTTCAAGAAGGATTTCATTACTGCATCGACCCAGCGCATTGAGGACGCTGCTACCTTCGATGAGCTCGCGTGCGTCTTTGGGGATGTCCTTCAGTGGACCGAGGGCAACAAGACCATTAGTGTGGAGTTTGGGAAGGTGCTGAGGGCGATACAGGAGCGACTTGTTAACCATTTGACCATCGTCCGTGAGTCCGAGACAACCACCTCCTTCAGTTCTCTTCTTCTTCAGTCGGTTTCTCCGGCGTTGAAGCAACTATCGGAGCAGTCTGCAGCGCAGCACAAGGCCATCGCCTCGCTCGCTAAGGAGCTTGAGAACGTCAAGAAGCCTCATCCTTCTTATGCCGCGGCTGTCGCGTCGGCGACTACGTCACTGCCTCGCGCGGCTCCCGTTCCTAAACCCAAGCCACCCCCCCTTCCCTCTCCTGCTGAGGAGCGCTTGTTAGTGCGCTTCGATGGTGACACACCTGCCATCCTAGCCGCCCCGTATCCCGAAATCTTACACCTCACCAACGCGCAACCTTCAGTCCCTCTCCCTCCCATTGTTGCTCTACACACAAAAGCAGAATGCCGCTAGCCTGTTCATTGTCCCCGCCTCCGCGGCCGATGTCAACGTTTTGACCGCAGAGTGGGCACACTGGTCACCTGGTATCTTTCCCGGAGCTCGTATCGCACCTGTCGCCGTCCATTCCCACCTTCAAGTCGATGGGATCCTGTTCAGTGACGTGGGAGAAATGAAGGACTTGAAGCGGGAGTTTGAACTGAAGAATCCTGACCTCGGTAAGGTCATTGGTTTGCCGACGTGGGTCAATCGACCCCCATCGGAGTCGCAGATTGCGGCGATTATTTCGAGTGGGCGCAAACCCAAAGTTGCAGGGTCCCTCTACTTCCTCCTGGAGTCAAAGGCCAAAGTCGACCTCGCTCTTTCCCGCGGTCGCATCCTCCTGTGCTCGTTTAGTCCCCTCGTCTCTCGCGGCTTCCCCCATCTCCGAGTCTCGCAGTGCTGGAAGTGCTACAAATACGGTCACACCAAGGCTCGCTGCAACGTGAAGCAGCCCTGCTGTCCGACCTGTGCACAACCATCCTCTGTGTCTCATTCTTCACCGTGCACTGGCCCAGTGACATGCCTGAATTGCCAAGGACGTCATCGCACGGACTCGTACTCATGCCCAAAGCGTAAGGAGCTCGCGCTCTCCCTCGCCGCTCGGCAACGGGAGCTTCAAGCATCCCTTGACAAGACTTCCGCACTCCCCCTTCCTTATATCCGCCCCGTCTCTTAATTATTCCTTAATTACTTTTTCCCCTCCGAGACTCATCTAAACCCCATTGTCGAACCTCTAATACTCCTTATGTGTCCCTTCACTATCCCGTATGTCCCACCTTCACTACCTCTTTCGCTTCCACGATATTTTCTACCTCTTTCTTTTTCGTTGATATACATAAGTTCATCTTCAGCTACAGTCAGCTACCTTACTTATTCATGCTTCGGCAGTACTGCTACATAGCCTATTGGGCCAGATATAGCGTAACATAGAAATTCAACTCAACTCAACCCTCATTGTCACTGTCATCAGTGTCGCTGAGAATCGCATAGGCGTACCGCGGAACGGAGAGCAATGTCTGGACCCGCGAATCCGTATGATTCTTGCGGCCACCTCGTTCTTCCACGAGGCCCTCTGCTTTCTGTTCGTCATGGATGTAACGCGTGACCTGTCGTTGTTGAGGCGCGTCGAGTGAGGAAAAGCAATAGGGACGAACCTTTGCTTGTTGCCCCATTTTCTTAAGTCCCAGGCGATTCCTTTTCTTGTTCTTTTAAATTTTGTTCGAAAAATCCGAAAACCAGTGTTCGAGCCCGGCCTGGTTGACAACGAGATGAAGTAGTTGGAGAGCGAAATTAGCAAGCTGGAGAACAGCTTTATTTGTCTGGAGCATCTCCCAGAACGGAATGGGATCGTCGGCCTGTATTTCAACATGAGGTATAATGAGAGCCCGGGTCTGATTAAAAGGACGCCACGCGGGCAAATAAATCCCGCCCGTGTGTTCAATTGTTGCATGAGGGACACCTTTGAAACCAAACTGATTACCACTGGTCAAGCCTAAAAACATTAAGCTTGGTGGATATGAAGCACTGCGGGATTTGGGTGATTGGCGGGTAAAGTAAACCCGCTGGACGGCATACTCAGTAAATCACTGTCGATAGTGGACATCATAAAAACGATCGCATAATTGATTTCACACTACTAGTAGACCTCCATTGGGTTAATTTACTGACACGGAAACAAACGGGGGCTCGTCGCATCGCCGAACTAGGGCACAAACCGCAAATGTGAGTCGGTAGTTCCCTCCGGGGCATGTGTGAATGTGTGCACAGCAAGTGTGAGTTGTCCCAGATGCAGAGAGCAGCAAAAGCTGGTCATTCTGCCTTGCAACTCGTCAAACAGTTATTTTTGGGATGAAATCACATCGTGTACACGCCGTATGTCTGTGAATTGTATTCTGTGCACCTGGTGCCCACCGGATGAGTATGAAGCTACTATAAATGACTCCACTAAATATTTAGAGGGATTCTCTCATGCAGCAGAAGATCTCGTTGAAAACACCGAAATATTCAATCTGGTCTATTATAATGGTCCTGCGCAAAATGTGAGGAGGCCATGCCATGCAGAATCGCAATTTGATTCCAGCCATATAATTTTATTGCGGCCAGGGTGGCCATCCTTGTCGCGGGGATCAAAAATGTCATAAGACGGAAAAATTGGGCCGCGCCCTATGTTCTGCAAGAAGCTGTAATATTGACAGTAATCTCCATAAACCCACATATTATCCTCCAGCTGAACTGGCAGTGAAACTGTGGAAGAAGACGTCCGAAGACTTTTTGTGGACTACTCAAGATACTGTCGGTTCCGAGTTGGTGCTATTTCATTTACAGACCCTTCACACGGACTCACAGAACAGTATATATACAGTAGTCATTGACGAAACCCAAACAAACTGGTGGCCCCCTTGACAATTGGCCTCGTTCTTGTCGTCTAACAAAATAAACGCTATCATCATCTGTGGAGCGGAGTGGGGGAGGCACCTTCCGTGCCGGAGGTGCTGCCAGGTTTAGGGGTGACCCGGGAGGAATGTCAAGCTGTTCCGACAGAGCAGAAATCCATGTCATGCTGGGACAGCCCAGCTGGCACGAGCTCTGGCAGACCCTCCGGGAGACACTGAAGGTGTATTCCCGGGGGGAGAGACGAGAACTCAAGCAAAAATGAAGTGGGATGGCTGGGCAAAAGAAAGGTCGAGCGACCGCAGCCCGGGCGAAGACATGGCATGGGGAAGCAGAACAACACGCACTTGGCGTCGTTTGTCTATGCTCTGCGGTGCGGAACCGGCCGGCGGTCTCCCACGGGAAACCGTGCGTCCGCGGCTCGTGCCCTGGCACGTGGGGACCCGGGTCCCAGCATATCTTATCCACCGTTGGTAACCTCCAGCTGATGGTTTGCGCTTAAGAAATTCTGGGATATATTAGCCAGACTCCGGCGAAATTGAGCACTTGGAGCAACCGGCAACCCGGTGGATGAAAGATATATGGAGGAGATCGCCGGTGGACGGCATCTTCCGCCGTGCTTACCACGGGTCACGGCATCGATCCGCAGATGAGATGGCAGTCGGCATCTGCTGATGGCCGTCATTCGCTAGCGTCCTTTGACAAATTGATATTCTAGGGACATTGGATCTAACTTAAAAAGAAGTTGTTTAACCCCACCCTCTTAGGGGCATTGCTTGACATTTCTTCTGAAAGGTGCTCTGAATGGGTGAATCTGCAGTCCAATGTATGTATTTTCCCACTGAGAGTGAACATAACAACTCGGATCAATGGGATTCCCAATGGGTCAAGACTCACTGGGATGGTGGCTGTGGCTTCAGTTGGGATTCGGTTGGGATCGAGGGACCGTTGGATGATCAGTGGGAATTGATGGGATCTTGTTGGGTTCGCTTAGGACCCAACTTGGGTTATCAGGAGTTCTACCACATTCACGGTTCACACATCTGCCTAGTTCATTGCACGCTTTGCCCTGCACATGTATAATTTAGCAACATAAACAAACTTGACATCAGCAAGTTGCTGTAAGTGATATGGTGAATGTTCATGGTGTAATAGTGCAAGATTCTATGTTGATTGTACATTGCATAATGCACAATATAGTTGTGTGTTCACATTAACACACTTCCTACGCCCGAAGAATTGTACATGTATCTATTACAATGTGTACACAGGTGGTTCAATGTTCACCTTGTATTGTACATATTTTTTGTCGAAAAAAGCTTTTGTACTTCCTCGGCGAACAACACTCTCATCTCATCTCATCTTGTTGTCCCACCCACGATTGCCGCATACCCATCCGGATGTGCGATGATCTAGGCTGTATTCCCTCCCTGGGCCGTCGCTCTAACTTCCGGGCCTGCCTACCCGCGCAAGTGCAGCGTTCAAACTTGACGCAGCTGGCAAGCGGGGCTTGCACGCTGCTCGGCGCTCGCATTCACCCGAGTATTCTCTTGGAAATTGGGGGCGGTAGAAGCCCTCTGCTCTCGAACTCATCTTTCGCCGCTCTCTGTGCCTGTATCTGGATCGCGTCCTCCACTCCTATACCCTCTCGCAGTGTCCCACCCCGAAGTACTCCTTCTGGCACGGAAGACGGTCGATCTGATCTTGGGACAATACCTCGCACGCGGGCCATACGCGGCACAGACGAATTGGCTCACAGGCCATGGGAGTCGAGAAACTAGATTCCCCTGCGCGGCGCCGGTCGATCGTGATCCTCGGTGCGGGCATAAGTTTCGCAGGGCTTCACTCACTCACCATTCCACGAGATTCTACATAGATCGTTGGCGCTCCAGATATATACATGATGCACCCCTGTCCGCAGACCTGATCGCCGCACCTCACACGAATGGCTTCTTCATAAAGGAAAATCCGCATTGGACATCGTCTCTGAGCTTCCTTGCAGCGTCCTTGGTCCTTCAACTAGGCGCACCGTATCTCATGGGCAGGGAGGACGAAGGAGAGGGTAAGTATTTCGAACAGACCAGGAGTACAAGCACATGGAACTGTAATTCGTCCGAGTGCTAACTTCGAAATTGCTGTTGAATGCGCTTGCGCTGGTGAGTCCTCGCGCTCAGACAGTGCCTGCGTGTAACTAATTTCATTTCAGTCAACTTCCGCTGCGCGGGGATTGTCTCTGCATTATCACGATCGAGACTGATGCACGACGTTCGAGGCATCGAATATCAGCCTGTCGGGTGGCACTAGGACTCAAGTTGATACTGATATAGTATAGGCCGCACACTCAGGTTGTTACTATCACTAGGTACGGACGCCGCCAGCGACGTTCACTTTCACTCGGGCCCGATATTTGCGCTGACGGAGTCAGATACTCAGGAGCTACTTCCCAAAGTGGGTATTCAAGATACCGGGCAATACCCTGGCTTTCTGGGTCGAATCCCTTTCCCCGATAGAATTCCCGGAGACCTTCGTAAGCGGACCTGGGCCAGTAATCTCCTCGGGTCGTCATTTTGAATGTGAGCGAAGGGAATCCAAGGACCTCTGCTTGCTCTGCAGTTAGGGGTTCAGCGCCCGACTTGTCTATAGACCAATATGCCGGGATGGCCGGTTTCAAAAATTGACCGTTCGCTGCCTGGAGATCTGCTCTTGCGCAGAGGAATAAATAGCCGTGGGTAGAGGGAGTATCGGCCGTGTACGTAAAAGATATTGTGATTTCGGTCCTACTTATGCTTGCTGTTACAGGAATTAATTGTGTTCTTGTTGCATGAAGCAAAGCCATACAATACCGTTCATGGTCGCGAGTGATATGGAGGTGCTTTAACATGTAATTTGCCTGTGAAAGCCACGGCTCCGTGTCTTGCCAGCCATATATTTCCACCAGGCACATCTCGAGAGTAATATCGGATGCGCTGAAGCTTCAAGCGCCGCATATCAGAATATTTATGTAGGGCAATGCAACTTGGAGCTCACCGAGTCCAACCGTTAGGAAGAATTACAGGATCAGCCTGCGGAACAGGCCAGCCGGCCATAAATGCCAGGGATCTAGAGACCAGAACCAGCAATGGAAAGATTGACCGGCTGCATGTCCTATCACAGTCGTATCTTGTATTTGTTTCGCAACAAGAATGCCGAGTCGCGTGGTCGCAGAATGTTCACCATACGTACGCGTGAAACTCTGGCGCCCTGCATGTACCATTGAGTGATATTCTTCCAATGTCAAGGTCGATATGATCATTGAGGCCGGATCGGGTCCGAGCAGAGGTAGGGGAATGAAGGATGCACTGATGCCTTGAAGGACATAACAAATACTATCAATTTCTTCGCCTGGTGCGCTGGGCGCGATGTCGACGGAAAGGCGCCCCGTTGAACGTCATATCCATGGTGTATAAGGTCCGTCACCGTAGAACAGATCTCAGACGTACAACGTACGTATGACGAGCGGAAACAGGTGCTGGGATCCGTATACGCGGCACAAGTTCGCTCGGCGCAGCGCTGGCGCAAACGTCCCCGCTTAGGGCTGGTCTGGAGCGCCAGACATCGATATCGCTTGAAGGAGGAAGAAGACAGCATCACGTGAAGCTCGACGCGTCGCCTTAACAGCCAAACACGACCACATACTTAGTGTTACAGGTCTACTTGATGTTACACATGACGGTTTCCAGAATAATCGAAAGCGGAGCCTAACGGACTCACATTGTCCGGATTAATTTTATATAGAGCTGCCGTAGCCCGGCTAATATAATAGGCCATCTCGTGTTTACGAATTGAAACACGCCTGTGTCTAATACAAGACTGAGGTGCGACCGAGGCCGACCACGGCGGTGTGTTCTTAAGGCCTTAGGCTCCGAAGACGTCCAGCCACCCTACCAATAAAGTGCTCTGCATGATAGCCTTCAGCGGCCAGCGAGCTCAGTGCATTTAGCACGGCCATTCCGCCCTTTCAACACCACTCTATTTTTTATCAATGCAGCGCAAGTAAGACTTGGTACGCAGTAGCCCACCGCTCAGCGGCTCAGGGTATCCTTTCTGGTCTCTGTTTAGGTGTTTCATAATTAACCTCATGGCCACACTTCACATCAAGCTAGGGCACGAAAGATTTGTGTCCGTCAATTCGGCACCGGACCACGACTTGACATCCAACATTGACCGTTACTCAATGCCGCAACTGTGTCTCGCTGATTCGGTGGATTGGTTGACCTTCTCGCGTGACAGAGACCTAAATTGAGACGGAACACTAAAAATGGAGAGCTGATTACCCACACTCATGAGATTATCAAGGAGTCAAACATTCAGGAGCCTGATGAACATGACATGTATGAAGGACACTGTCTTGTCATGCTCACTATAAGAGATCCGCATCCCGAGTCCTCCCTCCATCATTCTCAAGATGTGCCACAAGCCCACGGTTACAGATATCCGTCTGAACAACACCGTTGCTGGTTTGACTTCAGTGGTTTCCCTGCTCAATGAGCTCAGCGACACATTTGGTACTCCCTTCGTGCCGGCCATTTCGACCACCACTCTCTCCTTGATTAATATGGTCCAGGTAAGATGTATCTTGTGACAGTCGGACATTGGGGACTGGAGCTGACAAGGTACTTATAGAATATCAAGAAGAACAAAGACAACTGCATTCACCTCTTGGAAAACATTTATCAGCTGCTCTGTGCTATTGTGAACCTCCATATCAAGTCAGAAACCAAGGGGAATCTTCCTCCAGCAATATTGGTCCACATCGGGAAATTCATGGGGTATGTATGATACTACTTACTGTGAGTATAATTGACAGTTTATTAGGACACTTCACAAGATTCATACATTTGTAGAGGCGCAGCAGGATGGAAGCAAGATCAAGTCTTTCTTTCGCCAGACCGAGACAAAGACACTTCTCAGTGAATGTCAAACAGGGTTGCAGCAGGCTTTTCAGGTGTTCAAAGTAAATCTTTTCCTTCCTTGATGAATGTCATGGGACCCAAACCTCATGTAGACTGAAACTGACACCAATGCGCTTGGTCACATTCCTCAGATGCAGGAAGAGGCAGAGATTATGCACAAAGAGGTGCTTGAGTTGATTTCAACCTGGTCAGATGGGACAACCTCTGACAGGTCCTCCTCTGTATGAAGTTCCACATCCTTGGTCAGAGCCAGTGCTGACCTCTTTGTTGCACAGATCTACAAGGCCATTGGATCCCAGAATAGGTAATTCTTTCGTCTTAGGTTGTTGATTCAGACTAAATTTACCTGCTCAAGTTCCAACTCTATCTCAATGCTGCCAGCTAAACCAAAGATCTTTCATGGCCGTGAACCAGAAGTCAAGGAGATAGTGGACATACTCCAGCAAGAATCACCGAGGATTGCCATTTTAGGTGCAGGTGGAATGGGCAAAACGAGCCTTGCCAAGGCCACCCTGCACCACCCTGACATTGCCGGCAAATATGAACAGTCCTTCTTTGTACTGGCAGATTCTGCTACAACCAGTATTGGACTGTCAGTCCTAATTGCAGAACACATAGGATTGAAGCCAGCCAAGGATGTTACAATGCAAGTGCTACACTATTTTACCACACATGGGCCCTCCCTACTCATTCTTGATAATCTGGAAACTCCGTGGGAGCCCCTCGAGTCACGTGGTGAGGTTGAAGAGCTCTTGGCCAAACTGACTGATGTCCCACATCTGGCACTCATGGCAAGTCTCTAGATCTGTTCAAGCTTGAAAATATACTAACATCTTGATAGATCACAATGCGAGGTGCAGAACGGCCAGCCAAAGTCCAGTGGACTCGCCCCTTTCTAGGCCCCTTGAAGCCATTGTCGGATCTGGCTGCTCGAGACACATTTTTTGCCATTGCTGAGGATATTCATGACAGCGCGGATGTTGATGAAGTGCTCTCATTGACAGATAACATGCCACTTGCTGTTGATCTTATAGCCCATGCTGTGGACTTCGAAGGAGGCTGCTCTACTGTCTTGGCTCGTTGGAAGTCAGAAAAAACTTCCCTTCTTTCTGCGGGCGATGACAGAAAGTCCAATTTGGACACATCAATCACAATTTCACTTTCCAGTTCCCGCATGAGCACAGGTGCCAAGGATCTCTTGAGTCTACTCTCGATTCTGCCAGATGGGATGTCCTATGTCGAGCTGGTGCAGAGTAAGTTATCCATCCAGGATGTCATGACATGCAGAGCTACACTTCTTGCTACTTCTCTGGCATATATGGATGACAACAGGCAACTGAAGGTGCTGCTGCCCATTCGAGAGCACATGCTGTCTATCTATCCTCCTTCCCCATCTCTAATTCACCCACTGCAAGAGTACTTTCATCAACTTTTGGATCTGTACCAGCAGTATCCTAGAACTCAACAGGGTGCTGGAAGAGTCACACACCTAGCATTGAATGTTAGAAAAATGTGTGAGCTGGTGCTCCATGGGTTGAACCAGGATAACCCAAACTTGGCAGAAACCATCGATTGCACCCTTTCTATGAAGTTTTTCGTCCAGAACACTGATCCTGGGTATTATCACCTGATTCCGATGTTAATGGATCGGATTGAAGCTGCTCTCCCTGGGAATTGTGATGAAAGGCTCAAGGCTCAGCTCATGACATGGAAATTCGAGTCACGCAGCCCCTTTTGTGCTAGTGATGTAGAACTGTTGATTACACGGGCCATCTCTCATTTCCTTAACTTTAATGACCCAGCCCTCGAATGTGAGTTTCTTACATAGTTTCAATTAAGAGTGTCTCAAACGAATGGACTTTTAGGCGGATTTTACCTTCAAGTAGGACTTTACTACTTCAATGCTGACAAAGAATCACTGATGGCCCTGAAATATCTACACAAGGCACTTGATTTGGCAAAATTTCATGGAAAAATAAGGCAGGAGGCCCTGGTATTGAATCAGTTGAGTCGAATAAAATGGTCTGTTGGGGATTATGGTGCTGCTCAGAAGCATGCCCAGGCTTCACATCGACTTGCCGAGCTAGCCGGAGATTTGCATTATCAATCACTGGCCCTCCGCACTTCAGCCTTATGTTACCAGAGCTGCGGTGACATCCCAAACACCATCCTCTTCTGTCAGAGGGCACAAAAGCTACTGGAGCTTTGTGGGTCAACTACTGGGTCTGCATATAGAACTCTGCTGCAAGACTTGGCTGAAGCCCAGCTCCTGAAATCAGAATATGTGGAGGCTCGCAATATCTACATGCAACTTGCCCCAGATGCTGCTGCTCAAGAGCCATGTAACGATGCCTTGTCTCTCCTTAACATTGCACAACTTGACATTATAATCGGGGCATCGAAACAAGATGTCTTGTCTAACCTTGACAAAGCAATGGCACTATTCGATGTCCACAGATATGGGTATTACGATGTAATCTCTGTAAAGAGATACTGTAATATTGAATTAGGAAAACTGCATCTCAGAGAGGGAGAAATCCTCACTGCAAAGTGCATACTCCAGACTTGTTTCAAGTCAACATGGGGAAATGATGCTCAAGGTGTACTATCGTGCATGGAAAGCCTTGCCAATGTCAGTTGCTGGCCTGAACACGATCTTGAATGGGCCTCCAGATGGAGTTTTATATATCTGGGATATGCAAAAAAGTTGGGGAACAAAGTGGCACTTCATCAGGCACTCCAGTTCCTTGGAGATGTATTTCAAGCTGAGGCTGATAGTGCCACTTCAACTTCCCTGTTTACTGTTGCTTTGGAGGGATTCACATGGATGGATATTCATCGCAGCAGAGCTGAATGCATGCTCCGACTTGGTGATCTGGCAAAGGGTCATGGGGAAGTGTCGAAGGCAATTGAGCTTTGGATATCGGCCAAACCTCTTTTTCAGCGCTCATCCCAGGCGAAACAAATTACCCAGGTCAATGAAAAACTTGCCGCAGTCACCAACAATGTGCTGGTGGAAACTACGGACAGTTTGATGTGTCTTGGACAGCTCAATGCCCCCAGCCGTGCCAAAGGAAACTTACACAGGAACATAGCCTGAGGGGATGGAAGGTAAAGGAGGAGAGAAGGGAAAGGTCAAGAAACTTGTTCCGGCTTTGGTTTGAATGGAGAGCATCTGTAGTTTTTTGTTTTGTTTTTGGCTAGCTCTTTGATGAACATTCTTGATTCAAATATGTATTTATTTATTTATTTACAGAGGGGAAGCCGCGTCCGCCTAGTCCGAATTTGATACGGGGTTAGAAACATAAAGGACCTGGACCGAGGTGCTCATCTTAATCAGGAGTGACAATCCGATGACTTTCCATAATCCGGGACAGATATTGTTTATCTGTCCCGGATCAAAATCAAATCAATATTCCATTAGAGTGCGCGCGGGCCCCTGGGGGCCCATGTGGCACTGTATCTAAGTACTTGAGTTTGTAGCTAGCGGACGCGGATTGGGGGCAAGGATTGAGGCGTGTGCGGGGATGTCTACGCGAAATGGTGCTATGAGGGGGGGGGTGTTGGTGTGTTGTATCGTAAGAGATGTCAAGGAAATCTGTTGGGTGATGTAAAGTAAGAGACAATTGACCGATGAGATAAGTAAGTAAGAAAAGGAAGAGGAAAAGGAGGGGCAGGCTCATAGCGCATAGTTGGGGAGACGGGCGGTGTCGCGAACGAAGGTGAGGACCGGGGCGGGGTCGGACTTGGAGGAGATGAGGCGACGGAGGGACAGATTGGCGGTGCCGATGCGGAGGATGAGGGCGAGGCGCTGTCGGCGGTACCGGGGGCACGAGAGCAGAAAGTGGGAGACAGTCTCGGGAACGAGACAGTGATCACAGTCGGGGGACGGGCCGAGGTGAAAGCGGTACAGGAATGCATTGAGGCCGATGTGGGCGGTGCGGAGCTGCGTAAGGATGCTGCATTGAGGCCGGGTAAGGTCTTCGTACATGCGGGAGGTAGCGCTGGATGGTTTGGGGTCGTCGAAGAGCGCGAGGCGGCGGTAGCGCGAAGAGGTCGACCACTCGTCGAGCCAGCGCGCACGGGTTGTGTGCGCCCCAGCTGCGATAGCGGCCGCCCTACTCTGCGGTAGTTGGCCTTCGAGCTCCCGAATGCGCGAGTACAGCGGAGTGCTGGTTCCTCGGGCGGCGTCCTTTGCGAGCGCGTCCACTGCTTCGTTTCCTGCGATGCCGACGTGGGCTGGCACCCAGTGAATGCGGATGCGTAGGGATGAGCGCGCGCGGTGGAGGCGTCGGAGAGTGGTGTGGAAGGCTGCGAGGAGGTATTGGCCCGGCTGCGCTTTAGGTGAAGCGATGGCGGCGATGGCGGGTTGACAATCCATGAAGATGTCGGCCGAAGTGAGGCGGGGAGTAGCCTTGATGATGTCGAGGGCGAGTATCGCGCCGGTGACCTCAGCCTCGAAGACAGTGTGTTCATCCGCCGCGCCCAGGTGCAGTGTCCGGTAGACGCCCATGCCCATGCCCGTGTCCCGCAAGTCCCTCGTCCCAGCTGTGCCTCGTCCCCCCGCTCCCCTGCCCGCGCCCATAACTGCTGCGACGCCGTCATCCGCGTCCCTGCCCGCGCCTGTCCCCGCCGCGACGCTGCCGTCCGCGTCCCTACCCGCGCCCGTAACCGCCGCGACGCCGCCATCCGCGTCCCTGCCCGCACCCATAACCACCGCGACGCCTGCAACTGCATCCCTGCCCGCGCCCGTAACCGCCGCGACGCCACCGTCCGCGTCCCTGCCCGCGCCCATAACCACCGCGACGCCTGCAACTGCGTCCCTGCCCGCGCCCGTAACCGCCGCGACGCCGTCGCCTGCGTCCCTGCCCGCGCCCGTAGCTGCCGTGACGCCGTCGTCTGCGTCCCTGCCCGCGCCCGTAACTTCTCCTGCCGCGCGGTCATCCACTGCGCCCGGGATGCGCGCATCATGCGCGCTCCCCACTCCGGCCGCGCTGACATCCACTGCGCCCGACAGACTCGTGCCTCCATTCACCACCGCCGCTGCGCCCACCCCACCCTCGAAACCCGAACTGGATTATGGAAAGTTGAGCGCTGAAAAAGAGGTTTGGCCGATATCCAAAGCTCAATTGCCTTCGACACTTCCCCATGACCCTTTGCCAGATCACCAAGTCGGAGCATGCATTCAGCTCTGCTGCGATGAATATCCATCCATGTGAATCCCTCCCAAGCAACAGTAAACAGGGAAGTTGAAGTGGCACTATCAGCCTCAGCTTGAAATACATCTCCAAGGAACTGGAGTGCCTGATGAAGTGCCACTTTGTTCCCCAACGTTTTTGCATATCCCAGATATATAAAACTCCATCTGGAGGCCCATCCAAGATCGTGTAATGCAGTGACCAAGCTATAGCAAGTCAAACAAACTTGGCTGTGTTCCTCCAATGTGTGAATCGGTACAGGCCTTTGAAATGGCCCAAATTTTCGTAGGTCAATATGGTCCACTTGAGCATGTATCTTTTCAGCAGTCCACAACCGGGCCAAATGGAATGCCCTTTATTACCCCCCTTCCTTAAATATCCGATTTCGGTGCTGCTGCATTCATTCAAGCCTCAGTGGCCAATTGCTTTGAGATATGTTCTAGTCTGCTCAATTAAGATTCACACTATGAAGCACTGAGTTTCTGAACGCTGGGGTCTTCGCCCTCATACCGGGGAAAACTTGGTTTCAGAAGAGTGAACATGCTGGCTGAAAATGCAAGTAACTTGGGGGTGAAGGCCGTGGCGTGCCCGGCAAAACTCGTACTTATGTCCTTTTTAGACCTGACCTTGTAAGTTGAAGAGTAGACGTCCTAGAGTGACTCGTAGTCGCCATCACGGTATTGCCGAATCATATCGTTGTATTTGCTCGAATATTGGCGAGTATATGCAAGCGACAGCCTTGATCACTGGATTCAACGACATTCAGTTCGTTACTTATTAAAATGAAATATGGCAAAATATGGCAGGGATAAGTGTCTCAAGACAATTGCCATGTTCGTATTAGTTAGTTTACGGCTTCACATCCCAAACAGATGTGTTTCACTCATAGCGAGCGATCCATAATGATTCTACACAGTCATTATTAGCTAAGTTACAGACGTAGTTGTTCACATGCTGGCTGAATATCCCTAGGTTTGATGGCAGCGACATGGATAAAATCCACAGCACAAGTCAATTCGTCGCAGCCCATGGGATCGATGCAGCAAGTCACAACATACTTTTCACTCGGCGCTTGTAGTTCCCTTCCCCACAGATGCTCGTAGAATGGGACCAGGAATACACTGTCCTTCCAGGTCGAACGAACGACGCTAGGGCAGGTCAGCATGTCACCACATACCCCGCTCCCGAAGTGATATTTGCGCAATTGAAGACCACAATTCCGAGCTAGACGGTCCAGCTTTTTGAGACCACCGATGTTGGCCGCACATTCAATTGGTATGTATTTGTGATTAGCTAAGTTCAATCCTTTCTCCCGATGAGCCAAGTAAAAACAACGAGCGTACCGTTCAGGGTCAGGTCTGGATAGTGAATACAGAAACCCTGTGCGCACACGTATGGGGAAAGACCCGTTAATTGCTGTCGGATGACACTAGCCCGAGGATTCTCCCTGCTGGAGACGTGAATCTGGATCTCCACAGGATATTTCACGCTATCCTTGTGATTAAGGACGATAGTTTTCGAAATCATGTAGTGCGGGTGCCTCATGGTGGCCCTCTAGTTTAATAAGTACATCAATAATTATTTGGAATAAGCAAGGACATACAGGCACATATTCGGTCGTGACTTTGTCCCAATAGAGTGTGGCTGGAGACATAGAAATCGATGGTAGATGCACGACGTACGGATGTGTAAGGTTGCATGAGAGCGTTTGCTGACGGGCCACATATGAGAGCGTCGGTGTGATGGAGCATGACTTTGACGGTCATCCAGTTGAGTGCCCATCGTTCAAATGAGGACTCAAAGAAAACGCGCATAATATCAGCAAAGTACGAGGAGTAGTAAGGATGCGCGCCCGCCATCGCCGTGATGTCCTGAATGTCAACAAGCCTGAAGACTATCGTCCGGATCTCCTCCGGAAGGTGCTGCCATCCCCTCTTCCCTGTGTGAACTTTGGAGACTTAGCGAGGGTGCAGCTGGTCAAAATGGCTATACAGTTTAAGGTCTTAGACTCGAATGTCAGCTGGAGAAGTGCTTCTCCACTACTTTCCAGTTATCGGGCAACGCCAGCCCTACCGCATATAACCGAAGGTCGGACCATAGAGATATGACGGCCTCCAAAACCAACACTTCATTTACTTTGATCAGCTGTTCGGTCAAAGCTACGTCGGCAAGGTAGCGCTCTGCGGAGTCTAAGGAGCTGTATGAGTCGGGGTAATGATGGACAGTTTTAAGCCTCACGGTCTTTTATCTTCGTTGCCATAGTCTGGGGAGTGGGCAGAGCAGAAGGATGCGGAACGGTTCCAGGAGAGTGGTTGTGGCGGAGAATCATTGAAAGCTGACCAATAAGTACAAAATAGAAGTCAGGCAGGCTCAGTCTTAAGTGGGCTTATTCAGGTGCCTAGACGGCGTCAGGAGCAATCGACGTGATTGTATTTAGTACGTTGATTACCCATTAATTCGATCATGGTGCTGGAGCCAATTTGATTAGTGTTACGGATCTAGCCCGGTTGCGATAGGTCTCGACCATGTTGGCGGTCCTATACCCATGCAGAAGTCCGTACGTTGTAGCTCGTTGGTGGGGTTTACACTGCGAGCTTATTGATATCTGACACAAATGGAGTTGGCCAAATCAAATACTGTGACAGAAGGAGTCGGAGCTGGCCCCAACGGAAACCGGTTTTGAGTCGGAATTGTATATACTCACACAGCCAGTTGGTAGATTCAGATTGGGCACGCTGTTGACATTCACTACTGGCTTGTTCAACGGACTTCCCAGAATCGTTGAACACTCAAGGGCAAGAATGAACATAAGCTATAGGAGTCAGACTCCATGACAATTATATTGGTCAGCTGAACACTCCATGTAACACGTCGAAATGGAATAAGGGTGTGCTGTCACCCAGCGATCAGATACCACACCCCATACAATGGACACCCCGGCCATGACTACGCACTTTTAATAATTGTATATCCCTCTTCCTCTAACCCTCGTTGTCTGTTGGCTTTGGAGAGGGTCGCATGAGGTACTCAAGCAACAAATAATATGATAATCAGCCGAGGTATTTGGCAGTCCGCCTCAAGCAGCGTAGTTGTCAGTGGGGCCGCTGATGCATGGAAAACAAATTCCGCACAGTAGCACCAGATATTTTGCTGCTATCTCGTTACTCCCACACTGTTCGGGAACCAAATGTGGCCGATGAGAACTAAAGGTCCCATCATGGGGCTTGCCGACATTTGTTTGCTTAATGTTTGGCATGATTATAAAGTCTCTAGGGTAGCATGGATTATTTTCGTACTATCAGATGGCCCCCACAATGCTTGTGAAATAAATTTGGGCACCAGAAACCAAGGGTCCCATCATGGGGCTCCGCGACATTTATTTGTTCTATGTTTGGCAAATACAGTTGGAAGGCATGAGATAGTTTGTTTGAGGTAGAGCAGCTTATTTCCCTTGTATTCTATGAGTCCCACGCTGCTGGGGTAATAAATGTGGCCATGGGGAACATATGGTACCATCATGGGGCTCCCCAGCATTTTTTGGTCAATGTGTTGCAAAGATATCATTACAAAATTGGTAGGCCGGACAGAGTTTGCCTAGGGCCAAGCTGCTTATTTTTTTGGTATCCTATGACGCTCATGATGCTTGGGAAATAAATGTAGGTGCTAGGAACCAGGGGTCCCATCATGGGGCTCCTCGACATGTGTTCGTTCGATGTTTGGCACATAAATGATTACAAATTTAGTAGGCAAGAAAGAGTTTGCCTAGGGGTAAAGCTGGTTATTTACCTGGTATCTTGTGAGCCCCATGCTACTTTGAAAACAAATGTGACCATGGGGAACATATGGTCCCATCATGGGGCTCCCCGACATTTATTTGGTCGATGTTTGGCAAAGATATGAGTACGAAGTTGGTAGACAAGAAACAGGTTGCCTGCCTAACCTATTGTATTGTTCAAAGTGACAGCATTGAGAGTACCTTGGTGCCATTGGAGCATAGTATTTAACGGACATCAATTGTTGTATCCTAAGTTCCTAACATCAGTATATGAACAAGGACCGGAAAGTCCCGTGATGGCCGCCCCGCGATCTCTGGAAGCCAGAAAATTATGGGAGCCATTCGCAGTAGGATTAGGTTTCTGGGGAAATATTATGTATCAATAAACGAGTGCTAAGTCTCGTAGACTAGGCTCCTTATTTTATGGTCACCAAACACATTACACAAGACAAACAAAATGTTGTGAAGCCCCATGATAGGCTCTGCCATTCTTGTACCCCATAAATATTTAGGAGTCATCGGAGCAAAAGTAGGATACTCGGGGAATAGTAGTTATTGATAAATGAACGCTAAGTCTCATAGACTAGGCTCCTTATTGTATAGCCACCAAACACAAGACAAACTAAACGTCGGGCAGCCCCATGATGGGCTCTCCCATTCTTGTACCCCATAAATATTTGGGAGTCATGGGAGCAATAGTAGGATACTCGGGAAATAGTATGTATTGATAAAGGAACACTAAGTCTCGTAAACTAGCCTCATTTGTGGATGATTACCAAACTCAGGATAAACAAAATGTCGGAGAGCCCCATGATGGGCCCTGCCTGATGTATGCCCCAGGAATATTTGGGAGCCATCGGAGCAGGTGTAGGAGACCGGGGAAATAGTATATATTGATAAGCAAAGGCTAAGTCTCCTAAATGAGCCTACACAGGACAAACAAAAAATTCAGAAAGCCCCATGATGGGGCATCCCAGAAATATTTGAGAGCCTTTGGAGCAGGTGTAGACCAAAGAAATAGTAAATACTGAGCAGAATCCAAGTCCAGGATGAGTGGAACTGCTTAATACCACTAGGGAAAAATGAGCAAGTACGCGAAATCGAACATGCACGAGCGAAACCTGACGATTACGCAAGCAAACACTGCCACTAATCAAGTCACAAATTTGAAGCCTTTTTTACGCACCGCCACTATCGAGACTTCAACACAGCCACTATATCCATTAGCATAGCCACTAAATTCATTACAAGCTTAAACGGTAACAAAAGACGACGAGCCTCTCAAAACCTCATTTCGATTGATTATAAACGATTACATAAGTACTCGTAACCATAACAGAATGGCCAAAAGCGAACCTTATTTCAGGTGCAGTTTCAGCGCTAATGCTTTGGTACTGATACGTAGAGTTTGGGTGTTTACTTCAATGTCCCTGCAACCAACTATTCTCCGTTCGTGAATTCCAGCAGGTAGAAGGGCATCCCAGAGGAATTAAAGCCTCGCCCTTTGGCCATTCTCATGTTGGAACCTGCACGATTTTTTTCCCTAAGCTGTTGCTCAATCATTTGGACTTGGCCATCAATTAAACCAATATAAGGTCGGCGAGTTGGATATTAAATGCAGGCAGTGACAATATAGCAACGGCTCAAACGTCCGCCGCCTGATGAAACGCTCGGGAGCACGCGCAGACCGGTATTTCAAACTGGGTCCCCGCCGCGCGCACCTGGCGATGATAATTATTGATACGTGCTGCGCACTCGCTTCGGATCGCCGCTGCGTTGCAAATATAGAAGGCGTGGAGCGCACGGGCTGTCTTCCGACCTTTCTGCCTACACCACCTACTAAACGCTGCGCGCTCTACCTATCTGGTTAATTTAAGCTATACTCAAACTTTCCGTCCTCGATGAGACATTCCCCGGACTCGTCCATCCCCATGAATCGATATGCTGGGAATAGCAGCACACAGCACAAGGAAATTCACTCCGGCAGCTGCCCTCCTCTCGGTCCTCGCCAGCGCGCCATGTGCGCTGGGGGCTGCCTGCACCACTGGCAACGAATGTGTCGACTTCTTCCGCGGGACGGGCTGCCCCGCACATCCCCAGCTGCGAAGGAAGCCAAGTGCTTCGAGCTCGACAGGTTCGACAGCTTGCGGATCCACGGCACCGCCTGTCACGCGTATCCGGATATCAATTCCCAGAATGAGATGCGCAACAGCGGGGATATCGTGGGCGACGTGCGCTTGAATGTGCCGTGCCGGATGCGATGCTTTTGCACTTGTGGGGGTGGGTCCAGAACTCATACGGCCGCAGACGAGAGGGTATGAGCACGACTGAAGATACAGGGCTGCCGTGCGTGAGCCGAGCCGCGGATGGAACGGATGCCGCAAACATCATTAGACGTGGGCACTTGAGGCACAACTTATGGAATATTAATATTCGTACTTGTGTCAGCGCGCGAGGTTGAAAGCGAAGCGGCGAGGTGAGGGTGATGAGAGGGTCCGGGATAACGAGGTGCAGGGCGACGCGGTGGAGATGTGGAGATGTACAACCCAACGCCGTCGGTGGGACATGCGGTACATCGCGGCCCTTCCCCAGCGCTGCCGCGGGTGGGTAGGGAACGCGTGCGGGCGGCCTGTGCGCGCTTTGGTTCGGGTGCTGCGGTTTCCGGGCAGCAGACGGAGGGGACGGATGCGCGGGGGAGGCATATAACCGCCGACACTGCAACCTTCTTCGTCATCGCGTCCAGGCACGCACTGCGGCTGCTGCACCGTCTTGCTCGCTGTCTGTCACTTCAGCAGCGCACGGCGCCTCCGCGTGCAAACGCTCCCTGTCCGCGGCCTCTTGCGTGAGTAGCCTCGAGAGCGCTTGGGCAAGCCGCGGCACCCGCGCTGCGCGTGCGTCGCCGGGAGGAGGGAGCCCTAACGGTGCGGGGCCACTGAGCGCGCACAAAACAAGGTCGCGGGCGGCGCGTAGCTGGTACCTCGCTAATACTATAGTCCGTGTTCGTTATCCAAGGGTGTATTGGAAGACCGAACGCTCACAGCGACAAACGCTTAAACACGCGCCGTTTGGAGCCTTGTGTAGGGTTATATCATCTACGACAGGTTTATAACGTGATTGGCGGCAGGTCCACCGCGGGCGCGGCGCTTTGCCCTTGATTAAGCTTGATTGTCGAGGTTATTGGGGCCGCAGAAGGGGCGGGGCGGATGCGGGGCAGAATCCAGAGAGAAGTCTTCGTCGCGTGCTGGTCACTTCCGCACAGCGTCGGGAACGCAGCGCAGTTGGAGGGCATTGGGTGGCCAAAGAGCTGCAGTCTATGGATTGGCGTTTACTCCGGGCGTCGAATCAAGGAAGATGTACTCACGGCCATAGAGACGGACAGACGCAGACATAGACACAGCCATACACAGACGAGATAGCGGGCCCCCGGACTGCTGTGGCGACTGGCGATGCGGCAGGAGGGAGCGCAAATGATGTCGAGGACGTGGCGCACGCGAAATCGAGCGAATCGCAGGGAATTATTCAGCTCGAGTCGGGGGGGCTGCGAAGAGGAACGAACTAAAGACGGTGGCAGGGAAGAAGAAGGAAGATTCGGGGCCGCGGGCCGATGATGCGATCAACAGCGCGTTGACCGGTATAGTCGCTCCTCCCACGCTGATGACGCTCAGGCTCTTCTGTCTGGGGCATATACCTCGCCGCGGAAGCCTCTCAAGTTTGTCTCCCTCGGACCCTTGTTGCTTCGATGCTCTGAGTCGTTGTCCCTGGAGTCGTGCAAACTGTCCGGCGTGCTTGCGCTTGGTCGACGGAGCGAATCTCTCTATCTATCCGTGGCATGCTTCATCCCACCATGCCTCGAATGCAAAACATCGGGGATCTCTCTCTCCCCTCAAGTCCTCCATAATCACCGCTGATTGACCCTGACGCTCATGGCTGTCGGAGGTTGGAAGGTTCTAATTGTGGACGTGACATGGACTCCTGCCCTACTGCATGGTTCAGGTGACGATCCATTCTGGGATGTGCAGCCGCTTCTACTGGTATCAGATGCGCTCTCCCACGCCCGCCTTGACACGTCCCTCGATGCCCTCCTTGACTCGCCAACGAACGCTCGAAAGCATACGCAGCTGGTGGTCAGACAGCAACCCTCCTGGTCCAACAATCGACCTCCATGCCGCGGCGAAGCCATTAATGAGGCTGATGTATCACCGGCAAGCCATGGAGTTTGTCAAGAAAAATCGCTCTGCCCCGCTTTCACCGGAGGTTCTGGGGATCTATGCGGACTACGTGGCGTACGATGACTGATCGAACACCTGGCACTCCCATTGACACATCTCGCAGGTGCAAATATGTGTCATTGTGGACGAAAACCGTGATTCTCGAGGAGCTGGGCCAGCGAGTGGCATACCAACCTGACGCGAGTGTGGGGCTCGCCTCCGCTATCTTGGATCATATGCTCCAACTTCTTCAGTCTCCAGACTTCGAGATACGGTCCCAGATATGCATCATCCTAAGGAACCTTGCGAGGCATGAGTCGTGTGCACGGGTCATTGGTGAATCACTCGTGGCCCAGTTACGGTAAGTCCCCTTCTTCCACCGAACTACCGTACTCATTGCCGATCAGCGACAGTAATTTTGGGGCCATGGCATCCTGCTTGTTCGCTCTAACCAGAATCACTGACAGCCCGAATGGCGCGGCGGCAGCCGTGGAAGCGGGAGCGCCGCACCTTGTAGCAAACCTACTAGAATCACCGATCCCTGCGGTGCGGAACCATGCGTGCGAGGTATTGGGCAACCTGGCTTGGCATCGATCCACGGCAGTAGCTGTACTGGATACAGATCCTTGTGGACGTCTGGTAGCCCTTCTCCGGCAGGTTTCCCCTCATGTTTGTGAATTCATGCCGAGTATTCATGCCTCATCCCAGGGACGACTTCATCTCCGAATTGGCGTTCGGCGCACTCATAAGAATCGCCCATTGGCCGGGTGGTGCGGAGGCTGCCGTGGCGGCAAAGGTGCTAGATAGTTGCGCCGAGTGGCTGGGATCACCAGTAGACTGGGTGCGGCGGTCGGCGGTCAGACTACTGGGGAAGTTGGCAAAGCACGAGGGCACGGCAGGAGCTTTATTGCAGATAGCACCCTGCGAGCAGCTCGTGACTCTACTAAGGCAAGTTCTCATCTCATGTTGTGCCTTTCTCTGAGGTGTAATGGATTCGTGTTACTCCAGTGGCAGCGACTATAGTCTGATTGCGAACGCGGCATTTGACACATTTTCCAGCATCACCAACACGGCGGACGGCGCACAGGCAGCCGTAGCGGCAAAGGTGCTAAGACATGTCACGCACCGGCTCATGTCCTCAGTCCCCCAAATTCGCATATCGACGTGCGAGCTGCTGGTCAAATTGGCTCGGCACCAGTCTATTGCGGCCGCCGTACTGGATATAAAGCCGTGCGAGCGACTCGTCGCTCTCTTGATGTAAGCTGTCTTTTGATTGAAGTGCTATATCCCGTGGTAATATGGCACATTTTAGCGACAATGATGTTGCCGCCGAGGCATTCCACGCCCTTTGCAATATCGCCAACTCGCAGGATGGCGCAGAGGCCGTCGTGGCATCAAAAGTCCGAGACCATCTTGCAGAAGGGGTTGTCTCGCATGCCCCTGATATTCAGGGAGCAGCGTGGACGTTCCTACACCGACCTCAAGCTTACGAATCCACTGCAGCAGCGGTCCTTGCCATTATTCCATGCGAGCGACTTGGGACTCTGTTGAGGCAAGCTTTTCTTTGTATTTGGACCGTTGTGCAGGTATTCAACTCGCGTTAGTGATAGCGATGGTTGGGTCGTTATAGACACATTTGGTAGGCTTTCCGACATCGCCAAGTCGCCAGAAGGCGCAGAGGCCACCGTGACGGCGACGGTGTTAGATCAGGTCGTCGAACACCTTGCATCACCGGCCTCTGTGGTGCGAGCACCTGCAACTGAGCTCCTAGTCAGCTCCACAATACAAGAAGTAGTCGATGCATACCCAAACGAAAACGAGTGCCTGGTCTCCCTCGTTAGGTATCGAAATCGTCTTCTGGGCACTCAGAATAATATTAATGAGATGGCTAGGCACCATCGTTGGGGAGAAGTTGGGCAGCGTGCAATGATTGCACTTAGCCAGTCCCTAGAGCCGTCCTAGTTTATCCAACTCGTTGATAAGCCGCGAAATTTACCAACCATGGAATTACTAAATAATTACATTCTGCGCGCATCTGAGGGCTGACACAAGCTCCGAGTGTTCAGTTAAATGGCAACAGGACATAAACATAGCCACTTACCAAGGAGATGACGAATATCCACTCTGTGAAGCTTGGTTGATGTCCTAACGAGTACTACGGCGTATAACACTGCCCTGTTTGGTTGAGTTTTGATGGTTTCCGCGACGCGATCGGTCACGTGATCCGGTTGTGAAGTACCCGAGTAGCGGTTCTCACCGAAGTAGGTTCGATCGGCTTACTCCGACGGATGACTAAATATAGTTTTCTGGCAAAGTAACCCGTACAGAAGTAACCGTAACTCCAATCCGGGAGTTATGGGTATCAAATTAAAGCTACATAAGAGCGTGTAATTATCCGCGTCCTCCGGACACAGCGGGCAGAGTGTAATAAGTACAGAAGGTGTTTAACTCGTTCAACAGGAGTTAAATCATACCCGATCGCGACAGTAAGGGGACGGTTGCTTGCAATCGGTAACCTGTTTGTCAGAATTAAACATATAGAGCCTATGATCAGCCAATGGGAATAATATCCCGATACCAGATGACCTGCCGGATACCTGTATATACCCGTGGTAGTGTAATCAAGCATTGTAATAGTATATAATTTGTAGTATAAAAGCAGGACGTTCTGACGAGGAATGGCACTGAATCTTGACCCAAGCTAGTGTGGAAGGCTAACACCATTGCCCCTTCCCACGCGCGCGACAGGTCTCGGTTGAGGGCTTTACTCTGAGGACTCTGCTATTTTGATAGTGATCCCATGAAATAAAGTTTCTTTTGATTGCCAACGTTGTGAATTGAGTTTGAGTTTGAAAGAGCTGTGTGTCCGTTGTCTTGAGATCAGAGAAAGCATTTGGGACTTGTGATTTGAGATTATCGAACCGTGGGACTTGTGTCCAAAAACCCGAACTTCGGTTCAAACAACTTGCCGGCCTTCAAGCCGTTACTTGCGCTATAGCTGAGAAGCTTAAATCTAACTATAAACTGCTCGGTTTCAATCTTGACCTGGTCAAATTGTTACTTGAACCAAGTGCCCGTGGAGAAAGTTCCTCTTTGAGTAACTCCTCACAGTACAGAGACAATTAAAGAGATCCCGACTTAGAGCTCCTTAGACCTATACTTGTGTCTAAAAAGACCCTAACTCGTCAGACAAATCATCGGGGCAATTAAGAGGTGTTTAGTGTTTGAGATCTAGTATTTAGGTAGTTGAAGTTGGACTTTCTCGCTCATCTGAGTTGTGTCCAATCTCAATCACTCGAAAGTTGGATTTTGTTCATTTTGCATTTGCAGCCTTTGACTCTGAGCAACCGTTTCATCGTGAAACTCTGAAAAATCACATTGAACAAAGATATTGTTTTGTCTGCTGAAATCCCAAATTCCATCTGCGCCGGAAGGCTCGCACGCATACACCGGGGGTGTATTCCTGCACCCTCACATCGGGAGCGTCAGCCCAGGATACTAAGCAAGTCATGGTCTACAGTACCCAGAAACAGGAGAGAACACAGTCTCGGGGGTTTGAGCGCCGAGGGCACGAAACACAGTGTTTGACGAGACCGCGAGGAACATGCCACTTGGTGAGTGATGGTCTTGCGCGGGGGCTGCAATCCAGAGGATCATCTTGCGCAGATGAGGTGGACCGTCCGGTGCCTGGTATCAGTGGGTTCCTCGGAGATACACACAACGTTGTGCGGCGTTGACAGTGCGCTCTTCACGAGGATGCGCACAAAGAACGAGGTATTCCAGGCGCATATATCGCTCGCAGGCCCCGTGGCCGCCCCCTCATTGACTTCAATCCTTCCACCGACACGTATTGCACGAAGGTTATGTTGTGCATTATAAACGCACATAGTTGGCGCAGACACACGGCTGGTGTGCCGAGAGAGATCGCTGGGTAGGAGGTCCGAGGTTCGAGGATTTAGATGGGACCAGAAACGTACGACCGGCTTGAGGACCGTGCCGTAGTGAGGGCATAGACGCACTGACACTTGGGATGAGCGGTGGGTCAGTGTATGCCCGGGGACAGCGGCGCCTTGAGCACGGACAATTCATACTGATTACGGACTATTTTTTCCGCCGGTCGGCGAGAAATACACCCCATGGCCACGGGTCGGAGCTCAGCACGGTCCATGCGACTCCAGGCATTATATAAGTATTCTCGGAGGTGCCCCGCCAGAATACACGAGGTAAGACTTGTAGCTGCGCGCCGAGTCCGATGAGATACGGCTTGGGTAAGATTTAGGCGTGTACTTCCATCCTTGTCGTCCCTGGAGTTTTGCAACCTACAAGGGGTTTCTGTTTAGAAAAAAAAAATACCTTACGCCTTTTTTTTTGAAACCGACCTCGTCGGCGGACCTACCTACCACGTGATGCCCATATCGGGTAATGTTCCCACGCGGCCGGTCCAGAACTGCTTTCAAACCAAGCCTGGAGAGCTCAACCGCCCTGTAAAGCATAAAATTTACCTTCCAAGAGGTCTCTGTGAGTGAGTTAACACTTTCGAATGAGTTTTATTACCTAGAATGTCTAAAAATTTCAGGGTAAATTCCCCCCATTCTTGCTCGGCGTGAATCCGAGGTAATTAGGAGTGTTCCTTGGGTATTCCAGATCCAATCCTCCATTTGCAGAGGAACATTCAAGACTGGTTTCTGATTGTGTGTTGAGACCTTTATTTGAGGAATCCCAGCACTCATTAGTCAACCTGACTCCAAGTTCGTTCAGATATGCTAATTGAACTCCCCGCAAATGCCGCGAAGGATGTAAAACCTTTTATTTCAGCCTAAGTGAAGATGCTGCATCATTTCTTCGCACCCCAGACGATGCTTGGAGCAGTTCTAGGTCCATCCTAAACAAGTCATTATTATTTTTTTCCGGCCGCCAGTGCCTAGGTGCCGGCTTGACCGGCCCGCACCCCCTTGGCAACCCATCTACCCGGTGTGCTCTTGCTTAGCGTACGGAAATGAAAGTACCCCCTCTCTCGCACTCTGGTCTTCCAAGAATCAACACTGCAGCGCCCATTCTCTGCATAGGGGCGGTATCTTGATTCTTGACTATGTAGCACGATTCCCCGCCGCCCGCCGCGTTCGATCTGGGTCATATTTTGCTCTACATTCCTTCCCGCACTCCTGTCCAGCGGCCTCACTGCGTCTCACTCCCAGCTGAACCCCTGGTGCTTGCTTTAATTGGTGGCTGCTACGCAGCAGGTGCGCTACCACGTCGCCATGTCGGTTACCTGAAGTGCGGATGCGCGCCGATTGGATGCCTCCGTGCGTGCGTCTCCATGCCTCCCTGATCTGTGAACGCACGTCTTTCTTGCCCTCCACTTCGAATGCGCTGCAATCAAACTAGTATTCAGTGCGCGTGGACCGTGCTCATCGTGCGTGCGTCCTATCTGCACCTCCCGCTCCGCCCTGGGGTCGAAAGCGCGCGATAGACGCGTGCGCGATGAGACACGCTCGTGAACTTACCACTGTGCGTGCCCTTGAGCCGCGTAATCGCGTACATCCGGCGTCGCTCTCCGATTAATATCCTCAGCAGGTACGTACGCTCTCTGTCGTTCACCATCTCCTGTAACTCCCTCCCGATTTGATTTTACCCAGGTTGTAAGTCTACCCGTCATTAAAGGAGCTCTGAACGACACACGCTGCAGGTTCGTCCAGTACGCGCATTTCAAATTTGCGGACAACAGACGGCGAGCGCGCGCTCTTGAGGACGGTACGTGCCCCTACTCCTACTTACATTCGCGCCCATCATCCAGGAGAAGGAAGATGTGCAGATGCAGTCAGAATGCCCCGCGCCTCCCGTCCTCTTACAGAAACCTCCAGGCACGCCGCAGCAATCCAATCAGTATGTATCCGTGTACGTTTTGTCGTCCTGCAACTCAGGCGGCTACGCACTGGCTCCTGAATCCAGAGCCACCGCTGACTGTCAAGACGCCGTGACCTCCACCTGTGGAGTCGTCATCTCAGCCGACGCGCCAAACCTCGTATAAATCTACACCATACGTCCGACGAACGCGCGTGGGGGTGATGCCGACCTCCACTCCACTCCACTCCGCGCCGGGGGTCGTCAAAAGTAATAAAGAGCGGGGTCTACATGTAAAATGAACGGAAGGATGTATATCTCGCACCTCGGGCCCGTGCACGCTAGCGCCCACCGCGAATCCCGCTGGCGATCCGACACTCCCCGCCGCTCGCGCTGACGACGTGCCACTAGTACTCCTCAGACCCACGAGGATTGATCCCGTGGAGGGTGAATTCGCGAACATACGTCGTCCCGTGGTCGCCCTGACGCGTAGGGTTAGACTTGTGTCTCGCCGCGGAGAGCACCCGCAGTTGATCTCATCCCGTGCGCCCTCCCTCGATCCCTCCAACTGAATGCACAATCAAAAGAGTTTACCGAGCAGATGGGGCGAGGCGAGCGGGGAGGCGGGCGGCTTCCGAAGCTAATTCGTGATATATGGAGTCAGCTAAGATGAAAGCACCCACAAACGGGGAAAGTTCGGACCAAGACAGACAGTTGCACTCTGATACAAGGCATCTGCTTAATATACAAGTAATAGTTCTAGCGTACCCGATCAGGCCCTAAAAATGTAGAGGATCCCCAATCTCAGCCATGCAGCTGTCCTCGGTGGTGCCTCACAAGATTTATCAGGATGATCCCTGTGAGCCGTTGCACCTCGCGATCTGGGGGATGCATTGACGAAATTTGTTCCAAGAAGTCCGTTGCTCCTACAGCCTCGATGCCAGCCGGGGATCGACTGATTCCCGCCAGAGTGCGGACGGCGCTACGCCTGACAATGGGCTCGGCACTGCGTGTAAAACGAGCATAAATTATCTGTGGGAATTAGGAGACGAGAGCATACCTCAAGAGAGATACGAGCCGCATGCAAAGATCCGGGCGCAAGACGGCGTCCCTGGTCACCTCGTGCCGGGCCAGTCCTGCTATTAATTGACACGTCCATACTTGCACCCCAGTCTTCGGGGATTCCAGCAGTTCCGCCGCGTAATCGAGCATATGGGTGTCCACGACAGCGAACGCACCGTCGGGTGCTGTGGCAGCCAAATTCACGATTTTCTCGATGGCCTCTCGTACATCATAACTTTCATGGCTGGTCTCGAGATCAATACATCGGCCAAAACCACATAATTTAGGCATATCGCAAGGGGACTACCAGCTGAGTTAGAAGACATGGTGATGAAAGTTGATGTTCCCAGTGGTCTGTCCGTCTACCAGGGTTTGAACATTCCAGGAGTGGGGCCAAACAGTCCACTATCTTCGTGTGCAAGAAAGCGTGCATCCCTCGAGCTGAGCTGTTGATCAAATACAGTACCTGCGCCGCACGCTCGACCATATCTGGATCCCCACTCCTGACAAAAAACAAAATCAGCAACGCCTCCGCCAAGAGTACCAATATTATAACTCACCGTAAGAGCGATGTCAGCTTTTCCTCCACCGCCCGAGCTGTGGTATCTTGGGCCATCAGCTGTTCCAGAATAGCGTGCGTGTAGTGCCGCTGTCCAGGACGCTCTAATCTGACTAGGTCTGGGAGGAATTCCAGCACACCGGCGTCAAAGATAGCCTCAACGCCTTCAGACGATCGGGTTGCGCGAGCCCATAGCTGCAACGCATCGTTGATAACAGTGGAATCATCCTTACTCCTGCACAAAAATCAACATGTTGAAGGAAAGCATAGATGAAATTGACCGTCGCGTGATGGATGCCGTGGCTACAACGGCCGCTCGGACTGTGATTTCGTGGCCAGCCAACTGGTCGAGTAAATGCCACATCCATCTCGATCTGCCATCGATCCATGACTGTCCAGAATGCTCTAATCTGACCAGGTCTGAGAGAATTTGCACACACCGGCGTCAACGATAGCCTCAACGCCTTCCGACGATCGGGTTGCGCGAGCCCATAGCTTTAGCACATTGTCGATAACAGTGGAATCATCCCCGCTCCTACACAAAAGTCAACATGTTGAAGGGATGCATAGATTAGGTTCACCGTCGCATGAGGGATGCCGTAGCTACAACGGCCGCTCGGACTGTGATTTCGTGGCCAGCCAACCGTTCGAGTAAATCCCACATCGATCTCTGACCGCCACTCGATCCATGAGGTGCAGAGATAAGCTGCAGGACGTTTTCATCCACGGCAGCCTGCGCGCCAGTGGGCGATGCGGAAATCTGGCAAAGGGCACCCCATGCCGGGTGCGGAAGGACATTGGAAGGTCCCCTGTAACCAGTGTAAACCAAAGGAAAAACTCGCACAAAGGATAAATGCTCACCGCAAGAGCAGTACGAGGCGCGGGCAAAATCGGACACACTGCACCGCTGCCAGGGATGTGTTTGGGGACTGGACTAACTGTTCCACCATGTAGCATGCAGATCCCCATACCTCAGCCTTCGGTGATTCAAGAAGTTCGGCCACACAGTCTCCCACATTCCCATCGAGGGCAGCCTGCGCCCCGTCGGGTGATAGGGCAGCCAACTCCAGTATGCGTACCACATGATAAATGACGAACAAATTCTCGCCACTCCGTGAAAATGAACATCTAGGGTTAAAAAGGCGATGTCGAAGAACCGAGTTCGGGGCTGGTAGACAGACAAATGGGTCGGAAGTCCGGGAAATGGGGTCCAAGGGTGTAGCAGAAAGTCGGTAGAAAGTCCCCAGAAAGTCGTAGAGGCGTAGAATGAAAATAGTGTCGGGTACGGGGATGATGCCGTGCAGGCGTGGAGTATGGGCGTAGCGTGTAAAGGCTCGGTGAGGGTGATTTCGTAGTGCTCGGGTGGATTGTGTTCACTGGCGCCGTAGCCACGGTGGACTACTCAGTTCACTGGGCGCGTCGATGGTGGTCGTTCGGGTGTAAGGAGGTTATATTTGGTACTATGTACGTACAAAACAAATCATCGGACTGATGTCCGATGTAGCGAGGGGTAAGCGAGGAGGTACGGAAAGGGGGATAGTCCGTGAGCGGACCATTCCACCCTTCCGCAGCGACTAATGAAGGCTCACTGCATCATGGATAGTAGCTGTCCCACGACCACCCCTGCTGTGACTGGCTGGCATGCTAGCCGTACCAGCATCTCCCACGACCATGTCATCTGCCATTCGACTAGATATGGCAGTGCGGATTCCATAAAGTCGACCAAGCAGTCCAACACATTCGCGTCTACGGCAGCTTGTGCACCTTCGGGCCAGTAGGCAAGGATATACAGTGCCTGTGCCGCACTGGTGCTGACCTCCCTATTTTCGTCCCTAATCTCGAGTGAACATCTATTCAGTCAGGATAAACAATCTGGACTCACCGCAAGAGTATCACGAGTCGGTGGCAGGGCTTCTCGCGCAAGACAGCTGGCCCTGTTGTTGCGTGGCGCGCGAGCACTGCCAGAACGCAACACATCGATCGGCGGATCTCTGCATCTGCCGAACCAAGTAATGTGTCGAGATGGAGTCCTAGCGAGTCCGCGACAACACATGCATCGCTTTCGGACTCGACTCTCGTCTCAAGCTCCCTGAGAATTGCAGCCTTGGTGGACGAGGATACATATTTGTAACTGTAAGACAAGTTAACCAAGACTTGGTAGGAATGACTGGAACTCCGCACGCGAGATACGTAGAATAGATCTGCATATCCTCGCTCGAAAGGGGAGTGGAGCCATTCCTCTTGATGAAGTCCAATGCCTCCCGGTGGTACACGAACCGCATCAATGGCTTCGCAGCCGCATGGAGGTTGATTGTGGGGCCCGGAGGATTCCTGTCGGACCAGTAGCTAACACTGCGGGCAAATGCCGAGGCATGTGGACATCACATGTGCAATACGCATGTGATGACACATGTGTTCGGCATGTGTTCGGCATGCATCGATCCAGGCCCAAAAAGGCTTTTTTCGGAGCATGCCGAACACATGAGGAACACATGGTCATCACATGCGTATTGCGCATGTGATGTCCACATGCCTCGGCATTTGCCCGCAGTGTAAGTACACTGGCAGGGGTCGGCTGGCGGGTTAATGGGTGCATGATGCTGGGTAGAGCGACCGCGAGAGTAGAATGGGGGGGAAGAAGCACAGCCGTGGACTGCTTTTATGTCAGTACAGCCCAAATTCTTCACCAACCGAGTGTCACGGCAGACAGCATGTTCCATTTGGACTGTCACTTGAACTGTCCAAGAGGCGGGCGGCCCGAAGCCAGGCGATATCAATCTCCGAAATCTCTAGAGACAGGAGCTAACCTAGTTGCTCGGCAACGTTGGAGATGCGGGCGTGCAAGAGGCAGAGGCAAAGAAGCATCGCATCTTTGATCGTATCATCGGCTCGCGTCTCCGAACCCTCCTTCCTTCTTCCCTGCCACCACTTGGCCACCATTCGTTCCTCGTTCGCGCTTCCTCCACCCGTCGTCGTTGCTTTCGTTGAATCCCACGGGCTCGAACTGATTAGTGATTCCTTGCGACTCGCTCTCGTGCCCCGCCGGCGCGTCACTAGCTCAATTTCGCCGCAACATCGTCGCCCGCGCCCCGGCCCTCGACGTCATCTCTACTACTAGGGTCAACTATCTTCGCTGCGTCTGTGGCTGTGTCTGGGTCTGACTGCTTCTGTGCCTGTGCCTGTGAGCGCATCGTCCTTGATTCGATCGATGCTCGCCGACCGCGCTGCTTTCCCGTGGCCGCGCGTGCGCGGTATGCATACTCGTCTTGGGGTGATTACCACTGGCTCCTCATTGTAGCAAATCGTGATCCGCACTGCAGTGTGGGTTCTGGACCGAATTCTGCCAGCCCTTCGCGACGCGCATCCTCCCGCAGTTATGTAGGACGGTCCAGCGCGCGCGTTCCCTGCGCTGCGCTGCGT
The DNA here is from genome assembly GCA_029289555.1 of Mycena latifolia. Classification (NCBI taxonomy): domain Eukaryota; kingdom Fungi; phylum Basidiomycota; class Agaricomycetes; order Agaricales; family Mycenaceae; genus Mycena; species Mycena latifolia. The sequence continues at coordinate 276,340 of JARJLE010000020.1, forward strand.
CGAGGTGAAATACAACTGGGCGAGCAACGGCGAAATTTCGCGGTGGAAGATGGTGCGCGGGCAGCCCGCGATCGGGGAAGGGGTGAAGGCGGCGAATCCGGACGTGCATACGTTCGTGTTCGGCGAAGAGCAGCCGATTTGAGGTGGGGGTTTCTGGTAGATTTACAATGTGCTTCCCAGAAGCTCTTCAACCCCAATTCTCTTCCGAAGGCTGGGGGGGCTAATCAACGAGGATGTTACTATTTGGGACCACTTACCTGGCCACCCTACTTAGTTGGCCACTTGGCAGTTAGGAGGGCAGGTCTTCAGAGTTATTACCAGGCATAGTGTAGGAACAAAGTACGACCTCTAACGAAGGTTCAGACCAAATTTCAGCCGAAAGTGATGGGTTGATTAAGAGCTATGGCATCGGGGATCAGAATCCGAAGCGTGGAAACATCAATTTCTTGCCTTCACACCGCTCGCCCCACTTGCCATCGCCATTTCTCCACCAATCCTTCGTCGATCCACGACCTTTTGGGCTCGTTCTGATCCCATAATGCTGGGCCTCTGTCCCTGATGCTCCTGGGCTGTATTTGTCCCAACTACTCCCCTCTACGCACTCAGGAAACGACCGCTTCTTTTTTGAGTCAGCCATACGGGCCACCATCGCGGTACACGACACCGACCTGCTATCGCTCTGAAATCTTACACAATACTTCTGACTATTCAAAGCATCCTTCCGAGAGGTATTTCAAGATTTTATCCGTTCAACTCTCCTGGCTCTCCCGGCCATTATCCCAAACCACGTAATTTCGGTCTCGCTGATAGTCGGATTTTTTTGGAGGAGCTGCCAGTATCTTGAACTAGAGTTGGGGCCTCAGGTACGTCCCAATACTTCCCATTAAGCAACATGGATCTTAATTTAGTTCATCTCGGCGTTTTTTCTACTTGTAAGACACTCGTTCATTCCACGACCCCGATTTTTGGGTTCCCCGTCGGTCAGAAGCAGATTTTCTGACCTTTCGCATGCCTCACATATACACCAAAACTATGTGAAATAGTCAATATGATCGACCTCTGTGATTTAGAGTACAGTTGACTGCCATTTGAGAGCTCAGCCCATTACTTAGGGGGGTGGCCAACTAGCCTGTTATTTGGCCATGTTGTACTGCCGCGCAAAATAAATTCACTACGAACTCAAATGTTGGGATATCTGAGAACTTAGGGTCTGGAATTCTTCCTAGGATGCATGCCTTCGTTCTGATATAGTTGGACCTGGATTGACTCGCTATAACGATGACGGATGAGGCACCAATGCTTAGGTGGCCAGGTAAGTGGTCTAAAATAGTAGTTCTAGGGCTTTGACTGACGTCCCGGCGCTTAGTCGACTGCTTGAATTCCCCTCCGTCGGTTACAGACGACACACCATTGATAAATATCTCGTTTTGCCGCTGAAAATCCCAAGATTGAACGCGGCGGTGGAGCACCCCCAGGGGAGCGCGAAGCGCCGATGTTTAAATGTCAGACTGCGCACAAGATATTGTCGGACGAGTTCGACACGGAATCCTGCGGCAAATGAAGAGAAGACGTGAATGATCAGCGTGAGAGAATTGCCTACCCGAAATGAACGTAGAGCTGTACTAACGTCAAAGGCTGTTAAGGACCGCTCGGCATCCCCCCTTCTGCAATCTCATTGGCTCCCTAAATTTAACACAGAGCGGCAGTGCTGACTGAACTGCCTCAGGACGGCTATAAAGCACGAGGCCAAATCTCATTCCCTGAATCCATTGCAACACACGATGTGTAAATGGCGCCAGTACGTTTGCTGCGCATCCATACCTTTTGAGGTCTGATCCGCAACAGGGTGCAGCATACATACACAAGATGCGGCCATTCCTATCAGCTCGTGCGTTCCTGCTTTAGCGACAGTTGTAAATCCTAAATGACGACTCGATAGCCTTCAGAAGAGGTGTGTATCTGATTGCTTGGCTATATTGTTGCAGCCCACACACCAGGATCCAGATACTATGTGAGACCTTCCGGTGCAAGTTCAGTCCCAATCATCCGAGCGACTGCAAGAACTGTACACAAAGTGAGCAGAATGGAACCCTTGTATCTGGAAGAACTAAGGCTCAATCTACAAAGCGTGTTGGCAATAGTGAGCTCGATCTACCTGCGCAGGGTTCGTTGACCTCTGCCAATGCGTAGCCATCAATTTCCGGAGCAACATGGTACGCAGGAGCAGTCGTGTTGATGGTGTGAACTGAGCATACGCAGTCCGAACGATTGCGGGTAGATGTCCACGATGTACTCAGGGGAGCATTGGTGAATGTAGGTTGAGCTCCCATACTTCTGCCCAGCACTAATAGCATGGCAGCGACCAATCCCAGCGACGAAGCCTCGGAAGTGTCGCATATAACACTGATCTTCAAGGAAACCAAAGACGACTGCATCACGGCAACGCTGCCAGTCAAGGATTGTCAGTCGTGGCAGGTTTGAAGCGATTCAGTTACATCCTTGGTCAACACTGACCACGGACTAGGACTTTTTGAATCTCGTTTTCACACAAAACCCTCGACTACACTCCTATCTTGATTCACTCGGGTTTGTGATCCGCCTTGAAGACGATTCGAAGGCGCTCCTATTCGAGGAAAAATGGGAAGCATGGATATCTCGTATTTGCATCGGTCCAACAATCCAACCCCGTGTTTCGCTGTGTATCATCCGAGATGCCTGTTGTGAGAACCCCACTGAAGACGAGGATGGGTTCTGGCGAGTCAATATCGCACTTCTCCGTGTTAGAAAGCTCATCAGATTAACAGTGGCAAATGTGGAATGCAATTACTGGAGGATGAGCCGTCGTTTCTGTCGGATCCACCGGCTCCCACCTCCGTGTTCGCAAGGTCTCCATTGAGGTCGAGTCCCAGTGCAATTACGCCCGAGGCTGCGACAACATCATTCGCTGCGAATTTCGTCCACTCGGCGGATAACTCGGTTGTGCGCCATCGTCGATTACCTCAGCAAGAGGAACAGCACTCCTACCCCCCCTCTCAAAGTTCTGCATCCGACTCCGTGGACCATCATTCTTCGGCACAGGGTGGCCACCCGGCGGGTAACTCGGTTGTGCGGCATCGTCGAGTACCTCGGCAAGAGGAACAGCACTCCTACCCCACCTCTCAAAGTTCTGCAGCCGATCCCGTGGACCACCATTCCTCGGTGCCGGGCGAACACGGTATTGCGGATCCAGCAGAGAGGTCCGCACGGAGCGTCAGCGAATATTTGCGCATCGTACACATGTTCATCATTGCTCCCCCTTTTTTTCATGACCAAGCGGATCTTTGGAATTTTGAACGACTGGACCACCGTCTGAATGCCTTTCAGAGCTGGGTGTTGACCGCCAACGGCGGCCTTCTGGCGTAAGTTCTCCATTAATGATTTGCCTTCGTGATCTAATTTGCAAACTAGTGCACCTGCAGCAATCCTCGCACTTTCCAGTATCTCGAGCAGTCCTGTGGCTCAGAGCTTCGTGATACTGGCAGGGATATTTGCTTTGTATGGATTCATCTATACCATATTGCTGGTGTTTCACATTGGAGAGTGCAAGACACAGTTCTTGTTCCTTGTAGGTTTCCTTCATCGATAACCTTCCTCCCCATCTCACAAGAAATTCAAAGTTGCAACAGGAGCGCGCAGAGGGTGTCGACCGATCTAGATCATCCTGGACCCCATCCACCGCAATGTGCCTTCCTCTCGCATGGATGGCTTGGTGCGAACGCTCCACCATTCTTAAGCCATAACATAACACTCACAGAGCATTAGGTCAATCGTCAGCCTTCTATTTTCCCTGATCACCCTCGGGGTCGAAGGCTTCGTATCTGCTCTCCGACATTTGAGCAGCTCCAATGATGAGTCCAACTCCCCATCCCCGACCCCCGCCCTCTTCAACATATTTCAACTGGGAGCATTCGCACTGGCAATTGTCTGGAGCTCGGTGTACGTTGTCATGCTATATATCCAAGTACGCCATTGCAGGCTCAAAGCGTGCGAGAGCGCTTTGCGTCAACACAATAGCGAACTTGAGGCTGGAAATTAGTTTGTATGTAGTCCACATGTGCGTCTAGCCGATGGTCCTCAATCAATTTTTCTTATGAAGGTAGTCAAGACGTATGCGACACCCACCGACCCATCTCCGCCTCTGACACCGTGTCATATGCGCCGGTCTGCAGGACTCAGATAAAGCAGCGAGTGAATCGCGAGCTCGTCGTTTTGGACTCCAACTCAGGGAAGACCACAGGAACAGAGCGCAGCACTTCATTTCGGGGTTGCTGTATGTTATGCCTAGGAGGATTAACGCGCCGGCCATGAAACAGGTGCAGGACATGCGGGAGCTTCGTCATGTATCGCGTGCAACAGAGTGGTGACTCGGACAGGACTGAGTTCAGCCGGGCCGAAGGTTTTGAGGAAATGCAAAGTAGGGTCTAGGTGCTCCTCGTGTGCGAGAGCTCGCGGTATTTCACTGCGAGTCTGAGTACCGACCCTGGAGAACGTGGAACGCAACGCAGTCAAGTGGTGCCCAGAACCCGAGACAATTGGGGGGTCGAATCTCCGCAGAGAACGGACTAGGGAAGCGCGGGCAGTACAAAAAGAGCTCGGCGATGCCAAGATATGTAGCTCTAAAAGAGCACTGTACGTCACGATAAGTCGGCTCGTGTCCGTCCCGAAGCTTACCGTCAGTGCCCACCACGGTCGAGACAAAAACTAACGCCCATTTAACGCCCAACGGCAAGCGCGGCACAGATTCGGTGCGCTGGAATGAGGTAAGACTGCAGTTTAGACTGCGACATTTGGACGCACATCGGAAGTCCCGCCCGAGTGCACTACTAGTATATCCGATGAATCACCTCTTCGAGTCGAAGAGGTGGTTGTCACTGGTTGACCGGTGTCGACTTATGCAGGAGGTTCGGCACGTCGCTGGGCACGGGGTATTGTCTTGGAGCGTAGGACCGACGAAGGACTCGAAGCAAAGGAGCCGCTTCGAGCCATGACGTGCCGGGTAGAGTTCGAATTGCTAGTCACATCGTGGGACAAATAGGCAAGATGTGATGCAAGGTAGCCGACCAAGACTGATTCGAGTAGAGGGAACTCTGACGTCCAAGGACTCTTGAAGGAGCACCGCTGGTCGGTCTAGGGGAGGAAAACGACTGCAAAACGGAACTTGTGGAGCGTGTGCTGAGAAATCTACTTCGTCCGACGGAGGAAAGCAGAGTTAAAAGTTAAAAGTATAATAGAGGGGTGAATAAACTGCCCATCTCAGCGAGCTGCGCCGGAGGTGTCGCGCATTCTATCAGCGCACGGTGCTTGCTAAGCCTCATTTCGTCCAGAGACGATCCGCGACGTCAGCAGAGGGTCGCAAGCGGGCGGAATATCGGTTTCTAGGCCCGCCAGAGGTTGTTCATGCATGATAAGGCTGTTCATCCCCAGGAGACGGCAATATCCACGAGAACACGGGGAAACGCAGGAAGATTTGATAGGCGATGCCAACAGAATCTTAGAGGTGCAAGATGATCTAACGCGGAGGCTGCCATCGGGGTTCAAGGAGGCGGGGGACAGAGTCGCAGAGGATTAACGTTGATCGCACGTTCCACGAGGAGGCGTTTCCGCGAGGAGCATGCATACCGTGGTTACTGCGCGCATCGAATCAAGGACGCGCGGACAGGCACAAGCAGAGAGACAGACGCAGACGAGATAACGGTACGTTCGGGATGTGGGCGGCGAAATTGAGGCACGGGACTTGGCGAACGCAAAGATGGCTGGAGGAAGCGCGAACGAGGAACAAGTGTTTGAAGTTGGCTGGAAGTGGTGGCAGGAAGGAGCGTTCGGAGCTGCGGACCGATGATGCGATCAGCGGCGCTTGACTCTGCCTCGCGTCTTTCCCGCAACGTTGTCGCCCACCGACGAGGACTGCCACGCTGATGACGCTCCCCGGTGTGCGGCAAGCTCGACTCCTTCGGTCCCTCGGTGCTCTGATGCTCGTCGGAGTCTTGCATGCTGTCCGGCGTGCACATTCTGATGAGCCAGCCCCGTCGGCCGCGCTGCAACTAGCGAATCAGTACTTGCGTGTCGAGAGAATGGGTGCACGTTGACGCCCGCTCTCGCCGTGCGTGCCGTGCCCTCTGCAGCGTCAGCGTCAGCGCGAGACAGCGCCCCGGCCTCCGGCGTTCGACGCGCGCGATTGATGAGCCGCGGGCGTACGCTGGCTCTGTGCTCGACCAACATCCCGATGCCGAGGGTTAGCGTCTGATTCAATCTCCATTGTACCCTGATTGTACGTCCGCCCGTGATCAACGGACAGCTGAGCCACGCTGCAGGGTTCGTGTTCGTACAGTACGCGCACTTCAAATTTACACACTACCGACGCCGCGCGGGGTGCGAGCACCCGACACTCCTACTTACATTTACGCACACATCATGTACGACTTATCAGGCTCACAACCAGCACACATTCAGCGCAAAATGCAAATGTGTCCGACCCCCGTCGCGCTCCGCACATCGTCTCCCGCCGTCGTAGCTCTCCCGAAGAATCAGAATCTCCCCCGCATCCCCCCGCCCAGCCGCCAGCGCCCCCACGAAGCCGCCCGCCCGCTCACGCCGTTTGCATTCTCCTCCCCTCCCGCCGCATGAACGTCCGTAATCCTGGATATCGATATCGGTATCTGCATCTACCCGCCCGCACTGCGGCAGACGCACCGACGAGGACGCGCTTTGAGTCCGCGGGCCTTCTCCTCCCCGCATCTTCCTGCTGCTCAGGTTTATCACCGAGCTCATCTCGATCGCAGCTCGTGTGACATACCGTTTTTGTGAACGGCTAGGTCACGACACGTACTCACTCTATGGCATGCATCCAGGCGAGTTTTCGAGCACTTGAGCAGCGCGAAGCTAAGTACTCTGACTCCTGTCTTTTTCAGAGTATATTTGCAAACCGACAACGTGCAGGGTACGTGCAAGTGAGACTGACGCTCGTTCCAAGCACCGACGCCCCAAAAGGGCCCCAGTGACAGCCACATCCGCCGCAGATTTTCCCCACTCCTCCAGATGAGACGATCGCCCCATTCCGCTATCGCTCTTCACAAACTTCACCGATGTTCATCCTCAACTAGTTCTTGGTTCTGAAAACTTTCAACGTGCCGGCGCCTAAATTTCGCTTCCCAGGACTCGGGTACAAGCACGCGAAAACTCTCTTGGGCTCGACAATGCGGGGAAACGGTGCGCAGGTCTCCTCCGATGGACCGAGCTTCCTGTTTATTGAGTTTGATCCCCATCGGCCATTCAGACACTCCTGCACCTCATCAGCATCACTCTGATCGCTGCTCTGGCACCGACTGTCCAACCATGCAACCATGTACGCTTAATCTGCTCTTCATCCTGCCCTCATTTGGGGTACAGCGTCAGAGGAGCTCACAATCGGAAAAATTGCATTCAAGATGTTTCATCTTGGGGGCCATAAACAGGGTTTATCGTGCGCTTTCCTCGAAACTCTCTGTTAATGTTCCATCTGCAGTGCGGCGTCTCTGGCGGGACTATTTCTCGAGGCGCTCTTCGCCATTGAGGAGCTAGCGCATGTCACGTAGATTGAAGCCCCAGGGGCCGTAAGCGAGGAGCTCCGGTATCACCTTGGATTGTACCGGACTACGGGGAAAGTTGGGCATCTAATCGGGCTCATCGGCCTGATGATCTCCTGAAGGGAAAGGTCCCGCTCGAGGGCGTTCGACTCATCTATTCATGTGTTCCGTCGTGCAGCGGGAGGAGTACGGAGAAGGTGATTCTTTTTTTGTTCGTCTTCCCAGATGCTCATGGCTGGCTCCGAGTGTGATGTTGCTTTCCGTGTCTGATGCCCGACTGGATTTGACTGCGGATAGGCCCAGACAGCAAGAACAGTCCACGATCACTCTTTTCCATGGGTTATCTCTCCTTTGCGGCACGGAAGTTGATGTCCATTCCTTCACTTCGACCCATCTCCTCCAAATCCGCAATATATTTTACATTGAAATAATTACATGTAACGGACGCGATGTTGAACTGTGCTGCAGTGTGCTCGCTACGGATTGAGCAGGCGAAATTTTATTTCGGAGCCGCGAGTGGGGCACAGAGAACGGGAGATCCGCAATCTGTAACTGTCGCGGTCTGAATGTCTTCCCTTCCCGACTGATCCGCAGGCGTAAAATGTCCGTCTGAGGCGGCAGGCGTGTGGTACCCTGAGCGCTGACTGGATGTGTCTGAATCCAGAGTCGTTCTAGTGTTGGTGAGGGAGACATCAACCTCATTGTGTTCACAAATATCAACAGCGGCCGGAGAATTGAGGTCGACGCCAAGGACTTGTGCTTGGATTCTTAGCTCTGGCTAGTCCGTCGGATTCGCAGTTGCGGCATACTTTTCCAGGGCTTCACTGATTGTTTGTCTGGCACTGGAATCATCGAACTGCCGGAGACCAGTCTCCCGAGCAGCCCAAAGCCAATTAATGACAGCGTCGAGAATCGGCTGTGCATTGGGGTCACCGGTTATGCTGAGGAGCCAGGTAGAGAATCGGCGTTGGAGGAAGAGTGGGCCACGTTGTGCGCATTGAAAGGATAGAAACTGGAATGTGTCGATGATGGAGCCCCTGGATACTATTCCCGACAAAACTGACGGATCAACGTGTTCGAGATATTCGATGAATATTATCCAAGCGCCTCTCTTCAAATATTCCCTAGGATCACCAGAAGTAGACATCTCAGACGTGTTAACTGGCATCTGAAGTCTGTCCATCAGGGTGTCCAGTTGGTCTGGAGAAAGATCAGTGGCAGCTACCAGTATTGTCGATTTTAACACAGCGATGGTGCAGGCAGAGATTTCAAATTTTGGAGCAGCGCAAACAGCAGTGAGAGTTTCCTCATTGAAAGCGGCCAGTTGAGGAGCCCGCAAGCACAGTGACCAGATTGTGTACACTGCGGGTCGCATGTGTACACCCGAGCCATCCACCAGATAATTTGTTAGCATTGAGCACAATCGATTCCGATTGCATCGGCCCAAGGCCCGGTGGAGTCCCGCGCCACGCATGTTGCGAACCCACACATAAACACTCACGGCCTCCGCAAGGTTTATGTAGAAACATTCTTGACCCGCCTCGAGGAGGTGGAGTATCGTGTCGATAATAATATCAATGTGGTGAACTTCTGCACCCAGGGTGTATATTTTCGCATGATGGTGCTGGATGATGGTTCGCAGTGTTTCCGTCATCTGCCTGTAGACTGCTGGGATTGGTGAGGTGCGCGAAGGTTGCATTATTTTGCATGTGGCCTCGAATTCATAAGGAGTTTCGGCGAGCGCCGCGGAGGCTTGCAGGTAATCCATGAGGATGTAATATGCCGTAGTTTCCAAGGAGTTCGCCGCATCCCGGGACTTTTCCATCAACAGGCGCGTATCCGCGACATCGAGGGACATCAGCTCTGAGAGAAGATGGCAAAATTCGGCGTATCCTTGCACCCCCACAAGTAGAGCGGCAGCTTCGCGTTGAAGCGGTTGAAGCAAGACATCAGGATCATGAACAGGCGGGATACTCTGCAGCCTTGAAAATGCATGCTCGACAGCTGAGGACAGCGAGCAAAACTGGCTCCATGCAATGAGTGCATATGCCGACAATGAAGTCGCTCTGACTTGAGGGTGTGAATGAGTTCTTTGGGCTAGGAGACTCGTGGCGTCGAACACAGAGAAAACGTTGGGTGTCAAAGGATCAGATGCCACAAAATAGGCGATGGACCACAGCGCTTTGATGCAGGAAAAGCGGCGGTAAGTTTCCAGCTCCGGGTGCAAGAGGCCACTATCACAACTGCGGAGGAGGCCCTCAATGCGGGGGACTAAGAGCATATCGCGGTCATTGAGGAGCATGTTGATCATCCGGTCGTAGCCTCGTCGCCTGCCAGTGGGTCCCCAAATAAGGGTTGGGAGAGCATCCACAAACTGTTCGAGCTCGCTATCATCTGTCAAGGACTTTACGGTCCACACGATCGCCCGTCCATCACGTTCATCTCGTGAAGACGAATCTGCAATGGCATCCCTATTCATCACCTCGATCATGGTTGGAATGCTCTTGTCCGCTCGTATGGACTTTCCAACTGCAATGGTGGATTCCTCGTCGGGTTCGGCGGCCACTCCCCAAGCTATATTCGACAGGGGTGTTCTGTACGGGGAGTCCGACGAAATTATTGGGAGAACTGTGAGGTATCCGTAGGTGGCCACGAGAAACCCGAGAAGTACAGCCGCAACAACCATCACCACCGGATTAATGGGAAGCAGAAAAGCGACCAAGCCAGCGAAGAAGAGGAGGAGGGAGACGTGTAGAAGGAGTGGGATGAACTCCACCACGGCATGCATGCCAAAGCGCTCCATCCCGAAGTAAAGATATGAGAAGACTCGAGCGCGAATGATGGGGGAGGGGCGCATCTCCGTCCGTTGGATGAAATCTCTCGACCATTGCTCGACGAGGGTGGCAATGAGAGCGCAGGCAAGACTGAGGCCGAGGCTGAGGAACCAGAGAGTATTGCACGCCAGGGAGGTGGGAGATGGGGCAAAGGCAGCTAAAGCCGCTACATCCGCGGATTTTCCGTCGGAACTCGGGTCGAGCTGGCGTGAAATCTGTGCCAGAAGTGCAATCGTAATAGCGCCCTGATCAGGTGTCAAAGTCTTGTAACTCTCAATGAGGAATGCAGTCAAGCTCGCGGAGAAGAGCCCAGCCTTAACTGTCCATTTAGAGTGATTAGATACTTCAAGTGGGATCCACTCACGAAGATCAACAGTCCCTCCATGTCAGATTTCCATCCGTCGACCAGGGCTTTGTCATACTTCTCTGCTTCCGAAATGTACACGGCCCAGAGTGCAGCACCTGCCAGCTCATCACGGTCTAGGGAATAACATCACATCAGCCGGCGGATGACGAAGAAGGCTCCACTCACCAGCTGAGTGGGGGGCGGATGAAGCGGTGGACAGGCTGGAGGAATCCATGCTCGAGGTGTCCTTGCTCGCGGTATTCATGGCAGTCGGGAGAAAGGAGCGAAGCTGTAGAGTGTGAGATAGACAGGTCCTGAGCACTCAGCACTGCCGCACTAGCGCCTCACCGGAGATATATACCATGACAGCAGGAATTGGCGCTCACATCAGCTTTTCCGCAAATTTCTTGAGCTCTGGAAGCTCTTTTCCTCTGGAATTGAATATTTTCAGAAAAATATATATTGCCATCAGCGAAGAAAACGAGCATTCAGCCCGTAGGCAAAAGTTTTTTTTTCGACTTGAGGGAAATCAGACCTACCTTGACCTCTTGCGACTTGAGGTCTGGAACGACCGATTCCAGAGCGATCAATAGCTGTCAAGAGCGTGTCCAGAAATTTGCAGAAAGTCTGATGCATGGCTATTTTGCGCCGGAGGGTGATGGAACCCCACCCGGGTCACTTTGCGTGGCAAGAAGCTTCAGGGGTACAATGTGGGGTGTTCAAATGCAGAGATATGATTGCTGGCGGGCGCACCGGTAGGGAAGGACACGGGTACGGGTCAACCCGCCGGGTTTTCGGGTCGGGTCGGCCCGGGTACGGGTACGGGTTCCAATTTAAGTGGACCCAAAACCCGCGGGTACACCACGGGTCTGCGAACATTGACTTTTTTTATTGAATTTAACTCATTTCGAGGCTATTGAACATGGCTACCAGCCATCAACGGTGCTCGCAAGCTTTTGTTAAGCACCTATCGCATTTAAACACGCCAATCAGTGAACAAATTTCATGTTTTGAAGGTGTTGAACCTTCTCAGCAGTCTTCGGCAAGCATGATCAGATCAATTCGGACGACCCATGAGCAACCCGTGAGCCCGCGGGTTCGGGTTCGGTTTTCCGGGTTCGGGTCCGGGTTGACTGATTTATACCCGAACCCGTACCCGTGTCCATCCCTACTGACACCGGCCTGCATGTCTCACTTGGTGCTATCTTAGTTTTGCGCCCCAGGATCCGAGTGCTGTGATGCTCGCCATCTTTTTGATTCCTGAAGAGGCGCCCGCGTCCTGGCGAATGTCCTATTTTGCATTCTTGGGTGTGGCGAGATGATCCGAACTTGCATCCGGGAGCTTGTCGGCCGGGCGGCTCGCGCCCATCCCTTTCTAAGAACCGCGGCAGGATATGTTTTGCGGACACTGAGACTACTCGGAATCACTGACAAGGGATGTCTGACAGAAGACCATGATCCCCAGCTGAGGATCCAAGGAGTTAAGAATCCACGGCATTTCACAACAGAAGGTAGGAGAATGCGATACACTTGCGGGGAGACTGAGATTGAGCGTGCAAGCAAGGATGGTGAGCGCAGCAATGCAAGCTATCCGACCAAGTTAATTCAAGCAGAGCCGTGACCGACGCAACAAGGTACATAGTGAATCCGATCGGTTAGACAATGGCCGCCAAGATAGATTCCGACGGAGTCAAGGAAAGAAGGTCCATCGCAGGGGACCAAGATCTTCAGACTTACTTGAAGGTGCGCGGAGCAACGCAGATGGTGGCAGGGAAGAAGGAGCGTTGGGAGTTGCGGACCGATGATGCGGGGTTTCTGTGACCCTTGCCCACATCCCGTGGTCTCTCCTGTCATTGACATAGTATTACAGACCCCCTCGCTCGTGCCTAATTACATGTAAATACTCGCGAACACCCTTCCGGAGCGAAGCCGAATCCTCACCTCGTTCCTGATTCATTTTTCCCTAGCCATTGAATGTCGTGGTTCTGGTTTCTGGTTTCCTGGTGCCCGTGACTTCTGTCGAGATTCAGTGGCTTATAGGAACTGCTAGTGTCTTTCGTACTCACAGGCGGTTCGGGCATCACAGGCGTAAATGGATAAATTCAGGCTTGGAAATTTGGGCTGAATCGGACTTACACGCAAAGGAAAGAAACTCAAAAGAGAAGTATCCCAAAGGAAATGGCCTAACTCCGAGTCGGACAGTTACTTCCCCATACCACCATAAGATTCAGGTTAAACGCGGTCCCAGCGCCATCGAGGCGATACCCTGTGCAGGGTTGCACTCAGCTACGTACCAGCATCCGCGAGAGGAAAAACCAACAGCGAGCAAGAATGCTCGGCGACCCAACCCCGAGTCGAGCGGGGATCCTAGATGCGGACCCACTGCTATCGAGCCCGTCTGGCGCGGTCCTGCCGAATAGAGGGGAGGATTCCGTGATACACAGGGCTGTCGTAGAAGATCGGGCGTGAATAAGCTGTGAGATACGCAGTAAAGTGGCGCCATGCTGCATGGTTCTGGGATATCTCAGTTTGAGAGAAGTGCACGCACAGCATACAAATTACTAACCCACCCATCCGGTATCTCCGTGCGACTCCGCGAGCGGGCAGCAGGAGCAGAAAGGAAATGAAAATTAAAGAAAAGAAGATCGAGGAGCCGGGCAAAAACTGGCCAACCACGCGGAGGAGGTTCAACGTACGCCAGGTGGACAGCGGCATAGTAAGTGCACCAGTTCACACAGAGTTTGAGAGCAGCCTGAGGCTGAGTCTGAATGTCAGGAAGAAGCGTGTGGTGTGGGGAGCAAGGAATCGAGGTTCGGCGAGGCACCAAAATTATGGTACTTAGTCGTCAGCATGCGGCGCGCGAAGCCAGGGGTCAGGTTATTCTTCAGCGAGGAGCCGGGCGTCGATGGCATGGGCGGTCATCCGCGCGGGCTATATGCGCGGCCCATGCTCGGCGGGAAATTGAGGCGGTTTAGCTGTGATCGCAGCGCAGGCGCCGGCGGGGACGGCGGTATGTCGAGTCGGAGCGCGAGCGTCGAAGCGGGCAAGGAGGAGGGCTGCGGTTGGAAAGCAAGACAGAAATGCGCCGGAGGGCAAGGTTAAGATGGAACTGAGTAATCAACCATGCCCCGGGCTGCATAAACGCGCCGCGCCGGTCAAGTGCGGTGCAAAGTCATGCGCGTGGCGCTCTCATGGGTGTACACCGAAAGGGTCGCATCGCATTGCGTTGTGGGTGTATTCACCATGCGGGGGCGGACCATATACTTCACCACCGAAGGAACGACACGTCCGGGGCAAGGAAAATGCGTCTGCGATTTGCGAGGCGACGCGCCTGCCTGAATTACATGTAATTGCCGGGAGAATCGTGCGTGCCGCGTGCTTATCCAAGAGGCGGAAGTACATGAATACCCGAGGGAGGATGCGCATCACGAGGGGCTCGGAGAATCCAGAGAGCGGCGGCCTTTGCGTGCTGGCCACGATTTGATTTGCTACAGTGATACAGAGCTAGTTTGGAGCCAATGCTGAGAGTTCCTTCCGCGAGGAGCATGCATACCGCGTTTGCTGCGAGCATCGAACCAAAGACGATGCACTCTTAGGCATAGACACAGAGACAGACGTAAACGAAGACCAGATAGCGGGCCCCCGGACTGGTCCTGTGGCGACGCGGCAGGAAGAAGAGGAGATGACATTGACGTCGAGGGCGACGACGGGTTCGGAATGTGCGGGGCGAAAGCGGCTGGCACGAGAGCGAGGCGCAGAGAATCAGCTCAAGTCACCGGGACTCAAGAAGCCAGGTGGAGGAAGTGAGAAGGAGGAACGAGGTGGTGGCAGGAAGAAGCAACGGTCGGAGCTGTGGACCGATGATGGAGCCGTAGGGTACCTCGTCAGATCGTCGGATGTGGATTTTCGTCGGTTGATGGAAGATCCTCGTCAGTTGATCGCGCAAGGTCGTCAGATCACAAATAAGCGAGGGAAACATCGTCAGATGTGATCCTATGCTCCAAAATTGGGGCAAGCTCGTCGGATGTGCGTGCAAGCTCGTCAGATGTCCCAATTGGGCAAGCCCGTCTGATCCATTCCGGTGATCGATGGCGGCCAGTGATGCGCCCGTCGATTCTTTCCTCTCCCACCATCATCCCGTCCCGCCTCCCGCTCTAAACGTTTCCGTGGTGCGTACCTCGTCGCTGAGCGCCGATGGAAGCAAACCCCAAATGCGAACAGGTGGCAATGGAGGGGTCCCATTTTCCCCCGTGCGTTTGGGAAAACCAGAGTGAAGCACAGCAACGGTATGCCCCATTTCTTCCCCCCGAGCGATCTCACCAGGGCAGCAGACCGCCGCCCGCCGTCGGCTCCGCCCCGGCTCCCAGCGAACCGACAGCATTCATGTTTCCCAGTATGTTGACAGTGCCGGCGGCCCGCGATACACTTACGCTGTCCCCTTTATCAGCCGATTACGGCTACCCGTCAACATCACCAATGGATCCCGCGAGCTTCTTTCCCCAGCCGGCGGCGCCTGTCTTTCCTGGTACGTCCCGACAGTTGAATTTAGTACTGCGATGGCAATTTATCTTTAGATTTGTTCCCTTTTGATCCCGAGTTGGAAGTACCGCCTGCTGGGATGCCGGATTGGCCGCTTCTTGGCTTCCGGAACCTACACGGCAACAGAGTAGACCAGCAACTCCGCAGTGGGATGATCGCTCAATACAACCCCACTGGGATGATCTGGTTTCCAGGTGCGATTTCATCACCCCCGAATGCATTTCTCTAACAAAATATCCACGGTTTTATAGCTTTCAGCAAACAGCCGCTCAAACCCCTTCCACTGGCTCGAGTGCAGGAGATTTCTCTGATGACAGCTATGGGTAAATTCACAATTTCTGCACCATTTTCAGACGACATGAATCTCCATTCCAGTATCGATCTCCTTATGGGGAATATCAGGTAGGTATTTCTTTCTTCATCCCTCCGGTGGTTATATTGACCCAAACCAGTGACGAACACTCAAGCTCCCGCTTTTCGTCCGCTCCGCCATCGAGTATCCTCGAAGAGGATGATTGGTCATCCCGGTGAGTCATCAGGATTTCTCACTTGTACGTCTTTATTCATGGATTTCAGCAACTGGTCATCCAGCAGTTCGCGTCGAGTTTCTGCGGCGCCATCGAGTGCCTACGACGAGCCGAGCGATAGGCCAGTGATTTTCCCCACTTATTTACCGCTCCGATGCTCATTTTCCCTGCCAGCTTCGTATCTGTTGAAATCGGACAGTGGGATGGTACAGGCTGGACCACCACCGACTTGTCGTACGTTTAATCAATCAGCCATGTATTGAGCTTTACTCACATCTGTTAATTCCAGCTGCACAGAGCCGGATGTCTGTCTCGTCAATGAGGCTCCGGACACAGATGCGCGCCTTGGGTGGAACTTTAAGCCATCAAATATCAAGTGGTTGGATTCCGACGTATCTTCGGAAGTCGTTGAGTTTCCGCAGGGAATCAAGCTCACAGAGAAGAGTAAAATTTACGCTTTCCATCGAGTGACAGGCTGCCCGTCCCAGTTTCCCTTTTTTCGTCAACGCACTGCCTTCTTTATCAATCTCACCGACGTGAAAGCTATGAATTTAGATCGCGAGGTGACGGTGGATCAACTTATCCGCGACCAAGTAATTATTTTTGTCCGCAAACCAAGAGCCACTGACTAAAATCTATTCCAGGACTCTCATTCCTGGGGTCGGGGCACCGGGGCCCGAAGCAAACCCGACGCATACCTGCCCGGGTCCTTTTTCGGCTTGTCCGGCGAGGTGAAAATAGCCTGTCGACGGGCTGCCCCCGAGTGTGGCGGCGTCACGGCATGTGAATCTCTTGATCTTGCTCTTTTTGAAAGCGGAGCGGCGTGAGCTTGACCCGGAGGACGGCCGTATTCTTGCAGCAGCTACTCTCCGAACACGTGAGATGCAGGACAACACTGAAGTTGGTCGGACTCTTGCGTAATGTTTCACTCATCGCTTTCGGCTCAGGTCTCTTACAATACGCCCAGGTTCCACCATTCCCTTCAGAGGTGGAGTTGCCGAGGCATTCGCCCGGACGGAACGCACTGTGACGGTTCCATTTGTCGAATACAGTACGCTCTGATCCTGCCATCTTTTTGATCTTGTTCTGAACTAAGTTGAAGCCGCTTCGCAATAAGAACCACATTCTTTTATGCTCTAAACGTGGCGAGGCTCTCATTCCCGGTGCTTTTCACTCCCAGGTGCGCTCCTTCTGACTCTCGTCTTCGACTCGCTTCTGAATCATTCACAGGTGCAAATCCTAGATCTCGTTTCCGAGGAGCTCTTTGTCAAGGCGATGAACGATGAACGGATCATCGATGAAGACGATACCAAGTGTACCTGCTCACGAGTCGTTTCGGGACGAACGGGATCGAAGGGGAAGGCTATCTGCCGTGCGCTTCTTCCTCTCTGCCATCCTTTGCCTCTCTGAGTTCCGTACCCCAGCATTCAATCACCACAAGAACGGCTTGCCATATGTCGCCAAGCTCGAGCCGCTGACCTGCACAGCCAAGATGCACATATATTGTCCTTGGGAAACATTCTATCCCGAGCTAGCGCGGATGGCGATCGTCGTCCCTCTCCCAGAGTCGGGTCATTTTCATCCACCGCCGCCGAACAACAAATGCACCCATGCGATCGCGGACAGATATCGGGAGTGTGTTCGCAAGTTTGGGCCTGGGGCAACTGTCAACAAGGTTGAGAATGGTACGGGTTCAATTGTGTTTTTCAGGTCTCTTCTAAACACATGCAGCACAATCGACGAAGGACGTACTCGGTGGAAAGACGCCCAGCCTCTTTCATCCCGGACTCATCAGCCGCGACACAAAAACTCGCATCATTCAAGGGATGAAGGCTGAGTGGAATGAACTCTCCTCAACTGCGGCCAGCACGAGGCAGCGTAATTTTTTCTTCCCTTTCGTCTTTCTTCCCTTGCTAATCATTTCTCGCTTTAGAGGTGGCCACTTACCTCGCAGACCAGGAGGCCTTGAGTGACGAGAAACAATATCTCCAAAGCTCACTGTCTCGTGAAGGGAAGCGAATCATCTTTGGTGCGCACCCGAAACTCCTGCGTTTCATCCACGATCTTCGCACTCTCGACTGCGATACCACTTTCAAGCCCGTCGTGGGAGACATGCAGATTTTTGAGATTAATGGGTGGTTGGCGGCAATTAACGAGGGTACGTGCGTTTGACTTGTTCATCACTCAATCTTACCATGTCCGCAGCCGTGACGGTTATGCGCGTCTGGATGGAAGTGCATGACCGTGCGGCGTACAAGACCGTTTGGGAAGAGGCTCAGCGGCTCGTACTCAAACTGACCAAGAAGCAGCTCAAGTTCAAGGGGATTCATAAAGGTGGGAAAGTGTTGGGACTCAACTCCGACATGGAAGCAGCGCCTCTTCTCGGATTCGCCGACGCGTTTGCTCCCACGGTTGATCTTGAGCATGTGCGCCCTGCGGTCTTGGCTGATACGCAGGAGCTTCTCTCGTTCGTCTTGCGAATCTGTTATTCGCACTGCAATCGGTAAAATTCTTCTTCGTTGTAGCGGGTTCTGAGCTCACGCGTTTTAGCGGAATCCCGAAGCTACTGGATCACTCAAGTGCGACTCGGCAGCGCATCTTCAACTTCAACTATCTCAAGACACGTGAAGAAGTTGAAGCATTCAAGATGTGGATTGTAACCCTTGCCGATCCGCAGGGAGTAAGCTATTTTCTTGTTTCCGGCTGCCCATGCTCCATGACAAGGTTAGGATGGTGGGAGCACAAGCTCATGCATCGCTGGTTGCTCCGTGGCGTCATTCAGTGTCTATCAAACATTCCGCTCGAGCAGTGGAATACCATGGACGCCACAACAAATCTCGGCGAAGCGCAGCATGCCTGGAACAATACCCAGACGGGTATTTCCATGGGTGCCATCGAGTCTTTCAAAAAGTGAGTTCACTCTCTTTCCATCACGCTTCTGTACATAGTACTGAATCCAACCAAGATACGAGGAGCTCGACGAGCGACGAGCAGAAGAAATCGAAGTTCGCATGTTCACTGCGGTCCCACGAACTTCACGAAATGAGGTAACACATCGTTACGGCAGCCGGACCACACGACAGACCCGGATGGCTGAAAACTCGAGACGCGCTCGCGCTGTTGACTCGACTATGTCCAGCTTGCCGGCGGAGCTATCAGACATGCAACAAGAGCTTATAGTTGCACGTGACGATGCTAAGGTGAGTTTGTATGTACTGCTCCCCACACGACTTCAATATTATCTCGTAGGCTGAGCCGTCGACCGAAGCCACTGCACGCGTTGGTGAGCTTGAAAACACTCTGACCGACCTCGAGGGCAAGCTGAAGCTGGCCAAGGCCGAAGCCAAGGTACGTTAATAACGTCTGTTTACAATGACCTGTCATTTACGTTGTGTTCAAGTCCAACTCCTCGGGTCGGGTTCGTGCTCGTGCGCCAAAGGCCAGTGCTGCCCCGAACGCGCCAGCCCAGCCTGCAGCTGATCCCACGCCTACTCTGGACGTGTTGCCGGCACCCGCCCCCACCGTGTCTATCGTGTCGGCCGCTGAAGGCACCGTGGACCTCGTCCGCCGGGTGTCCGCCCGCAAGCGCGTGCAAACAGAGTCGTCTGCCACGGCTTCGGCCCCTTCTGGAAAACGTCGCAAGAAGCTTGAAGATCCGCTTGCTGGATGGGTGATGCAGGATCCAGATACGGGTGAGAAGCTTACTGGGCACGAGTGGGTGGAACGCTACCCCGAGGAGTTTGAGGAGCGCTATAAAAAGGACCACCAGCGCTACCTTGAATACTTGGCACAGTAGATTACATAAATACTCTTGTATCCGTGCAGCAGCCTCAATTGAATCTCTTCAACGCTCTTTGGAGCGGAACTTAGCGTCGGGAACCCTCTTAATGCGGAGTAGAGGGGACTGACACGGGATATCTGTGATACATCATTCTCCGGATTGACCCGGACTGATGGTTGAACCACGTATAATCCACAACTTCTTGCCTGTCCATCCGACGACATTGCTCTTCGGCTGCGCTCAATTCGGCATCTGACGAGCTTGCTTCGCAAGCCGACGCACTTCCACACGATCCGACGAAGTACCACATCCGACGATCTGACGAAGTACGTGAGGGCTCCCGATGATGCGATCAACACCGCTTCATTGACTCTGGCTCTTGTCGCGCTCCGATTAATATCCTCAGCAGGTGCGTATGCCTTCCGTCGTTCACGATCTCCTCTAATTCCCTCCCGATTTGATTCTATTCAGGTTGTACGTATGTGCGCGAGCGAAAGATGCAGCTGCACCACGCTACAGGGCTCGTACGCCCGCGCAATCCCGAAGGGTGCGTGGACCCGCCACCACCTACATTACTGTTTACCACAGGCACAGAGGCAGCCGCGAAGCCCCATGTATGTGTTCCGCCGCCGCGTGCTATCTTATCTCATCCCGCACACGACACCGCGCTAGCTCGTGATCAACGCGCCGCGAAGCGGACGCACCGACGCTACAGACAGCATACGCATGAACACGCGCGGAAGGTGCTGGGATCCATGTACGCGGCATAATTCCACTCCGCGCGGTGCTGAGGTATCGATGGCTCCTGCGCACAGTTCCGGATGCGATAATTAACGAGCGGCGGCGATGTCCTCTTCAAATTCAGTACGGCGCTCGCATTCACGCTGTGCGCCGGATCCCTCACATCTGCCAAGGACGTACCGCCCCCGACCGCGAGCTCGCCGGTGCCGGTGCTCCGGAACCCACCCCCTCCAGTCCAAATAGATAGCTCGCGGCGATGTTCAGGTAACGCAAGTCCGATCCGACCAGATCGCTCGTGTGCTCGCATGCGCCACGCCGCGTCTCCGCCCACGGATTTCCTCTTCTTTTTTCCCACTAACTTACTAAAGATAGCGGAAATACATTGCAAACTGCTTCTCTCAGTGTCCAGCATAGGGCTGGTTACTAATTATAGGTCTAATATCGTGTCGGCACCAACAGCTTGGGCAAGGATGCGCTGATTTGTATGGACGGAGTGTCGACGGTGCCCACGAAAATACTAATCCGTGGCTTGGCCAGTGAATTCGGTTCCAGGAACGACACCGTCTGCGGTCCCATGTCCGGAGTCAAGTTGTTGGGCTCCTGAGGCGACTTCTGAGCCATTAGCGTGAAGTTCCCATCCAAGACCACTGGCCGGTTGCTCCGGGCAGCGCTGCAGCACGGATGCTGCCCCCCCCCCCCCCCCCCCATTCCGGGAGCGTCAGCAACTCGGAGTATGTGGTTGTCGTGCGGCGCAGTTGGAAGATGAGGGCCTCGGTGAAGCGCGCCCGTGGACCGTCTGATCGTCCGTGTTCCTGATCTCGCGTGCTGTCTCGTCCTCCTAGCAGCACATGCGATATCGCTCCCTCCGCCCACCCGCCCTGCGCAAGCGCCGGCGCGGGCTTACCCCTCCGTAGGTGGCTTGCGAGCTCGAGCGGAACATGCGGCGACAGTGGCGCGACCCTCCGCGAGGTCCCCAACTCCCGCTCCATCCCGCCGGCGTGACTGCAGTCCAAGATCAGAGTCTTCGATGTGGTACGGATGAGCAAGGAACGGGAAACGGAGGACACGGCGCGTACGATGTTCAGACCCTTCTGGGCCTCAAGCTCCCGGAGGAGCCACCCCAAAATGTAGTCGGGGATCACGTCCACGTACATACTCGCTGCTCCGCCGAGGGTGTTTTGTCCTCGCGTAGACAGGGCAGATAGCCGGGATCTTGCCATCCGCGATGCCCCGGTTATCCGGCGCGAATATGCGTGTCGCCCCTCGCCCGCGTAGGACAGGATCATCGTGGAGTCCCCGTGATCGGAGATGCGCGGGTTGTCGAGGAAGTGTGATCTGAACGTCGCGAGGATGTTTGCGCACGCGGCCTGCTCGTCTTCGAGTACCGCGATATTAGACCGGGGGGGGGGGGGGGGGGGGGGGACGCCGAGGCCCTGCTTTCCACGGGGATCGAGAAGGTACCGTTGGAACGCGCGCGAATCGTTGACGGCACCTTCGAGGGTCGCAACGTCGTACGTTGAGATGTTTAGCGGGCATGTCCCGCAGGTCTAATCTCCTACAGTTCCCCTATCAAGTCTTCGCCCGAACCTAAATCCATGCGCTCCCTTCTAGTATGACCCCGCCTCCGTAGCTTTCGGCTATTCTTGCTCATGTTTTTTCATCTTTAGTTTCTGCCATTTGGGGTTGTGCACTCGCTATCCTGCATTGTAGGTACCGACAAGTCAATAAACCTTATTCATCTTACCCACCATCTCCAGGACGACAGTACACCGAGTACACCACTTTTCCGCCACCCCGCTCGTGATCGCGGTCCTGGGCTGACCCGTACGTGGAGCGCTCACACTGACAGGCATGTCCATACTATGCGCCGCCGACTTGGCCATCAACCTCCACGACATGTGGTGGGGGTGCGAAGTTCGGTTCATTTGTACTTGACCTCGTGTAGACCCCAATATAATGATCTTTTACTCGCCTTTTGATTTTTCGAGTCATCTTAGAGCTGTCTGTCATCGTTCAAAGTCGTCTTTGACAGAGTCCTGGGTAAGACATTTCACATCTTAGAGGTCTTTCCCAAGACGTGCATCTTGGCTAAGATTTTGAATCGGCTTAGCCGGAGATGCGTGTCTTGGGAAATTGTGTCTTGGGCGTCTCTGACGTCTTGCCCGAGACGCCCAAAGACAAACATGCTCTTTTACTGATGGGCAGGCAAAGCGAAACACCTTTTCTTCTTGTCCCCTCACATCCATCTTCCGAAGACACGATACGCAACCGTAGTGTGGCGCACGCGCGACCCTAGTTCACTGTCACACTGACTCACAGATAGTGTGGCGCATCACCATCATTATTGCACTGGCCCACAGAAGCAGAGAAGTTATTTCCATTTTTACGTTTTCAGGCGTGTCGCATGCATTGGCACTCGCACTTCTGCCGCTGCTGTCGTCTGTCCGAGCTGACTGAGTCAGCTAGAGTCAGCGTGACTCGTCACTGGCAACCCCTCCAAGCCCTCCTTGGTTCGTATCCCTCTCGCCAAGGCTTCGAGGCTACGAAGCAACGATATCGTTCGCCCTGCACTGGTTCGCCTTACCCGTCAATTGCGACGCTCCACTCGCACATCACCCTCCTTCCGTCCAACCCACCCACCTATCACTGACCGCAGAACCGCGAAGCACTGCTCCGGCCCGCCCGCGTATTCACCTTGCTTCAAGCACAAGCGCATGCCATGGGCATGCCGTGGTAGGCATGGAGATACAGCTGGCATCGGATTCAAGATACTGGCGATTTGACACCGTGATTGGGCACCGCTGTCAATAGATGACAGCTGCAATGGGAGGTCGGTTGCCTCGCTCACTGGCAATGGCCTGCCTCTAGCCCCGTTTCTTTTAACGTCTGTTCCTTTTATGTTCATTTGGCCCTTCCATCGATCATCCCACCCCTCCACCGATCCTCTTACACGAACTAACTACGGCAGGCCCGTTACTCCACCTACCTACCTACCAGGCGGGTAGCATACGCCGAAAGAAGTCTGATCACAGTGCGGACGGATTTGGCCTGAAGGCTAATGTCTCATCACTACTAGCCAAGAAAGGACCCTATGTCTCATCCACTCCCCTAAGTCCGTGGATTTTTTCCCAATTTTCTGACGTCCACCACAGACCCGAGAAAGAAATTTCACCGTGGGAGCCTCAGTCCGACCTGGCCAAAACATGCCGTGTTGCCCTGAAATGTCCGATTCGTCGTGCGGATGAAAGGCCTGAAAGACAGGTGCGGTGATCGCAGTGCGGACGGATCTGGGGCAAAAAGACACGTACGGAAACGGCCAAAATCGTCAAAATTGGATCGGACCTCTTTCGGCATATGCCACCCGCCCCTTGTCAATGCCTTCCTAATTCCCCCATTCATTGGCTCGCTGCGTAGTTACTTTGTTGCCGTGCATGAGGCCACCGTGTCTCAGCACTCACTAAGTCAGGCATGCCTGCACCAAAACTAGTGTTGTCAGGGTCGGGCTTAAAAGCCCCGGCTTGGGCTTCCAAATGTCCCGAGCCCGTCCACGGTCGGGCTCAGGCCCGGGCTTAGTTCAAATTTTCTTTCCACTGTTGTGAGGTAAATTTGTGAGTGAATAAACTGAACTATGTTGAGATATGTTCCCAACTTACCATGTAATCACATAAGTTCAAGGAGCTCATTGGATGGAGAGACCCGGCCCAAGCCCAGGGTCACGGGCCTGGCGAATTTCTGCGCGCTACCTGGGCCCGACGTCGCGGGTCGCTTTGCTCCCGCTGCTGGTGTCGTGCTGTCTAGAGTCTCAGCTATTCAAGTGCCAACAGTGCTGAAGTTTCACTTCAACTCTCCTAGTGGAGAAGGAACTCAGGCTCCCCGCGGAATATTTGGAACACATCTAGGATTAAATATGTGCACCACTGGTCGAATCGAACGAAAAAGTAGAGTAAAGAGGGAACAGCTCAGGACTTCAGAGAGGGGAGGACGGACCGCTCCACGGTCCTTCCGCCGCTTGTAGAAATACAGAATGGCCCGGCACGACTGGGACGATGGACGCATACAAATGATAGACGGCAAGGTGGTCATGCAATTTTGTTTACAGAGACCGCCCTACAATAATTAGTGAGTTAAGACGGCTGCGTTTTGAGACTTGGGCTTACAGCATAGTAATGACTGCCCCAGCATCAGTCCGAATTTCGACATAGACAGTTCCCTTTGAAGAGCTTCAGTGTAAAGCGCGGGAGGAAAGAAGAGTGTGCGCTAACGTCGGCCCCCCGCCCCGCTTCTTTAACGGTTCCATAGACAGCCTGCCCGCTGGGAGTCCAATACCAGACGCGGGTCCCAGCCTACGACGAAGGGAATTAATATTCAATAATTGACAAAGCTGAACATGATTCACCGGGAAGTTCATAGCCAAAATGGTGGTTTTAGAGCTGCAATTACAGCAGAATGCGGGTGTGTCGCTTTTGTTTCGGAGGCTCAGACGCTTGAAGACTATCCTTCCTGGAGAGTTACTGGTTTATAAGGGAGACGATGGTCGATCGAATACGACACAGAGGGTTGCTTCGGACAAGCAAACCGGGGATAGGATATCTATAGAACGAGATCTTGCAAGGCGACAGATCTCACTTCATTTGCAGAGTGACCTTTGAGAACGGGGGCCCAGAATTAAAGGGGACCGATCCAGCGTCAAACATCGGCTAACGTCCTTCGCGAGGACGCCATGCCGGTTCACTGAGCAATCGATCTTGCCGCAGCTGAGACTAGGTGTGGGGAGGACCCCTGATAATACACCAAAATGCTAGCTCCGCGCCGGACAAAATTTGATGCGAAACCTCAAGATTTGACAAGGCCGAAACATGCACAAAATCCGCGGAGCGAACATTTTGGATATCACACGTGGAGGGCACGATTTTGACCAGATTTTGGCCCTGCTTCACGCAATTTACATTCGACCACCGGAAGTGTGATGCGGGACACGTTACCACAGTGCAACATCAGGGGGCGCATGATGCGTGACGGTCGAATTCAAAAAGTACAGTAATTATTGACTCTGCAACCTTCGATATCTGAAGCCAGGGAGAATTATTTGTAAACTTAGCAGAGGCGTTTGATTTTGTAAGTGGTTCCTCACCTGTTTCACACAGGCGGGAATTTTGCTCAAATCGATGCACTATTGATGCGACGCGACGCGACGCAAATGTCACGTACTGCGCAAAGTTCCAATCCTTCCGAAGTTTAAAGCTGATATTCCACAGTCTCGGGGCTGGTAAGCCAAAACCAGAGCTTAAAGGCTTCAGACGGACACGGTTAATTTTAGAGAGAGAGAGATTTTGCTCAAATCGATGCACTATTGATGCGATGCGCCGCGCCGCAACCGTGCTGTGCAAAGTTCCAGAATCCAATCCTTCCGAAAGCCGATATTCCACAGTCTCGGGGCTAATAAGCCAAAGCGGAGCTTGAAAGGCTTCCGACGGACGGTTAATTTTATATACATTCGCCTAAATCAGATCTCGCTACGGATTCTGATCCACGACTTTCTTTTTTTGGCCCCCGAATTCTCTCGCTACTTTCCTTTTCGGCGTCCGAAAATTCCTCGCTACATTTCTCGCTACATACATTCGCTTAAATCAGATCTCGCTACACGCATTTGGGCACATTCTGATCCGCGACTTCCTTTTTCGGCGTCCGAAAATTCCTCGCTACATTCATTCTTGGTGTCCAAAATTTCTCGCGACACTCAAGGCTAAGTTAAGAAAGTTGCGAAGCAGAATCCGCCCAAATGCGTGTAGCGAGATCTAATTTAAAGCTCTTTGCGGAACTTAGGGCGCGCCCTGTTTTTTTATCAAATTTTGATGTCTTCACGAGAGCAGCTGTTGTGAGCTCAATTTTTTCATACAGTGCGAAGGTATTATTGAATGATTATATATCTTATTTGAACTTTATCTACCCGTGCAGGACCAGATATAAGCAGAAAGTACAGAATCCTATACTGCATTTTCAAAAAGTTGAATATAATGAATTGGAGGACGACACCCCCTGCGGAATCGCAGCGCGATCCTGCCTATAGAGTTTCTATGGCCTCCCGTGAAGAACTCGAGAAACGAATTCTGGGGTCCCATCTAAGAGGGTCCGAAGATAAGAAATTTCCATATATATGGTGGGGGGGTGGGGGGGTCCCTCCGGCTGTGAAATATATATATATATATACCCTTTTACGCAAATGAACATTTGAACCTTGTGGCCTCCTTAGGAGGCATAGAGCACTCTCCATTCTCACCTAAACCTCTTCTTGCGCCACAACGAGTCATTGATACCTCTGGTGATGTTTGGTGGTGTTTGCCATGCCTGAGACATCGCTTTCCAATCACAATCAGCTAATTTTTTTTTTCTTGGACGCTCCCTTGAGAAATGACGCCCGCCGGCGAGAAGGAGAAGATGATCATGAAGCAACTGCTGATTGATCGACACAAAGGACCGAAGAAGCGAAATTTGGCCAGTCCACTTATCATTTCAGAGACTTACATCCTTGCTCGCCACGCATATGCGGTAGCTTTTGCGAGTCCTATTTAAAATACTCAATACTCCAAAGTCCACATGAATACAAAGCCTGTGAATGCAGCCAAAAGGTGACACCTGTAGAGCAACAAAACCCTACATTGACCATTCAATGCACCAAACTTGAATGTAAATCAGTCTGGGTGCGTGTCACTCTTGAGTCTTGTTGAGAGGCCTGCAGGAGGTTGACTGTGGTTCAGTACCACCGGGAATGTGTCACAGATGAACATCTGCACGATGGATGGGTGTGCAAGGCCTGCCGAGGAGGGAAAGAGCAGCTTACGAAGGTGGCATAGATCATTGCGTACACCGGATGCATCCTGAAAAGGGAATTTGATGGCACGTGCAGCTTACCAATCGCTGACGTAGGGGGGAGGGTGTACCCTCGACCGCAAGAGGGTTTGAAAACCCGAAAAATGCACCAGGGGTCGGTTTTTCTCTCTCAGAGGGTCGGGGTATCCCCCCCCTCCTACGTAAGTGATTTGTAAGCGATTTGTAAGCAGCACGTGGGCTCCGCTTAGCATTTCCTAGCGAAAAACGTACCAGAGTCCACAATTTTGGTAGCTATGTCCTTTAAATCGTCTTCAGCACTCTTTGGGTGGTTTTCCACAGTGACAATATATGTTTACATTCATAAGACTTGTCGGCACTTTCTGCCGAGATCAATACACGTGATGATTTTCTCTCTGCCGAGTGGCTGTACCCCCGCCCCCCCTCCAAATGCAGTAATAAAGTTTTGATCTCTAACTCGACGACCACGGAACCGTTGACTTCGGGACCACGATTTTCGGAATCCCCATTGAAAATCGGGTCAGAATGGGACCTCATATAAAAAATCTGCATTTCGGAAGCCCCTTGCTCGACCGTCTGAGAGAAAAAAACCGACCCTATGTAGATTTTTCGGGTTTTCAAACCCTCTTGGTCCCATCCGAGTATGCGCTGGGATAGACATAGCAGAAACACATTGAACTGAGTGCGTATAGTCTTAATCTCCCTGTGACTGTATCTACTGATGCCCGTGGCCTGGCCTGAGGCCCTCAGGCCCGACAAGCGGTGCCATCAAAAGTAACTTATGTAAATTAACTTGGCCTGCTAAAATTAACTTTACGGTACTTATGGCAGGGTAAGTTAGTTCAGCAAGTAAAGTAAAGTAAAAGTACAAGTACCGTTAATTTACGCAAACTTAAGTAACGTAAAGTTCGCCCAAGTTACCTTCGAAATGGCCCAGAAATGTGTCACCCCACGCATTCCAAGCGCATCCTGGCTCAAGTAACGTGTGAACTTGGTGCCACGAGCTTGCCGGAGATGCCGTAACGATTGCAACGAACTTTGCCATTTTGGTGCTCCGTGTAATGCAATTCTACCTATCTATTGTTCCACACTCATTATTTGTTCGCCCCAATGCGTTTCAGAATTTGCTTCCGTCTAGCCGAGCCACACGTGATTTTTCTCTCTTTTCTCACTTCCACTTCGCGTCCGCAACGTAGGATGCTCAACACAATCTGGCAGTTTCTCTTCCCCCCCAAGCCACTTGTCGAACCGCCGCCTCTAGCCCGTCCTCGCAAATACCCCCGCAGTACTGATCTGCTGCCCGGCACTCCGAGTCAGCAACACAATCGTCAAGCAAACGACTCCGAGAACTGGCACGGAGGGACGAAAATTCCAGTACCCTATTACCCGGCTCCGAATTTTCAAACTGCCCCTCAATTCTATGGCGCCGCACCTGGTTTTCATCCCATGCCATTCCCTAATCATCCCGGGACTCACCAAGGATATTACGGTAATTTCGGCGGTACGAGGCAATATTTGTACTCCTTCCATGATTAACTTTTGGAGAAGCAGGTTTGAATCCGTGGATCGCTCGTCTTGATTCTCCATATCAGGCCTCTGGCTACCACCAGCTTCCGTCTCAAAATCCATGGGGAGTCGTTTTTAACCCCCCGCAGAATCTTCCCGGCCAATATTATCCACCTCCGCTATTTGCACCCCCTAATTATCCCCCGCCCGCCCCCTTTGTCGCCCCTCAAGGTCTTCCGACTGCACCAGACCTTCATCGCGCTACTCCGGATAATCGTAGTGCGAAGATTGAGGCTGCAGAAAAGCGCACTTCAGAGGTGCAAGGCCCGTAGATTTCCTTTCATTAAATGTCGCTCCTTATACAACCACAGATCACTCGCAGCACTTCGTTTAATTGGCCCACTGGTGATGTCCGGCGTGAAACCATCAAGCGTCTCGAAGAACGCAAATGGAAGTATAACAAATGGGTCTGGCGCTCGAATGGCACCGTTCAGCACCAGGGCTATGCAGCCGAAGTTCGAGGATGCCTGGGTGTATTTCGATGCGGTACCTGCAATCGTCTGACACGCCCGAAGACCCAGATGGCAGCACGCAATGCTCAAATTCAAAATGGATGCACCGTGCAAAACGGCACTTGTCCCAAGGATGTGCCGCTACTTCAAGACATCTGTGAAGCCAGGACGTTCCATTACGATGTGAACCGAGGCGGAGAAATTATACAGGTTTGGGAGCACTCTGGAAATCATTCGACGCACCGCAGGCCTCCTGGTGGCTCCAGATTATCGAAATTGGAGGAAGAACAAGCCGATGTGCAAGTCATTCACAAACGAGATGCATCAGCGCACGAACTGCGGACTGGGGACCCAGGTCCTGGTTCAATCCCCCTTCCAGATATATCCGCCACTCTCGCTGCTCCTGGGGCAGCGCGTTATCACCTCGGCCAAAGCCAGGCTCGACTTGGGATCAACACCGGGTCCACAAAGGG
Source organism: Mycena latifolia (assembly GCA_029289555.1). NCBI lineage: Eukaryota > Fungi > Basidiomycota > Agaricomycetes > Agaricales > Mycenaceae > Mycena > Mycena latifolia. Next base: position 306,046 of record JARJLE010000020.1, read on the forward strand.
TGGCCTGGCTTTTATGAGCGCATTTGGAGATCTAAACAAGAAACTTTCGACCCCCTTCATCATCGACACAAACCTGAGTGGCCCAGTTTATATGACCTTCCAAACACCATTCATGGACGAAATTATTCGAGAGGCTGTTGAATCTTGGATCGTTGACTTGGCAGATGGCCCGGGCGCTTCCCGCCATGGCTTTGTCATTGACGGCGACCATTCCTTCTTTCGGCAGGGTCCACTCTTGGCGAGTTGTGCCTTCAGCACAACATCTCGAGAGTGGACCCCAATTTTATACTCCTGGATCAACGGCGTAGACACCGCTCACCATCGGCCCCACTTTGCCCATATCTTTAAAGCAATCATCAAGCATGCAGGCGATCGGTTCACTCGTAAACTCCTGCTTTGCGTAAGTCGTGTTTCGACACAACATCCGTCTCTTGATTTGTGCCCACAGGTTATGGATTTCTCTGGTGCTCAGCGCGGCGCCCACGCCGAGGAATATGCGGATGCCATAATCAGTATAACTCCCGGCTTCACCTCCTTATCACAGGCTGCACAGGCTGGCGAACGACGTGCACTTATCGTCGAGGCAGAGGAAGCTGAAGTAGGATGTGAAGTCAATTTCTGGCGCTCTGCAGACCATGTCAAGAAAACACATTCGTTGGTTCCCCCACACCTTGCGGATACATTCGAGAAGACTTTGCGAGAGCTTTTATCACCCAAAACTACATCGGAACGGTTTGATACCGTGATTCTAGGCCTCAAGACGACATTTCCGGCCATTAGGAATTGGGTCGGTTGGTGGGAGCGCCGCTCCATCGCATCCATGATTTTTCCTGCTAAAGTGCTGTGGACCCGGCCGTCGCTGCCCAAGTTCCCTCGACGTCCAATCCTATCGAACATCAACATTCTCTCCTCCACCACGCTGTCGGCAAAGACCAGGAGTTGCTTCCTGGGATAGAGAAGCTTTGGCTCCATGTCCGGGAGATGGAGAGGAAATTCAACGCGATCAAGGGTGTGTGATAGAACTATGCTTCCGGTCAGCGCTGACATAAAGGTATAGCGGGCCACTTTAATGCGGGCGAGGTAAGAGATCGGCGCCCCTCACGGCCTCGAACATGGGAGGAAAACGATGGCCATGCACCAGACACCGTTGGTGCTCTGGCCGCTGCCAGCACCCAACCTGAAACCCCCGAAACAGCTCGACCAAGTGGAACTCCTCTAGTCCCACCGACACCGCCTCCCGCCCCGCCGCCTGCAGCCATCACGTACTCATCTAAGTTACTGAAATCTTACCAATGGGATCCGCCCAACTCCTGCTTTTTCGACAATGGTCTGGAACTTTGGTTCCGGGCCTTTTCCAGATGGTCGGATGAAGAACAAGCAGAATTTCTCACCTCCCTGCCCCCCAAATCATCTCTTGCTTCGTTTTTCTTCCATTTTCAGCGGCGACTGCGATGGATCGCGAGCACCTCTGGGACGGATATCCAAGGGGATCGGGAACTTGGGCTTGGTCAGTCAGTTGCTCGCCATGCAATATTCAACCGCTGGCAATTATACCCAAACAAGGATGATTATGGATGTGCGACGACGTGGATACACCACGCTTTGCGGGTATGTTATCGTTTCGAGTATACTTAATTTATCGTCCCTAACACTTATTGATAGGATTCAGACCCACCTATCGATGTCCGACTCCAGTTCGGTGTCGCTCACATCTTTTATGGCGAGTGCCCCTCTCATCATCCAGCTCGGATTGGAGTGGGAAACATTCAAGACTTCCTGCGTATTAATCTCTTCGATTTGCGCACGTCCCGCCGGAAATGCGGCTCCGCAGCGTCTCTGACAGATTATTTCGCAAATTGTACACCTCGGATTGTCCCGGGGAATGATGAAGGAGGTACCACGGTCGTTCACTCTCTGCCGGCCCCAATCTGCAATCATCCGGACTGTGCTGGTTCTCAACTGTTGGGCGTCAAAGCCATTGAAACGCTCTGGCCAAAGATTCTGCACATTAATCCGGAGTCCGGCACACATCCTCGTCTTCCTGTCGCTCTATCGTTCAGTATCGATGATGGAGCCGGCAGTCGGATCACTTATGAACTTGTTGGGACCATTTCGTTTGACGCTCCGCGCAAACACTGGACTTCAAAGCTACTCATTGGTGACACCACATTCAATTATGACGATCTTGTTCATCGCGGATTCTTGGTTCAAACCAAGGGGTCAGCAGGATCGATTTCTGTGCCAGATCCACGTGCCGTATCATTGTACTTCGGAAGTGGCGACGGTCAGGAAATCCTGTGGCTCGCTACAAGTTATATTCTGACCCTAATATTTGCAGAGCAGTAAACCGTTGCAGGCCATCATTTCTGAATATGATGAAGAGTTCCAGATCGATACAGCTCTTCCTCGACGATCTCCCTCACAGATTGACGACACACCACCTCCGGAGTCACCAAAGATCCCCCCCACATCGACCTCGGGTGCTGCTGACTTTCCAATCGACCTATCAGAGCCGCCTACGCAAGGGGCACATTTACCTGAAATCCCCCCTCCAGCTGAGTGGTGCCGCTGGTGCCGCTTGATCTGTGACCATGCGTTCGGCAAAGAGATGACCGTGCAATGTGGAGACTGCAAATTCTGGTACCACGTCAATTGTGTGTCGAAGGCCGACTGGATCATTGATCCCGAATGTTTGGAGGACTGGATGTGTGCCAGCTGTGACGAAGCTCTGCTCCCCCCGGTCGCTATTTGGACCAATGAATTGTACGTTTACATTTGCTATTAACATTCTCCCAATTGACGGGTAGCTGTGACAGAATCGGGGAATATCTCTTGTTTAAAACGAACCCAAATAGCTGCTTCTATCCGGCACGTATCGAGGGCTTAACCCAGACAGGCGACGTCCGACTCCAATGGTATCGAGATAATATATACGACAGACAGGACGTACCGCTCGAGACCGAGTTTTTATGCACGACGCAGCAGTGCGCAAATATCGCAGCTGCCGATGCTGACTTGACTTATGAAAAGGCAAGCTCTACTCTTCCTCTGTTTGAGATGTGTTAACAGTCATTAGGATAATGTGGGGATGATAAAATGGCCTGTTCGATTGACCAAGGATGCCCGAGAGCTCTGGAGCTACGAAAATCCGGAAATCTCGGAGGCCCTCCTGCGCTCGTGCCAGGCCATCATCGATATCATCACTGGTTCTCCGTCTGCCTCACATCCGATCGGGCCTGATTATGAGCAGTGGATGGCGAATGGGGGAGAGCTAAAGGACATCGGGCGCGCCAATGACTTTGTGACCAAATTCTACAGCGCCGATATCCTGCCCGGGGACGCCTCCTTGATTGAACCGCATACTGATTACGTCCTGAGGTCCATCCCCCCCGACATCCCAGCTACCATTGATGCTCCAGCTGCTCTCTCGGAGGGACTGCGTCGTCGTGCAACCATCCTGGCATCCATTCTTTTTCAGCTTGTTATACTGCGCATCTATCTTCGGCGCTCTTCTGCAGATGATGCTCAGATATATTTCCTCGCTCGGAGTTTCGATCCAAAAGAGCACACGAAAATATTCCCGGACGATCCCATGTACCTCGCCAAAACAGGGAAGATCACCAGACATTTGACGGAGCCCAAGATCGTCCTTCAGACCGCCCAAGAATCCACAGACCAACGCATCCCGCCAAGATGGTGCAAAATTGGCATTCGGGTTGCCAAGGCCGCTGCCGCTCGTATCCCACCGAGATTTATCCTTGCCACTGGATATAATCGGGCGGGCGGCGAGTATGTCTGGCTTGGTGGTGAAATCAAACCATACTCTATGGATTTAGACGGCGAGGATGTCAAACCTCGTCCCTCCAGCCCGTTATCAGAGCCTCCCATCGAGACATTGCCGGTAGATCCCCAACCTTCCCCATCACCGGGCCCGCCTACTGCACAACAGGCGGGGGTGTCTGAGCTCTTGAAAAGAAAATACCACGAACCATTGGGACCCGGGGGTCCCGACAGCATGCAGTCGGGTGCGGACCAGGCAGTTGAAGGTCCCCCATTGCGGCGCAGTACCAGGAGACGTTGATAGAGACATTCTAGCCATATTTATGTCTTCCTAGGCTTTCATAATATTCCATGCGCAGCTGTAAGTATCAGGCAGAGTTCACCTTGGCTTAACTTAGCGGTGCGTACCGAACTTGGCGGTAAATGATGCCAGCTGATGGTATAAGTTACTTGTTTTGATCTAACTTAAGTAACTTACCGCTAAGTTAAGTAAAGTGAAGGGAGGTTGTGAACTTACCATTGCTTTCAGTTACTTAAGACCTGTTCTCCAGCAGTTTGATTGTGAGCATGCCTCGAACCTGAATTTCATTCCACTGTGATGTCCAGGGATGTTCGATCCGATTCCATAGGCCCTGAACCCTTCGTAGATCAACACAGAACTGGAATCTGAGAGGAAGAACGAGCCTATCGATATGTAGTGCAGCATGCATATAGTTTGGGGGAGAAGCCCTAGTGTTGGAGTCCGGACGGCTGCCAAAGCCTGCCGTGCACTCGAATTGCCCGGATAATCCCACCCAGAGTTTTCTGCAGATCCTTGGAATAGTGGGACACTCGGAGTCTGGCGTGAATTATCTTGCTCCATAAAATGACTTCGACTCAAATGCTTCACCGGTCGATGCCCACCATGGTTATAAACTGGGATGAAGTTTGATGAGCTCACGCGAAGACTATCGAACATAATTTGATGTGCTCAGCGTCGAACAGCAGGTATTGGTGCTCAGGACGATAGTTATGGTACATATACATGCTCAAGAAGCTCTCCAAGTAATTTGAGATCTCCCTGGCGAATCCTGGCCATTATAAAGCCGAGCAATCACGGTGAAGTCGATTTTTCTGAGAGTCACGCACGTAAATATATTTGGATGTGCCTTACAACATAGCACGTATTTGGAGTCGTTAGATGACATAGCAACTACCTCTGCCCCACGGAAATGTGATGGTCTGGGAGGCGGACGGGATTCCTTGATTAGCTGCGTTAGCCGTACGTGCGGAGTTCTAAATAAGTTAAATTCCGCACGCGTGGGAAAACTTAAGTTAGCGTACGGCACGGATGCCGAAAGGGGTAAGTAAAGTTAAAGTTAGTTCACATAAGTTACTTTTCACGCACTCCCGACAAGCCAGGCCCGCTCAGGCGAGGCCAAGCCAGGCCAAACGTCGGGCTTGAGCGGAGTGCATGAAAAGTAACTTATGTGAACTAACTTTAACTTTACTTACCCCTTTCGGCATCCGTGCCGTACGCTAACTTAAGTTTTCCCACGCGTGCGGAATTTAACTTATTTAGAACTCCGCACGTACGGCTAACGCAGCTAATCAAGGAATCCCGTCCGCCTCCCAGACCATCACATTTCCGTGGGGCAGAGGTAGTTGCTATGTCATCTAACGACTCCAAATACGTGCTATGTTGTAAGGCACATCCAAATATATTTACGTGCGTGACTCTCAGAAAAATCGACTTCACCGTGATTGCTCGGCTTTATAATGGCCAGGATTCGCCAGGGAGATCTCAAATTACTTGGAGAGCTTCTTGAGCATGTATATGTACCATAACTATCGTCCTGAGCACCAATACCTGCTGTTCGACGCTGAGCACATCAAATTATGTTCGATAGTCTTCGCGTGAGCTCATCAAACTTCATCCCAGTTTATAACCATGGTGGGCATCGACCGGTGAAGCATTTGAGTCGAAGTCATTTTATGGAGCAAGATAATTCACGCCAGACTCCGAGTGTCCCACTATTCCAAGGATCTGCAGAAAACTCTGGGTGGGATTATCCGGGCAATTCGAGTGCACGGCAGGCTTTGGCAGCCGTCCGGACTCCAACACTAGGGCTTCTCCCCCAAACTATATGCATGCTGCACTACATATCGATAGGCTCGTTCTTCCTCTCAGATTCCAGTTCTGTGTTGATCTACGAAGGGTTCAGGGCCTATGGAATCGGATCGAACATCCCTGGACATCACAGTGGAATGAAATTCAGGTTCGAGGCATGCTCACAATCAAACTGCTGGAGAACAGGTCTTAAGTAACTGAAAGCAATGGTAAGTTCACAACCTCCCTTCACTTTACTTAACTTAGCGGTAAGTTACTTAAGTTAGATCAAAACAAGTAACTTATACCATCAGCTGGCATCATTTACCGCCAAGTTCGGTACGCACCGCTAAGTTAAGCCAAGGTGAACTCTGCCTGATACTTACAGCTGCGCATGGAATATTATGAAAGCCTAGGAAGACATAAATATGGCTAGAATGTCTCTATCAACGTCTCCTGGTACTGCGCCGCAATGGGGGACCTTCAACTGCCTGGTCCGCACCCGACTGCATGCTGTCGGGACCCCCGGGTCCCAATGGTTCGTGGTATTTTCTTTTCAAGAGCTCAGACACCCCCGCCTGTTGTGCAGTAGGCGGGCCCGGTGATGGGGAAGGTTGGGGATCTACCGGCAATGTCTCGATGGGAGGCTCTGATAACGGGCTGGAGGGACGAGGTTTGACATCCTCGCCGTCTAAATCCATAGAGTATGGTTTGATTTCACCACCAAGCCAGACATACTCGCCGCCCGCCCGATTATATCCAGTGGCAAGGATAAATCTCGGTGGGATACGAGCGGCAGCGGCCTTGGCAACCCGAATGCCAATTTTGCACCATCTTGGCGGGATGCGTTGGTCTGTGGATTCTTGGGCGGTCTGAAGGACGATCTTGGGCTCCGTCAAATGTCTGGTGATCTTCCCTGTTTTGGCGAGGTACATGGGATCGTCCGGGAATATTTTCGTGTGCTCTTTTGGATCGAAACTCCGAGCGAGGAAATATATCTGAGCATCATCTGCAGAAGAGCGCCGAAGATAGATGCGCAGTATAACAAGCTGAAAAAGAATGGATGCCAGGATGGTTGCACGACGACGCAGTCCCTCCGAGAGAGCAGCTGGAGCATCAATGGTAGCTGGGATGTCGGGGGGGATGGACCTCAGGACGTAATCAGTATGCGGTTCAATCAAGGAGGCGTCCCCGGGCAGGATATCGGCGCTGTAGAATTTGGTCACAAAGTCATTGGCGCGCCCGATGTCCTTTAGCTCTCCCCCATTCGCCATCCACTGCTCATAATCAGGCCCGATCGGATGTGAGGCAGACGGAGAACCAGTGATGATATCGATGATGGCCTGGCACGAGCGCAGGAGGGCCTCCGAGATTTCCGGATTTTCGTAGCTCCAGAGCTCTCGGGCATCCTTGGTCAATCGAACAGGCCATTTTATCATCCCCACATTATCCTAATGACTGTTAACACATCTCAAACAGAGGAAGAGTAGAGCTTGCCTTTTCATAAGTCAAGTCAGCATCGGCAGCTGCGATATTTGCGCACTGCTGCGTCGTGCATAAAAACTCGGTCTCGAGCGGTACGTCCTGTCTGTCGTATATATTATCTCGATACCATTGGAGTCGGACGTCGCCTGTCTGGGTTAAGCCCTCGATACGTGCCGGATAGAAGCAGCTATTTGGGTTCGTTTTAAACAAGAGATATTCCCCGATTCTGTCACAGCTACCCGTCAATTGGGAGAATGTTAATAGCAAATGTAAACGTACAATTCATTGGTCCAAATAGCGACCGGGGGGAGCAGAGCTTCGTCACAGCTGGCACACATCCAGTCCTCCAAACATTCGGGATCAATGATCCAGTCGGCCTTCGACACACAATTGACGTGGTACCAGAATTTGCAGTCTCCACATTGCACGGTCATCTCTTTGCCGAACGCATGGTCACAGATCAAGCGGCACCAGCGGCACCACTCAGCTGGAGGGGGGATTTCAGGTAAATGTGCCCCTTGCGTAGGCGGCTCTGATAGGTCGATTGGAAAGTCAGCAGCACCCGAGGTCGATGTGGGGGGGATCTTTGGTGACTCCGGAGGTGGTGTGTCGTCAATCTGTGAGGGAGATCGTCGAGGAAGAGCTGTATCGATCTGGAACTCTTCATCATATTCAGAAATGATGGCCTGCAACGGTTTACTGCTCTGCAAATATTAGGGTCAGAATATAACTTGTAGCGAGCCACAGGATTTCCTGACCGTCGCCACTTCCGAAGTACAATGATACGGCACGTGGATCTGGCACAGAAATCGATCCTGCTGACCCCTTGGTTTGAACCAAGAATCCGCGATGAACAAGATCGTCATAATTGAATGTGGTGTCACCAATGAGTAGCTTTGAAGTCCAGTGTTTGCGCGGAGCGTCAAACGAAATGGTCCCAACAAGTTCATAAGTGATCCGACTGCCGGCTCCATCATCGATACTGAACGATAGAGCGACAGGAAGACGAGGATGTGTGCCGGACTCCGGATTAATGTGCAGAATCTTTGGCCAGAGCGTTTCAATGGCTTTGACGCCCAACAGTTGAGAACCAGCACAGTCCGGATGATTGCAGATTGGGGCCGGCAGAGAGTGAACGACCGTGGTACCTCCTTCATCATTCCCCGGGACAATCCGAGGTGTACAATTTGCGAAATAATCTGTCAGAGACGCTGCGGAGCCGCATTTCCGGCGGGACGTGCGCAAATCGAAGAGATTAATACGCAGGAAGTCTTGAATGTTTCCCACTCCAATCCGAGCTGGATGATGAGAGGGGCACTCGCCATAAAAGATGTGAGCGACACCGAACTGGAGTCGGACATCGATAGGTGGGTCTGAATCCTATCAATAAGTGTTAGGGACGATAAATTAAGTATACTCGAAACGATAACATACCCGCAAAGCGTGGTGTATCCACGTCGTCGCACATCCATAATCATCCTTGTTTGGGTATAATTGCCAGCGGTTGAATATTGCATGGCGAGCAACTGACTGACCAAGCCCAAGTTCCCGATCCCCTTGGATATCCGTCCCAGAGGTGCTCGCGATCCATCGCAGTCGCCGCTGAAAATGGAAGAAAAACGAAGCAAGAGATGATTTGGGGGGCAGGGAGGTGAGAAATTCTGCTTGTTCTTCATCCGACCATCTGGAAAAGGCCCGGAACCAAAGTTCCAGACCATTGTCGAAAAAGCAGGAGTTGGGCGGATCCCATTGGTAAGATTTCAGTAACTTAGATGAGTACGTGATGGCTGCAGGCGGCGGGGCGGGAGGCGGTGTCGGTGGGACTAGAGGAGTTCCACTTGGTCGAGCTGTTTCGGGGGTTTCAGGTTGGGTGCTGGCAGCGGCCAGAGCACCAACGGTGTCTGGTGCACGGCCATCGTTTTCCTCCCATGTTCGAGGCCGTGAGGGGCGCCGATCTCTTACCTCGCCCGCATTAAAGTGGCCCGCTATACCTTTATGTCAGCGCTGACCGGAAGCATAGTTCTATCACACACCCTTGATCGCGTTGAATTTCCTCTCCATCTCCCGGACATGGAGCCAAAGCTTCTCTATCCTAGGAAGCAACTCCTGGTCTTTGCCGACAGCGTGGTTGACCCGGGATCGTGTGATTAGATATCACGGTGTGCCACAGAAGATTATCTCGGATCGGGACCCGAGATACGTCTCTGGATTCATGAAGGAGCTAAACCGGCTTCTCGGGGTAGAAATGAACCCGAGCACTGCCTTCCATCCGATCACTGATGGACAGACGGAGCGGATGAATCAGGAGATCGAAAAATATCTCCGTGTGTTTGTAAATTATCGTCAGTCTGATTGGGCAGAGTGGCTCGCCTTGGCCGAGTTTACCCATAATGACAAATCAAGCTCATCGACGAGCATGTCACCGTTTTATGTAAACACGGGATACCACCCCTGGAAGGGGATAGAAAATGCAGTTGAATCACGCAATGAGGCTGCGAATGATTTTGCAGGAAAAATGAAAAAGATCCGCGACGAGGCGGCAGCTGCGCTGGAAAAAACTCAGAAAACTATGAAAAAATACTATGATGTACACAGGCGCGAGGCGCCGGTATTTAAAATCGGCGATAAGGTGTGGCTGGAGGCCAAAGACATTACCACCGATCGGCCGACGAAGAAGTTCGATGACAGAAGGCTAGGGCCTTACGAAATCCTAGAGAAAGTCGGTGCATCAGCTTACAAATTGAGGTTGCCTGAAACGGACCTGTCACATCCGGTTTTCAATGAGGCACTTCTCACGCCGTATGTGGAGCCACCAATACATCGAAGGGAGGAGCGGCCTGCACCCCAGATCGTCGAGGAGCACGAGGAGTACGAGGTGGAAGAGATCTTAAAACACAGAAAACGCGGCCGAGGTTATCAATACCTCGTAAAATGGAAAAACTACCCAATGGGGGAAAGGACGTGGGAACCACGGAGGCACCTGACACATGCGACAGAGCTCTTAGACAGATATAATGTCGAGCACAATATCGCAGTCAGATCTCTGCCCGTCTTTCCAAAGGGATACTGGGACAGGAATATCCGCCGATACAAGACAAAAGAGGAGTCCCGAGAATATTCGACGAAGAAATTATTTATTCATGAGACGGGGGAATATGTCCCTATCAAGACCTTAGGGATCAATCCTAAGTCGACGAGGACGTCGACCCTAGAAGGGGGGTAATGTCACGATTCGATCGCAATCTTATCGTTCCAACACCTAAGCCGGAACGGGACATGACATCAGGGATATATTTAGTCTGAAACATGGACAGATCGAGACAATAGGATATGTTGCTATGGGACATTCACAATTAGGTTACCAAAGACTTTAATTATGACAGGTGTAGTGACAGGCACTGCCACACATGCATCTACGGGTTATTGTAGTAGTTATTTATACTGTAGTTCGCACGGTTCGTTAAAACACTATAAGAAGAGTAGTTATTCGTCTGTAGTAGTTAACCTTTTATTCCATCGTCTTTCGAGACTCACATTTGCACTACCCAATCCCTCTCTTCTTACCGAGAGTGGACGCGAGAGCCTTGACTGTGACACCATGGACTGGTTAGTCCAGTGCTTTTGGACACTACTACTCCACAACTGTTCATCTAGGCTTTTAATGTTCAATCTCCTTGGTATGGTATCTAACCAATAGGGCAAGCCATATCCTGGAAATACAGGAATAACTCTGTCTGTGCACGTATACACCCTGCAGAGTGCTATGCTGACTCTCAATGGTAAAAGGACCAAGCCTTAGTGTGCCCACGACTGGATACATGCTCTGTCATCATCAATAGACAGCTAGCAGCTCAGAGCTCACTCTGATTCTATTGTATATCACCGGGCAGGGGCTCCATGGAATGGTAATAAACCGCAAAAAATAAACTATTTTACAGCTGGTTGTATCCAGGCCGTATCACTGCTCCACTTCAAGCTACTTGATCCTGTTTAATCTCCTCTTATTCACCCCTCTCTTAGAGGGTGATTAATCCAAATCTCGGATTCCAGTCTATGGGTCCCTTGATTAATCAAAGAGGCTAGAGATTTATAGGCAGAGTGCTTTACTTCAGCTTCACTCATTATGATTCACTAGTTATTTCACTCAGCAAGTCCGTATGTTGTGGATGGCATCAACCACCCATCGAGTGCGTGCAGTGCATTTGCTCCCCCTGGGTTGTGTTGATGCCTGCACTCGGAGAAAACCTCCTGCAGGAGAAGTGTCTCACAAATATGCACACCTGTCCATGGCCCTTTGTGCATTCACCCGTGCTCATGGGCGAAACATGGCATGCAGGTGCGCGCTATCTGTCTGCGTCCTCCACCTTTAACCCTCATACCGTGGTGGATCGTGGTGCACCACCACACACAGTGGGGAGTTAATCGACATCTGAGTCAAACCCAGGTGCAACAACTGACTGTCAAGGAAATTTTCGGGGATTTCTGTAGGACCATATGACATGGCCAAGACATAGGTACACCCGAATTGCCTAACACTTCAGCTGGAATGCATGATAATCAACATGGCACTACCTGCAGAGTGCTTGCCAAAGGAACATGTAGCAGATGAGAATCACCCACCTCTTACTTTTAACTCATTGAGCTCGCAGTCGGGGCAGATGCACACCATGTGCTGCCGGGTGTCTCCTACCGTGCTTTGAACCTAGATGTATGTGTGAGCACAAACTAAATGCTGTCGGAATTGAGTTTGTTTCAGCTGGATATCAACAGAGGCTGAATGGGGGGGCCCTTGTGTTTCCAAACCTGTATCAATTTCACATTGGATGGGGACACGGCTTCCCTTCTTTTAAATAAATAAATAAATTCATATTTCAATCAAAAATGTTCAACAAAGAGCTAGCAAAAACACAAAAACTACAGAGGTTCTCCACTCAAACCAATCAGAGCAAGTTCATTGTCCTTATCCTTCTTTCCTCCTTCAACTTCCCTCTCCCCGGCTTGTGTTCCCAGGTGAATTTCATCGGCTACAGCTGTGATCGGGACATTGAGCTGTCCAAGACGTGACAACCTGTCCATGGTTTCCTCCAGCACATTGTTGGTGATTTTGGTGAGCCTCTCATCGATCTGTGTAACTTGTTTTGCCTGGGATGAGCGTTCAAACAACGGTCTGGCGGTCTCCCAAAGCTCGATTGCCTTCAATACATCCCCTTGGCCCTTTGCCAGATCACCGAGTCGCAGCATGCATTCAGCTCTGCTGCAATGAATATCCATCCGTGTGAATCCCTCCAAAGCGACAGTAAAGAGGGAAGTTGAGGTGGCACTGTCCCCCTCAGCTTGAAATACATCTCCAAGGAATTGGAGTGCTTGATGAATTGCCCATCTGCTCTCCAGCTTTTTTGCATATCCCAGATATATGAAAGTCCATCTTGATGCCCAGTCAAAATCACTTTCAGGCCAGTGATTGACATTAGCGAGGCTCTCCATGCACGAGAGTACACCTTGAGCATCATTTTGCCAGGTTGAGTGAAAACAAGTCTGGAGTATGTCTTTTGCAATGAGAATTTCTCCCTCTCTGAGATGCAGTTTTCCTAATTCAATATTACAGTATATCTTCACAGAACATATGTTGGTATATCCATATCTATGGGCATCGAAAAGCGCCATGGCTTTGTCAAGGTTAGATAAGACATCTTGTTTTGATGCACCGATTATGATGTCAAGTTGTGCAATGTTAAGGAGAGCCGAGGGATAGTCAAATGATTCATGGGCAACCTCTCGGGCAAGTTCTGTGTAGATAGTGCGGGCCTCCACGTACTCTGATTTCAGGAGCTGGGCTTCTCCCAGGTCTTGCAATAGAGTTATATATAGAGACCCAGTAGTTGTACCACAAAGTTCCAGTAGCTTTTGTGCTCTCTGACAGAGGATGATGGTACTTTTGATGTCACCACAGCTGTGGTAACATAAGGCTGACGTGCGGAGGGCCAGTGATTGATAGTGTAAATCTCCTGCTAGCTCGGCAAGTTGGTTTGAAGCCTGGGCATGCTTCTGAGCAGCAACATAATCCCCAATGAACCATTTTATTTCACCCAGATAATTCAACACCAGGGCCTCCTGCCTGATTTCTCCATGAGATTTTGCCAAATCAAGTGCCTTGTGCAAATATTTCAGGGCCACAGATGATTTTCTTTCAGCATGGAAATAGTAAAGTCCTACTTGACGGTAAAATCTGCCTGAAATTCATTCAATTGAGACACTCTCACATTGAAATTATGCAAGAGACTCACATTCAAGGGCTGGGTCATTGAAGTTATGGAAGTGAGAGATGGCTTGCATAATCAACAGTTCTGCATTGGTAGAAAGACAAAGGCTGCTTGACTCAAATTTCCATAAGATGAGCTGTGCCTTGAGCTTTTCATCACAATTCCCAGAAAGAACAGCTTCAGTCTGATCCATTAACATCCCAATCAGGTGATTATACCCAGGATTCATGCTCCGCATGAAAAACTTCATAGAAAGGGTGCAATCTATGGTTTCTGCCAAGTTTGGATTATCCTGGTTCAACCCTCGGAACAGTAATTCACAGATGTTTCTAATATTCAATGCTAGCTGTGTGATTCTTCCAGCCCCCTGCTGAGTTCTAGGATATTTCTGGTACAGATCCAAAAGCTGATGAAAGTGCATTTGCAGTGGGTGAATGAGAAGTGGGGAAGGAGGATAGAAACACTGCATGTGTTCTCGGATAGGCACCAGTGACTTCAGTCGCCTCTTGTCATCCATATATGCCAGAGAAGTAGAAAGTAGTGTAGCTTTGCATGTCATAACATCCAGGATGGACAGCTTGCTCTGCACCAGCTCTACATCGGACAGCCCATCTGGCAGAATTGAGAGTAGACTCAAGAGGTCCTTGGCACCTGTGCTCATGCAGGAGCTGGAAAGTGAAATTGTGATGGATGTGTTCAGATCGGACTTTCTGTCATTGCCTGCTGAAAGTAGGGAAGTTTTTTCTGACTTCCAACGAGCCAACACAGCAGAGCAGCTGCCTTCAAAGTCCACAGCATGGGCTATCAGATCAACAGCAAGTGGCATGTTATCTGTCAGCAAGAGTACTTCATTAACATCCTTGCTATCATGCACATCCTCTGCAATGGCAAAAAATGTGTCTCGAGCAGCAACATCTGACAATGGCTTTAAGGGTGCCAGAAAGGGGCGAGTCCACTGGACTTTGGCTGGCCGTTCTGCACCTCTCATTGTGATCTATCAGGATGTTAGTATATCTGCAAGCTTGAACAGATCTGAAGACTTACCATGAGTGCCAGATGTGGGATATCAGTGAGTTTGGCCAAGAACTCTTCAACTTTGCCACGTGAATTGAGGGGCTCCCATGAAGTATCCAGATTATCAAGAATGAGCAGGCAAGGCCCAATTGTGGCAAAGTACTGTATGACTTGTTTTGTAAGATCCTTTGCTGGTTTGAATCCAATGTGTTCCCCAATCAGCCCTGACAGTTCAACACTGGTGGTCACTGAATCTGCAACAACAAAGAAACACTGCTCATATTTGGCAGCAATGTCCGGGTGGTGAAGAGTAGCCTTCGCAAGGCTTGTTTTGCCCATGCCACCTGCACCCAAGATTGCTATCCGTGGCATTTCCCGGTCGAGGATTTCGATAATCTCCTTGAGTTCACTTTCACGGCCATGAAAGATCTTTGGCTTGGCGGGCAACATTGAAATAGATTTGGAACTTGAGCAGGTAAAATTACTTCTGAATCAACACCGGAAACGAAAAAGTACCTATTCTGGGATCCATTGGTCCTGTATATCTGTGCAACAGATGAAAAGCAGCTTTTGGCAAGGATGAGGAAGTCCATACAGAGGATGACCTGTCAGAGGTTGTCCCATCTGACCACGTTGAAATTAATTCAAGCACCTCCTTGTGCATAATCTCGGCCTCTTCCTGCATCTGAGTAATGCGACCAAGCACAGTGATGTTAGTTTCAGTCTACATGAGGTTTGAGTCCCATGACAACCATCATAGGGGAAAATAAAGTTTGTACCTTGAACAACTGAAAAGCCTCCTGCAGTTCCACTTGACATTCACTGAGAAGTGTCTTTGTCTCAGTCTGGCGAAAGAAAGACTTGATCTTGCTTCCATCCTGCTGTGCCTCCACAAATGTATGAATCTTGTGAAGTGTCCTAATAAACTGTCAATTATACTCGCAGTAAGTAGCATCATACATACTCCATGAATTTCCCGACATGGTCTAATGTTGCTGGAGGAAGATTCCCCTTGGTTTCAGATGTGATATGGAGATTGACAATAGCACAAAGCAGTTGATAAACATTTTCCAGGAGGTGAATGCAGTCTTCCTTATTCTTCTTGACATTCTATGCCATATGAACACTTATAGCCAACTGTAAAAGACACATCTTACCTGCACTACAGGAATCAAGGAGAGAGTGGTTTTTGAAATGGCCGGCACAAATGGGGTACCAAATGCATCACTGAGCTTGTTGAGGAGTGTAATGACTGGGGCCAAACAGGTGATGGTGTTATTCAGATGGATATCTGCAACAGTGGGTTGGGGGGACATCTTGGGAATGGTGGAGTTAGAACCCGAGGGATAGGGCTCTTATATGTGAGCATGGCGAGGCAGTGTCCTTGACACGTGTCATATTTATGAAGTGGTTCATGTTCGACTCCATCATGATCCCAATTTCCAGTGTTTTATTTCAGTTGCAACTGTCAGCACTGTCGCTATCTGACAATTAGTGTACCTTGGCGCTTACCACGATAAAACCACACTTTTTTTTAAAGCCCCGATTGGTCCTCGGATACATTTGGGACCCCTAGAGAGTCAAACGGTTTCCACGCCCCCATTTCCACCGGATTAATTTGCATTGGACGTACACAGGACAGTTTGTTTGCTATCCACAATATGTACGGCTTCTGGGTCCTTTTCAAAGAGGATGGGAGTGAACTATATATATACTGAATGCGAAACAAAGTGGAACTTGTCGGCGATTATGTCGGAACAACTGTGAATCCATGTGAGTTCGGATGGAATTGGCCAATGGAATGACTCTTGATCAACTCTTGATGAGGAATGATTCGCAGTGACATCTCGGTCCTAGATCAAAGGCGACCAGGGAACAATATGGGAACACCGTGTCTACCAAAGGAAGCAAGGAGGAACACATCCGGCAGCTCGATTCAGCGCTCTACTAACCTGTCAGTGCATCACGGCTATGCACATTGGAGCGACTGAGCCCGAACTTCGTAAAGCTGATACTCTACGAGGACTACAATGCCGACATTCAATTTCAGCTGTCAACGGCGATTCCAAGAGCCGACTGTTATCATGATCGGGACAGCCCTGGGGCATCCTTCCATTGGCTGGGAGGGCCCCTCTTCTGGCGGGAGGAACATCTTCAGGTTGCTATTCTGTCGCTGCAGGCTCCTGTTTTGCAAACAGAATCAAAATTCATTGCCGTGCAACATCAAAGTCAATTTGGGACCTCTGCCTCTGCTCTGCTCGGTCCGCAGTGCGGACTCAGCCTTACTCATGCGTTGCGGGACCGACGACCACGAACATTCCAATACACCGACTCGAGTCTTCGGCGCTTTAGCTCTCCGCTTACCTTCCTCAGGTTCACTGATCCGGAAGTTATTTCAGTAACACGGTTCGCAAGGTACCCGCCGCTGATATACTGCTAGTGCCTGGGGACACATCAATTGCGTGAAGTTGACCGCCTGCAAAAGCATGCTTGCGCCCCTCACCTGCGCGTCCGTGTACTCAGGGTCCGCGCTGCGCCCGTAGCGCACTCAATGCATAGTTTGATCATGATTCGGATTCAATCTAGAGTTCGAGAAAGCGAGACTATAGGCTTGCGAATCGAGCTCGGGAAGTATCCGCCATACACAAATTGGACGCCCGAACCAGGCTCGCTTGTCCTTTGGATTCGAAGTATCAAGAATATCTTAAATCTGTCCCTAAATCCACCGAGGTAAAACGCGCACCACGAATTGTACAACTGATGCTAACTTTATGGTATAGAAATCGACTTGCAACTACCTTACAGCTCTTTGCGGAACTTAGGGCGCGGCCCATTTTTCTTCAAATTTAGATATTTTCACGAGATCGGCTGTTGCAGGCTCAATTCTTCATCGTTTACCTTGAAAGTAGCACCATTTGAATCGGATTCCAATTCCGGAGGGCTGTGGACCCCACATTCGTGCGGGTGCGTGGGAATTGCCTTTTTTCGGCAAATTTCGAGGTGTCCATGCAGAACCGCTGTAGCATCGGATATACTGATCCAATGGACCTAGATTTCGGATATGTTGCGCTCACATATAGGTTGGAGGGCCCCATTAGCTCAGATCAGCTTTCTCGGTCACGGTCCACATTTAGTGTAGAGCAGGAAATTGATTGAAATTGGAGCCTTCATCAAATTTCAATCACATAGTATATTCGCAATCTGAGGGTTGGGGGCCCTCAGGGACATATGTAAGTACAGTCGAAGCTGTCATAACCCATACCCCTCGGTGGACACCAAAACTTATGGGTTATGACAGCGTATGGGGTTTGAGAGAGGCTTACATAAACTGGCAAATAAATTCCGAAAAAAATCAAATTAAATTCCGGCAACATCCAGACATGTATCTAGGCTATTTGCGGGTAAAGTAATCAGTAATGGAGGTCGAAACAAGCTGCTGTGTCTCCTTGTATTGAGTCCCACGCCCAAATGCGGCCAAACCAACCTCGAGTTTGCGCGCAAAAGCCCCATCAATGTCTTGGATAAGGTTGAAATGGCATGGAGAGCCTCCTTTCTGGTTGGCTTAGGCTCGCGCTTCGTAATCGGAAGCAGTTTCGAGCTTCTGAATGACCGCATCTTCATCGGCGTGATTGGCATCGTTATCCAGCCACTTGTCCTCGGCGGGCGTGAGACGGTTGGCTGAATCATCCTTCTTAGCCCGTGTCAGGAGGGCATCTCGACGCTTTTTAACACTTTCTGCACGCTGAGAAAGTCCTTTTTTCAATAGAGCAAAGCAATGGGTGTGGTGCCATGATGGTTTGCGGGCAGATTCTTCCGAAACAAATATTTGTAAATACACCAAATGGGGTTAAATTATGGCTTTCTGTCGCCAAAAATGTATGGGCTATGGGGTTTCAGAGAGTTATGGGGTTTAATTGAGAACCACCTCGGTGGACAGCCAAAACCTATGGGGTATAGCAGATTATGGGTTATGACAGCTATGGGTTATGACAACTTCGACTGTATATCATATCCGAAATCTAGGTCCATTGGATGAGTATATCCGATGCTACAGCGGTTCTGCGTGGACACCTCGAAATTTGCCGAAAAAGGCAATTCCCACGCACCCGCACGAATGTGGGGTCCACAGCCCTCCGGAATTGGAATCCGATTCAAATGGTGCTACTTTCAAGGTAAACGATGAAGAATTGAGCCTGCAACAGCCGATCTCGTGAAAATATCTAAATTTGAAGAAAAATGGGCCGCGCCCTAAGTTCCGCAAAGAGCTGTAAAGTCGTCAACAAGCAGGACAAGAAGAAGTTTAAAAACATGGTGATTACTGGAACAGTGAACTGTCAGTGTAGCCATGTGTTCATTCTGTCATGCGTAGACCTGCCGCATGCGGAGAGGTTCATCATGTTGCGCCAGTCACAGATTGCATCTTAATACTGGTCCCCAGGTTTGCAAACTCAGACTACGCTTTGGCGATGGCGCTGCAAAATCACACAACTTCAAGCTCAAAATTGAGGTCGACGACGTTGACGAGGTCTCCACGTACGTCATCGCCTGCGAGTATTTCGTAAACCTGGAGGCTCGGTTCCAAAAGCATTTTCCGGACCAACTGGACAGCGTTAAGAAGATCAAGAGGCTTGCACATACTTGTTTGGGACGGCATACATGGAGTGTATTGGGCATTTCCACGGTGAGACGGCAGAACACTACTGGCCGGAGTCCAACCAATTGGGTCCACATGTTCGCCAAATGAATCTGGGACCCCGTCAAGACACAATGAATAACCACCACGGCGACTGGAATTATAAAAAAGTGATGAAAATTGGTGCGACTTTGGGCTCTTTCCTGTTGCGGCTCATATTGATACACGACAGCTTCTGACCTTGCGGAGGACATCCGGGATGCGAAAGAACAATATATTGAGAAGAGGAACCATTTCATCGCGCTCAGCATCTCGTTTAAGGACCGTCTCTCCGAGTGGGAAGCAATGCAAAGTAGGAAAGGGGGTTACTAGTGTATACAAGCACAGTACTACGAAAGGGGGCGTAATTCCTACACAACTGTGATTCTCCCCTCATATAAAAAATTCCAGTCCCGTCACAGGGAGCAATCTATCGAAAAATGCTGGCAGACGACGAAAACTTTGCATCAAGTTTAATTCCTAAAAGTAAGATTGCGAAGTTCCTAGATCGCGGACTGAGAATCCAGGAGTCCCAGTGCGTTTTCAATTACTGCGTTTTTGCCGTTCCCCGCATAACATGGTCTGTCTAGACACAAGCTGAGGCAATTAATTCGAGACACGGCCGAGCATGAACTTCAAGCTCGCCAGAAGGAGATATTGAACCGTACAACGAAGCTTCGGGCTCAATTTTCCGACTTCCGGAAAGACCAGAAACATTTCATGCCCAAGGTTGGGGATAAGGTGGCCGCCCAATCCACCGCTTCCCCGGCCATTCAAGATGAACGATTATATCTCCCTTCTGATTTCACCGCTGTGGAGAGGAACGAGATGGGTCTCACCGAACTCGCTAGGGAGGAAGAGCGTTGGCGAGAGGGCCAAGCTTTTGATTATCTGCGCGCGGTCCAGAATGCTGTCAAGGCGCTCAGTGCATTGCGAAACCGAAAAACCAAGAATGAGCGCCAGCAGAAACAAAACACGCGTGCGGGAGGTCACATCGAGGAGGGTATGCGGCTGCAACAACGGCACATGGAATCATACAATGCTGCCCGCTTGGCCATAATCGCGTTGGCAGGATCAACCACCTTTCCTCCACTCACTGAAGCCGACTTGTTCATGAAATCAGTTCAGCAAATACGCCATGTTGGGGACTCAAAGCGAACCGATGGTTTGTTGTTCAGGGCGAGGGCATTGCGATCACTGGGTTCGCACGATCATGAGGGCGATGTCGAGATGGAAGTTATGGACCAGGAGGAGGAACAGAGTTAGTACTCTCGCGCTCTTTGGACTCTTGCAGTTACTGGAATCAGTGTTCTTCAGCGCCAGTCGGGACACAGATGGATAAGCGGCGGTCAGGTATGCATGCAGGTCTAGACTCTAATCCAGGGTGCTTAATATTAATAATTAAATGCAGGGCCGAAGCCAAAGAAATCCAGGGCCAATGGCACTAAGCCGACACGCCCGGAACGCCCCGAGGGATGGCTGTGGCAGTTAGGCAAGCTGACCAAGATGTCAAATCACACCGAGGATTGCCAAATTTAGGCAGCATCGAGGTGCTATTTGAAAGCCAAAGTATTGAGTTAGAATAAAATCGGTCTGAGACTGAGACTGATTCAAGTGGTTTCAATCCAATTGATAGCGTCTTTTAAACTAGCGGAATAAGTTTGAACTTCAACTTCCCTGAAATTAATTTGAAACCTCTACATGTAGGATTATCAGAGAGACCAACTGAAACCAGACCATAAAGAACTTGGTGTCATTATACATTTCAGTCCCTCCCCAAACGCGCAGGTTGAACTTGAATTCCAGCCCAACTGACATGCCAACCGAAAGAATGAATTTCAGGGACCCTGAAATCTGTATGTCGGCGGGTGATCCAAATTTCAGCCGGATTGAAATCAATTCTTTAGGTTCACATTTCAGCTTGGGCTGCAATTCAAGCCAAACCTTGGCATTTCCAGAGGGCTGAAATGAATGATGATACAAATAATTTAGGTTTGAGTTTCAGCTGGTTTGTTTTGTAATCTGACTAGTAGTGTTTCGAATTCATTTCAGTCCAGCTGAATCTCAATCTTATTCAACTAGTCTGAGTTGCGAAATCAGTGAGCCTTAAACTACCCGAATGAGCTCCCATTTCAGGCCAGTTTTGTTGTAATCTGATACCTTGATGTTCGAGTAGCACCTCGGCTTTGCCTAAATTTGACAGTCTTAGGTGTGAATGCGGAAATGGATGCATGGTCAAACGAAGGTAAATCCACTAAGCACTTTATTTTATCTGCATTCGACTTGTACTAACATGTGATTAGGAGATCGTGTTCAGTGGTTCCGTGCGCAGGCGTAAATGCAGCGTTGGCAAGAGCAAGGCGAGCAAAAGCTTGTCGAGTTGTTGCGAACCATGCGCAGCTTTGCCAAGATGCATTCTGTCTGGTCACAACTAGCAGAGAGCCAATCATCAGGCCGGTCTGGTGCAGCGGCATATGCAAGACAAAAGGCTGCAATGTATGAACGTAGACGGCTTGAAGCGACGAAGCTGATCAAGGAGGCGGGGTATGGCCACCTTCTCGAGGACAGTG
The DNA here is from genome assembly GCA_029289555.1 of Mycena latifolia. Classification (NCBI taxonomy): domain Eukaryota; kingdom Fungi; phylum Basidiomycota; class Agaricomycetes; order Agaricales; family Mycenaceae; genus Mycena; species Mycena latifolia. Next base: position 327,916 of record JARJLE010000020.1, read on the forward strand.
CAAATGTTCTCTCATTTGTCGAGGAGCAGAGGAAAAAAGAGGCAGAGTTGATTGAAAATGCGCTCAACTCAGTGTAAATGCTTAGTCTACATTTTTTAGATAGCCACGCTACAACCACTTTAACACGTCGAACGCACAGGAGACACGAACACTCACAACCCGTGACTCCTGTGACCGATCAAGAGGTTGCCGAATTTGTGCATGCTGTATTGCACGGGAACATTAGCTGCATGGCCAAAACATGTGTGGGGGAGACCATTGGAAGCCTATTACTGGGTTGGCGGCTGTATAATTGTTTGCCTCAACTCCCACCACAGGTAAGCTTGAAGTGCACGTCGTGGTCCGCCATCCCCCCCACCGGGTAATCACGTTGGTAGCGCATATACACTGCTGCCGGTGCTTGTCGAGGTTGTTTGCGGAGGTAAAGCATCGTGGCACCCTCCCGGCATTGTCGGCAGGTTGGTTTTGCTGCTGATTGCGCGTCCAGTTGCGTACCCGTAAATTACGCGTAAAAGGCTGGTTACAGGGGACCCGTATACGGCTTATCCCGTACCGTCACCGTACCGTTCGATGTCGAGCCAATCTCGTCGACGGTACGGGGACGTAACCATTTTTACGGGCTGTATTTCTATAAAAATACGGGACGGTTGCATGCCCTAGTGCACAACAGTCGTGCCGACCGATGCTCGTACCCAACTGCATTGTTCACACCGCCACACAAAAATTGAAACGAGGATAACAGTGAACTATATTGGACCTAAGGCCAGTCTCTGGTCCGCACGTGAGCCTACGCTTCTTTGCCGTCCTAGGGTCTACCTTCTTCAGTGCTCAACGTTTCATCGGAATCCTCCTTCCAGGTACCAGCCCGTAGATAGCCGGCCTTGATTGTGGACAGCGTCGTTGACAGCGCTTTGTTCTTCGAAGATCGAGCTCTCTTTCGATTCCCAGGAGCATCAAGCTTGGTAGAAATGCGATTCAATCCCCTGAAAGCGCCCTCCTCAAAGTAGTGAGGGATAGTTGGATCATCTTTGCAAACAGCCAGACTGCCGGATCGTTAGCATTTAATGAGAGGAAGGGATTAAGCGGAACGAACTAAGGGATGTTTCCCACATGGACCGCATGCCCATTGCTGCAGTACTCCAAAGGGCCAATTGAAACACTCTGGCTGGTTTTCACGATCGTCTTCAACAACATGGCCTATCGTTCAAGACTCGTGATCTCCTGGACTCGGGGCATCTTGCCTTGCTTCCTAAGCGAAGAAAGGAATTTTGTATCAAATCGAGGACGAGAAAAAGAAGACGGATGTGCAGAACGAACTTTGGATTATGACTCCAGTGGACGGTGGGCGGAAAGTTGCGATTAACAGACCACATCTCCTTCTGGCTATGGAATGCGAAAGTAGGTCTCCGCGATGCTTTCAGATCAGCTGGCGCAAGAATGAGTGGGCGGTAGAAGTCGGGGGCGAGCTTTGTCGGTGTTTCAGTTGGAAGGAGGTCTTGAAGTGTTCGAAAATCAATTCAGCTGCAGCCGGACTAGTGACGTACCGTGTTTTGTGTTTCCTATATAGAGCGGTGAGAGGATCATCACCGTGTATTAGGGCTGGAAGAATACGATTAAATATGACCTGGACCCGTAATGTACCATAATCGTAGGATAATTTTAAGGATTGGCCGATACTTAATCGTATGTGTATCGTAATGTATTATAATCGTAGGATAATCGTATTTAATCGTATTTAATTAATGGTAATCCCTTCCAAGTAGTCCAGCCCTTCTCCAAAGCCGGTGTTCAACAGCTCCTTGGTTACGACAGTCGAGGATGTAGTTGAAGCGGCCATAGACGACCATGCATCAGACATGGTGTGCTTGCTGCTGGAGAATAGTCGTTCAACTGCGATGCTCACACCAGGGATACAGAGAATGTCGCGCGCAATACGGGACAGGATCGGAAAATGAATTGCATACAGCTGAGAGGAGGGTCAGAACATAGAGATCACATGATAAGGAGTGAACTCACCTTCCACCATGCCAGAACATCATCGTCGGTCTCACCCATTGGGTAAATACCACTAAAATATACTTGCAACTCCGTCTGAGCTTTTTCGTGCAGCGAGGAACGATGCGACTCCGCTTCTCCTCCTCGGACCCTTGGAAGACACGCTCCCACTGGTGATTCGCCGAAAAGGCCGCCCCTTCTTCGGCATCCACCTCCAGGTCCCCAAAGTAACGTGAAAGGTGTCCGTCTGCGTCACCGAGCGGGAGAGAGGAGGGGAGTGACTTGATGCGTTTCTTGAGGGCCATAAGCAGCGCGGGGAAGTGTTTGACCAGTTTAGAATCGTCAAGCATTGTGAGGCCGATGGGAATGCACAGCGGCAGCGGACAGAAAATTTGCAGCGGAGTCAGAATATGGAGATAGTCGGTGCCGAGATTCACGGCAGATAGCTTGAAAGCCTTTGATGTGACAATCAGAATGAACACCGATGTCCAACCGATGTCCCAAAAAGAGCTGTGAAGGGGACCTGATAATGCTAGGATTACCATTAATTACGAGCCCCATAACTTAATGTAATCGTAACTTATTGTAATGTATTCCATTGCAATATTAGGCTGTAATATTACGGGCGGGCCATACTTAATTGTAATCTTACCATTACGATACATTATAATCAAATGTAATCATAATCTTATCCAGCCTTACCGTGTATCAGAGTGCCACCCAGGTTGATCCACGACTGTCCAAAGACAAGATATCCGAAATTCTTGTCCAGCCAAAGGGCAGGCGCTATGAGAGTGGGCTCGAAAACATTGTACGGTTCATTCATGGTGTCCCTGCACGAAACCACAGATGCATCGAGGAATGTATCCAATACACCCTGCCAACCGATAAAATAAACAAAGACCGAATGAGGCGCAAGGAGTAGACTCACGTGGAGCTTGCCAACTCACTCATCCGACGGGACATGAGCACACGATCTTTAGCCCACACATACGGCCAGTCCCCATATCTGAGGCGTTGGTCAGTAGTGGGAGCAAGAACACCGTGATGGATGCAGGGCTGGAGAAGCGTCCTAAGTATTACCAAATGAGCAATCTCATTGTCTGTCAGGGGGAACAGAGCGTACCACAAATGATTTTCTCCTTCATGAATGTAGGTGTAGAAAGCCGCAAGAAGTCTCGCTGTCCTCGAAGGATGTACGAACAACTCGCACACTGTTAGAAACGGAGATAGCCCTGAGAGATATGTGAAACAATGAGAGCGGAGTAAGCCTGGGAGGACGCACCAGCCATAAAGAACAACTCCATGACGGTGTAAACCCTGATCCCGTAGAATATTTTATTGGCGTCCCGGATTGCATTGCACGCAAGTTGATACTTGTTACCATCAAGGAGGTTTCGGTCTCAATTCAGCTGGTCACCAGTGCGAGGAAGTCCATAGTAGAGGTGTATATGTTGGGAGGGATTGAGAAATCAGTGAATTCTTTCGCCCAGGTGGGCTAGCACAGTTGGAACATTCAAGGGGCATAAATAACGGAAGACCTACCTGGAATAGAAGATCGATAGTCACAAATGCCAAAACGTACTGGGGAAGACAAGTACCATGCTGACATGAAATTGATGGTGTCAACAACAATCCAACGGTCAGTTGGATATTACACAGGCCCTTTAATACCGACATGATTGCTGCATCCCAGGAATCTCGCGGGTACCATTGGATGTATGGGTCAGATATTGCACCTGCCGTTGTAAGTATGGAAGTTGGAGAATTTAATATTTAAGAGAGATGGCCTCACCATCTGGAACAATGAACCAAGATTGACTATCAGAGCGCAATGTGTCGATTGACCCGCCAGAAGCACGAGACTGCCGAGTGCAGGTGGATTTGGTACAGCAGTGGTTGGCACCAACATGGGCGGGTAGATGCCTGATGGCTTTTGCTGCCACCTCGGATAGTGGAGGACACATCAAGGGGATAAGGAAGGCCTTCTCTGACGCATTCTGATGTGTTTACTGCAGCCGCTTCTTCTGCCGTTGTGTCGCAGACAATCGCTTCCAGGGTCAGATTTGCCCCGGTCTTTTGCGCTTTAGCAAGTTTGTGCTCTGCCAGTTTTCCCTAAGTGCAGGTCTCCCTGCTTTATGGCGTGGGATGCGGAGATGTGGGAGGAAGGTGACCGGGGCGAGGAAAGGAGTGCATGCGAACTGAAGATACAGATGGACCAGGAAGATTCTCATTCTGACTGAACAAAATTTTATGTCAAACACGACCGATCAATTTTGGTGTAGGTAGGATTAATATTACACGGCACGAAACCAAGCCAAAAGCCAAGGGTGAGTAGCGCTACTGACCCCAACAGTGGGCTGGTCTTTGTAACCGTTGTGGTTAAACGGTTCTTCAGACGTTCTCGAATTTGCACGACAGGTTGAAGGCTTTGAGCTCGAACCCCGGGGTGGCCATTTTTATTTCGACTTCCGAATTGAGCAAAATCGCCGGTCTGTTCAACCAAAATCAGTGATCTGTTCGAACCGCATCCAAGTTTGTTCAGCCTTACTCCACGTCCCACGTCGGGCTCCGGCCGCAGGACTGTTTAAACATATCATTGCTCAAGACTAATTTTCTGTTGAGACAGCCCTTGTTTAATCAAACTTCATATAGATTCTTACAGAGAAAACATTGGATGTCAAAGGATCCGATGCCACAAAATAGGCGATAGACCACAGCGCTCTGATGCAGGAAAAGCGGCGGTAAGTTTCCAGCTCCGGGGCCAAGAGACCACTATCACAACTGCGGAGGAGGCCCTCAATTCGGGGGACTAAGAGCATATCGCGGTCATTGAGGAGCATATTGATCATCCGGTCGTAGCCTCGTCACCTGCCAGTGGGTCCCCAAATAAGGGTTGGGAGAGCATCCACAAACAGTTCGAGCTTGCTATCATCTGTCAAGGATTTTACGGTCCACACGATCGTCCGTCCATCACGTTCATCTCGTGAAGACGAATCTGCAATGGCATCCCGATTCATCACCTCGATCATGGTCGGAATGCTCTTGTCCGCTCGTATGTACTTTCCAACTGCAATGGTGGATTCCTGGTCGGGAAGGTGTCTTCGGCGCCAACGCATCAAGGCAGAGAAGCGCTGAGTCACTCCCCAAGCTATATTCGACAGGGGTGTTCTGTACGGGGAGTCCGACGAAATTATTGGGAGTACTGTCAAGTATCCGTAGGTGGTCGCGATGACACCGAGAAGTACAGCCGCAACGACCATCACCACCGGATTAATAGGGAGAAGAAAAGCGACCAAGCCAGCGAAGAAGAGCACGAGGGAGACGTGCAGGAGTAGTGGGATGAACTCCACCATGGCATGCATGCCGAAGCGCTCCATCCCGAAGTAAAGATATGAGAATATTCGAGCGCGAATGATGGGGGAGGGACGCATCTCCGTCCGTTGGATAAAATCCCTCGACCATTGCTCAAAGAGAGTGGCAATGAGAGCACAGGAAAGACTGAGACCGAGGCTGAGAAACCAGAGAGTACTGCATGCCAGGGATGCAGGAGATGGGGTAAATGGAGCTGCCGCCTTCGCTATGGCATCCGCGGATTTTTCGTTGGAACTCGGGTCGAGCTGGCGTGAGATCTGTGCCAGAAGTGCAATCGTAATAGCACCCTGATCGGGTGTCAAAGTCTTGTAGCTTTCAATGAGGAACGCAGTCAAGCTCGCAGAAAAGAGCCCAGCCTCAACCGTCCATTCAGAGTGATTAGATACTTCATGTGGGATCCACTCACGAAGATCAACAGTCCCTTCATGTCAGATTTCCATCCGTCGACCAGGGCTTTGTCATACTTCTCTGCTTCCGAAATGTACACGGCCCAGAGTGCAGCGCCTGCCAGCTCATCGTGGTCTAGGGAATAGCAACACATCAGTCAGCGGATGAAGGAAAGATGGCTCCACTCAGTGCTCACCGGCTGGGTCGGGGACAGATGAGGCAGTAGATCCGGACAGGCTGGAGGAATCCTTGTTTGAGGTATCCTTGCTCGCGGTATCCATGGCGGTCGGGAGAAAGAAGCGAAGCTGTAGAGTGTGGGACAGATACGTCCTGAGCACTGCCGCACTAGCGCCTCCCCGGAGATATATATAGCGGGAATTCGCGCTCATGGCTATGTTGCGCACGAGGGTGAATGGAGCCCCAACCAGGTCACTGTGTGCGCCGACAAACTTCAGGGGTATAATGTTGAGGCGTTCAAATGCAGAGATCTTACAGCTAGTTGCGGAACTTAGGGCGCGGCCCATTTTCTTTATTTTTATAGATGTTTGGGATATTTCAGCTCTACTGAGCTCAGTTCTTCACCGATTCCCTTGAAACTATGATCAATAGATTTGCCTTGCGATTCCGGAGGGAGTGACGTTCGAAAATACGTTAGAAGCGTGGGAATTGCCTTTTTCGGCGAATTGTGAGGCATCTTCTCCTATCAGCTCTAGCATTAAATACACTGATCTGATTGACTTAGTTTTTGGATATATCATACTTATATGCATTACCTAGGATGTGTGGTGCCCAGATAAAGATTAAAATGTTTTGTTCACATCTGGCATGGGACTTAAAACTGATTGAAATTGAATACAGTAAGGCTTTTGAATAATGAGGTATTTTGACGATATGGGCATGACACATCCTAGGTAATGCATATAAGTATGATATATCCAAAAACTAAGTCAATCGGATCAGTGTATTTAATGCTAGAGCTGATAGGAGAAGATGCCTCACAATTTGCCAAAAAAGGCAATTCCCACGCTTCTAACGTATTTTCGAACGTCACTCCCTCCGGAATCGCAAGGCAAATCTATTGAGCATAGTTTCAAGGGAATCAGTGAAGAACTGAGCTCAGTAGAGCTGAAATATCCGAAACATCCAAAAAAAAAAAAAAATGGGCCGCGCCCTAAGTTCCGCAACTAGCTGTAATATTGCTGGCGGCCGCAACGGCCTACCTGTTTAACTTGGTGCTATCTTAGTTTTGCGCCCCCGGATCCGATTGCTATCATGCACACATCTTTTAATTCCCGTGCTTCAATTCGTGTTCGACATGCCGAGTCGCCTGCGTCCTGGTGAATATCCTATTCTCTGTTGTTGGGTGCGGGCAGAGGATCCAAATTTGCATCTGGGCGCTTACGCACTCAGATTGTTCGGGTTGCGCCACTTATTTCCAAGAACCCTGACAGTTTATGGATTGCAGACAAGATGACTCGAAATACCTGAAAGGTCTTGGAAACCACTGCCTGCGACGCAGAGGGATTGGATATATGTATACCGCCTACCTCGGGCGCATCCACGCAAATCCTGCTCACGATCTGATATGATATTCCACGCCGCCCGCGCTGACGACGTGCCCCTAGTACTACTCAGAACCACGATGAATTCGCGAACATACGTCGTCCTGTGGGCTCCCCGACGCGCACGGCCACCCGGGCCCACCCCAACTGATCACGTCTTGTTAGCGCCCCCCGATCCAATTTCCTTGCGCCTGCCTCTCCAACTGAACGCACAATCAAAACAGTGCCAATAAAACAAAATGAGACCCACCATAAAACGGACGGAGTGCACCTTCTGGGCAGCAGCGGCAAGGGAGGGATGAGTACGCTGAGCCCGCCCGAGTCTCCGGAGTTTTGGGTGTGCGGCAGATATAGTGTAAGATTCACCGGGCTAGACTACCAAGGCCTGAGTGAGCATCCTTTTATACGTGCATGCGAAGAATTCCGCGTCGGCCCCGAGCAAAAAAGGTATGATTGCAATTGAATGGCGAAACAGCGGGGTAATAGTCATCGAGCCAGCGTCGTGCAACCCACTAGGAGTCGATATTGAATTTCGTAGCGAGCCCGGGATCCCCGCACCGTCACGGAGGAATGGATGATTTCCAGCGCTGCTCTCGCAAATGCAGACCTCCAGATGTGCTGTGAAATGCTAATTCACTCGAATGGCGCATGCATATCTGAGATCTGAGTTTGAGAGATGTGCACGCAAAGCACAAAAGCCACTTACCAACGCGCTCACCCGCTCTCTCCGTGCGAAGCGCCACCTGGAACCAGGAGTTTTTCTTTCAAAAATCGATGAGCGGACCAAGAAGTTGAAGAACGAGTCGACGCACGGAGGAGGTTCGACGTGCGCCGTGTGGACAGCGGAACACGGCGCACCAGTTCACACAGCGTGCAGCCTGCGTATGAGTCGCAGGAAGAAGCGTGTGGTGTGGGGAGCGAGGAATCAAGGGTAGATTGATCGTCAGCGGAAAGCTAGGGTTAGGTTCATCCGGGGCCGGGCGTCGATGGCGGGGATATACGGCAACGCGGGCCAGGCGCGGGCCATGTTCGGTTGGGGGTTGGGGGTTGGGGAGGACTTAAGTGTGAGCGCAGCGCCGGCGGGGATGGTAGGTATGTCAGGTCTGGAGGGAGGGAGGCAGGAGCGCGAGCGGGGGATGGTATGACAGAAATACACTGGAAAACAAGGCAAGACAGAGTTAATTAATCCCGATGCTCTGCGCTGCAGCAACGCGCCGCGTCGGTCAAGTGAGGTGCAGATCCAGCGCGGGCGGTCCGAGGGATGGGTGCACACCGGAAGGGTCGCATCACCATCGCGTTGTGGTGCATTAACAATTCGGGGCCGGTATGATAGAGGAAAGAACGAGGCGTCAGGGGCGAGGGATCCGCGTTTGCGATTTGCGAGGTGGCGTGATTCAGAAGGGCCTGCATTACATGTAGTCGCTGGGCGAGTCGTGCGTGCCGCATGCATATCGAAGATGCGGATTGAGAGTCTTACATACCAGAGGGAGGATATGCATCGCGAGGGGCTGGCGCTGGCAGAATCCGGTCCAAAATCCAGATTGCAACGTTCTTCGCGTGTGGGTCACGATTTGCTACGATGGTGCGTGCGGAGCCATCCCGAGAGGAGGACGCATAACAGCGCAGTCTCGGAACGCAGCGCGGTGCCGCAGTGTATCGGTTTGCATTTACTGCGAGCATCGATCGAATCCAGGGCGATGCACTCGCAGGCATAGACACCGATCAAGATCCAGACGCAGATACAGAAGCAGACGAGATAACGGTCGCCTGGGACGCCGATGGGTTCGGGATGTGGGCGACGAAATTGAGCCAAGGACAACGTGACGAGACTCGAAAGCGAGTCGCAGCGAATCAGTTCAACTCACAGGGACCGGACGAAAGTGAAGCAGCCGACTCAGCGAAAGCAAAGCAGCCGGGTGGAGGCAGCGCGGACGAGTCGTGCGGTGGTGGCAGGGAAGAAGGAAGACGTTCGGAGCCGAGGGCCGATGATGCGATCAGCAGGCGCTTCTTACCTCTTGCCCGCTCGCATCTCCAATGTTCTAGTCCCAAGTTCTAGTCGTTACTCCCGCGCTAATGACGTTCTTCACTCCGCGACGCGGATAGCTCCGGGAGCAAGTTCGTCTCCCACGCTTGGTGCTTCGACGCTCGTCGGCCCTGGCGTCGTGCAAACTATGCAGCGTGCTCGTGCTTAGCGTACCTCGAGGAAAGGGCTTCATCACCAGCTCTGGAGGACTCGGCACTGCGGCGGACATTCCCTCCACATATCTTTGCTGCGTCGCACGATTCCCACGCATCCCGCCTCCCGCTACCGATGCATCTCATTCTCTGGACACTCCGCTCTGCATCTCATTCTCTAGACACTCCGTTTCTCCCTTCTCCCGCTCCCTAGATATTTGGTGCGTCTCCTCCTCCCCCCCCCAGCGCTTGCACTCAGTGCTTGCTGCGAAGCACCTTCCGACGGCCGCGCGTGGGCGCCTCCTTCGTGCGTGCGTCTCGCTGCCTCCTTGAACTGCGATGCGCATCGTTCCGTGCGTCCGGCCTGTCCCCGAACACGCCACCACTAGTGACCGAGCGCACGTAGAGAAAACGAGTGTGCGTGGGCGCCGCCGTACATGTGTCCGTCTCCCTCCCTGCTCTGCGGGCGGGCGGGCGTGAACTTACCACTGTACATACCCTTGAGCCGCCTAATCGCGTACATCCCGCGTCTCGCTCCGATTAATATTCTGAGCAGATGCGTACGCCCTCTGTCACCCATGGTCCAATCGCCTTCAATCTTAATCTTGATTCTATCCGCGTTGTACGTCCGCCCGTAATCAATAGAGCTCTGAACGCAGCTCCTTCAAATTTCCGGATGCCGAGCGCACCCTCGAAGGGTGCGCGAACCCACTGCTCCTTTTGTGCGCCGTTCGGTGAATTTACCCGTCGCTCCGTTCTTGCGCCCTCTTCGTCCATCTCCTCTCTTCCCTTATGTCCGCTCTGCGGGATGCACGCGCCAGCATACTGCGGCGCTGTGTGTTGTGTGTGCGCGCTATGAGGCAATGCGGCTAGTCAGATGCCTTGCTCGGAGATAGAACAAATTTTCATTGGCTTAAGCCAACTATGTTTTAACGAGCACTGGGTTTAGCCGGGTTAACCCTCACCAACTCCCATACATCCAGTAAATACAGTATCCTGTAGCGTAGTAAATGAAATGAACGTATCAAGCCTATCAACCCGATTAACCCAGACCGTCCAATAAGCCAATTAACCCGATTCATCCCGTTCAACCAATAAGCCGCGTTGAGCCGGTTAACCCGAATAACTTAAAAGCCGCCTTACCGTGATAACCGTGAGCCAGCACGAATTTGCGACGCTGAGGCGTGTTATCCGGTCAAGCCTCCCTGTGAACCTTGAAGGCATTCATCGGTGCCTCCACTATCCGACGAGCACTACCCACCTGTAGCTGTCCCGGGTCCGGCTCCTCGTTCTCACCATCCTGTCAAGCTGCACAATTCGACTGGTTGGTTGTGGGCACTGGTGGCATTGCGAGGTCGGTGGGCACCCGTTCAGCGAGAATTTGTGAGCGACGTTGGAGCGATCAGTCTTTAAGCGAGACCTATAAGGTGCGAGTACTAGTTTAATATGCCATTTGAAACAAAGACTTTTGTAAATTTTGGAAAGAAGCTCTTTCTTCTCACTAAAAGCACTACTTGAAACAAAGACTCCTGTAAATTTAGAAAAGAAGGTCTTTCTTGTCACTGGACAGGGACTGCTGAAAGATGAACTTTCAGCAGTCCTTTCATAGCTAGCTACAATTGATAAATCTGTTGGTTTCAAAACAGCCGCTGATTGCCACTACTTTCATCTTAGTCTTGTATTAAATGAATATATTAATTTTCTACAACTTGTTGTTTGTCTACTGACTTATCTACTTTCAGCTAGCATCTTGACATATGTCAAGATTTTGCTTTATACGGTGTGTGTTGGCATACTAGAGAGAGGGTGGTCAGTTAGAAGGCTGTCGAGGAGTGCACGGAGCGCGAACAGCCACTGATTTGGTCCGCCATTGTCTCGAACAATGGAAAGAACAGTGGCATTGGCTTTGTTCAATTTACGCACGTGCCAGTTAGTTCCTTTTCTCCGCTCTCCCATCATCTCGTCGTCGAAAGCTCCCCTGGCTATCCTCCCATTCACTCAAGCCCACGGCGTGCGAGCCATTGCTCCCCATGGATGTTGTCCTCGCCGGATTACATCCAAATATACTTGTTCCAAAACCAGTCAGTGGCAATCCGTTTTCCACCCGAGATTCTGTCACCTGACCAGCAGGCTTTCTGGTGAGTCGTGACTTCTTGAACATGACTTCACTCTATCGGTTGACTGTAAGTTCACGCAGTCGGGGAAGGCTTAATGGTTGGTGTTTCGCTTAGCTGCTTAATCCCGCTAATCCGGCTCAAGTCTAGCTTAATAAAAGTTGATTGGGTGAATTGGTGAACGTACACAAGTCGTTGAAGCCAGCGCCGCCGGCTCAAACGGGACTTCAATATATACTCCCATACCTCCGTGATCCACCCAGAGATTTAGGATACTGTATTTACTGTATTTACGAGTAGTCGGTGAAGGTTAACCCGGCTTAACCCAGCGCTCGTCAAAACTTGTGACAGCTCGGAGCGGGGCGTGCATAGAGCCCTCAGACGCCAGTCCTGTAACTTGGTGATGCCCGTGGCCTGGCTTGGCCTGAAAGCCAGGGCTTTGGCCTGGCTTGAGTGTAGAAGTGCATGCAAGAGATATGAGTGTTACAATATGTTGAACCAAGGTTATAAATGAAATGCAATTCATGTATATCTTCGAGCCTTGGTAGCTGATTTAGGATGCCATAGAATTCCGTGCGAGCGCTAATTTCAATGTCAAAAAGGGTTCAAAATGTTGAAAATGCGGCCGGTGGAGGTAAGTATCCAAGCCAGGGCTTACGAGCCTGGCTCGGGCTCCAGCCGCCCCCGTCGGGCACGGCATCTCCGACATTGCACTGCCGCTCTCTTCCCGAGACTCCCGGCCAACCCCGGCACGCTGCTATCTCGTTGACGTCCTGTCTCCTGCGGCCTCATTTGGAATTTTCCCCGTCGCCCTTGGGTACTGAAGAGTCGCTATTGAAGTCATGTACTTAATATCACATGGAATCCATGACTGCCCACTGTCCGCAGAGCCCGAGGGACCCTCGGTTGAGGCTTCGGCCGATCCCGAACCCTCGACTGCGCAGTATGCTAATGATCTAAGTAGAACTTAGCGAGAAAAACCTTCTACAGGGCACCGCACCTTATCCACGGTCGATGCAGCGGCATCCAATAAACCTGATTCAAGGCAGACAGACTCGCCCTCGAATCTGGATTCCGGATGCTGCCAAACGTCTTTCGTGTATGCTGCGCCACCTTTCGTGTATGCTCCTCAATGCCTTTCGTGTGCGGTGTGCGGCCCCGAGACGGAATTCATCCTTCCACCCGAAAACAATAATTCCATTCCGCGGAATTTGGGGCTTGCTGTCGTCTGAATCCCGCCTCCCCCGTCTCTTAGAGGGGCGACACACACCTTTTCGTGCTCGTGCTCGCCTGTACGCTGCATCGAGCCGCGCGCGCCTGATTCATCAATAGTCCATGTGCGTCCCCGCACGTCTCCTCCAATAGATCGCACGATCTCCTTTTCTCCTTTGGCTATTTTTCCCTAACGGTACGGAAGTTGATGTCCATTCCTTTATTTCGACCCATCCTCTCCAAATCCCCAATATATTTTACATTGAAATAACTGACGGGCGCATTGTTGAACAGCGCCGGTCGCTGTGGAATGAGCAGGCGCAGTTCTATTTCGGAGCCGCGAGTGGGGCACAGGAACCGGGAGATCCGCAATCTGTAACTGTCGTGGTCTGCATGTCTTCCTTTCCAGACTCAGGCAGACAATGCCCCTCTGAGACGGTAGGTGTGCGGTAAATCGAGCTCTGACTGGATGCGTCTGAATCTGGAGTCTTTCTGGTGTTGGCGAGGGATACATCAACCTCATTGTGCCCACCAATATCAAGAGCGGGCGGAGAATTGAGTTCGACGGTGAGGACTTGTGCTTGGACCCTTAGATATGGATAGTCCATTGGATTCGCACTTGCGACATACTTTTCCAGGGCTTCACTCATTGTTCGTCTGGCACCGGTATCATCGAACTGCCGGAGACCAGTCGGCCGAGCAGCCCAAAGCCAATCCATGACAGCATCGAGGATCGGCTGTGCATTGGGGTCATTAGTTATGCCGAGGAGCCAGGTAGCGAACCGTCGTTGGAGGGATACCGGCCCACATGGTGGACATTGAGCGGATAGAAACTGGAACGTCCTGGTGATGTAGACCATGGATAATTTCCCCGACAAAATTGCCAGGTCGATCTGGTCCAGATATTCGACGAATATCATCCAGGCACCTGTCTTCAAGGGTTCCCTCGGATCACCGCAAGGAGACGTCGCAGATGTGGTAACTGGCATATGGAGTCTTTCCATCAGCGCATCAAGTTGACCTGGAGGAAGATCGGTGGCAGCTGCCAGGATTGTTGATTTTAACGCGGCGATGGTGCAGGCAGAGATATCAAATTTTGGAGCAGCGCGAACAGCAGTGAGAGTTTCCTCATTGAAAGCAGCCATTCGAGGATACCCCAAGCACAGTGCCCAGATTGTGAACACTGTGGGTTGCATGTGTCTCCCCGAGCCACCCACAAGATAATTTGTTAGCATTGAACACAATCGATTCGGACTGCATCGCCCCAAGGCCCGGGGGAATCCCGCGCCAGCCTTGTTGCGACCGTCGACATAAAGAATCACGGCCTCCGCGAGGTCAATGCCGAAACATGCTTGACCCATCTCGAGCAGGTGGAGTACCGTGTCGACAATAATATCAATGTGGTGAACTTCTGGACCTAGGGCGTGTATTTTCGCTGTGTTGCACTCGACGATGATTTTCAATGTTTCCTTCATCTGTGTGTAGACTGCTGGGATTGGTGAGGCGCGTGAGGGTTGGATTATTTCGCATGTGGCCTCGAACTCATATGGAATTTCATCTACCGCAGCGGAGACTTGAAGGTAATCCATGAGGATGTAATGTGCCGTAGTCTCCAACGAGTCCGCGGCATCCCGCGATTTTTCCATCAACAGGTGTGTCTCCGCGAAATCGAGGGACATCAACTCTGAGAGAAGATGGCAGAAATTGGCATATCCTCGCACCCCCGCAAGTTGCGTGGCAACTTCGCGTTCAAGCGGTTGAAGCAAGCCGCGAGGATCTTCAACAGGTGGAACGCTCTGCAACCTTGAAAAGGCATGCTCGACAACTGAGGAGAGCGAACAAAACCGGATCCATGCAATGAGTGCATACGCCGACAGCGAAATCGCTCTGACTTGAGGGTGTGGATGAGTTCTTTGATTTATTATAATCGTGGCGTCGAACACAGAGAAAATGTTGGGTGTCGAAGCATCGGAGGCGACAAAATAGGCGATCGACCACAGCGCTTTAATACAGGAAAAGCGGCGATAAGTTTCCAGCTCCGGGGTCAAGAGACCATTATCACAACTTCGGAGGAGGCCCTCGATTCGGGGGATCAAGTGGATGTCGCGGTCATCAAGGAGCATATTGATCATCCGGTCGTGGCCTCGTCGCCTGCCAGTGGGTCCCCAAATGAGGGTTGGGAGAGCATCCACAAACGGTTCGAGCTCGTCATTATCTGTCAGGGACTTGACGGTCCACACAATCGCCCTTCCATCTCGTTCATCTCGTGACGACGAATCTGCAACGGCATCGCGATTCATCACCTCGATCATGGTCGGAATGCTGCTGTCCGCTCCTACGGATTTTTCAACTGCGATGGTGGATTCCTCGTCGTGAAGGTGTTTTCGGCGCCAAAGCATCAGGGCCAAGACGCGCTGAACCAATGCCCAAGCTATATTTGACAGGGGTGTTCTATACGGGGAGTCCGACGAAATTATTGGAAGTACCGTGAGGTACATGTAGGTGGCCGCGATAAGCCCGAGAAGTATAGCCGCAACGACCATCACCACCAGATTAATGGGGAGCAGAAAAGCGACTAAGCCGGCGAAGAAGAGGAGGAGGGAGACATGCAGGAGGAGCGGGATGAACTCCACTACGGCGTGCATGCCAAAGCGCTCCATGCCGAAGTAAAGATATGAGAATATGCGAGCGCGAATGATGGGAGAAGGGCGCATCTCCGTCCGTTGGATGAAATCCCTTGACCATTGCTCGACGAGAGTGGCAATGAGAGCGCAGGAAAGGCTCAGCCCGAGGCTGAGGAACCAGAGAGTATTGCACGCCAGGGATGCGGGGGACGGGGTGAAGGGACCTAAAGCCGCTACATCCGCAGATTTTCCGTTGGAACTCGGGTCAAGCTGGCGTGAGATCTGTGCCAGAAGTGCAATCGTAATAGCGCCCTGATCAGGTGTCAAGGTCCTGTAGCTCTCAATGAGGAATGCGGTCAAGCTCGCAGAGAAGAGCCCAGCCTCAACCATCCGTTGAGAGCGATTAAAAACTTTACGTTGGATCCACTCACGAAGATCAGCAGTCCCTCCATGTCAGATTTCCATCCGTTGACCAGGGCTTTGTCGTACTTCTCTGCTTCCGAAATGTACACGGCCCAGAGTGCAGCGCCTGCCAGCTCATCGTGATCTAGGGAATAGCAACACATCAGTCAGCGGATGAAGGAAAGATGGCTCCATTCAGTGCTTACTAGCTGGGTCGGGGGCAGATGAGGCAGTAGATCCAGGCAGGCTGGAGGAATCCTTGTTTGAGGTATCCTTGCTTGCGGTATCCATGGCGGTCAGGAGAAAGAAGCGAAGCTGTAGTGTGTGACAGATAGGTCTTGAGCACTGCCGCACTAGCGCCTGCCCGGATTACGAATACTTATGTAATCGTTTTTACTAACCTGAAGGGGTGATCGGAAGGCGGGTCCATTTCCTTGTCGCCAGTTTTTCAACAACGCCCAATAGTGGCTGTGTTGAATGGCCTTTTAAGCACCGCCCAAGAGGGTGTGAATACCCGAAATATATACAGTGGGTCGGATTTTTTTTTTCAGGCGGTCGGGCCTACCCCCCCCCCCCTCCTACGTAAGGATTTGTAAGCAATTTGTCAGCTGCACGTGAGCTTCGCGTAACTTTTGCCTCAGCAAAACAATGCCCCGGAGTACAGACCCTGAGCACACATGCCCTTAAGAGGTTCTAGGTCATCCTTATGAGTGTCAAGCCTAGTAATAAATGTTTCCATGAAATTGTTGTTTCGGCAACATTTCGGCAGCTTCCAAGCGATCGGTTCACGTGAGGATTCCTGTCGTTTGATTGGCTGTCGCTTAACGCCCCCCTCCAAATACGGCAATAATCTTTTGGCCTCTACCTCAACACCCACTGCACCGTTCACCTTGGGACATTTATTTTCGGAATCCTCGTCGAAAACTGGATAAAACTGGGACTACATTTAGAATTTCTTGTTTTTGGACCCTCTTGCACCGCCACTAATTTTGTCACAAAATTACTGATAGACTTAGTGCAAGGGGCTTCCGAAATGCGGATTTTTTATATGAGGTCCCATTCTGACCCGATTTTCAATGGGGATTCCGGAAATAATGGTCCCGAAGTCAACGGTTCCGTGGTCGTCAAGTTAGAGACCAAAACTTTATTACTGCATTTGGAGGGGGGGGCGGGGGTACAGCCACTCGGCAGAGAGAAATCATCACGTGTTTTGATCTCGGCGGAAAGTGCCGACAAGTCTTTTGAATGTAAACATATGTTGTCACTGTGGAAAACCATCCAAAGAGTGCTTAAGACGATTTAAAGGACATAGCTACCAAAAGCTGGTACGTTTTTCGCCAGGAAAGGCTAAGCGGAGCCTACGTGCTGCTTACAAATCGCTTACAAATCACTTACGTAGGAGGGGGGGGATACCCCGACCCTCTGAGAAAAAAAAACCGACCCCTGGTGCATTTTTCGGGTTTTCAAACCCTCTTGACTTAGTGGCTGTGATTCGGGGTTGCGTCGGGTTTTCGGACTTGATGAGGCAGCACTAACCAAGATAGACTTTGCGCGCTTCCACCTCAACCCACACTAGTGACATATTGACTGGCCCAGGCTCCCAGGGCCATTGGGCGCCGTCTGCATACCTCTCATGAGCTGCTCGGACTATTTGATTGAGAACACTCTTGTCAGCGCCCAACTCCTGCTGCTGCCCATTTAAGAGTGAATTTTGGTGAACCGCGCTGGGCTCATGCTGCGCATGATGAACTTGAGGGGTGGGTGTTCCTATTTTTAATGACAGGCCTGTCAGGGTGAACCTTGTGCCAGTGGAGACTGTTGTTCCGTCTCTTATCCTCCGATCATGTTGCCTCTGAGACATCCGGTCCAACCTCGCTGACCTGAATTCGGCGGCAAGAGGTGCTTGCTGGCGGCAACTTCAATATCTCGGTTTCGGACTTTCAGCGATTTCCGAGTCCCAAGGGGCTAATTTTTCAAGGAGGCCGGAGGTCGCATGTTCGATCACATTCGATCGCTCGTGATAGACCCAATCCTCTGGATACCCCCCTTTTTTCGCCTTGACTCCCACCAGCATGTTACTACCTCGTATCCTCCTGCATGCTGCATTCTGCTTCATCCTCCTCTGGATTGCTACCACTGAGCACCAGACCTCCACCAACGGTGCACATTGTGCCCGTTTACGTACTCCTGGACAACGACTCCTATACCAAGGGTCGAGACTACCAGTCCCGCTGGAACCAACGCGGATAGAGGGGCCTCGAATGAGTTCTATGACTCGTTCGAAGGATTCCCAGGGGTGCTCCCCGGCGGAACATTGTTCTGCGGCTACAGACATTGCATTGAACCCGATTTGTTTGCCTCCGGCGAATATATCCGACCAAATCGACACAACGAACCTCCGGGTTCGGGGGCCGCCGTTCTCTTCTATCTCGAGGCAGCGATTACCATATACCCAGACCCCGCGATTTACATACCATTTACCCAGATTCCAGGTAGAACCACATGTTCAGAATCAATCCGCGCACTGTTCTTTTCAGGTCACTGGTCTTCAATTGGAAAGAATATATATAAAGTCTCAGTGCGTAGAACGACTTCATGCGGACACTCTTCTTCAACTCAGATGGTTCACTCGGAAGGCTGAAGATATTGCTCACCCGATTAAGTTTGCCATTCCCTGGCTGCGCGTTGCGCACTTGATGCTGGTGAACACCCAATATTTTTTAGTTGTTGTTTTTTGTTCAGAGACAAGTCGAGCCCCCGAGAGTCGGTGCCTGCAGCTGCACAGACGTCTCATGCGGTATATTATGTCCAAGCACGATTACCGGGCGATGCCCATGTATCATTATGTTCGCCGCATTCAACTCACCTTGGGTGCTCAAACAATTTGGCATCTCGGGCGTTTGCGCTACGCAGTTTATCAGTGGAAGATGATGACATGCTTCGGACTCCTGCTGTTGGGCTGGTTCGATATCAACCGAAGTCGCGTCGCAGTGAGTTACTCCCCCAGACATTTTGGAGCCGGAAAATATTCACGCCTCAACACAGCAGAAGTCCTTCCGTACTCTGTTGAACCTGCCCCAATGCTGCCTGATGGCCGAGAACTTGTGTTCCTGACCCACGGTCTACTGGACGAAATGACTGACCGGTTTTCAAGCCATGCCGATAAACTACTCTCCAGCATTCCACTTCGGATGCTGGTTCCGCACTTAACCAAATCCAACTTGCATATGATCGCAGAAGTCCATGGAGTAAAAATTGGCAGACGAGCGACGACACAAAAAGTCAAGGAAATCCTGGGGAGCCATGCTTATGATCAATGTCCTAAATCAATCAGTGTGTTCGAAATAATGCCAGATAAAAGTCAAGAGAGATTACAGCGTAAGCGAGAACAGAGACAGGTTCTTCGGGAGGACCAGCGGGCAAAAAAACGTGCTGTCGTCAGTAAGGCACTGAAAATAAAACGGAAAATGATTGCTGCAAAGAATGCTGCTAAACGCGTGAACCCGGGTCCAGACGAGCAGTCACCTCGAATATCATTCCCTCCCCGTCCTCCATCAATGGCAGATGAGCACAGAATTATCACGAATATGTGTGAACAGGTGGACCCTGCCAATTTCCAGGAGGCTGGTTGTGCTGTATGCGGCGCGTTGACCCCGTTCAATCAACTCACACTCAAGACGGATCTTGACTTGGACTATAGTGTGCTGAACGTGTCCGGAGCTACTCGGAAGGAACGTACCTCAGTTGAAGCACCGATTGAAGATATCGAAGGTCCTGTGATGGACGACGAATGCAAGCATATGTGTGTGGACTGTGAAGCTCGACTCTTGAGAAAACTCCTGCCCTTAAAGTCCTTGGCAAATCGTATCTGGGTGGGGAAAGTACCCTGGCAGTTGCAAGATCTATCCTATGCCGAAAAAATGTTGATTGCCAAAGTCCGGCACAACAGATGTGTAGTTAGGGTGGCCTCCGGGCGAGGCAAGTTGAGTGCTAATGCAATCATGTTTGCCAATCCCACGGTCAAGATATACAATGTTCTGCCCCCGACTCGAGACGAACTACTGGCATTTGTATTTCTTGGGCCAACGAAACCAACTGAGGATGAGTTTAAGCGAACACCTATGCTGGTTAGAAGGGATAGAGTCAAAGTCGCGCTGGACTGGTTGAAGCTCAACCACTGCGACTATGCTGACCTTAATATTTCCCCCGAGAATCTTGCAGACTTGCCTGAGAATGGGATACCTTGTGGCGTTGACTGGAAAAAAACCGAAGAGGGACAGACGAACAAATTCCCTGGGCAATTAAGTGTGCATGATGATGGCGAAGAAGAAGGTACCTATTCCGGCCCCTGCACTTTCGCTGTGCATGGGCTAAGTGGCGAGCAATATAATAATATCAAAATTGACGCGCTCAAGGCAAAGGCCCTGGACCACTTGGCAAATGCTGGAAAGACTTTGGGAGTGGGCCACTCGGACGAACCAGAATCCACCTGGAACAATGTCCAATTATATCCGCAAATGTTCCCCTGGCTGTTCCCTTACGGACTAGGAGTGATAGGCCACCCAGATCATAAAAATCGATTGAGCGAAGCCAGGCATAAGCATCACTTGCTCATGTACCACGATAAGCGGTTTCAGACCGATTTGTATTTCCCTATGGTGGCATTTAATGACTTGCAGATTAAAGGAGGTGTGACCGGGAGCTACCTATTGGCCAAGCGTAAAAATTTCGGGAATGTTGTCAGAAGGATTTAGAGGTATAGACCCTGCGGTGTTGACCGACCTTGCTCGAAGACTGTCTGCCGGAGAAAATGTGGTTCCCAAAACAGAAGCTGAAAGGACTTGTTTCGATGTATTGAAGGACTTGGACCATGTCGGTGGTCATGTCCAAGGCTCGACTCGGATGACATCGAAAAAATATATGAGGAATGAAGTGTGGTCGCTTATTGCTTTTAAAGGTGCTCCATCATGGTTCATTACATTTTCTCCTGTCGACAGCAACCACCCCCTCTGCTTATACTTCGCTGACAATAAAATTGACTTTTCCCCAAAAATCCGTAATTCTGATGAACGGATGAGGCTTATCTCACAAAATCCAGTCGCAGCCGCGCGGTTTTTTGATCATATGACTAGGGCCTTTATCGAACATGTGCTGTGCCCAGGCTCAGAAAAACCTGGACTGTACGGCCACACGGACAGTTATTATGGTACAGTTGAACAACAAGGACGGTTGACCTTACACATGCACATGCTAATATGGATCAAGGGGGCCCTTTCACCACAAGAAATACGGGAGAAGCTGCTGAATGCCGATGGAGAGTTCCAGAAAGCGATGGTGAGCTATTTGGAATCCGCACACGTCGGTGAATTTCTCACAGGGACGATGGCGGAAGTCAAATCCAAGGTACCCTATTTTCACACAGCACGAAAAGGACTGCATGATGTAATGCAAGATGAAATCCGCACTGCTGTGCCTGTGCGATACGTAGACCCAACTCAAACCGTGCCCAAACCTCCTCCGCCACTCTGTGAGAATTGTGATCAGATGCATTGCCCCAGCTGTGAGAATTTAACTCAATGGTGGGGGGAAGATAGAGACAGAGTTGACGATTTAGTCCTTCGCTCAAATGGGCATGACTGCAGACATCCTCTGGCAGGCACTGATTTGTCGAAACCCTTGAGACCCGGGGCACGAGTGAGACAAGAGGTGAAAGGCTGTTTGAGAAAAGATGGCAGCTGCAGAGCACGGTTCCCTCGTGATATATTCCTGAAAACTGAGATAGATGCAGATGGACATATCAATATGAAAAAACACGAGGCCATGATCAATACTATCACGCCCGCAGTTACCTACACTTTGGGATGCAATACGGATGTGACAAGCCTTCTATCTGGCACGTCTATCAAAGCAATCGTGGCCTATATATCCGATTATGTGACGAAGCCGAGCCTGAAATTTTACCACATATTTGACACTGTGAAAGACATCATAAACAAGCATACAGAGAATATTGGTGGATCGATGCAGTCCAAGAAAAACACAAAAAATCTTGTGATGCAGATGGTGAACTCTCTCACATCTAAACTGCAAATCGGGAGCCCGATGGCATCCTTGTATCTACTCGAAAAGCCCGACCACTACACGAACCGCGATTTTAAAGTGCTCCCATGGAAGACTTATGTGTCCGAGATTGCCAAATCTTGGTGCGAGGAGCCATCCGAAGGTGCTGGGACATCTGCTTGGTTCGAGGATGAGTGCGAACCAAATGGGGACACAAGGGAGACGGATAAAGACGACCGTGTACTGTTACAACGCTCCGATGGAGAATATGTAGGGACCACAAATATGGATGACTACATTTATAGACCTTCTATCTTCGCCCACACTTCCTTGTACGAGTTCTTCCAAATGACAAGTCGGAAAAAGCGGACGAAAAAACAGAAGCAACAGTTCCTGGCTAGTCTGGCAGATAGGCCACTTGACAGTGAGCAACTATACGAGCAACTTGATAAGCCAACACCTGATGACGAAGACTGGTTGCACAACGACTTGGAGGAAGATAACGCAGACAAAGAAATTGGGGACAGGTCTGATGCAGTTTCGATGCATCCCTTCATGCCTAGACATGACCTGTATAAGACACATTACATCCGATGTGATAGAAGGGATCTTGAACAAGTTGTACCGAATTTCGTGGGGGGTTCATTGCCCCGAATGGACCAAGGAGACTGCGAGTATTACTGTATGACGATGCTCACTCTGTTCAAACCGTGGCGATCTGGAGAGGACCTGAAGAATGAGGTGGATAATTGGGATGAGACCTTTCGTGAATACAAATTTTCCCCAAAAGCATTAGAGAAAATGAAGTATTTCAACATCAAATATGAATGCCTTGATGCCCGCGACGACTTCTCGGCCATGGAGAAGAAAAGGCAGAGAGCAATGCCCTTATTTTCGCGGTACCTCGCAGATATCTCCGATGAAGATGGGATGCCAGTCGAGTATGATTATGCGGAAGATGAGGAACCTGTCTCGCTGGAGACTAAAATCAAAGGACCGAAATGGGTTGCCATGGAGGACAAAATGGAGGAGGCTGAGAAAGTCATGCAACGATCCGGCTGGACAAAGTATATGAATATCACTGGGATCGACATTTCACGATTCATTCCCGAGGTTCGTTTGACCGGTCCGCAGTGGAAAAATAGAGTCATTATTGTCAAAGATGCTGCATTGGCGACGAAAGTCAAACATGCGCCAGATAAATTGAAGCCACGGCGACAAGTGAAAGAACCTGACTCTACTGGCAAAGTTCTTCTCTTGGACTCGTTCTACTTCACGAAATATTTCAAGGCGAAGGAAAAGAAGGCTATGAAAGCCGTTGAATCCATCATCGAGGAGTTTGAATTGAAAGCGGAACAGGAGAGAGCCTTCAGACTAGTGGCCAATCACGCCGTCGGCGAAGATCCAGATCAATTGAAAATGTACTTGGGTGGGGTCGGAGGAACGGGAAAATCAAAGGTTATTAAAGCCTTAATAGCCTTCTTCGAGGAGCGTGGGGAAGCCCACCGATTTTTGGTGCTTGCTCCGACCGGTACTGCAGCTGCGCTTTTGGGTGGATATACTTATCACTCAGTGTTGGGTATAGTCGACAGATTGTCTGGAGAACGGAGTGAAGGAGCAACCCTCCGCAAAGTGAGAGAGCGGTTGCGAGGTGTTGAGTATATATTTCTGGATGAGGTCTCTATGATATCATGCAATCACATGTACAAAATCAGCGCGAAATTGGCCAGGGCACTGAACATTCATGCTGAAGCATTCGGCGGTATGAATATGTGTTTTTCTGGCGATTTCGCACAGTTGCCACCAGTAGGAAGTCTTCCCTTATTCAGTTCAGATGCAAGTGTGTCGCCGGTGCTGACAACAAAGATGAGTACAACCCAACAAGAAAGTTCGATCGGGAAGATCATCTGGCAAATGATAGACACTGTTGTGATCCTTAAACAGAATATGAGGCAGACTGCGAATACTCCTGAGGACATCAAGCTCCGAACCGCCCTAGCTAACATGCGCTATGGAGCTTGCACCCAAGAGGACATCCAATTTTTAAGAAGCTGTCAAATCAGCAAGAGGTCCGGTCATCCGACATTTGATGACCCTCGCTTCAGGAATGTATCCCTAATAACTGCATGGAATTCTCAAAAGGACAAGGTTAACGAACTTGGCTGCTTAAAATTCGCTGAAGAGACTGGTCAGCAACTGATTGACTTCTTTTCTGAAGACACATTGGCCGAAAACAGCAGCAGTACAGAACGGAAGTCTCGCACGAATCGGAAGAAAAAAGTTGTGCGAGCCAGAAGAGCTTTGACTGAACAACAGAAAGTTAGTTTGTGGAATGCTCCGCCTTGCACAAGTGAGCACATTCCGGGTAAATTGAGCTTGTGCATTGGGTTGCCAGTGATGATCCGTAATAATGACGCTACTGAACTTTGCATGACCAAAGGCCAAGACAGGACCGTGGTTGGCTGGCAGGAAGCCACGGGTGCATCGGGCCAAAATCTCCTCGACACGCTCTTTCTTAAGCTGACCAAACCTCCGAAGACAATCAAAATACCGGATTTGCCCGAAAATGTTGTTGCACTGACCCGAAATTCAAACAAAATATGGAGTTCGCTGCCAGACGATACAACTGTCAACATAGTCCGGGAACAGGTTTCTGTTCTTCCGAATTTTGCAATGACCGACTACTCGTCTCAGGGGAAGACACGTGAATTGAATGTCTGCGATTTGACTAACTGCCGAACTCATTTCTCTTATTACACAGCACTCTTTCGCGGTACTTCCGCTGATGGGACAGTTATCCTTCAGGGATTCGAAACTCACTTAATCACTAGTGGCATTACGGGATTTCTCCGTCAAGAATTTCGGGAATTAGAAATGCTGAATGAAATTACTAGGCTTCGATACGAAGGGAATCTACCTGATGAGGGAGCCGGGTCCGACAGGATAGAACTCTTGAGATCGTATCAGACTTATAAGGGAAAAGCATATGACCTGTCGATATTCATGAATCAATCAGATGGAAGAAAGGTGATGAACCTCGGATCAGGAGCATTATTAAGAAAACCCGATGGCAATTACTTGGTAAAGATATTCCCAAGGAGACCAAGAGGAAGGAGGATGCCAAGAAGAGGAAATCCCCTGGCAAACCAAAGGGTCAAAACCCGACAAAGACCAGAAAACTCCAAGTCATCTCGCCCGTGGCAACCAAATGGGACCAAGTGAATTATAGTTGCAGTTATGATGCCTTGTTCGGACCACTCTACGATGTGTGGCAGTCACATGCTCCCAAATGGACTGACAGGTTCCGGAGATCCACCAAATATCTTGCATGCTTGGGCGAAGGTTTCAGGAATTTCAAATTGAGATCAGATTCATTGGGAGGTGCGAGAGATAGTGTACGGCGCATGTTGCATTCAGACAGTCCAGGGAATTTCCCAAAGGGGCCCTTGCTAGTTGCATTAGATCTACTGGCACTTGCGATATTTGGAGCCAAGGACTGGGGTTTCAAGACCACAAAGTGTACACGGTGCAATCATGTGGCATCTCGGCTGCCTTGGTACTCCTCAACACAAGTCGTGACAAATAATCCGGCATTGAAGCGAAGATACAGAGGGAGTTATGCCATATCTCACTGGTTGGCCTCTCAGAAAACTCAGAAATCAAATCAGACCTGTCCTAAATGCAAGAACGGGATGATCACCACATTGAACTTAAACGACATCCCAGACATGCTTTATTTGGCCATCGAGGATAGTTCGATTATTTTAGACCTGGCTTTGCACATTACAGCTGGGGATGATCGCCATAGGTTCGCTCTGAGGGGTGTCATATATTCTGGGAGTAATCACTTCACAGCCAGGATAATCAAGGAAGATGGAACCATTTGGTATCATGACGGGATTGAGACGGGCAACAAGTGTGAATATGATGGTCAGTTCAATGCTCTTCCTCCGTTGGCCTTGAACACCTGCATAACAGAAGATGCGACCCGAACCGTAGCGGCAGTAATATATGCACGGTCTGAATTTGATTGATATGCCTGGATACCGACAAAACGACAACAACAAAAAAAAGATTACACAAGTATGAGTACATGCCGTGCTCTGCAACGGCCCTACACCCCCAAATATATATAGAGGGAATTAGCGCTCGTGACTATTTTGCGCGAGAGGGTGAAATGGAGCCCCAACCACGTCGCTGCGTGCGCCAACAAGCTTCAGGGGTATAATGTTGAGGTGTTCAAATGGAGAGATTAATATTGCTGGCGGGCGCAACATCCTACCCGTCTAGCTTGATGCTATCTTCGTTTTGCGCACCAGGATCCGAATGCTGTGATGCTCACCATCTTTTTGATTCCCGAGGAGGCGCGCGCGTCCTCGCGAATACCCTATTTTGCGTTCTTGAGTGTGGCGAGATGATCCGAACTTGCATCCGGGAGCTTGCCGGCCGGGCGGCTCGCGCCCACTCCTTTCTAAGAACCGCGGCAGGATATGTATTGCGGACACTGAGACTACTCGGAATCACTGACAAGGAATGTCTGCCAGAAGACCATGGTCCCCAGCTGAGGATCCCAAGAGGATCCAAGGAGCTAAGAATCCACGGCATTTCACAACAGAAGGTAGGAGAATGTGATATATTTGCGGGGAGACTCGGATTGAGCGTGCAAGCAAGGATGGTGAGCGGGGAGAGCGGGAAGCGTCGAGGATTGACTCTGGATTACGCGCAGTTAGGCGTGGGGTGCTCACCGCCCGACGCTCCGCGCCGGCGTTCGTCAGAAGTAACAATACAGAGCGGGGCCTAAACTGACGGCACCGCGACGCAGAGGGATTGGATCTGTGCATACCGCCTAGGACGCATCCACGCAAATCCTGCTCACGATCGGATATGATATTCCGCGTCGCCCGCGCTGCCGGCGTGCCCCTAGTACTGCTCAGAATCATGATGAATTCGCGAACATCCGTCGTCCCGTGGGCCCCCGACGCGCACGGCCGCCGCAACTGATCACGTCCTACGCTCCCCCTCCATCCGATTTCCCTGCACCTTCCTCTCCAACTGAACGCACAATCAAAACAGTGCCAATAAAACAAAATGAGACCCACCATAAAACGGCCTGAGTGCACCTTCTGAGCAGCACCGGCAAGGGAGGGGATGAGTGCGCGAGCCCGCCCGAATCTCCGGAGTTTTGGTTGTGCGACATATAGTGTAAGATTCGCCGCGCCAGACTACCGAGGCGTGAGGGAGCATCCTTTTATACTTCTGTCTGAAGAATTCCGCGTCGGCCCTGAGCAAAAAACGTACGATCAGTTAATTGAATCGCCAAATAGCGGGGTACTAGCCGTCGAGCCAGCACTGTGCAACCCACTGAGAGTCGATATCGAATTTCGTAGCGAGCCCGCTCACCCCGCACCATCACGCAAGCATGGATGATATCCAGCGCTGCTCTCGCAAACGCAGACCTCCAGATGTGCTGTGAAACGCTAATTCACTCGAATGGCGCCAATCTTGCATGCATCTCTGAGATATGAGTTCAAGAGAAGTGCACGCACAGCATAAAGGCCACTAACCAACGCGCTCACCCGCTCTTTCCGTCCGACTGCGCGACCTGCCACCAGGAGCCAATAAAAAAACAATCGATGAGTTGCGCAACAACTGTCGATGCCCGAAGGCGGTTCAACGTGCGCCGTGCGCCCAGTGGGACACGGCACACAACCAGTTCACCACAGAGCTCGAGTGCAGCCTGCGTCTCAGGACGCGTGTGGTGTGGCGCGCGAGGGATCGAGGGTCAGGTTCCTTAGTGGGCGAGGGCGTCCCTATGCGGGCGCGGGCCATATGTCTATCCGGTTGGGGGTTGCAAATTTAGCTGTGAGTGCAGCGCGAGCGCCAAGGGGGACGGCGGTATGTCTGGTCTGGAGGGAGGGAAGGCGATAGGACGCGAGAGCAGGGGATTCGGCGTCGGGAGGTGGAGCGCGAAAGAGGCGGAGCAAGGAAGGAGGAGAGTTGCATTGGATGGCAAGATAGAAGTACACTGGAAGGCAAGTTTAACACAGAATTAATTAATCCCGACGCCCTGCGCTGCATAAACGCGCCGTGTTGGTTAAGTGAGGGGTATATTCATGCGCTAGGACCTGGGTGCACTGCGAAGGCGCCGGGGGTAGCATCAAATCGCGGGTGCATTAACCATGCGGGGTCGATAAAATAGAGGAAAGAACGAAGGATGCGTCTCCGCGGACGTCCTGTGTTCGTTAGAGCGGGGCGAGGAATCTGCGTCTGCGTCTGCGAGTTGAGTTGGCGGTGTGAGAATCGTGCGTGCCGCGTGCGTCTCGAAGATGCAGATAGGCGTACAGTACAGATACCCGAGGGCGGAGGGAGGATGCACGTCACGAAGGCCTGGCAGTATTCGGTCCAGAATCCAGAGTGCAGCGTTCCTCGAATGCGGGGCTGGCGGAGCTACCGGTGCGCCGTGCTCCGCGAAGACTTTACTACGAGCATCATCAAGGACGATGCGCTCATGAGTCACAGAAGATGCAGATGCAGACGCAGAGCAGATAGCGGGCACCCTTGCGACACCCGGACTAGTAGTAGTATTGTGGCGACGCGGCGGAGATGACGTCGAGGGCTGCGTTGGGGATGTAGGGCGAAATTGAGCTAAGGACGGCGTGATGAGAGCGAGAGCGAATGGCAGGGAATATTCCCTGCATTCCCGTGTGGCTAGAGCAAGAGGTTCAAAGGAGGTTCAAAATAGAGGCGGAGGTAATAACGGAATGAGAAGTCTGATTTAGTGGAGTAGCGCACCATGTGTTTGTTTAGCAGCGAGACAGTGTAGATTGTCGAGACGTTCCATCTAGACTGCCAAGAGTAAACGTTCGAGCAGAGGTGCCAAAAATGAGATATCGGCGCGCATCAAGAGCTAAACGCTCACCCAGTAATGCCAACCACTCATGTATCAGGGAAGAGTTGATAGTAAAGACTTGCACCGCAAAATATCCCTGGAGACAATGAGAATGTACTGAACGTCGGCCAGGCGGAAGTCGACATTGAATTCAGCTATGATAAGCGCATCGGCAGATCGAACTGCGTGGGAAAAGAAGGAGGGAAAAAGGCGGACCGTTCGAAGAAAACATGAGGAAGTAGACTTGATGCCGGCGCGAGGATCAAATAAGCTGCAGAATCCGAAGTGGACCCGAGGAAATAAAAACAAGTACGGCGAAAGGCGATTTTGGGGTCGATAAGCCACCCCGCGGAATCAGTATGGAATGCCATTGTGGGGGAGAGACACATACCTTCACAAGGATATTCGAAGTGCGTTCGCAGCGCTGCATCACGGACGAGGCGGGATCATAGCAGCGGACGATGTAGGATTTGCGGAGGTAATCAGACGAGATGAGGGAAATATCGCGTAGCGCACCTTTCCGAAGAGTTCACCGGTGGGACAGAGTAGATTTTCAGCGGGGAATATCTTGCACAAGACGCTTCGCCGGCGAGGCGCCCCGCACTGGACTGCAGCAAGGGAGATGAGTAGAATTAGGGTCGGGTATAAAGAGCGAATGCACTCACTGGACATGAGATCGGCGCGGAAATGATTGTCGAATGTCAGGGAGGGTTGATCAGCAGGGGCAAAAACATCGAGGAAAGGCTGAAAGATACCGTACAACGGATGAAACCGTACCATGGGCCAAGGAGACTAGTTCAGATCTCAGCTGAATGAGGAATTAATGGACATGCACATCAGAAGACGGCCAGAAACCCACCCCGGTGCACGCAACATCATGTTCGAGGATCCCGAAGGGAGCACTGGGAAAGAGAGGTCAGCGATATGGCAGGGCAGCGGTTGCAGTGCTGCGTGCAAGCTGTTTGGGCTGGTACATGGCACGAACAAGTCAGCAGTAAAACGAGCAGGAGATGTATTAGAAACGCACAGAAGGGCGGCTCGTGAGCTTACTACGTCCTCCTCCACGAAAGATACGCAACACGCGGGACACAGCTAGTAATGATGATAAAGGGCACATGTATAACCAAGTTAGTCGTCGAACAAGATGGTGGGTTCACGGCTGGGCTGTGACGTCCCGCACATGGGCCATGAGGGACTGAAAGGAGTGGGGAGGGGTGATAAAAGGCAGCATTGCGGATGACGGACGAAGTCGAGTGAGGGAGACTTACCTTTCGACTATGTCGCCGCATCCAGGGCTCCTAGTGCGATAGGGGCAGCCGGGATTGCCTAGAGGGGCACACATGGCCGTCAGCTACGAATTCCAAGGCAAAAGGAACTCTACCAAAGCCAGTTTGTTGTCCCGCCCAGTGATGGCCCAGGTTTGAGCCGTGTAGCAACAGGCGGACCAAAAACGCGGGCTGGGCAGGGAGAATAGATGGCTTACATGGTGCCGAGTACGTCCAGAACACCATCTGCGACCATGGAAGAACTTTTCGCGCCCTTGTTGGTGGAGAACTGGAAAATCACGAAACTTGCCGTTGGTGGCCCAAATCGCGCCAGAATTGCGGGGAAAGAGGCCAGAGACGTGTCAATGGCGGTAAAGGAGTGTTTGAACATAGGCTTGGTGTGGTATGGGCGCAGGTGGTGGTGGTAGACTGCGCGACGATGGTGGCAAGAGGAAAGGTGATGGATGTCACGTGTGACATAACACAACCACATCATTCTTCGAGGGTCGATGCAGCCGGGCGAACCTCCTGGGCCCTCCACATCAAGCTGCATAAATCTTGAGGTACCTATCCCAGTCTTCTTGGTACGCAAAATCGTTCTGCGAGGTACTAAGACACTCAAAAACTGACAACGGTTCACAATTCCATGAAATCACACTCTGGTGTCGTCCTACCCAAAGGCAGACCATTGAAGAAGAGAACGATCTATGGGCCTCAAAAACTGATCAAATATACTGTATGCACTTAAGTCATCCGATGATTATTCAGGAGAGAAAGTTGGCCAACATCAAGCCTGCGGAATGGCAAGTTGAACGGTTTGAATCAAGTTGAACGTGCTTTCTGGCCAAATTAGGGCCGCAGAGGAAGGTATAAGTATATTCAAGGGATATTGGCGTTCGGATCATTTGCCTACTCCTTTAATGCTCTTGTGCAACTTCCCCTTCTCACATTTACTTCACTCACGCCGCGGCCCAAAAGAAGGAAATTATCCCGGTCATTGTGCAAGCTAAAATGACATGGCACACTGTCTAGAAGGGCCATTCCACTCTAGTGCATATCCGGAATCAACCCCCAGCCTACTTGACCGTTCATTTACCAGTCCAGTTACACTATTGCGCATGCTTCCGGCAGCACCATCAAATTTTGATCTCTCGACATATTTTCTTCGTGTTTTTGGTACGCATGGGGGCTGCCAGTCGCAGCGAATTTAATGTGATGGGCATGAGCATTACATGTAGAACTGCTATAATCCCATTCGATTAGACCTCCCGCCATCTGGGTGCTGAGTAAATAAGTCATCGACATTCGTGGTGTGAACTCGCTATTTGTTCAAGCTAGGTTGTTACAAGTGAAATCGTGTTCTACAGTACCTGGCAAAATTCAACCATCAAGCCTCGGTACAATTGGCATCGGTACCCGGAGTTACTGTTGTCTTTGAGCGAGTTGAATAGAACGATTGCACGGCCCCCGCAGTCCTGACATTCTTCTGCTCCATAATGTTAGCTTGATTCTAAGAGCTCTCATGAACGAACAAACTCACCTCAGCAACAGTTGTCTTGTCCTTCTTTGAAGGCTTCTTTGGCTTCAGGGTGGGCTGAAGGGATAGTATAAGCATGCTAGTCGGGCTGTCCTAGATGGTTCATACCTCCGGAAAATCATCAAGGGACAACGAGGTACTGGACGTTGCCTTGGGTTTGGGCTTGGGGCGGGCGGGTTTCTGTGGGATGGTTAGATAGCACCGGTCACTGAAGATAAAATTACAATATCGTCGTCATCCATCCCCTCGTTCCGTGAAGCCGCGCGCTCGAGCTGGAAATTTGTTGTCAGTCAAGAGCGAAGCAGCGGTGAAGAAATACAATGGCAAGACAAACCGTATTGGCGTCTTTGCGGTGGCGTGAGGGTCTTGAAAAAAAGGCATTAGAGCCGTTCATCGCACTAATATTTTCCCGGTGCAAATCCTCGATGATGTCGTCCTCCATCATGTCAGCGTGCACAAGATCACCAAAAGTATTGCTCGAATTGTGTTCTTCAGTAGCTTCTTCCATATTGATGTGTTGATCTTCCTTGGATCGTATTCGTCCAAATGAGCAGGGTCGATATCGTCGATAATGGACTGGAGTGTGTCAAATAGTGTGTAACCCAGAGACTCCTCATTTTGGGAAAGCGCGCGGAGGATGGTGGAGTTGATCAAAACTCCCCTTTGGGGCCGTAGCTGAGCGTGGGCTTGAGCAAGACAACTGGGAGAAAGAGACAGAACTCACTATCCGCATCGGCGTCCACACAAAGCCGTGAACTCGAGCTTGGAGTGCGATGCTGAGAACTCGAAGATCCTGCTGTCAATGTTATCCAAGAAACATTTCCATGCCAGAGAATTCTCTAATATATTGCGATCTTGGATCATTTCTAGGAGCTGTTCTTTGAAGCCAAGAATACGGTCGGGTAGAGTCTTAAAATCGATCTTGTCTGGTCAATTGTGAGTATCTTAATTTTGTCTCGCTTGGTTTCTTGTACAATGGTGGCGCATATTTTATGGCTGGCGAAGTGTGTTGCCGCACGACATGCGGAGAGACTGGAGAATGAATGCAGCACACGATTTGATGCAGCAGTGGAACTAGATGGGTTCAATACATGAAAGAACGGCCATTCAATGGAGCATAACCCATTCTGTGCTAAGGTTCATTTTGTGGTCGAAGGCATAGACCATTTGGTTGTATGCGGTGCGCGGCATATTTGACATCATCTTCAATTTGAATGTATCATAATGGTCCTTTCTTAGTCAAAATTGTGTTTCCTAGGCGGTTCAGACTCGGATTAGAGCGAAACGCAATAGGGATATAAGGGAGAACGAACTTTCATCCCAAAGAATGGCTTCCTCGTCCGGTCCAATCATCTCATCTAATTTTTCTTTCATCTCATCCAGCGAAATCGGGACCTCAAGGTCTTGGAACTCATCGAAGCTGGGTCGAGTTCGTCCAGTATAGGGTCAATCTCGGGGGATAGATTCAACGGACGAGTTGCTATCTTCTGATTCTGAATCAACGTCCATTGGATCTGGCTCCTCGTCCGAGACCATAGGATCCCAGTCAGAGGAATGGGAATCAATGTTAGGAATGGGCAGTGGCAGCTCATGAGGGATGGCCAGATGGACGCGCGTGCGGCACTTTAGAGTAGTGATCTCGGCGGGTTCATTCAGTAAGGATCTTCCCACAGGTCGGCTTGCAGCGACAAACTCTCCTCGTATCCTCTGACATCGAAACTGAGAGCAGAAACCTGGCTGAGATGGTGTGGGGAAATGGATGCCGTGGGCATGGTGCGGAGAACTCTTCTGGCGGCCTTCAATTCGTTGTGAAAGAACTCAGGAGCAGGCCTGAAGATATTTTTCGACTGTTCCTTGAAAGCACACAAAGGGAGGAACGGCGAGTGGGGCAACGCGAGCGGCGGAAGCAAAAGTTGTGATGGATTGATTGGCGACGGCACGGAAGCCAAGCACGGCCATACCTGGCCTCTTAGACTCAACTTAGGCCCGCGGTAGTCCCCGGAGCCATCCATAAAAGTTTCCAGATAGTCCCTCAGGATGAGTGGGTTTCGCTCAATTGAAATGGATGCAATCAAGCTGAGTGTATCGAAAGTCACTTAACTTCGGCACGCTCGGGCCGATTGACAAAATCAGGGGCTGATTGATTTGTCAATCAGGCTGATTGAACATTCTTCCCACAGTGGAATCATTTATCCACTCGAGGCGCGGAACTCGATGAAAGCAGAAAGAGCCGGGTCGAGGAAGCGCGAACAAGGAACGAGGTCAAGTGGAGGTGGTGAAGGAGCGTTCGGCCGCGGCCGACGATGCGATCAAAGATGCGGTGCTTTCTGTGCCTTTTGCCCACTCCTCCAACTCGAAATTAAAATTTTGACATCAGGTCGAATCTGGCCTAAAATGGGGGTTGGCAATCGAAATCTGAATTTTTCAGATTTTCTAGATTTTCTTTTTTCTTTTTTCCCACGGGGGAGGGGGGGTCTGGCCGAAAATTCGGAAGAATGCGGTGCACATTCTTCATGCGCAATTGCGGTAACCTCATGCCATCTTTTGCTGTAAGCATCCCTTAAGCTTCTTTCACTGCGCTTTCCAGTGACCCCTCGGCTCTTTAGTCCGCCTCATCCCCAGCGATGCTTGCTGTGCAGCCGTCCAGCTAGTGCTGGGCGAGTCCGGTTCGAAAATCGGTTCGAACCTGAACCGGACCGGACCGAACGCGAGGTTCAGGTTCAAGGTTCAGGCATTGCCCATACCTGAACCGAACGCCAGGTTCAGCGTTCGCGGCGCCAGGGTGCATTCGAACCCCGAACCGAACCTTGAACCTGAAAATTAGAAAAAACCGTGAGTTGGGGGTTTTTGGGTCTGGATTCCATGGCGGTGAATCCCTATTAACCTTTACCTATAAAGCGAGAACCATCTGTCTATGCCCTGGTGAAATTCCGACCTCATTTGGGTGTGAGAGCGGTGAGTCACAGCATGTCATGCATGATCACACCCCGTCCCGCACACTCGCCTACCTTAAACACTTATTACGAGTACTTATGTAATCGTTTATAATCAATCGAAGATGAGGTTTTTGCGCACCTCTTCACATCATGCCCCCGTTTATTCGTGTAAAGAAATTAGGGGCTGTGCTAATGAATATCGTGGCTGTCTTGAAGGGAGCATAGTGGCAGTGCTTAAAAAGACTTCAAATTTTGTGATGATTTAGTGGCAGTGTTTGCTCGTGTAATCAGCCCACCTTTAGCGTGGGTTCGACCCTCGCCACCCTCAGCCTTTTCATACCGGGATCTCGGACACTTAATGAAAATTTCATAATATAAATTTTTGTGTAGAGTTTGGGGGAAATTCAAGTACACAGCTGAGATCCTAGCTCTAGCTGTCTTTTACCCCAGATTACATCAAAAATTTGTCGTAAACCGATTATTCCTCGTTGCACATTGCCAAAACTTCTGTTTACCCTTGTTGTCCGAGCTCTAGGTAACACAGTCGCAGTAAGATTGCCAGCCTCATACTTAGTGCAGCAGCCCCAAAAGTTATATCTGGTTCATAAAATGTCCGAAGTACCCTCACTGAGCAGCAGGTCACTCGTATAGCCCATGGGGGAGACATATTCATTGCTGTTCAGCCATCAGCTCTAATTTAGCGGCCAAAAGTGAACTCTTGATGCACTGCAAGGGCTGCACGTTATCTGCATTACCTAGAGCTTCCGTACACATGCCTACTGAATCACTGAATCCCACTGAAGTGTTCCTGATACCCTATAGGCTCCTGTTCCGGTGTACACCACTCCGAACATGGCTATTTCATCCGATTTGCTGGCCTCCAACCCTTTTCATCGGTTAATCAGTGTTCACTATTTCAGATTCCCCACAGATGCTCTCCAAATGATCTATACAGACTCTTGTGAGCATAACGAGCACTGAAACAAGTTAAATGGTTGAGTAATGGCCGAGAAATCCTTGTTTGCTTGTGTGATGGGGCTATCTAAATCAGAGAGATCAAGGCACTGCAGGGGCTACAGAGCAGTGGTGGTCCTGAAATTTTGCATTGACACTGAATTGTTATGTAGACCGTAAAATAAACACTTGGATGTCAAATGCACCACAGGGATACATGGAATGCCGAAAATCCCTAGTCTCCCGAGTCAGACCTTTAAAATAAAGTTTTTTTTTTTATAGAGAGAGTGAGCAAAAAACTTGTTTAAAGGTCTAATTTTAGTCGCGCCCCAAAAGCCGCGAGGCCGAATTCCGGATAAGGCATTTCCTAAAAAGGAAATTATTTTTAGGCGGGAGTCTGCACAATGGCTCTCCAGAGGCACTTATAGTTGCCCAGGCATAGCTAAGTCAGTGTTCCATATCATAAAAGCACTCTCGAATATTTCTGAGTTTTTAATTGACCATTCTGGAGCTCAGCACACAATTTGATCTGCCGCCGGTTGAACACCTTTGCACGCTCTACGAAGACATTGTGTTTGAAAGGAACAGTAATGAATCATCAGATGTGTAACTGATACTATTCCCGACCCATTTGTAACTTTCTTGAGGTCAGAACACGTCGATTTAACGGAATCAGTCCTCGCGACTAATGATGCGCAACTAAATCTAGACTAGAAAATCCCAGAGTTGTCACTTTATAGAAAATATCACATAGGGAGGACAGTATGTGTCGACCCAGACTGTATTTGAGGTGGTAGTCCACATTCTAGAGAGTATTTGGGCGAAGATATCTCGAAAAAATGCCAAGAAATGAGTGAGTTATGAATATTTGTCCGAGCTCTAGGTTTGTCCGGACTGACAGGGGGGATAGTACTGTCTTCTTCCCCTGGCCACTCTGTGGTCTACAAGCATTCACCTTTATATCATCTTGTCTCTTGGGCGGCCAGTTAGGATGAAATTCAACCTAAAGTTCAACAAGGGGTAGGTTGCAGTTGAGCATTACTAGATTTCCACTGGGGTTAGGTTGAAAAGTGCATCGCCATAGGTTGATTCTCGTAGGATAAATAGTAACCTATTTTGGCCGAATTCATCCGTGGAGAAAGAACAAGGGGGAGAGAAAAAAATCAGGTCTAGTGTACACTAAGTCAAGTGTTTCCCGCTTCAAGTTCCGATTCTGACATTCAGGATTCAGATCTATGTTCTCCTTTGTATCAACACAAACTCTTCGCTTCTTTGGAGCAGCGTTTTTGGTGCAAAAAGATAAGGTGCAGCACAAACACAAATGAAAAGGGGACCACCTAGTACTCAAACCATGTTGAATCATATGTTAAAAAAGGGTTCACACGCATATATCCGCATATGCCTCCATTAGCGATTGTCCTGTAGGCTATACAGAGCCTAACCATTGGCAGAAACCCAAGGTGGTTCCGTTGAGCGTGAGTCACATGAATTAAAAACTGCCATGTGAAGTACAATTCCAACCAAAATCCCAACATTGACTTTCGCTGAAATACGAACAACTAAAAAAAATTACATAAGTATGAGTTTTGCCGGGCATCGCCTCGGCCTTCACCCCCAAGTGCAGTTGTGCAGTAACTTATCATATTCCAGTAGAATTGATACAATTCTTTAGGTTCCGACTCGAGGTTTTGGCCCAAAAAATCCAGTCATTTTGAAACAGGTTCGAACGCGTTCGAACGCCGAACTGAACCTGAACCTGCGTTCAGGTTCGGCGTCCGGGGTTCCCTTGAACCGAACACGAGGTTCAGGTTCGGCGTTCGGGGAAAAGGCCCCCGAACCTGAACCGAACCGAACCTGCCCAGCACTACGTGCAGCACGCTATCACGTCGCTTCCAGGATGACCATGAAGCCCGCAGTACGCGCGGACGCCTCCATGCATGCGTCTCCTACCTGCTCGCATTGTTCCCGGCCTCTACTTCGAACATGCTCCAAGTAGCGAACGAACCGGCCCTCTCCAGCGTCTGCGTTAGTGCGTGACAACGCCCCGCCCTCAGACGCGCGCTCGACGGCGCTCGATGAGACGCGGTCGCGCGCCCGGGCCGTGACGCACTGTCCTGTGCGTCCCGCGGTGCGCTCCATACGACTCTCCGCCTCGCCCTGGCGTCGAACGACCGCTCGTGCACGGCCCTTGTGGGCGGCGCCCTTCCCCTGCGCGCGGGCCATATGGTTAACCCTCTGTGCTCCGCGGGCATCCCGATCCTTCGGAGGTGTGGTGTCGTGTGCACGCGCTCCGCCGTTCACTACGTACTTCAATCTTGATTTGATTCTGTCTAGGTTGTACATACGTACGTCCGCGAATGAACGATGAAGGGAGGGATACCGCTGCACCTCGCTGCGCAGTCCGCACACCCAGCTGACCTCCGCATCCGCCGCTACTTACATTCGCACCCATCGTCTAGCAGGGTCGGCCGGTTCGCACGCGCACGCACATACAATACAGACGCTTTCGCGTCCCTCGAGCGCCTCTCGAGCCGAATTCGAATCCACCTCCCACCAGCCCTCGCTCCCGCGCCCGACTATCGACATCTGCTGCATCTACCCGCCCACCCTCCCCGAGGCCCGGGACGCGCGCACTCCCGGGTTGAGTCAACATCATCTCCCTTCTGCCCTTCTGCACGCACTGGCGGCCTATCATGATCCTAGTTCGATCCACCAATCCGGCCGTCGACGATTTCAACTGCCATCCTACTGCGCTCGCTGTCTTACTTACTTGGAGATGTTGTCCCCCGCGACTCGAATCTTCCGCCACCTTGAGCTCTTTTAATTCCCGGATAGAGTCGACCTTGAAATCCCTCCGTGCATATGCACTGAATCCGACTCACCCCCAGTACGTATCGTACTTGAAATTCATTGGGCAGACTCAATCCAGGATTTCTTACGCTGCTCCCCTGGCCCACTCACCCTTCTTGCTTGCACGCTCACCACCAGTCTCCCCCGCTTCTCCGACATACTTCGCGCGAAACACCGTACTGTACATTCAGCGCGCCTGGCATCTTCCGCCGGGGATGATGCCATTCTGATTTGCACGCGCTGCGTGCTCAGTTCCAACTTCCCCAGCACCGTTGGTTGGCTGCCGGTCCCCTCCACCGAAATTCCGCTAGTGCCGTGTGTGGGTTGAATGTTCCCGCCGATCCCGCCGATCCCGCCGCTTGGGCGGAATGGAGATAGATGCGCGTCTCATCTGGGGTAAGTAAGTAACTCCCCGCCCTCCTCTAATTTACTTCAGTTCTGCAGGATGTCATATCGTGGGCCCGCAGTCTCCGGATACCATGGGACCGCGGTCTAGCCTAAGCACACTAGTGTAAGTCTTGTTACTAGTGTAAGTCTTGTTCAGGCCTTCCCCGTATCTCATCGGCGCGCAGCTAGAAAAAAAATCTTACCTCGTGTATTCCGGCAGGGCGCTTCCGAGACTCAAACTCCTGGAGGCTCATGGGTCGTGCTGCTCCGAGTCTCCGATCCACGGGGTGTACTTGTTGCCGACTGTCGGGACACGTATTCCGCCGGACTCTCCGTCATGGGTAAGGACGACACGGTGGCGAGCACGATGCATTATGTATGTGTGTAATACCAATGGTGAGTATGATGAAGGATCGAGACGCAGCGTAGGTAGGTATGAATTCTAGGAAATCTGGATTGGCTACATTTTCATCGATTAGTCCGACGACCCTCTGAAGAAGACGTGCTTCAGCACCGCATCAACAGTGTAAGGAAATAATTATAATCGTTGCACACTACCAGCGCAACAGATCTAGAAAAGCCTCCCGTTGAATCGGCTACTCCTTATCAAACATAAACGTATGCACGGCCGGACGCGCCGCCTGGACCGCCGCTGACCGCCCTCCCTCTGCGTAGCCCCCCAGCTGCAGCGCACCTCAGAGTTGATTGTGGGACCATTGGCCATAGCTACATCAGCCGACACATTTGGACTATATACAAAACTAATTTCCAGCCTCAAGTTCGCTATTGTGTTGACGCAAAGCTCTCTCGCAGGCTTTGAGCCTGGAATGGCGTACTTGGATATATAGCATGACAACGTGCACCGAGCTCCAAACAATGGCCAGTGTGAATGCTCCCAATTGAAATATGTTGAAGAGGGCAGGGGTCGGGGGTGAGGAGTTGGACGCATCATTGGAGCTGCTCAAATGTCGGAAAGCAGATACGAAACCTTGGACCCCGAGAGTGATTAAGGAAAATAGAAGGCTGACGATTGACCTAATGTGCTGTGAGTGTGATGGCTTAAGAATGATGAGTCGTTCGAACCAAGCCATCCATGCGAGAGGGAGGCACATTGCGGTGGATGGGGTCCAGGACGATCTAGATCGGTCCATACCCTCTGCGCGCTCCTGTTGCAGCTTTAAATTTCTTGTGAGATGGGAAGCAAGGTTATCGATGAAGGAAACCTACAAGGAACAAGAACTGTGTCTTGCACTCTCCAATGTGAAAGACCAGCATTATGGTATAGATTACTCCATACAAAGCAAAAATCCCTGCCAGTATCACGAAGCTCTGAGCAAAAGGACTGCTCGAGATACTGGAAAGTGCGAGGATTGCTGCAGGTGCACTAGTTTGTAAATTAGATCACGAAGGTAGTTCATTAATTGATAACCTACGCCAGAAGGCCGCCGTTTGTAGTCAACACCCAGGTCTGAAAGGCATTCAGACGGTGGTCTAGTCGTTCCAGATTCCAATGATCCGCTTGGTCGTGAAAGCAAGGGGGAGCAATGATGAACATATGTACGATGCGCAAATATTCGCCGACGCTCCGTGCAGACCTCTCTGCTGGATCCGCAATACCGTGCCCGCCCGGCGCCGAGGAATGGTGGTCCACGGGATCGGGTGCAGAACTTTGAGAGGGAGGGTAGGAGTGCTGTTCCTCTTTCCGAGGTACTCGACGATGCCGCACAAC
Source organism: Mycena latifolia (assembly GCA_029289555.1). Taxonomy (NCBI): domain Eukaryota; kingdom Fungi; phylum Basidiomycota; class Agaricomycetes; order Agaricales; family Mycenaceae; genus Mycena; species Mycena latifolia. Next base: position 368,369 of record JARJLE010000020.1, read on the forward strand.
CGAGTTATCCACCGAGTGATTTGCAGCGAATGATGTCGTCACAGCCTCTGGCGTAATTGGACTGGGACTTGACCTCGATGGGGCCCTTGCGAGCACGGAGGTGGGCGCTGGTGGGAGAAACGATGGCTCATCATTCAGGAATTGCATTCCACATTCGCCACTATAAATCCGATGAGCTTTCTAACACGGAGAAGTGCGATATTGACTCGCCAGAACCCATCTTCGTCTTCAATGGGGTTCTCACAACAGGCATCTCGGATGATGCATAGCGAAACGCGGGGTTGGATTGTCGGACCGGTGCAAATACGTGATATCCATGCTTCCCATTTTTCCTCGAACAGGAGCGCCTTCGAATCGTCTTCGAGGCGGATCACAAACCAGGGTGAATCAAGATAGGAGTGTAGTTGAGCGTTTTGTGTGAAAATTAGATTCAGAAGGTCCTAGGCTATGGTCAGTGTTGCCCAAGGACGTAGTAACTGATTCGCTCCAAACCTGCCACGACTGACAATCCTTGACTGGCAGCGTTGCCGTGATGCAGTCGTCTTTGGTGTCCTTGAAGATCAGTGTTATATGCGACACTTCCGAGGCTTCGTCGCTGGGATTGGTCGCTGCCATGCTATTAGTTCTGGGTAGAAGTATGCCAAAGGAGCTCAACCTACATTCACGAATGCTGGTCTTAGTACATACTGAACATTCACCCGTAATCGATGGCCCTGCGCATGTTCAGTTCGCACCATCAACGCGACTGCTCCTGCGTACTATATTGTTCCGGAAATAGATGGCTACGCATTGGCAGAGATTAACGAACCCTGTGCAGGATGGTTTGAGCTTACTATTGATTACACGCTTTGTAGATTGAGCCTTCGTTCTCGCAGATACAAGTGTTCCATTCTGCTCACTTCGCATACAGTCCTTGCAGTCGCTCGGATGATTGGGACTGAACTTGCAATGCACGTCACCACATTGTATCTGGATCCCCGTGTGTGGGCTGCAACAATATATAGTCAAGCAATCAGGGACACACCTCCACTGGAGGCTATCGAGTCGTCATTTAGCATTTAAAACTGTCTCCGAAGCAGGAACGCACCAGGCTCTCGGCATGACCGCATAGTGTGTACAAATTTCGCACGCTGTTGTGGATCAGACCTCAAACGGCTTGGAAGCACAACAAACGTACTGGCGCCATCTACACATCGTGAGTTGCGGTGGATTCGGGGAATGAGATTTGAAGAGGGACCACTGTGACTTGGCCTCATGTTTTATAGCTGTGTGGAGGCAGTTCACTCAGCACTACCGCTTTGTTTTAAACTTAGCGAGCCAATGAGATTGCAGACGGGCCGGATGCCGAACGGTCCTTAACAGCTTTTGACGTTAGTACAGCTCTACGTTCATTTCGGGTATCAAATTCTCTCACCGTCCAGATGTTCGGTGAACTGCGTCGGGGACAGAGCTGCGCCTTTCTGTTGTTGTCCCGTTGCACTGATCATTCACGTTTTCTCTTCATTTGCCGCTGGATTCCGTGTCGAACTCGTCCGACAATATCTTGCACGCAGTCTAACATTTAAATATCGTCGCTTGGCGCTCCCATGGGGTTGCTCCACCGCCGTGTTCAATCTTGGAATTTTCAGCGGCAAAACGAGATATTTATCAATGATGTATCGTTTGTCACCGAGAACGGGATTCTTGGAGCGAGTCGGGGAAGTCAAGCAGTCAATTAGGCGCCAGGACGTCACTCAAACTCTGGTCTAAAAGAAGGCCTAACACCGCTGATCGATCATCGGCGCGCGGCTCCGAACGCTCCCTGAATCGGTCCTCCTTCGCGCTTCCTGCACTCGGCTCCTTTGAGTGGATTGAGTCCCTGTGCCTCGAGCTGATCAATGATTCGCCGCGACTTGCGCTCGTCATGCTGCCCTGGACTCCTTGGCTCAAATTTCGCCGCCCCCATCCCGAACGCATTGGCGCCCTCGCCGTCATCTGCGCTCCCTTCTGCCGCGTCGCCACAGTACTACTAGTCCGGGTGCCCGCTATCTGCTCTGAGTCTGGGTCTCAGTCTGTCTCTGTCTCTGAGCCTATGCCTGTGAGTGCATCGTCCCTGATTCGATCGATGCTGGCAGTGCATGTGGTATGTACTATGCATCCTCCTCGCGGAAGGAACCATACCACTGGCTCCGCACGGCGCAGATAACACTGTAGCAGATCGTCACCCACACCGCACTCGAAGATCGCTACGATCTGCTCTCAGCACCGAATTCCGCCAGCCATCGCGGCGCACCTTCTCCCCCGGATATGTATGTGCGTCCATGCGCATCGTCGATAAGCACACGGCACGCACGGTTCTCCCAGCGATTACATGTAGTTCAGGCCCGAGGCGACCGATCTCCATAACGTCAACTCGCACTACTCGCAGACACAGACGCAAATTCCTCGCGGGGACGCGTCGTTCGCTCGAGAAGTAGCATACTGCCTCCCCATGGGTAATTGATCGCGATATCCACCCGCGGACGACGAGGTGTTACTGACCCAGGGCCGTCGGCGTGCACCCTATTGTGTCCGTCTCAGCATCCGAGTCGTCAATTACGCAATTCTGCAACCTATATATGTCTTGCCGTCGAGCCTACTGCTGTCTTTGGCATCCCCCGCTTCTACTTGCTTCTCTCCTGCTCCCTTCCTCTCTCTCCCTCCAGACTGTACATACCCACCGTCCCCATCGTCCCCACTGGCGCTCGCGTCGCGCTTACAGTTAACACGCCTCAATTTTCAACCTTCGTTGCCTGCATATGAGTGCCGTCGACGCTCTACCCCCTCGCTCATCGCTGAAGAATACCCGAATAGGCCCTAGCTTTCCGCAGAAGAATAACATACCATCTATTCCTTGCTCCTCATACAACACTCTTGCGCAGCTCGATGCTCAGAGTTGGGCTGTGCGATGTGTGAACTGGTTGTGTGCCGCGTGGAAAATGGAGCAGTGCGCACATCGAACCTCCTCCGCGTGGCGTGGTTCGACAGTTCTTGCCCAACTCATCGATTTCTTTTTCTTCTTTGATTGCTGGGACCAGGGCGCGCTTCGCACGTGGGTGGAGGGGTGGGTTACGAGTACTTATGTAATCGTTTATAATCAATCGAAATGAGGTTTTGAGAGGCTCGTCGTCTTTTGTTACCGTTTAAGCTTGTAATGAATTTAGTGGCTATGCTAATGAATATAGTGGCTGTGTTGAAGTCTCGATAGTGGCGGTGCGTAAAAAAGGCTTCAAATTTGTGACTTGATTAGTGGCAGTGTTTGCTTGCGTAATCGTCAGGTTTCGCTCGTGCATGTTCGATTTCGCGTACTTGCTCATTTTTCCCTAGTGGTATTAAGCAGTTCCACTCATCCTGGACTTGGATTCTGCTCAGTATTTACTATTTCTTTGGTCTACACCTGCTCCAAAGGCTCTCAAATATTTCTGGGGTGCCCCATCATGGGGCTTTCTGAATTTTTGTTTGTCCTGTGTAGGCTCATTTAGGAGACTTAGCCTTTGCTTATCAATATATACTATTTCCCCGGTCTCCTACACCTGCTCCGATGGCTCACAAATATTCCTGGGGCATACATCAGGCAGGGCCCATCATGGGGCTCTCCGACATTTTGTTTATCCTGAGTTTGGTAATTATCCACAAATGAGGCTAGTTTACGAGACTTAGTGTTCGTTTATCAATTGTTCGTTTATCAATACATACGATTTCCCGAGTATCCTACTATTGCTCCCATGACTCCCAAATATTTATGGGGTACAAGAATGGGAGAGCCCATCATGGGGCTGCCCGAGATTTAGTTTGTCTTGTGTTTGGTGACTATACAATAAGGAGCCTAGTCTATGAGACTTAGCGTTCATTTATCAATAACTACTATTTCCCGAGTATCCTACTTTTGCTCCGATGACTCCCAAATATTTATGGGGTACAAGAATGGCAGAGCCCATCATGGGGCTTCGCGACATTTTGTTTGCCTTGTGTAATGTGTTTGGTGACCATAAAATAAGGAGCCTAGTCTACCAGACTTAGCACTCGTTTATCGATACATAATATTTCCCCAGAAACCTACTCCTACTGCGAATGGCTCCCATAATTTTCTGGCTTCCAGAGATCGCGGGGCGCCCATCACGGGACTTTCCGTCCTTGTTTATATATGGATACAACAATTGATGTCCGTTAAATACTATGCTCCAATGGCACCAAGGTACTCTCAATGCTGTCACTTTGAACAATACAATAGGTTAGGCAGGCAACCTGTTTCTTGTCTACCAACTTCGTACTCATATCTTTGCCAAACAGCGACCAAATAAATGTCGGGGAGCCCCATGATGGGACCATATGTTCCCCATGGCCACATTTGTTTTCAAAGCAGCATGGGGCTCACAAGATACCAGGTAAATAACCAGCTTTACCCCTAGGCAAACTCTTTCTTGCCTACTAAATTTGTAATCATTTATGTGCCAAACATCGAACAAACACATGTCGAGGAGCCCCATGATGGGACCCTTGGTTCCTAGCACCTACATTTATTTCCCAAGCATCTTGAGCCTCATAGGATACCAGCAAAATAAGCAGCTTGGCCCTAGGCAAACTCTGTCCGGCCTACCAATTTTGTAATGATATCTTTGCAACACATTGACCAAAAAATGCAGGGGAGCCCCATGATGGTACCATATGTTCCCCATGGCCACATTTATTACCCCAGCAGCGTGGGACTCATAGAATACAAGGGAAATAAGCTGCTCTACCTCAAACAAACTATCTCATGCCTTCCAACTTCGTAATCGTGTATTTGCTAAACATAGAACAAATAAATGTCGCGGAGCCCCATGATGGGACCCTTGGTTTCTGGTGCCCAAATTTATTTCACAAGCATTGTGGGGGCCATCTGATCGTACGAAAATAATCCATGCTACCCTAGAGTGTCTATCTTTTGAGTACGGGCTTCAACTTTATAATCATGCCAAACATTAAGCAAACAAATGTCGGCAAGCCCCATGATGGGACCTTTAGTTCTCATCGGCCACATTTGGTTCCCGAACAGTGTGGGAGTAACGAGATAGCAGCAAAATATCTGGTGCTACTGTGCGGAATTTATTTTCCATGCATCAGCGGTAGTGTTGCCGCGGTCCGGTTCAGGTCTGGTTCATGCCTGATTTTTCCGAACCCCGAACTGGACCTCAGGTCCGGTTCAGCCAGTTTCCTGAACCTTGAACCGGACCCCAGGTTCGGTTCAACGAGGTTCGGTTCAGGTTCAGAACTGGGTTCGAACCTTGAACCTGTTTTGTTTTGGCAAAATTTGAAAGTAGGCAGATTTTTGACACCTGTAAGTGTGTTTCAATTTCTGGGAAGCATCCAAGTATTCAATCTATGCAGCATTGCTTCACCACACCTTCAGAGAAGGCCCCGGCTTCACAAATAGATCTCTGTCCGGTTTTGTGGTTGAGTCAATTTTTCAACAATCATATTTTGATCAAAGTTGATGCATCTCCACTAGCTCTGAGCGATTTCCAACCTTCCTCTTACTCTTCCATTGGAAATCGACGGACTGCTGACAACCTAATCCAAGGTATGAGGACATTGGTATCTGGCCTTGTGGTTGCTCAAACACAAACCATTCATTTTCCATGTCCCTTCGTGGAACATCAATTCGCTTTCATAGAAGCAGGTATGCTCTCGCGGTGAGCTGTCCGTGGATAAATTTAGATGCTGTTTACATAGGTAGAGTACCTCTGTAGCAGCAATACTCTCCTCTTCCTTCACCAAGTTATCTATCACTGTTCAATTTCAAGGCTTCCCGGCTCGAACACAGCTGCTATATTAAGTGCCCAGTGCGAGGCTTGGAAATTGTTTTTTTGAGTAGGTTTACAATATTTCTACACTCCAGGTGGACTTGACAGATGGCGAAGGACAGACTTGGCTCGTTACCAAGGTACGAAAGCAGGTGAAACAATTTTTTGGAGACTTGCAAAGCTTGCCAAATGTATTTCACAGGGGCGTAGACCAGAGGTTCGAACCGGTTTGAACCGGTTCAGCGAGGTTCAGCAAATTCTGAGATCTTTTGAACCTTGAACTGGACCCGGGGTTCGGTTCGGCGAACCTCACAGCCACTGAACCGGACCCAAGTCCGGTTCAGGTCCAGTTCAGGTTAGCCAGCGATTCAGAACCTGACCGCGGCAACACTAATCAGCGGCCCCACTGACAACTACGATGCTTGAGGCGGACTGCCAAATACCTCGGCTGATTATCGTATTAATTGTTGCTTGAGTACCTCATGTGACCCTCTCCAAAGCCAACAGACAACGAGGGTTAGAGGAAGAGGGATATACAATTATTAAAAGTGCCTAGTCATGACCGGGGTGTCCATTGTATGGGGTGTGGTATCTGATCGCTGGGCGACAGCGCACCCTTATTCCATTTCGACGTGTTACATGGAGTGTTCAGCTGACCAATATAATTGTCATGGAGTCTGAGACTCCTGTGGCTTATGTTCATTCTTGCCCTTGAGTGTTCAACGATGCTGGGAAGTCCGTTGAACAAGCTAGTAGTGAATGTCAACAGCGTGCCCAATTCGAATCTACCAACTGGCTGTGTGAGTATATACAATTCCGACTCAAAACCGGTTTCCGTTGGGGCCAGCTCCGACTCCTTCTGTCACAGTATTTGATTTGGCCAACTCCATTTGTGTCAGATATCAATAAGCTCGCAGTGTAAACCCCACCAACGAGCTACAACGTACGGACTTCTGCATGGGTATAGGACCGCCAACATGGTCGAGACCTATCGCAACCGGGTTAGATCCGTAACGCTAATCAAATTGGCTCCAGCACCATGATCGAATTGATGGGTAATCAACGTACTAAATACGATCACGTCGATTGCTCCTGACGCACTGTGGGGAGGGTTTACACTCAGCCTGAGTGTATAAAAACGCTCAAGACAAGTGTACGGCATCACTCAGCTCGAGTGTGCCATGCCAATCAGCCTGAGTGATAATATACACTCAGGCTGAGTGAACTTCGGCCAAAATCTCACTCGGCCTGAGTGTCTGATACACTTGGCTTGAGTGTTTTCACTCACTTGTCCTGATTGACTATTTCACTCCATCTAAGTGGTTAAATATATCATTCACCGCTGCATAATACATGTATAATCCACTCTCCACCGGCATCAAGTCTGCCGTCTCCCGAGCTCAATGCCGTTACGCCAGACGCACACCATTTCTAACAGATGAAGAGTCAAATGTGACCATGCGGAAGTGGACGCACCAAGGTACAGTGGTCGAGCGCGAGGAGTTGCTTGCCGCAGTGTCGAGCATGATGGGTGACGAAGAGGAGAACCCGGAAAAAATGTTCGAGTGGAAGGAAACTCCCATTAAAGTTGAGACGTACTGCTGGCTAGAAGTCGTGTCGCGGGTTCCGGTGAACTTGATGGTCGAGATTACAAAGGTGTCGATGGTGCGCGAGCTCTTTCCGTCAGTCCAATATGGGTAAAAATACCAAGAAAGAAGCCTAATTCAGACCGCGTTCTGGGCGTGCACCTAGCCGAACGTGTGGAGGAACAGGGACCGAATGCCGGGGACGTCAGCGATACGGCACGACAGAGATCGGCTACCAACACATACAGTTCAAGGATTTCTGCCGCGATTCGTGGCCGCATGTTTGAAAGCTGGGCGACCGCGCGGAGGTCATTCTGATGAATTCGTTAAGCTCCTAAGGATGTGAGTGGGGTGTCAGCTTGCAGGCGAGCGTAATGCCGCGGGTCGAAGTGTTCGTGTAGCGCACGCGAGTGTACGGGAACTTCGAGCGCATATGACGGCCTGAAACTCGGACAATCGAGGCCAACGCGCACAGCATTGGACCAGGAGGTGCAATTGAATGAAGAGGCTCGAATACGTCTGGGGGAGTTAGGTTAGCCGCGAAGTTCAGTCGCAACAGATGACAGGCGGCAAATTATGAACGCATCGCTCGGGGAGTCATCAAAAACTCGAATAAAAATGTCGGAGTGCCGTCGAAGCGGCAATCGTCGTCGAGCACGGCGCACTCGCGAATTGTGGTGGCCCATCCAAAGGCCGCACATGCAGTGAGAACGAGAGAGATGAGTGAATGGCGAGGCATAGAAGAACGGCCGGGACAGGTGCGTCTGGATGGATACGACAATGGTTACGTTCGAGGCACTAACGATGTTGAGGATGGACATGGGCGGGAGCGAGGGCAGAATGGGCGCGAAGGGCGGCCTGGGCAGAAATGGAACAAATTGGAAATGGAAGGATCGGATGGAAGGAGGGGCGAGGAGGACGAGATGACACGGCGTAGGGTGTCGGCGGTACGAAGATGTCGGGAAGTCGGAGGGGCGAGTAGAAGGGCAATGGGTAATTGATAGGTACAGAGGCGAGCGGGGTGTGAACGCAAAGAAGGAAGGAGAGGGAGTAAACGAACACAGGGAAGGATAGAAAGCGTCATCGAACTCGTCGCAATGAAGAGTCACACGGAGGAGCAAACGCACCCAAGTCGGAATCGTCTCCCGGTGTATGGCAACTTTGTTCTTCATGGGAACCGCTCGTCTTTGAATGACTAGGAGCTCCTCCATCGGTTACAGTGACTGCATGGGTTAGCGGTAACGTTCGGCGAGGGGGGAGGGGCGCGCCGTCGAGGCCAGATAAGTGCAAACGAACAATGACATGGAGAGGAAGGGAGAGGCGCGCGCGCAAAGACACTAGCGGAAAGAGAAATGGAGGGGGAAAGAGACGTCGCTGACGAGAAGGGAAAAAAATATGTATGTGAAGCTTGGGGACTAGACCCGCACCTCCTGGTCGACTGCTGCGCCCAAACGCATGCGTGAAGATGAGCACCGTCCGCACCGTGATCGGAATTTGCTGACGAGGAGCATGAGGAGACCTGTTGGGGGTCAGCGGGCGTTCGGGGACACACACAACGCGCACCTATCCGACATGGCGACGTAATTCCGCGGGTACATGCCGTGGTTAAGCCTATCTAAAAAGGATGGGAGGCAGGAACGCGGGTCAAAACGAAAACAAAACCCTAACAGGGCCCTTTCTCGTCACCTCCCCGCTGAAGGGACTGGTTTGAGCCATGTAGCAATAGGCAGGTAGTATAGTGGGGTACAATGAATGACTTACAAGGCTCCTAGTAGGTCTTTGGTGCCATTCAGCACGATGGAAGAAATTCTCGCGTCCTTGTTGGTGGAAAACCAGAAAGTTGTGTATTCATCTGTTGATCGCCCGAATCACGCCCAAATTTTGGGGGAGAGGAGCGAGGAGCGTGTATTAGAGTGAATAAAATCGTTTGGCGATGTATCTGGGCCGATTCTGACCAGGAAGGGGGTGTGAGCGTCGCGACGATGATGGCGGGAGGAGAAAGGAGTCACTTGTCACATGTGACACAACATAGCCAAACAAGGTTCGCCGAGGCGCCCAAAATACTCCTACTCCGCCAAAAGCGTTCCGACGATTTCCAGCGGAGAAGAATATAAATTAGACGAGCCCCCAACCTCTCCCCCAAGCACCAAAACAAGATCAAGATCAAGACAATTGCATAGCAAGGCACACAATTCTCGACTCTTGCTAGAGTTAACTTGATTCAACTTAACAGCAACTTGAGTTCAATAACACAGGTTAACATTTCCTATAACCAACTCAGTTCATTATACTCACTGTGTGTTTGTACATTCACCCGTCTGCATTACAACCCACTGAGTAATTAGACTTTGGCTCCCCGGATTCGGTGTCGATATATCTTCGTCAAATCCGTCGTCTTGAATGAAGTAATGCAGCCGGGGATAAACGCGAGAGCCCTGGTAATCAAATCATCCCCTTTAACTTCGCTTCATTTTGCAGGTTATATCCTGAAGTGTGTCTAACTTGCCCAGCCGCCCGAGGTTTGTTCGAGGTAGCACCGCTCGGAATCCTAGCGCCAGCCAGCAATATGTAAACAAACTGCCGATTTTACCTTTCGATTCCTATGCGTTCAGATCATCTCCGGAAACGTTAGTGTAATGACTTCATCGGCCTCTCCAGGGCGCAGAGAATAACGGGAAAAAGCCCGGAGAGGTCTCCACGGAAGATGAATGGTTAGACGGGAGGATAAAGACCGTCTAGTTCAGATGCCCATCCACACCGTAACAACCGGCGATGCTTACGGGATAGCACTCCCGAATCGATGGCTGTGCCAGTGAGATATTGGACTGTCGTGAATAGTGGCTGTTGGTGGTCGTGATAAGTCCATGTGCATTTGAGAAGGACTGCCGACTCAACGAGATGCTGTATTTAAATTCTAGCTGGGTCCGATGAAAAGGTTGAGCGGCGGAAACTTTAACGAAAGGCGGGCAGACTGGGATGTTCGGGACGAAGTGCAGCATGCCAGAAGTCAGCACAACCAGCAATCCTTACAAACCAAAACAAATGGCTCGTCGATCAAGTGAACTCATTGGAATCTACCAAAGTATAATTCTCCATTGCAACATCGTGACGAGCCCAGGTTCCTCCCTCACCGTCAGAAGGGGGAAGCCGGGAGCACCGAAAGACTAACCAGATCGGGCGCACTGGTGCAGCATGGACTGGGGTAGAGTCCACGTTGTCAGTGTGACGTTGAGGTCCCTGAGTGACTCCGTATGAATGTCGAGCTCCTGACCTCTCCACACCTTAAATTACCCCAAGGGCCAAGGGTGTCGGGGCGTTGCCGAGCGTGAGGTAGTATACTGGGGGCAGCGAGACAGGATGCATTGGGGCACCATGTGAGCCGATCCCGGATTGGAATGGATGTGGACGAACCAGGGCGCGCCGCGTCGAATGAAGCCCACCTGGGGCCTCGTCTGCCGGGCCCGTGCTTCGAGGGTACAGATGGGTAAGCGGCGGCGCTCGCGGTCGCACATTACGTCCGCCTTCGTACGGGCACGCGCCAACTCCGTGTCGGACGGATGTTAGTTGCAGAAATGCCCTTGTAATTTGGCAGTGTACGCAGAGGAAGAGGTAAGTAGTTGATGTGGCATGTTGATAACATGACTGTCGTACCATGGGAGTAAATCACACAAAGTCTAGAATGGGTCCATTCAAAGCGCAGGATGCGGGAAGCTGAGACAGCGTCTGGGTCCGAGGCGATGCGCATGATGCGCACACTTCCCATGCACCACACTGCTTGGTTCTAATCGGTGCTAGACAGAGCTCCTAGCGGCGCCTGAGGCAAGCTTGACAGATGCGAGCTGTGCCGGAATCAGAGGAGGCTGCGCTCGCCGTCGTCGACATTCGTACGTTGCTTTGTTTGAAAAGAAGGCCAACTTCCAATGCCCTACAGCCTCGCGCAAGAGATGGCTGCCGCGATGAATCGGATGCATGTTGCGCCCCAGTGACGCAGAAAAGTCTGATGATGGTGGAAGCAAAGAGGTCGAGATTGATTGGCGAAAGCCTCGTGGCCAAATAGGGACAATCCTTGGATTGTCGGTCTCCCTTTGGTCTCCCTTGGCTCAATTTGACCCGAAGAAGTCCACAGAGAAAGTTCAATTTTTTCCTGAAATTAACTCAGGATGAGTGCATCTTGAGCAAGTGTATTCTACACAGTCAGCTTGAGTGAGCCGAAACTCACTCAACTTCGGCACACTCGGCCCGAGTGACAAAAACACGTGCTGAGTGATTTGTCAATCAGGCTGAGTGAACATTCTTCCCACAGTGCGGAGCTGTGGACCGATGATGCGATCAACACCGCTTCTTTGACTATGGCTCTTGTCGCGCTCCGATTAATATCCTCAGCAGGTGCGTATGCCTTCCGTCGTTCACGATCTCCTCTAATTCTCTCACGATTTGATTCTATTCAGGTTGTACGTATGTGCGCGAGCGAAAGATGCAGCTGCACCACGCTACAGGGCTCGTACGCCCGCGCAATCCCGAAGGGTGCGTGGACCCGCCACCACCTACATTCGCGCCCATCATCTGGCAGGTTCGGAAGGTGCGCATGCGCACACTTGCATTCATGACAAATGCAAATACATTCGCGGCCCTCGCACGCGCGCATCGCGTCCCGTCCTTGTCCCGTCCCCTGATCCTCTCGACGAACTCGACTCTCCCCGCTCGCCGCACTACCCCAGTGCTTCCTTCTCAGCCTCGATGCCGCCACTTCCAATCGAGCAGCCCACGCCCACTAGTACTACACTCCGACTCCGATTCCTCGCCACCCGTATATCTCCGCATGCACCCGCCCGCACCTCGGCAAAGCCCAGGGACGCGCGCACTCCCGCATCCAGCCCGCGCCTTCCATGCATCAAATCACCCGGGCGGACGGCGCTCAAGGCTATCCTAATACCGATACTGCAGGCCGTGCACTCCGGTTGATACTATTACTACAGGCACAGAGGCAGCCGCGAAGCCCCATGTATGTGTTCCGCCGCCGCGTGCTATCCTATCTCATCCCGCACACGACACCGCGCTAGCTCGTGATCAACGCGCCGCGAAGCGGACGCACCGACGCTACAGACAGCGTACGCATGAACACGCGCGGAAGGTGCTGGGATCCGTGTACACGGCACAATTCCACTCCGCGCAGTGCTGAGGTATCGATGGCTGCTGCGCACAGTTCCGGATGCGATAATTAACGAGCGGCGGCTCGGAGTATGTGGTTGTCGTGCGGCGCAGTTGGAAGATGAGGGCCTCGGTGAAGCGCGCCCGTGGACCGTCTGATCGTCCGTGTTCCTGATCTCGCGTGCTGTCTCGTCCTCCTAGCAGCACATGCGATATCGCTCCCTCCGCCCACCCGCCCTGCGCAAGCGCCGGCGCGGGCTTACCCCTCCATAGGTGGCTTGCGAGCTCGAGCGGAACATGCGGCGACAGTGGCGCGACCCTCCGCGAGGTCCCCAACTCCCGCTCCATCCCGCCGGCGTGACTGCAGTCCAAGATCAGAGTCTTCGATGTGGTACGGATGAGCAAGGAACGGGAAACGGAGGACACGGCGCGCACGATGTTCAGACCCTTCTGGGCCTCAAGCTCCCGGAGGAGCCACCCCAAAATGTAGTCGGGGATCACATCCACGTACTCGCTGCTCCGCCGAGGGTGTTTTGTCCTCGCGTCGACAGGGCAGATAGCCGGGATCTTGCCATCCGCGATGCCCCGGTTATCCGGCGCGAATATGCGTGTCGCCCCTCGCCCGCGTAGGACAGGATCATCGTGGAGTCCCCGAGGTCGGGGATGCGCGGGTTGTCGAGGAAGTGTGATCTGAACATCGCGAGGATGTTTGCGCACGCGGCCTGCTCGTCTTCGAGTACCGCGATATTAGACCGGGGGGGGGGGGGGGACGCCGAGGCCCTGCTTTCCACGGGGATCGAGAAGGTACCGTTGGAACGCGCGCGAATCGTTGACGGCACCTTCGAGGGTCGCAACGTCGTACGTTGAGATGTTTAGCGGGCATGTCCCGCAGGTCTAATCTCCTACAGTTCCCCTATCAAGTCTTCGCCCGAACCTAAATCCATGCGCTCCCTTCTAGTATGACCCCGCCTCCGTAGCTTTCGGCTATTCTTGCTCATGTTTTTTCATCTTTAGTTTCTGCCATTTGGGGTTGTGCACTCGCTATCCTGCATTGTAGGTACCGACAAGTCAATAAACCTTATTCATCTTACCCACCATCTCCAGGACGACAGTACACCAAGTACACCACTTTTCCGCCACCCCGCTCGTGATCGCGGTCCTGGGCTGACCCGTACGTGGAGCGGTCACACTGACAGGCATGTCCATACTATGCGCCGCCGACTTGGCCATCAACCTCCACGACATGTGGTGGGGATGCGAAGTTCGGTTCATTTGTACTTGACCTCGTGTAGACCCCAATATAATGATCTTTTACTCGCCTTTTGATTTTTCGAGTCATCTTAGAGCTGTCTGTCATCGTTCAAAGTCGTCTTTGACAGAGTCCTGGGTAAGACATTTCACATCTTAGAGGTCTTTCCCAAGACGTGCATCTTGGCTAAGATTTTGAATCGGCTTAGCCGGAGATGCGTGTCTTGGGAAATTGTGTCTTGGGCGTCTCTGACGTCTTGCCCGAGACGCCCAAAGACAAACATGCTCTTTTACTGATGGGCAGGCAAAGCGAAACACCTTTTCTTCTTGTCCCCTCACATCCATCTTCCGAAGACACGATACGCAACCGTAGTGTGGCGCACGCGCGACCCTAGTTCACTGTCACACTGACTCACAGATAGTGTGGCGCATCACCATCATTATTGCACTGGCCCACAGAAGCAGAGAAGTTATTTCCATTTTTACGTTTTCAGGCGTGTCGCATGCATTGGCACTCGCACTTCTGCCGCTGCTGTCGTCTGTCCGAGCTGACTGAGTCAGCTGGAGTCAGCGTGACTCGTCACTGGCAACCCCTCCAAGCCCTCCTTGGTTCGTATCCCTCTCGCCAAGGCTTCGAGGCTACGAAGCAACGATATCGTTCGCCCTGCACTGGTTCGCCTGACCCGTCAATTGCGACGCGCCACTCGCACATCGCCCTCCTTCCGTCCAACCCACCCACCTATCACTGGCCGCAGAACCGCGAAGCACTGCTCCGGCCCGCCCGCGTATTCACCTTGCTTCAAGCACAAGCGCATGCCATGGGCATGCCGTGGTAGGCATGGAGATACAGCTGGCATCGGATTCAAGATACTGGCGATTTGACGTCGTGATTGGGCACCGCTGTCAATAGATGACAGCTGCAATGGGAGGTTGGTTGCCTCGCTCACTGGCAATGGCCTGCCTCTAGCCCCGTTTCTTTTAACGTCTCTTCCTTTTATGTTCATTTGGCCCTTCCATCGATCACCCCACCCCTCCACCGATCCTCTTACACGAACTAACTACGGCAGGCCCGTTACTCCATCTACCTACCTACCAGGCGGGTAGCATACGCCGAAAGAAGTCTGATCACAGTGCGGACGGATTTGGCCTGAAGGCTAATGTCTCATAACTATGCGGACGGGACTAGCCAAGAAAGGACCCTATGTCTCATCCACTCCCCTAAGTCTGTGGATTTTTTCCCAATTTTCTGACGTCCACCACAGACCCGAGAAAGAAATTTCACCATGGGAGCCTCAGTCCGACCTGGCCAAAACATGCCGTGTTGCCCTGAAATGTCCGATTCGTCGTGCGGATGAAAGGCCTGAAAAACAGGTGCGGTGATCGCAGTGCGGACGGATCTGGGGCAAAAAGACACGTACGGAAACGGCCAAAATCGTCAAAATTGGATCGGACCTCTTTCGGCATATGCCACCCGCCCCTTGTCAATGCCTTCCTAATTCCCCCATTCATTGGCTCGCTGCGTAGTTACTTTGTTGCCATGCATGAGGCCACCGTGTCTCAGCACTAAGTCAGGCATGCCTGCACCAAAACTAGTGTTGTCAGGGTCGGGCTTAAAAGCCCCGGCTTGGGCTTCCAAATGTCCCGAGCCCGTCCACGGTCGGACTCAGACCCGGGCTTAGTTCAAATTTTCTTTCCACTGTTGTGAGGTAAATTTGTGAGTGAATAAACTCAGCTATGTTGAGATATGTTCGCAACTTACCATGTAATCACATAAGTTCAAGGAGCTCATTGGATGGAGAGACCGGCCCAAGCCCAGGGTCACGGGCCTGGCGAATTTCTGAGCGCTACCTGGGCCCGACGTCGCGGGTCGCTTTGCTCCCGCTGCTGGTGTCGTGCTGTCTAGAGTCTCAGCTATTCAAGTGCCAACAGTCCTGAAGTTTCACTTCAACTCTCCTAGTGGAGAAGGAACTCAGGCTCCCCGCGGAATATTTGGAACACATCTAGGATTAAATATGTGTCGTATTGTGGCACACACATGCCAGTACTAGTTGCCGGTTCTCGGCCTTCCAGCGATCCGTGGGTTTTTGGGTGTCCGGCGACAATATGTTGAATGATTACGTCCATACTCTCCATCGACTCTTGTCTTTGACGGTTCCATATTAGATTGCTCGATTTATGTTCGATTTCGCCTCCAAAGTCATCGGGAGTATAATCAGTTAGACAGACCTATTGCAATTAAGGTTTGCTACCTTATGAAGAGAGATAATAGAAGATCACTCTATCTATGTTTAGTGTCTTTATAGATGACTAACAAAAAAAAAATAAGGTTTAAGTAAAGAAGTTTACCGGATTTGTGCATGTTTCGGCCTTGTCAAATCTTGAGGTTTCGGATCAAATTTTGTCCGGCGCGGGGCTAGCATTTTGGTGTATTATCAGGGGTCCTCCCCACACCTAATCTCAGCTGTCGGCAAGATCGATTGCTCAGTGAACCGGCATGGCGTCCTCGCGAAGGACGTTAGCCGATGTTTGACGCTGGATCGGTCCCCTTTAATTCTGGGCCCCCGTTCTCAAAGTTCACTCTGCCAATGAAGTGAGATCTGTCGCCTTGCAAGATCTCGTTCTATAGATATCCTATCCCCGGTTTGCTTGTCCGAAGCAACCCACTGTGTCGTATTCGATCGACCATCGTCTCCCTTATAAACCAGTAACTCTCCAGGAAGGATAGTCTTCAAGCGTCTGAGCCTCCGAAACAAAAGCAACACACCCGCATTCTGCTGTAATTGCAGCTCTAAAACCACTATTTTGGCTATGAACTTCCCGGTGAATCATGTTCAGCTTTGTCAATTATTGAATATCAATTCCCTTCGTCGTAGGCTGGGACCCGCGTCTGGTATTGGACTCCCAGCGGGCAGGCTGTCTATGGAACCGTTAAAGAAGCGGGGCGGGGGGCCGACGTTAGCGCACACTCTTCTTTCCTCCCGCGCTTTACACTGAAGCTCTTCAAAGGGAACTGTCTATGTCGAAATTCGGACTGATGCTGGGGCAGTCATTACTATGCTGTAAGCCCAAGTCTCAAAGCGCAGCCGTCTTAACTCACTAATTATTGTAGGGCGGTCTCTGTAAACAAAATTGCATAGCCACCTTGCCCTCTATCATTTGTATGCGTCCATCGTCCCAGTCGTGCCGGGCCATTCTGTATTTCTACAAGCGGCGGAAGGACCGTGGAGCGGCCCGTCCTCCCCTTTCTGAAGTCCTGAGCTGTTCCCTCTTTACTCTACTTTTTCGTTCGATTCGACCAGTGGTGTGATGCGTGACCCGAACACGGAGCGAACATTTTGGATATCACACGTGGAAGGCACGATTTTGACCAGATCTTCACGCAATTTACATTCGACCACCGGAAGTGTGATGCGGGACACGTTACCACTGTGCAACATCAGGGGGCGCATGATGCGTGACGGTCGAATTCAAAAAGTACAGTAATTATTGACTCTGCAACCTTCGATATCTGAAGCCAGGGAGAATTGTTTGTAAACTTAGCAGAGGCGTTTGATTTTGTAAGTGGTTCCTCACCTGTTTCACACAGGCGGGAATTTTGCTCAAATCGATGCACTATTGATGCGACGCGACGCGACGCAAATGTCACGTGTTGCGCAAAGTTCCAATCCTTCCGAAGTTTAAAGCCGATATTCCACAGTCTCGGGGCTGGTAAGACAAAAGCAGAGCTTAAAAGGCTTCAGACGGACACGGTTAATTTTAGAGAGAGAGAGATTTTGCTCAAATCGATGCACTATTGATGCGATGCGCCGCGCCGCAACTGTGCAAAGTTCCAGAATCCAATCCTTCCGAAAGCCGATATTCCACAGTCTCGGGGCTAATAAGCCGAAGCGGAGCTTGAAAGGCTTTCGACGGACGGTTAATTTTATATACATTCGCCTAAATCAGATCTCGCTACGGATTCTGATCCACGACTTTCTTTTTTTGGCCCCCGAATTCTCTCCCTACTTTCGGCGTCCGAAACTTTCTCGCTACATTTCTCGCTACATACATTCGCTTAAATCAGATCTCGCTACACGCATTTGGGCACATTCTGATCCGCGACTTCCTTTTTTTGGCCACCGAATTCTCTCGCTACTTTCTTTTTCGCGTCCGAAATTCCTCGCTACATTCATTCTTGGTGTCCAAAATTTCTCGCGACACTCAAGGCTAAGTTAAGAAAGTTGCGAAGCAGAATCCGCCCAAATGCGTGTAGCGAGATCTGATTTACAACCCTTTGCGGAACTTAGGGCGCGGCCTGATTTTTTATCAAATTTTGATGTTTTCACGAGAGCAGCTGTTGTGAGCTCAATTTTTTCACACAGTGCGAAGGTATTATTGAATGATTATATATCTTATTTGAACTTTATCTACCCGTGCAGGACCAGATATAAGCAGAAAGTACAGAATCCTATACTGCATTTTCAAAAAGTTGAATATAATGAATTGGAGGACGACACCCCCTGCGGAATCGCAGCACGATCCTGCCTATAGAGTTTCTATGGCCTTATGTGAAGAACTCTGGCCGGGGCGGTTGATTTGGTGAAAGGGATCAAAAACAGCTCAAAATGAAAAAAAAAAAAAAAAAAAAAAAAAAAAAAACGGCCGCACCTAAGTTCCGCAACAGGCTGTAATGCCTTGAGTGTCGTTGTTGTACCCCTGAAATTGGCGCCGAAAAACGAATTCTGGGGTCCCATCCAAGAGGGTCCGAAGATAAGAAATTTTCATATATGGTGGGGGGGTGGGGGGTCCCTCCGGCCGTGAAAAATATATATATACCCTTTTACGCAAATGAACATTTGAACCTTGTGGCCGCCTTAGGAGGCATAGAACACTCTCCATTCTCACCTAAACCTCTTCCTGTGCCAGTGGCCACGATGAGTCATTGATACCTCTGGTCATGACTGGTGGTGTTGTTTGCCATGCCTGAGACATTGCTTTCCAATCACAATCAGCTAATTTTTTTCTTGGACGCTCCCTTGAGAAATGACGCCCGCCTGCGAGAAGGAGAAGATGATCATCAAGCAACTGCTGATTGATCGACACAAAGGACCGAAGAAGCGAAATTTGGCCAGTCCACTTATCATTTCAGAGGCTTACATCCTTGCTCGCCACGCATATGCGGTAGCCTTTGCGAGTCCTATTTAATGTACTCAATACTCCAAAGTCCACATGAATACAAAGCCTGTGAATGGAGCCAAAAGGTGACACCTGTAGAGCAACAAAACCCTACATTGACCATTCAATGCACCAAACTTGAATGTAAATCAGTCTGGGTGCATGTCACTCTTGAGTCTTGTTGAGAGGCCTGCAGGAGGTTGACTGTGGTTCAGTACCACCGGGAATGTGTCACAGATGAACATCTGCACGATGGATGGGTGTGCAAGGCCTGCCGAGGAGGGAAAGAGCAGCTTACGAAGGTGGCATAGATTATTGCGTACACCGGATGCATCCTGAAAAGGGAATTTGATGGCACGTGCAGCTTACCAATCGCTTACGTAGGGGGGAGGGTGTACCCTCGACCGTCTGAGAGAAAAAAACCGACCCTATGTAGTAGACTCGTAACCAGCCCCTACGTTGAGGAACACTAAGAGTAGCAGCTTGCAATTTATTTCAAGTGAATCAGATGAAAATTGAATGAGAGAAAAAAAATGTGTCCAGGGTTCCTCGAACGTAGGCTCGAGCACAGCGTGGTGAGGGCGCTACATATTCAAGCTTAGGTGCTCCTCCCAAACTTCAGGTGACACATTTTGGCGCCAGGTCCATCCAGACAGCGAGAACGGCGCTGAGACTGAGAGATTTAATTGTCTGTCTGCAGCAGAAAATGGATGGGGTAAGATATGTACTTTGTTCGAAGAACGCGACATTGCAGGCGCCGGACAAGCCCCGGGTGGTGATTAGCTCCCAGGGCATAGGTCCGATATCCACCGTCGGATTCACAGAATCTAGGGAAATGATCTTCTATTCATATTAGCCGTCTTCGATTCAGCGTATATGAACCTGGGTACGTATGCTGCCAAAACAGGAACCATCCAGCGCAACTCGTGGGGCACTTATAGCAATATGCGCTAGGGATGGAGAGCGGAGCCCTTAAATTACTGCTGCCCTCCGCCGCTGTGCCCTTCCGTCCTTATCTTGCATTCAAGATTGTTGTTACGCGGTTCGCGGGTATTCTACCCGCGGGCTGCAGCACCTCCATGGAGCATGCTGTGCAGACTTACTTCCGGAGCTACGGCAGCTGACCCTCTGGCGTGTTTCCCACTGCCTCCAGTCCCACATCGTTGGCAAAGTGTAGAACACTTGAAAAAACTTGGCAGACTAGAAGGCATGCCACTGCGACAGGAGAAATTTGAAGCTAACGGTATCCGTTCTGGCAGGACGTCTTCCCGGGGTCGGGAGAAAATGACACGGTGACGCGCCATTGACGCGACACTGACGCTCCATTGACGCGCAATTTCCCACGGTATACCTAGCAAGGCTAACGTATCTTTGTTGATTCAAATGTAGAGTGGGAGCCCAACTCCTCATCTACTTCTGCCCACACTTGATTCAAACGGGAGGTGAGTGCTTACCAAGGGTAGTGCAGCAGAAATTAGGCTTGGTTACACTTAGTTTGAACTGGACAGATTCCGCGTCAGGGCCGCGTCAAAGCGCGTCAGTCCCGCGTCAGTGCGCGCCGATGCCGCGGCAGTGCGCACCGGTGCCGCGTCAGTGGTGCGTCAGTGCGTGTCAGTGCGCGTCAATGCCGCGTCAGAGTTTAATTTCTGTTTCGTTCACATAAATCCCTGAAGCTCCGAGTTTGTTGGAGGGTAACAAAGACCTGTGATACTTCCTACGAGTGGACAGGCTTTAGCAGACTTACAGCATGCTAGCTGTACCATCAATAGTCTTTTGTTGCTGGCGGATCGCACAATTTCGAAGCTTAACTATATTGACTCGATGAACGGCGGGAAGGATGTTGACATGCCCGATGTGCAGACAAGTAGACCCAGGCGTACATTATAACAGCCGAAGAAAGGTCCGAAGATTTTTAGCAAGCTCAATTGATTTTGCCATATTACCCAGCCTATTCGACTCGGGCTCGAATATATCTTGAACTTTCTTTGCCTTTTGGGATTGGGAGTGAAACAAGTGTTCTTTTGAGACTTCCGGTGGTTCAAAACAGCTATGACGTCCAGCGCAGCTTTGGACAAAGCTAGGGAAGTCCCTCAAATATTGTGTGAGAGAAGGGAGAAATGTGTCCTGCACATTTCCCAATAATGTTTCTGCTGGGAGACCTGCACCTTCAAGGCTAATTAAATCTCAGGCAAACTTATCTTGTTGTACAGTAAATTAAAGGCTTGGAAGTATGTAAATATGCAAATGGTGACCCTATGGGTTTTTGTAGCCGGTCTCAGATCGAGCAGACCGGTGGAACTGGAATAATAATACAGAACATGTTTTCTCGCTGGTGTCAGGGTCCCAGTGGCTAAAGCACAGTTAAGTCTTGTAATAGCTTAGTGATCTGCAGAGACGTGATATGACCCAGTTTTATCGGAGACATTGTCGTTGTAACTAAAGTACTACAGTACAGGGATTAACGCTCTCTGTATTCAAAGTAGAACGTAGCAAGACTTGAGGCATGAGTACTTGCTGTCGAAAATAGTATCTGGATTTACCCTAGTGAATACCCTGCCTGGTGTACCAATAAGTCGTTCAGGCCGAGGTTTAAAACATCATCACATACTTGTTCCACCGAGGGACAACCCGCACTATTTCACCTTCCTCTATTCTTGGAAGTTTCCCTGAGGCGAATCCCTCTGATTAAATACCAGTATTCAGCTGTAAAAGGGTAGAAATGCCCGGGGAACCCGAGTTGGCTTAGTCAATACCCTAGTACATTTTGGTTTAGGATTTTGTGTACCAAACGATGTATTGAGATGTAAAACCTTCGCTGACACTCGACTTAGGTTCCAGAGAGTGTTGGTTGTAGGCGGTGCGCCGGTGGCGCATCAATGACACAGCCACCGCCGCGTCACGCCGCATCACTACCGTGCCAATACCGCGTCAGTGCGCGGCGGTGCATGACCCCTCATTTTTACCAGACCCATCTGAGAGTCCCTCGCCATTTTCGCCTCTATTGGTTTGGCTGTAATCAACTGGAGAATGGCGAGCATGGCATGTTCATGTGCACGCGCTCTCCGGAGCTGACTGTTAGGAGGGCTAGCGGTGACGTCGAAAATACCCGACATCTGGATGGTCAATGAATGGACTGCAACTCAGATGCTGAAGAAAGTGGTCTTCAATTGAGACACTGTCTGCCAGGCTGCGAAGTTTCCGTATCACATGTTCCAGATTTTGGCGGCATTGCCTCTGCGGCGTCCTTGGTGGATGTATGTTTCTGTTCCCCCTGTGTGCTCTGATTTGGCCCAAGCTCTGTTCTGTTGCAAATGCTGTTTACTTAGACTCTCTACAGCCTTAAATATGGTCAGCTCTTCGAAGGTAGATAGGTATTGGCGTAGTTTAGACCACATAAATGGGCTGGATGTACTCGAGGCTGCACCCCCGGCACGTTCCGAAATGGGACATAGCCGGGCTATAATTTTATCCTGCTCCTTATCCGCAGGACTACACAACTGAGTACGTGTTTAGCGATGTGGGCCCAAACTCCGAGTTTGGCATGCACTTGGATAGATATATGTTGGAGAACTAGAGTCATTAGCTTTGTAAAACTCCAGATCATTGACTAACTTCGTTTAATCTCTAAATCGGTGACCTGGGACTGAGTGAGAGTCGTAGAGTGCTCAAATAAGCAAGAATATTCATTGGGTAGTTGGGAGTGAAAGAAAAAATTGGGGTTTTTTTTTTTTGCGCTCAGACAATGTATTGGTGCGTGAAAACGTTGCTCGCAGTTAAATTTGGGTGGAATGAGCATTGCGGGATAAATTAGAGGCTGCGCGCCAACGGCGCGTCAATGACACAGCCACCGCGCGTCACACCCGCGTCACTGCCGCGTCAGTGCGCGTCAGTGCGCGCCGCTGCCGCGTCATTTTTACCAGACCCGTGCAATCGTAATAGTGCCCTGATCAGGTGTCAAAGTCTTGTAGCTCTCAATGAGGAATGCGGTTGAGCTCGCAGAGGAGAGCCCAGCCTCAACTGTCCAGTCAGAGTGATTGGATACTTCACGTGGGATGCACTTACGAAGATCAACAGTCCCTCCATATCAGATTTCCATCCGTCTACCAGGGCTTTGTCGTACTTCTCTGCTTCCGAAATGTACACGGCCCAGAGTGCAGCGCCTGCCAGCTCATCGTGGTCTAGGGAATAGCAACACATCAGCCAGCAGATGACGGAAGACGGCTCCACTCACCAGCTGGGTGGGGGGCGGATGAGGCGGTGGACAGGTTGGGGGAATCCATGCTCGAGGTGTCTTTGCTCGCGGTATCCATGGCGGTCGAGAGAAAGAAGCGAAGCTGTAGAGTGTGGGACAAGTGTGCGATAGACAGGTCTCGAGCACTGCCGCACTGGAACTAGCGCCTCACCGGAGATACATATCATGATAGCAGAAATTAGCGCTCATTGTGACGGTTCCTTTATACAAAAAAGAAATCCAGGCGCGCGCGTGGTTTCAGCGCGCGCGCGAGGGTCAATCTATTTTAAGGTATGTACACACTACGTTTCCAATCTCAACCGACGACAGTATTCGACTCTACGAGAACGGCCGACCGCGTTGCACCATCGTCCCCGAAAGGCGAAAGCACTCTAAGAGTGAAGCAGGAGGAATGGAGTTCGAGGAGGGGAGGCCGAAGAACGGACTAAAAGCATCCATAGGGTAAACAGGATATGTGCGGCACGACAAGTGAGGGGAAGGCAAGGGAAGGTGGTGGGGGAAAGAAAGAAACGCGCTGGTAAAAATTAGACGTGTTTGTTTGATCACATCAAATCGAGGCTTACCCGATTGACTTGGCAAATTGACTTGCGCACCAAGCGGAGTTTGAATTTGGCTGGGTTGACTTGTGTAACTTGTGCGGGCGTTGACTTGTTCTTGTGCCCGTTTACACTCACTCTCCTCACCATACAGAAACATCATCGGACTCATCCCCAAGCCTGCCAAGACACCCCCAACCTACTTAAGCATTGTCGGGACTATCCTTGGCAGCGGTCGGCAAGTTTGATGGCATCATCGCCAACACTGATGTCGTCGTCGTCGCTGTCGGTGAGCAAAGTAATATATGTTTTTGGCGGATGACTTGGAAGTGTATATACATCTCTTGAGGCATTCACTTATATGTACTATTTTCGACCAGGAAACCAGCCACTTGGGCCGTAGATGAACATCAGTGTGATATTCGCCCATAGTTGTACCTGTATGTTGGAAGCCATGTACAGACGCCCCCAAATACAAAATTTGAACGAGTCTGAATGAGTTGATGGGATGCTGTGCTCGGTTTACGGACCGATGAGGATGCCGGACGCGTGTTTTCTTATTTTGGGCACGGCATCGCTCGCAAATAATCGCCTGGATCTCCATGACGTCTGCATCTTTCTACGACATCCAGCGCTCGTTCTGCTCGGCGCATATCTGGCCACACCCCAATCCCTCATTTGACTGCCTGCCGCCGCCCTGCCCATCGCTATATTCCCGGAGATTCCTGCTGCACTGTCAAAATCCACCTTCAAGGCCACAAGATCGCCGCTGGCATATCGGAGGAACCCGTTGTGCTACTATTCCAGAACTCGGTATGGGCAACTAACATGGGCAATGGCCTCCCTTGATGGTATGGATATGATTTTATCGATTTTATTGCTCCCTCGTTGCGGCCCACAGTGCGGAATCATCATTTACGCAAGTCCGCCACTTTGGATTTTTTTGGGGAGATGGAGGACCTCCGTCGTGGACCGTGGGGCTCAGGTACGCTCGCATAGGTCCTCTTAGGCTGAGCCTTGCTCATCTTGGATGTGATCAAGCTTTTGGCGCCGTACCAGTGCTCGCTATCAGGGGCCATCGGGTGGTTTTCGCTATATCACTAACCGTGATCCATATCGCTCCGCCCATCTCTGCACATCGAATACCTTTTCAATATGATATTTTCCATTCCTCAATTCCATTTCACATCGCCTTTGGCGCTTTGTGGTCGCACATAAGCTGCGCTCGCCTCATTCTCTGTTGTGTTTCCGCCCCACATCTCATCCGCCTCAGCTTTCTTTCGACATCACACAATGACTGCTCACGCACGGGCTCGTTTGGAGGCACCCGACCCACCGACCCAGCATGCGACCCCCGCTGTCATACCCGGCGAGCGCCCAGAACCACCTATTAACGCCGACCACAACCTTGAAGACGTGCCGAAAGAAAAACACCTTTAACTGGCGGTCACTGCTGTCGGCGAAATCTGGAGTTCCAGGTGGTCTGGACAGACAGGGACATGACCTGGAGCCATTATCGAACATCAATGACTGCGTGGCGATGGACGAATATCTGGCGCACCGCAACGCCGATGGCCCTCTCCTCTTATCCAAGCGTAAATTCCTCATCAATCCGGCCCTAACACCCGACGAATGGGTAGTTCTGTCATATTAAGAGCCTTCTATAACCCCCCAATACATTCCTTGCACTTGCGGTCGCCAGAGGAAGCGCAGGCGGCGAGAGAGAAACGCTTGTTACGAATATTCCCACGCCTGGCCGGTTTCCTAGTTTTCGCCGGTTTCGGACTTGCCGCCGCAAAATATTCACACAGCCATCAAAACGTTACCAAATCGCGGGCTCCGAACTACATTCCATTCGTACGATGCCAGACTACTCCCCGACACCGCACAGGACTCGATGGATCATCCATCTGTCCTTTTTCTATGCAAAACCCTTAAGGTGGCTCGTTTCCCGGTCGAAAATAGTAGTCCAATCAATTGAAATAGTCCCGGACCGAAGAGCACAGCAGTGTCGGGTGTTTGTAACTGATCAACTCATGAGTCGAATGCAGTTCATTTGAATAATTCCATGCTCACTAGGCAGCCGTGTGGGGAAGCTACCTATCTTACTTTCGGGTGCACATATTGACTTGTGCGGGTGACAAATTGACTTGTGCACTCAAATCCTCGCACAAGTCAATTTGCTCATGCACGACATGACTACCGGTGAATTCGATGGCAAGCCGGTGTCCAATCCCCTCGTCCACGGGCGTTACTCCAGAACTATAGTCAACGCAGGCGAGAAATTCAAATACTGGATTTACTAGGGCTAGTCTTCAGTCCCAAATGATTAGACAACTTGAGCGTTGTTCACAAGGGAATTAACCTCCCTGGGGGCTTTATGTAAAGTGATATGAGTGTTTAGCTAGCAGGTCCATGTGGTGGGCTCTTTGCCAACTCGCATTGGTACCCAGGGGGTGAAGCGAGATAGGAGGTAGGCCGTAGAGAGATGAAATGTCCAGTGATCCACTCCTAGATGAGGTATAATATATATGTGTCGGAGTGTGATGAATAGATGAGGTAGAATATTAGTGTAAGTTGATAATCCACGATTAGTGTGCATGTTTCCTTCCTAATCCGAGACTACTTCTGCTCACAACACTGGGAATGTACCCAAGCCAACCACAGACCAAACATGCGGGGGGTCACGTGCACACGACAAATTGACTTGTGCCGCCAAACACCCGTGCTTGAATGGGCGTTGCAGGCAATTTTTTTCTCTGATACCCACCAATCATGGGAGGGGGATGATATAGGCTGTCTTTGTGCACAGATATTATACACCATAAAAGCCCAGTGATTAAATTACGAGGTTTTTTTTTTGTCGCCCGTCAATTGCCAGAATTTGAATGAACGTACGTATGTCTGGGTTGGGAATCGGTTCCCAATTACACAATAACACCATAGGACGTCAATTGATACCACAAGTCAATGATCGGGCCAGTAATACCACGGCGCGCATCACAAAAGTCCGAGTGATGGTGATAATGGGGCCTACGATTGACGAGAACTTAGAAACTGCCCCGACAACTTTGGGCAGGCAATAAGGGGTTATTTGTATGGTCCGGACATCCAAAGAACTTGTACAGGAGGAGAAGAATGTGCCCAAGTCAATGGCGACCAAACGTGCGGGGCAAGTCAACAAATTGACTTGCACGTAAGCATGCTGACTTGTGCGGGCCACAAATTGACTTGCGCACCCAAATCTCCGCACAAGTCAACACAAGTCAATCCGCGCGGGCGCAAGGAGAATGATGGCCGTCAATCTGAAGACCCGCGACGGGTACGGGCCGTCATAAAAACGGCGGTATTTTCTTTTTGGGGACCAGATGACGGGACGGGAGGGCAAAAATACGGCCGTCAACCGTGAATTGACGGGACGTCCCAAGGTACGCGAGATTCGGTGTTAGACTTTAAATTTTAAGTGTATCGAGGGCTAGAACTTACCAGGAATACCCCGAGATGTACCAATACAGATCCTGTGCCAGGCTGTCGCAGAAACTGGCAGATTGAAGACCAACCGCGCCCATTCACATGCGTGGTTGTAAATGTGGAACCCTCACAAAGGCTCCGTTTGATGCCAATATCAGTTCAGGTGACTGGAAGACTCTGCAGAATTGATATATGACTGACTTGCTCTCATTTTAAGGCAGATGAGGGGTGGAATTCCTACTCACACCAACCCAACCCGTATACGGCCGTCAACGGCGGCACTTTGATGGGACGGGCGGCAATTTTGCCGTCCCGTACCCGCCCGTAAATTTTATCCAGGAAATGCTCGACGGGACGGGACGGCCTGCCGTTGACGGCACCCGTCACACCCGTAAATACGGGGACGGTGGGCAGCCCTACTCCCTCCTCCACCCACTCACCAGCGAGCCCCGCTGCAATCGCATCTGGACTGAGTCTTGCCCTAGGCGTTGTGACACGCTGTTTGCTGGCCTTATGAAGAGAGTCTTCAACCTTAGTTCAACCTGGTCCTATTAGCTGGGTTAATGCACTCTGGAGCCTGAGGTACATGTAACATCAGCCGAGGCCCGACCCAACCTCGGTTGCCCAAATCATCGGGCTGAAATGCGTGTGCACGCCGTTGAGGGAACACTAACGCGTTGGACGCAGATCGTAATGTTGTGCGAACGTACATAGTTGACGCAGACAGACGGCTCGCTCGCGGTGCCGAGAGACATCGCTAGGGTAGGAGGTTCGAGGATTTATGCCGGACTAGAAACGCACCACGCGCTTGGAACTGTGCCGTAGTGAGGGCATAGTCATACTGACACTTGAGATGAGAGGGGCGGTGTATGGTCAGGGGCAGAGGTGCCTTGAGCACGGACCATTCCCCTCCGCTCGGCGAGAAATAGGCCCTGGATCGGAGCGCAGCATGATCCATCCATGCGAGTCCAGGCGTTATAGTCTCGGAGGTGCCCCGCCAGAATACACGAGGTAAGGCTTGTAGCTGCGCGCTGAGTCCGATGAGATATGGGCTGGGTGAGAGTTAGACCAGACTGGGGGGGAGGCACCTTAGATTACACGAGGCAGCACCTGGAGTCCCATGAAGCAGCGGGCGAGGCGAGGCAATGCAATCAGATCATCATCCCCGGCTGAGCACCCAAGGCGCCTGAAATGCACGGCGTCTCGCAATAGGAACTGGAGGAATGCGCGAAGCTCGCGCAGAGGCTGGGATTGAGCGTGCCAGCAAGGATGGTCTAGGGAGCGGCGGAACACCGCGTTCCGGAATGAGTTTTCAGAGCAAATCTCACTTGCGCGCCGTACGGATGAGGGTGGTGTTCACACAATTCATCCACCGGATCGAGCAGGGAATGACTGGGATTGAATAGCCAAGGATTCGTGGGGAGTGAATTTTTAAAGAGCCAATCGTGTCATAGTGCCTCGGATGAGTGACGCTTGAAGGAGTACTTCTACATGCGTAAACGATACGGAAATGCGAGTCCAACGGGGTCCAGGACCGATGGAGGAGGAGAAGAGCGCAAGTGCGAAAAGAGCGGGCGGGTATCGGGTAAAGGGGTCAACAATAGAAGAAGCCGGGAATCGTCTCAAGCCTGCGAAGAGGAACGCCGGTGGCAAGGTCGGTGGTGGCAGAGAAGGAGCGCTTTGGCGCTATGGGCCGATGATGCGATCAGAAATGCGGTGCTTCTTTGCCTCTGCCTCCTGCCTCCTGCCTCCAACACATTCCCGCTCCTTCCGCGCTGATGATGCTCCTCGGATGCTTTTTAAATTCATCTCCTACTTGCGTAGGGCCTTAACTCAGCCTCCGTCTCGCCTCAGGTCGTCCGACTGCGGCGTGCATTCTCTGCGGCACGGTGGTATTTTCACTAGTACTGCGTCGCACGACTCCCCCGTTCCCGCTACCCATGGCGCATCCGAGGCCGCTTTGCATCTCTTCCCACTCCTTCGCACCTGCTATCCTGCGGCCTCCCTGCTCTTTCGTGCGTCTTACCCCTCGCTGAACCCTAGTCATTCTCTCGCGCTGTGCCGGTTCCAGGACAGCCGCCCGTCGCCGGAAGTGCGGGTGCGGGTGCGTCCGGGTCATCCGCACTTCTGCTTCGCCGACGTCACGCCCCTGCTCCACCTAATCGCGCCAAGCTCAGCATACATCCGTATGCCGAGGCGGTGTAGTGCGTACGCCCTCCGTCGCTCACGATCTAATCCAATTCAATCTTCATGCTATCCAGATTGTACGCACGTCCGCGGGCGAGGGATACCGAGGCTGCGCCACACTACATAGTTCGTCCAGTACGCGCACTTCAACTGTCGAGCGTGCTCTCTCGCAGGGTGCGTGAACCCGGTACTTCGCCGTTTCCTCTCACATCTTCACGGTACAATGCTCACTTCACCGCCGCGATTCGCCGGACGCCAGTGCTAATTGATTTACACCGCAGGCCGGGAAGACCAGCACGCGGCACTGACTCCGCGCGAGTCTGCGCCACCTGCCTGGCTGCCCTAATGTTCTCCTCCCGCTTGAGCATCTCTCTTCTCTGTCCTGCAACTCCTTCGATCGTCCTACGTGCCTCTGAGATCCGCTCTCCCGAAGCGCGCGTTCAGGCTGTCTGGTCCCGTTTCTGTCTGCATGCTACCTCCAGGTGCAGCGATGCATGGAGTACAGATCTCGCGCGGCCCTGATGCACATACTCCGAGTTATCTCCCACTTTCCTTTGACGCCCTCCATTGCTGAGGCCCGAGGAGGTGTTCCGTCATCAATCATTCAAGGCGCGTGGACTCGGTCCATCTCTTCTCCTCATATCCTCCATCTCTCGTCCATGTCAATATCCCCTTCACCTCACGCTGCGCCCTCCCGGGTATCAAGTCCCTTTATTTGTGCCGCATCCAGCATTCTGCGCCGAAAAACCTGCTCACCGGTGACCTTGGCGACCTGCGCCGCCTCGCTTGGAAGACGCTGACGGGTTCGCTGCGTACTAAACGCGACATCTCGGAGCTGTTCTAATCTGGTCTAGCGGCGAACTCGGACTCGGACTGACACATTCGCACCGACTCGATCTCCATTTGCACCAAGTTTACACCCAACGGCAAGACGCGGCGGCCTTCAGGAGGAACAACTCGCCGATGCCTGCGGTTATCAAGGATCTTCCGGCTTACGAATACATGTAGGTGAGGGCGTGTCCGTGCGCCGAGCTGTACAAGCCCACACCTCGCTCATTTTTGAGAAACTGTTTGCCCCTTCGAGCCTCCTTGCCAGACCGACCTCGTCTGAGAAGATTCTCCAACGTCCATGCGCTGTTATCCCTGGTCTCTGCGCGCGCGAGTTCGAAATACTCTGCTTTCACCTCGACCCTCCTTGGACTTTTGCGCCGACGATCTTGAGTCCGTGGTCGAGCGCCAAACGTGAGCTATGCCGCTGACGCTTCCAGCGGCGTGTGTATCTTCTTGCGTGAATGCTAATACACCCGCTTGTTTCCTCAATGGGACCGCTGCGGTAATATACCCTCCTCCTCCTCCAGCAATTCGAAGCTGTGCAACACCTGTCGCGGGCCACTCCCACCTCCTTCCACGCCTCCATTGACTGGCCCATGAATCCCCTAACTCGACCTCCGTCTCGTACCCTCGTCTCTGCTGCCATCCGTTCGGCAGCATCGTCACTGCGGCGCACATTCTCGGCTATCAGCATCGGCGATTGCAGGACCTCGACTGCGTCGCATGGTTTGAATGTTTCTCGCCCTAGCGGTTCCGCCACCGTCTACCCATCGCGGTTTACTCTGTTTCATCGCCTTCTTTTTTTTTTTACACCTTCGTGCAGAGTCCTCCCTCGATGTGTGTGCGTCTTCCTTTCCTCCTTCGTCCAGGTTCCCTCACTGGCGCTACCAGGCGTGTCCCATTTCAGGTGTACCCACTCCTGCGGCACGTCATGGCGGCTACAGGACTGCGGCGCATACTAAAGCCCGAAGTGCCCCATGGCGCGGTCTCCCCGTACGGTCGACTCCGAGTGCGGGCGCCTTGTCTGCGCTTTCGCGATCAGGGTCCGGGTCCCTGAGGGCCGTGTCATCAATGGCTTTAGTCCAGGAAAAAATCGCCGATACCTTAATCGGGCGACGATTCGTTCGCGGGGCACAGTACGTTCCACAGCTTGCGCTGTACACTTGTGTCGCGCGGGTGCGGCTAACTGATCGCAGGATGATTGACGCGCGCCTGCCCAGCTTGATACTAGTCTATGACGGAGCACTTGAGTTGCCACAACGGCTTTCGCGCCGTTCAGCCAGTTGGCAATGCTGGCGAGTGCGTCAAAGGCTTGCAAGGCAAGATAATCATCAGTATATCTGAAACAACTTGAATATGTTATCTCAAGCAACAAAAGAAAACCTCCCACAATTCAAGCATAGCGACGAGCCGCTCGGTGGTTCGAGGTCTATCACAGCTCGTGCCTTACCGAATTTGCCAGCAGTCTGCACGCTAAGCTGCGCATCCAGCAATGCGGTGATGCCAAACATTCCGGAATATGATCCCCCGTGTGCCGCCAGGGCGGCCTCCGCTCTGTCCTGCCAGTCGGCGATGGCGATAAGTGCTTCAGCTGTCGGACAGGGGGGTCATCCACACCGCTATCACGAGTACTGAATTCCAATGCAAATGAAGGATACATGCGATCCCGTGTGTGCTAAAATGGCACGAAGGAAACTAACATGGTAGAAAGGAAACGGAAATAAAGTGATATCGACAGTAGCCAAGGACCCTTCATTGAGGGCTTAGGCAAACAAGTCCTCCGCCTCCTTGATAGCCTGCTTCTTCACGGTCTCAGAGAGCGCTTGAATCACGAAAGCGCGAGGCTTGAACACACGAGAGTTGAATTCTCCGAGAGTAAGGATTAGCACGTGTAACACCTGACAGAGTTTGCATACCTCCATTAATCCCGTTCGTATCCTTCTCAACAAACAGGACGCGACGCGAGTCGGTCCAAGCAGTCAGCTGGATACGATAGAGCTGATCGGATGGGATCAGGTGCAACTAACATGTTACAAAGTGATAAGGAAGAACCTTGAAGTGAGGGTAATCGATATTGGGGAAGCGAAGAACACAAATGTCGACCATGGTCTTCTCATGGTACTCATTCTTGTAAATGGCACTCGGGAAAGAGTCGATGGTGTCCCCGGTTATGGCGACGATGTTGGCCATGACCTGGGTATCGATGGCGGTGCTCTTCAACACATCGTCGTCCTGGATGAGGTTGATGAACCAGGTTTCGACCTAGAAGCATGTCAAGTCACATCCAAAATGATAATTTGTTTTATTTACCTCTCTGACAATGTTAGCGTCCGGCGAGCCGTCTACCTTGAAGACATTGGTTTCTTCCTTCACGAGCCTGTCAGCGCGAGAGATCCCAGACATCTCTGGCTCGAGGAGCGGATTCTGCATCATGACTCCGAGAATTGTCTCCCAGGAACGCTGCTGGACAGGGACTTTAGCGAGAGCCCGCATCGTCGCGGCGATCATAATCTTGAGCTGGTCATCTAGGTCCTTGACACTGGCACTGGTCAGCTCGCCGAACGACGGGGCGAGCTTCAAGTGAAGATAGTCGTCGCGAGTGGCATCCTTGACATCTATCTTAGGCAGGTGTTAGTGTGCGAACGACAACTCCGAGACCAAACTATACCTTGGACCAGTCAAAATTCTTGACGAAGTCAGCGGTTTGTTCAAGACTGCCAAAGACAGTGAGTGCAGTAGCAGCCATGATAAATTTAGATGAGGGTTGAAAAAGTGCTTGGGTGAGTGAGAGTAGTAATGCTAGAAGGATGCTGATGAAAGTCGGTTGGGCAGAGGCCTTTTAAACAACCTGAGAGAGCCGGCCATGACATTGCGTACGAGATTCACGTCAGTTAGAGGTATGCATATGGTGAGAGCACGCCAACGAGGACTATGCGCCACCTGATGGCATGTAATGTAATCTGCTATCGTTATCGACATGGAACTCAGTCTTCCTGTGGCTGAAGAGTCTCTTCGACTAGTTGCCTAAACAGCTTCATTATTACGGCGGATCGCACATACCCTGCTCCGGTGCAGTCTTGACGTTCGAAGGCAAGAAGGTGCGCAGTAACGCCGCATCGTTACGCCGCATTCCCAAAATTTGATCCGCTGAATATGGAAGGAATGCACCAATAACGCCGCACCGTTAAAGTTACGCCGCTATCCGATTGGCAAGGAATTTCGATGCGTTGACCAGGGAAGAACCAGGCCCCTGGGCACTCCCGACTTACTAGCTCCGCCCAAAGTCTTGAATACTCGTTGATTTACCTTACGATTGTGAGCCTCTGGGTGTTGATTTGCCTTAAGTCGGAGAACTTTTAGCGCTAAAGTCACGTGTAGATTCAAAAACTTCTCCCAACCGATTTTCCACTGGGAGATTGGCCAGAAGCGAGCTGATCTAGGACATCACGGCTCCACCCGGGCTGAATCAGTCCAGAGTCTATCCATCGTGATCCCTTGACAAAGTGCCAAAAAGTATTCTCGGGCTCCGCCCGATTTACCTTATTTGAACGGAGCGACTTCGCCGTTTGAGGCCTTGATTTACCTTACCAGACGGAGCGAAAACCACCAGCTCTGAGGCATCGATTTACTCCACAGCGGAGCTAGTTAGGCCCGAGTGACCGGGTGCCTGAAGAAACAATGAAGTATATCACGTAATTCGAGCAACACGAAGCATCACGAGTCAGTAGGGCTGGAAGAATACGATTAAATACGACCTGGACCCGTAATGTACCGTAATCGTAGGATAATTTTAAGGATTGGCCGATACTTAATCATATGTGTATCGTGATGTATTGTAATCATAGGATAATCATATTTAATTAATGGTAATCCCTTCCAAGTAGTCCAGCCCTTCTCCAAAGCTGGCATTCAACAGCTCCTTCATTACGACAGTTGAGGATGCAGTTGAAGCGGCCATAGATGACCGTGCATCGGACATGGTGTGCTTGCTGCTGGAGAATAGTCGTTCAACCGCAATGCTCACACCAGGGATACAGAGAATGTCGCACGCAATACGGGACGGGATCGGAAAATGAATCGCATACAGCTGAGAGGAGGAGTCAGAACATAGAGATCACACCATAAGGAGTGAACTCACCTTCCACCACGCCAGAACATCCTTCGGGCCAACTGCACGACGAAAAATGCCCTTGGATGGTGACACCTTGACCAGGTTCGGAGCTGTGGCGGAGGGGCAGGCTTGGGCTCAGCTGTGCCCTCCCTGTAAACACTGTACAAGTGTCTGAGAATAATCTCGGCACGGCTCGCAACGTCGGAGTCCCAGCCGGACTCGATATCCTTGAAATAAGTCAGACGTCGACTTGATACGTTTCTTGAGGGCCGTAAGTAGCGCGGGGAAGTGTTTGACCAATTTAGAATCGTCAAGCATTGTGAGGCCGATGGGAATGCACAGCGGCGGCGGACAGAAAATTTGCAGCGGAGTCAGAATATGGAGAAAGTCGGTGCCGAGATTCACGGCAGATAGCTTGAAAGCCTTTGATGTGACAATCAGAATGAATACCAATGTCCAACCGATGTCCCAAAAAGAGCCTTATTGTAATGTATCCCATTGTAATATTAGGCTGTAAGATTACGGGCGGGCCATACTTAATTGTAATCTTACCATTACGATACATTATAATCAAATGTAATCATAATCTTATCCAGCCTTACGAGTCAGAAGCAGATCTGAGATAAAGCCGCTACCGTGATAAAAGATTTGGACTTCAGCATTGAATGATACTCTATGAAGGGCCGCACCTCACATGATGAAATCCGTCAAATACTTTATTAGCTCCACTTAAGTTGTAGGCGGTCGGAACCGACTCAAATCTTAAGTTCTATGCAACTTAAGTTCTGCTAGTACAGTGGTATATAATTCCCTGTATACATTGGAACTTAAGTTGTCAGTGCACATAAACTTAAGATGTTCAAAGGAGTTGAGATTTGAAAGTTCATACAATTATCGTATAACGACGTGAGTCCGAACGGAACTTAAGCTCCGGGGGACTCAAGTTCTACCTTGGCTTCAGTTCTGTGCATGAAATTGAGTTCTGAAAAAACTCAAGTTCTGTCCATGGACTTCAGTCTGGCGGCTGGCACGACTCAGGTATGTCATCAGTTCCGTGCCACAGGTCAAGATAAGTAAAACCGTACCTGTTCGACGTCCCCTTTCCAGGTTCTCGGATGCAGTTGAATCTGCTGAAATTAATCGATTAGAACTCCTGAAATAGATGCATGGACTACATTCGACGCTTGTCACCGACTTGCCACCGACCAGATTTTGAAGAGGTGTTTGAATTTGAAGTGGCGTTAATGTACATAGGCCACGGCACCCCGACAAAGATTCATCAGGTATGATGGCAGCAGTGGTTGGAGAGGAGGAGGAATGAGGATGAGGTCGTCCGGAGAGGGTTGCTTGTTTGTTGTTTGTTGTGGTGTCGGTGGCAATCACTGATTTATTTATTTATTGATGGTATTTTTCTATTGTCCGACTTCGACTCGACTTCATCCTTCACTACCACCATGCCACTGGATTGTCGCCGGCAACTACAACTGTCAACAACCTCCGACCCTCTTCTTCTGAACTCTTTCCTCAAGAACACCACATGTGGATCCGCCGCCCAACCGCCTCCAAGTTATCGCAAACCGAAGGTGCCAATAGCCAACGACCTGGGACTTACTCTTCTGTTGACTCTGGTGAGCTCTTGCCAGGTTCTTTTTTAGATCAGGGCTCATTGGGATCTGAGGGACACTCTTCGAACTGGCAGCCGCCAGGCTCGATGGCATCATGCCACTTGGGTCAATGTTCATTTGGTGTGTACATCGGACCATCACATTTCTCTTGTGGTACTCACTGCAACCTTTGGCCATGTCTCACATGCTGCAGTCACCACCGGAACAACCATTTCACATCCCACTACATCTGGTGTGTCCCATTCTTGTCCACACGCTCCGGTCTCAAACTCAATGATCGTACAGACCCCCAGACATGTCCACACGCGTGGAAACCCAGTTGGTGGCGTGCTCGTGCTGCTCGTCGTTGTACTAGCCACAGTGATATTTGGGTGTAACTTAAGTTTTCAATTCATTGCATTCACTGACAGTCACACATCTGACTTAAGTGCTTGGTAGAACTTGAGTAGTGGACAGGACTTAAGTGGTCGGGGAGGACTTGAGTTATATATAGATGAGACTTAAGTTGCTCCGTCGCTGAGGGGCGCATACGGCCGCGCTGGCGCGCCTGGGGGAAGACTTAAGTTCC
The DNA here is from genome assembly GCA_029289555.1 of Mycena latifolia. Lineage (NCBI taxonomy): Eukaryota > Fungi > Basidiomycota > Agaricomycetes > Agaricales > Mycenaceae > Mycena > Mycena latifolia. The sequence continues at coordinate 404,887 of JARJLE010000020.1, forward strand.
GAAGGACTTAAGTCCTGAAGCGGTTCGGACCGCCTAGAACTTAAGTGGAGCTGCTTCTATTTCATAATCCGTATATTTATAGTAGTGCTCAGGCCGTTTACGGCCTATGGGACTACTTTGCGATCCTATCCTAGGGGTATGTATGTTGGTAGTGTAAGTCTGCCTCGCGCCTCCCCCCGGAGCCGAGGATAGTAAGTACAAAAGTGCCCATACGAGTAGGGTCTCCAATGTATGTATGTTGGTAGTGCATTGCCCAGCCCCTCCACCCCGAATGGAGGCCTGGGATAATTACAAAAGTGCCCATACAAAGGAGGGTGGTCGGAAAGCAATGAGATCGTTGTGCGTGAAGGCTGGGGATCGTGTGGATTACTGAGGGTTGAATTTGGTGGGGTGTGAAATGGCATGTTCCGCTAGGATGTGCCCGAAGGGATGAAAAAGATCCCGAGGATGGAAGAGAGGAGGGTGGCATGGGTGGCAGAGGAGTGCATATGCATAATGGAACACGCCGGGCCAGGTGGCCAAGTCTTGAGTGGGGTGGGCCTCGGACACAGGGTAGCTACGTCTAAAGTCCGTGAAAGTGGGTGGGTACGTGCGATGAGTGGCACAAAGAGTGCTACCATCCCCGCACTCCCGCATCCATCTCAATCCCAGTTCCTGCTCACAGGAGGGGCTGAGAGATATCCGACACTGTTGCCTTGTCGGGGGATGTGAATTGGTTGGGGTTGCGGAGAATTGTACCGTGCCACCCAGGTTGATGGTGGTGGTTTATGATCAAGAGAGTTTTTTTGCCGCACCTCACAAACAATGGTGCTTTCCCAATTCCACCCAAAACTCCTTGGAACACATAACCTAGAGTTTCGGACAACATGGAAGCCGGTGCCTTCATTACTGCTTTTGAGTCCGGACAGCTCAAATGTTTGCTCATAGTAGTGTGAAAGGCCAAATTAAAAGATGTACACATTAAACATTGAGTGTTCATCATGGAAGATCATCTCTCAAGTGGATTAATAACATGAATGTCAAAATGAATGTATAATGGCCAATGAGCTTAGGAATCAGAACAGGCTTCATCAGGGATAGATTGACCGCGTAGCTCAATGCTCGCTCGGTCGATGCCGCTGCATCGACCAGCTCATGTACATGAACAGGAATTAATCTTGATGGACTGGGAGCTGATTATTAATTAGAAATGGGGTGAGTGGCACAAACTTTACTCGATGGCTGATGCATGGGATATGGGTGCCTCAACCATCATACTTATTAAACCTCCTAATTAATGAGCACATCGGATGAATTGGATCCAGCCTGGCGCACTTCGAAACTTCCCTGAGCTTCATACTCGTCCCAAATTGTGCTCCTCTTGTCAAATTACTTTGTTCTCACTTGTTTCTTGTTTTTCCAGTTCCATTCCTGTGATAATCGATCTGCCATTGACAGACCACATGTGAGCCTCACGGGGTCCACGGTTCAAGTGCGGTTTAAGGTCGGCTCAGCTCTTCAAACATCTCGGGCATCTCGGCGAGAACGACATTGCTACAACGGCGGTGTATACATTACGACATGTGTCGGGGGCCCCTACTCCCGGACTTCAGTCTTCCGCACTCTCGGAGGTCCCTACTCCCGGAGTTGACAGAATACTCGGAGATAAACGGACTCCGATGATGTAATTGTGTTGTGCTTACCGCCTATATAGCCCACGTATCACCTCTACTTAGAGGGGGGGATGTGGTGGCTCTCCCCCTCTAATTAAGCTCATTTAGGTGAGTTGCAGGTGCTGCCCTTAATTATTCCTTAGCTTGCACTAAATAACACATCAATGCGATGTCCAAGAACGCGCAGCCTTTCCGAATTGGATATCCAAAGACCAATTCAGGACATTTGACCGAGAGGTCGGAACTTGCCAGTGGTGCGGCACCGTCCACTTTAGAAACCCGCGAGTACCAATGGTATAGCATTGTCTGGCTCGTGGGCAACAGCGGATGCAGTACTGTACTATTTCGACCAAGTGTTCAAGTGATGTGTGCCGCGGGCCTCTGAACTGAACACTTTTGGTACCGGTGACGGTGTTATTCGCTTTTATGACCCAAATAGGCTCAAAAAAGGCCAAAGAAATTGGTTCGGCATCCCTGGCCTGCCATTTATGGTAATTATTCATGAGATTTGTCAGAATGAACCCTACCTTAGGTGATGTGTGACATTGGCCGTCCAAATAATACAGTACGCGCTGTATGAGCAGAGTCAACCCGATTCTATGTGTATGCATTGGATGTGTATCTCACCACGACATCTGTGTTTGAGGATCAAGCGGGGCATGAGTATTCACTTACGGTGTTTACGGATGGGAGGCATAGCGTTGATTTTGATTCGGAGGAGCTGAAGATTGGGAGGGTGAAGACTGATCAGGAGTTTTACAGCCAGTTGCGGAGCTCAGGGTGCAGCCCAATATATATATATATTTTTTGGATGTTTTGGATATTTCAGCTCTACAGAGCTCAGTTCTTCACCAATTCCCTTGGAACTATGATCAATAGATTTGCCTTGCGACTCCAGAGGGAGTGACGTTCGAAAATACGTTAGAAGCGTGGGAATTGCCTTTTTCGGCAAATTTTGAGGCATCGTCTCCTATCTGCTCTAACATTAAATATACTGATCCGATTGACTTAGTTCTGGGATATATCATACTTACATGCATTACCTAGGATGTGTCGTGCCCAGATAAGGATTAAAATATCTTGTTCACATCTGGCATGGGACTTAAAACTGATTGAAATTGAATACTGTAAGGCTTTTGAATAATGAGGTATTTTGACAATATGGGCACAACACATCCTAGGTACTGGATGTAAGTATGATATATCAAAAAACCAAGTCAATCGGATCAGTACATTTAATGTTAGAGCAGATAGGAGATGCCTCAAAATTTGCCGAAAAAGGCAATTCCCACGCTTCTAACGTATTTTCGAATGTCACTCCCTCTGGAATTGCAAGGCAAATCTATTGATCATAGTTCCAAGGGAATCAGTGAAGAACTGAGCTCAGTAGAGCTGAAATATCCGAAACATCCAAAAAATATATATATATATTGGGCTGCACCCTAAGTTCCGCAACTGGCTGTAAATCAGTCTTGGAAGAACATATCAGTGGGTTGAATGAGCAGAATGGTTTTGGAATGACTGCTTACTTACAATTGGATAGCTCATAATGCATAAGATTTAGGCATCCACCGACTCGGTAGGCTGGCATTCTATGCAATTTCGTCTTGACACATTTCCAAGCCCGGAAATGTCCCATTTTGTCAACAATTTCATCGTTATTTTCACTCAAACTAAGCATCCGAGGCTGTAACACCTTTTATTCCCGATTTCAGGCAAGATTCGGGCATAATCCCGCCATTTTGCCCATTTTAGCTAACACTTACCATTTAAAGATGATTACATCATGTCCAGGCACCACCTAAAATTTCCTTCGAGGTGGTCAACAGTGTGTACAATTTCTGTGTCTACTCTGGAATACCGTCACATCCAATTTCAACACAGCCACCACCGCGTCAAAGACACAGCCACCATCACGCCAATAGCACCTATGTATATTCATTTATGTAATTAGGATCTTTCATCTATATAAGAATTGAACGTCGTTTGTCTCTGACAACACAACTTGGCTGGTGGGCCATTGGTGTCAGATAAATCGAGATAAACCGCTCCACGCGATGTCATCGCTCCACTGCACCATCGGAATGTTCAATTCTCCACCCAACTGTGGGATTGCTATTTATAAACTGCTGAGATGTTGAATACCTTCCTCTCCGACAGTCTGGGATCCCCCAAGAGCTCCCACTGATCAAAGGTACCATGAGGAGTTGAATGAAGGAAGCATCAGGGTTTCAATTTATGAGTAGCATTCGCGGAGGATGGGGACCAGAGGACTGTTAAGATGAAGGCGGCGATACATGGGGATTGAAGTTATGGCACGTCTCCGCCTGCTGTCATCGGTGTACGCCAGCAAAATGGACCAAGCTATTGTATGGGAGTCCGACGAGGGCCATGTGAAGTGATTGACCAGAGGACCTCCCGTTGCCATTGAAAAGCCGCAAGCGGTCCATTTAATGCGTTAGCGACGATATCTTCGCAGATCCCATCGGCGATCCGCTTCGTCGTAATCTTATCCTCCCTCAATCTCGTTGCAATACCCGTGCGCATCTGCCGTTGTCGATCCCCCACCTTGACTGACTCCCTCCAATATCAGTACTGGCACCGATCGCCCGCGTTACCTCGCAATCTTCTCCCAATCTTAAGCAACTCTGCATATCTCAACTATGAACCATAATCAGTAGGCCAGCCACGCCTGCGTCTCCCTGCTTGCTCTGCGTGCGTGCGTCGATCCCACGCATCCCTGTCGAGCGAGCTACAAGGAGCGAACGAGTGCGCGCCGATGCACGCGCTCATCGTGTGTGTGCGCCCTCTGCAGTGCGCGACGCCGCCCCCGCGTTGGATGACCGGGCCATTCAGCGCGCCCTACTCTATTCCAGACGGAGCTCATCGGTAGTGCCCGGAGGCCTCCTTGGGCCGTCTGATCGCGCTGTGCTCCGATTATTCGCGGTAGTTTGTCTGCCCTCCGTCGTTCACGACCAACTTCAATGTTGATTTGATTTGAATTCAGGTTATATGTCCGGCATCAGGCCCGCGCGGAATGCAACTGCACCACGCTGCAGGGTCCGCCTGCCCACCCGACCTCGTGAAGGGTGCGTGGACCCGCTTCTCCCTGTAAATTTAGGCGCCCTTAGGGGCCTTATCTACTAGTACGACCTATCAGGCTCAGCCGGTGCGCACATTCAGTACTAGTACAGGATGCCCCACGCCCCTCGCCCCCCGCGCATCGTCTCCTGTCGTCGTAGGCCTCCCGAAGAATTCGAATCTACCCCGCATCCCCCCGCCCAATGGCCAGTGGCCCCTCGGATCCAAGAACTCGGCGCAAGCTCGTCTTCAACCCCGGACCCGCAATGTCTTCGAAATAAGCACACTCTCTTCTTTAACCCCGGAACCGCGCGCGTGCGGGACCGATTCCCCTCAGGCCTCAAGCTTGACGCTTCGTGTCCTCGTCGAATTTGGCATCGATATCAAGATCTTCTGCGCTGCGCTCCACTGGACTCCTGGCGCGCGTGGGAGTAGTGACAGAAGGGTTTCGGGTTTCCTACGCGCTGCGATATGCAACATCACTCTTGCTGCCGCAGCGCGTCCCTCATTCCTCATTCCTCCCCAATTCCTCCCTAGGGAAAATCCACAGACGAACTCTTCCCCGGCAGACTCTGTCATCCCACCCCCGATTTCAGTTTCTCACTCCCGCTTTATTTCAGTTTCAGCGTATCAATCCGGAAGTGCGATGATACCCTAGTCTCAGTGATGATGTGCAGAAGAGAGTGGTTCCTGTCACGTTCGCTCACGTCACGTCACACTCCTGGGCACCCATGGAAAGAAGATACAGTTTGAAAACCGCTCTTGGGTCAACGATTGTACGATGAGAAGGGACACTCTGCGTCGATTCGGCGACTGCAGAACTTAAATATTTATCTACCCAATTAATTTAACTAAATAACCCGAGGAATCGTAGACAAGCAATACTGCTGCGCGGGTTCACTTTATTATTTGCGCGACGCTTAGAGCTGATCCGGAGTAAGCGCGTCATAGATCGGGCACAGTTGGTCCCATGCGGCTGAACAGGGAGGTGAGCTTCGCGTCCGCGGCGCAGACAGTTCACTTACGAGGGTGTGTCGATTGAGTGATGGTCGCGGTGTCTTCGGCGAATACGATAGCGAGACCAATTTCGAGATGGAAATCGATGTGGCTGTTGGGATAGAGTCAGGGAAAGCGAAGCCAACTATCTGGGATATGGGATTTACCAGTGAAGGAACCATGGGCCGGCGTTGTCGGTGACAAAGCGGATGGTAGTGTTATCGCTGGGACGAATGAGTAAAGGACGGAAAAAACGAACTTGAACCAACATACGTGGTAAGCGGGCCGGTGGAGACCACATCTCTGATCACCGGGTTGATGAAGTTGTACGACGCGTTTCCAGCACTCCGAATAACGTGGAAGTTGTGCTAGATGCATTGATGTTAATCTCTGTCCTATTCGAATCAAAGAAGAAAACATACGCCGTGCAAGTGGAAGGGGTGGGGAGCACCAATGGTACCTCCGGGAATAGATATCTAGAGAATCGGTGAGCCGCGATGGAAAAAATGAATGTGTGCATACGTACTTCGATAACCTTGTTGGGCGGGAGGGTATAAACACTCCCAGCGGGCAGGAGGTCCGTCGCGGACTGGGCGCCGCTCAGAATCTGCAGGAGCACAGGGGCAGTAGGGGGGATGAATGTCTAACAACGAAGGACACGATAAATGATTATGCCTGGAGATGACGAAAATCAATACATACAGCCCCGTTAATCGAGAACGTGAAGCTGGTGAAATCGAAAGCGATGTTCAAGTCTAATAATCGATGGAATGAGTAATTGCAACGCGACGGCAAGGGTGCAGACGTACTTAACGTGACGTCGGCGCCGCCGGGAATCGGGAGACCGGGCACGGGGGGCTCGCCGATCGCGGGGTGCAGGTTCGTCTCCACAAGCGGGATGACGGACGTCGAGACAGGAGTAGCCGGGTCCTGGACGGGCGCGCCAACATAGCGGAGAATCGCGGAGTTGATGCCGTTGTCGAACCCGGCGGTACCACCGTTGGCAACGGTGCGGATCCAGTAGTTGTCCACAGGCTTGTCCGCCGTGAGGATGAAGGAGTACCGCTGGCCGGCAACTTAACGTATATTAGTTGGGGTTGTGTTGGAGAGGTTGGAAACGCACAGATCTGGATGGAATCAACGAGAAGGGGAAGATGGTTGACACTGTCGACCTCGATGATGGTCATCGTGTGGTTGTCAATGCTGAAAATGAAGTTGGGGTCGCAAGAGAGCGAGACAAGGCGGAATCTATGCGAATTACGGGTCAGTTATTGAGCGACATCGATGAGCAGCATTCCCACCTGTAACGTTTCCCGGCGGTCACACTGATTACGGCCAACTGGGATGTTGGCTGACGAAATGCAAGTGAGGATCAAGGAGAACATATAATTAATCAGACGGGGCGTACCCCTCCGGCATAGCGGCCTTGACAAATGTAAGCGCAATTCGACAGATATGGGAAATTAAACACACCAAGTCCGTTAATGAGTGTCGAGATGAGAGTCTACGCGGATATGTTGAACTTTGATATCCTTTAAAGCGAATTTGTGCTCAACTCACCGGGATAGGGCCAAGAGACTGAGCGGGGCCATGGTACCTGGTGGTCCGGTAAGCAACGAAAATATACCGCGGATAAGGAAATGCTGTACCAATCCGCAAGGGTGATCACCGTCGTGTCTGTTCACCGTTGAATAAAGGACATCAAGAGATACCGTGGGGCCTTGACATACCATCATCGATATCTACAGATAGTAAATTAGAACTCGGCACAGCCACGCTGAAGATAGACTGTTACTCACCATAAAGGGCAAGATTCGGGTCTAGCGGGTCGTATACTAAGCGAGGCGTCTTTAGGAGGCGCCCCCTGAAATCATCCTAAAGGAATAATACGCACCGACCATCGCTCCGCGGAGCCCGTCACAGTATTGGGTCGCTGCTACAGTTTTAATATCTCTGGCACCGAGAAGCAACGAGGAACACCGCGTACAAAGATGGCTGTGGTACCAGAAGGTCCCGCTTTGTTGCGCGGTGGGGAAAGTGTAGAGGAAAGAGTGGTTCGCGGCGATAGGGCACTGGTTGACAAACGAAGGACTACGCAAAGAACAATTAGCTAACGTGCGCATGAATGCCCGAATGTTCACGCACCCGTCCGCCCAGCTGTTGTTCTTTTGAAAGAAACCGTGCCAGTGCTGTGCGCTTCCTGTGAGGACGAGAAGTATAGACGCTCCGGGAAATGCTCACGATACTGGTGCTCCGCAACATAGTATTGTCGGTGAGACCGTCGATGACGTTCAGGCTAAAGGTGTCACCCTAGAAGTGGATCAGTCACGTCGTGAGTGAAGACGGCGCGCGCAAACCTTGTTGGCGCGAATAGTAGGCCCGGGAACAAGTCCGTTGGCGAGGACGGCTCTGAATTAATGGGTTGAGTATTGAGAATGGATTCCGCGAGAGGTTCATACGAGCGAGTGAAGCCATCGGGCGCCACGTTTCCGTTGATGATGTTCTAGTGTCATACGTTAAAGACGCGCAGCAACGACGACGAGCAGGCGTACGATGTCGGCGGTGGGGCCAATCATGACCGCCCCAGCACAACCAGCCAGGCAAAGGGAGAGCAAAGCAGTGAAAACCATTTTTGGACAAAGACCGTCCGAGGTGGATGGTGTTCTCATTGCCCCTGAGGGTTTTATGCCCCAGGCGTAGTCGCTTTAGGAAATTCTTGGGAAATGAAGCGGAGAACGCGTCCATGCTGCCGATGTCCTCGCGCAAGGAGAAATCAAGAATCCAGGGGGCAGATCAAAGATGCTTCGAACTTTGCGAAACGCGTGGGGACATGTGGATCAATCCCACGATTGTCCGCAGGGTGACATCCCCGCACAGCAATCTGAGGTAGGTAGGTAGGTAGGTAGCATTACACGGCACGGTCCAACTCATGAACGCCGGTTTCCAGGAAGTATCCCGGTGTACACGCACTAATTACACCATCGTCCCTGGGCCCTCCTGCACTCAATCAGACGAGCTCGCGGTCGCAGCCGTCGGTCGAAACGTCTAGCTCGCCGCCGTAGATCCAAAAGACTACAAGAAGGCAAAATAAGGTTAGCACATCAACACGGGTTAGCCTCTCGAACTCAACCGGAACACGGGAACGGCGTAGAATATTTCCAGGACTTCAAAGGCATACTTGGCAACCAGTGCGATGGTAGATCTCGGGAGAATGATGGCTTTGAGGAACTCCGTATTGGAAAGTTCGGCCATCTCGCTCTGTAGGTCTGGCAGATCAGAGGAGAGTTTCATCAGAAACTTAGCTCGTAATTCAACCAGCGGGTCCGAGGACTCGCAGGTAATTAAAGTGAGGAAAACGGCCAATCAGAGAGTATCACAGATGGGGACAGGTCCGGATCTGCAAGTTATAAGTAATACAAAAAGCGGCAAGGAATGTCCTCAGCTCCTAAACGCCCCAATGCTCTTCAAATCCGTTCTTTCCGCTGCCGCCCTCTTCTTTGCCGGTGTCGCTGTGGGTCCCTGTCTCTCTTGCACTGAGGCTCCGAGCTAACTCGTAACAGGCCCAGGGCCTTGCCGAGGTCGAGCACAAGCCTGTGTTCACGGCTACCAGAGTATATAACACCGCCACCGACATCGCGCCTTTCATCGTCAAAGCGACGACCACCTTCACTTGGACGTGAGTTCTGCCAAATTGCTGCCTTTTCATACGCTGACATAGTGCCTCCCAGAGCAAGCTCCAGCACCATAGTCGCTAAGCCCACTGGCCCAGGTCTCTAAATAACCAGTTAGCAGACGTCCAGATGGATCGAAGTAGAACAGCTATGGGGTAGACCGCACATACCATACCTCGTAGTTTCTTGTGGCATAATCAAACATTGGGATTGCATTCTATTCAACAGAGCGAATGAAAGTAACGCAGTGCGCCTTAACGAGGTTCTGAATCCAGCGAGGCAAATTTCTAAATATAGCTGATTCATCAATTTGACGTTTCTCAACCAAAGCCGACCGCCACAATACAGGGCTCGTTCCCAGACTTCCGGAGTTAGAATGTCCGAGAGCAGAGTTGGATATTTCCTCTCGGGCATCGTTTACCGAGCAGGGGATATTACGAGATATTATTGCAAACTTCCGGTAGTATTCGACAATGTCTTAGCTGATGGTCGGGCAGATTGTCTAGTTGCGGGCTCTGTTATGTTAATGTACGTCCTGGGGTACGCGATGCGAGGCCTTCAAGCGATGATTATCGCACGAATATGACGCACGCGGCCGAAATCTTTAATCGATATTGTCGGGATAGGTCGGGACCAATATAGGGTCCGCTGTGGAAGTGCGACTCGCCCCGCTCGTCGCCTTCGCGCTTCGGGCCGGTTGCACGTGCCAACCAAACAAATCAACACAGCGCGTCCATTTTCCATTTTATTCATCCATCCTGTACATCTTGCTGATTTTATTCTTGAGAATATTTCCTTCACTCTCCACACGGCTCAGTTCGTTTGCAGCTGCGCGCCCAAGTTCCATCGCTTTGCACTGCCAAGTTACACAATTGCTATTTTGTTGTACATCACACGCTTCGGCGCTCAAACACGGTCAGGATCAGCATTATATTACTTACAGCTTTTTAGTATTTTTCCCTACTTCCTCTCCACCCTCTCGTATACCCACCTCTTCGTAGCAATCCCGATGCGAACTTCACCTCCAACGCCGCTGCTCACTCGGATCACGCCGGGGATAGACTCCGAGATGGCTTGGGCACCCATCCTCGACGCTGAGCCGGGCAGTGTTTGTCTCCCTCTCCGTATTTCCATGTGCCCCGGTGTGCAGTGTGCTGAGGGAGTGGCCGAGCGGAGGGGTTTACCATGGCCTTTCTTACGTACATCGCTGTCTCATTATTTTCGCACATTTCGGTTGCGGGCTCCGGTGTCCTACGAGAACGGGAGCAGCCGTCCCTTTATGTAATTATTCCACGCCTGTCCATCGTACCACCACCACCCCAATCGACCTCCCTTGACTCTGAACCCCGCGCGTGCCGAGTTTCTCACTCAGATTGAGCTAAGTTTTCCCTTATTCTTCTGTACTGATTCTTCTATCTTGAGGCCCTTTCTCGTGATCACGCCAGGGAGGCAGCGCCTGTACGACTCGGCGCCGCCACCGGCACGACCTGGACACACCCTCGGTCCCCCTCAGGACCAACCTTTTCTTCTTCACCGCCATCCAGGGGCTCTCGACAGCATCATTAGGGGTAGTCAGAGTAGTCGGTTTTGAGGCGGTTTTGACGGTCGGTTTAAAAAAGGTTCTGATTTATTTATCATGGGATATTTGCAGAACAGTCTCAATTTGCAGAACCCCCTCCAGAGGCGGTTCTGAAGGCGGTTCTGCAAAGGGTTTGGAGCCGGTTCTCCCGTATCGCAAATTTATCTGAAAAGCTAACAAAATCAAGAACCGAAAACCGTAACCGCCGTAAAACCGTCTCCGAAAATAGGTTGGTCAAAACTCAGATCGGTTATCACACGGTTATGATGCAAAACATTTTTGAAAACCACCTCAGAACCGACTGTCAAAACCGACCCAGAACTGCCCGAAAACCGCTACTCTGACTGCCCCTATTTTCCACCAATTAATCTTTTTTTGACTCAATATTCAGGGTTGTGAAAGGACCTTGCGAAGTTAGTTGAATATGCGCGAAAAAGACGCGCGTGATCTCGGCTCCGAAACAATTGACACTAACTGCCACTCTGGGCCGCTCCCACGTCAAACCACGGCATTTTCGCAGCTCAGCTGCGCTGCTGCCAGTAACTACTTGCGAATAATAATATAGTAAGTAGATCTTCCAGAAACCTACGCCCCTTCCTCACGCAACGGAGTTCCCCGGGCGTCAACCCACAGGCACAGACCAGACGATGCATGAGCAGCGACCGAATCCCGACAGTGATCATCGCGCCCGCTCATCTCCGGCGAAAAGATATGAGCCGTCATGCAGGTTCGCGTGATGGATGGCAGCGGATATGGTAGACATGAGGCAAATCCCCAACCTCGGTGGGTGTGCCCAGATTAGTTGACCTATGCGCTTGGGGAGGTAAATCCTAAATTGGGTGCCTGTGAGCTAATGGAAACGCTTTGTTTTACCAGTATTGAATTTATCGGTAAAATCAGGTGTGCCGTCTCGGATTTTGGGTGGGTGCGCCGTGTTCATGCTGAAACTCAGGGATGCATAGCCGGTGGTGGTGTTTGCAGGATTATATTGAGCAATACAACGCACATTACGCATCTGACATTGGCATCAGGCCGTCGGCTCAGGGTAAGTATGCATGTAGGAAGATTACATGGCCAATCTGACTCAGCTACCTCCGCCTGCATTTTACTTAGTAAAGTGCCTTATGATGCACTAAGCGGCTAAGCGGATGTCAAGCGGAGGTACTCTCAAATGACGTCGGATAAGGTGGCCGAGTGGGAGTAAATCATCTTCTAGTCCTCACGGAGCCTCACGGATGGAGCCATTGCGCTGAGTTCAGCTTCTGGAAAGAGGGGCACAAAATCTTCCGCTCGGATAACGGCCCGGTAGGACCTTCATCGTCTATGCTATGCCACGGAATTCCAACGGAATTTAATTGTTGGTGGACAGCGCTCCACTTGAACGCGAGATCGACATCCGAAAATTACGCGGATGCAATTCAACATTCCCCCGACGTCCGGCTGTCTACCTCAGGTAACAGATTCCACAGTACGCCAAGGTATGGCGGTTTACAATTGAACATCCCCTAGCGCGGCATGCTGCTTCCTGCTTCGGGCCCAACGAGCGTGAGGCTGACTGGCTGAATGGTCCGGAGGTATCTATCACCTGTCGAGTCTAAATGTTAGTCTATCTGATTCCTCGCTCGGCCCGCTTTCCACCGCATCCGATCACTAAGTTACGGCCAGGAACGGAGGGACTGCGGGCACCCCGAATCTGACGTCCCTGGGAACTGCATTCTGCAGATGCTCTCGAGAATCTCAAACGGGGGATGTGCAAGCGATCATCGGCGAAGAACCTCTAGGCACGCCTTCGGTGAACGTCACTGGCCTTGGGTTATACTATTACCACTGAACGGAGCCGAAATGCCAGCATGGCCATCACAGAGAACAAGAAACAAGATTGATTCGAAGTTGTCGGCGGAGGCAATAATTACATATTCATAGACGGTAGATTTCTAGATGGGCCATTCGAGCGTGGGTTATGTACTCTGGATCAAGAGACCAAGTAAGCTCTGCTTCCCGGCCGTGACGGGCGCGCGAATCCAACTAAGCCCGGAGTTGGAAAACAGCGACCCATCTGGATTCTCGATGGTTCGCGGAAAGGTAGAACAACAGCGGCGGCCACCAATCTCCGTCCCAGCCGTGACGGTCGCGCGAATCTGCGGGCGCCGGGCGGTACAAGATGAAGAACTATCCGACTAACAGTTGTGTGGTGGCATTCCGGGTTACTTCCAACCGCGACCGTCGCGTGAATGCGTGAGTGATGGAATACGAAGACCGTTCCAAATGCTAAAGATACTCTCCTCTATGCCCTTGAGTGTCGCGCCATATCTGCAAGCGGTACCCGAATTCTGGAATCAAGGCGGTGTGCTGGCTATCACAGATCTATGGACACGTATTTTGCGAACTCGGATGGACTGATTAACCACCGCAGGTGGGATTTCGGCTGTGATTCAGGCTTACAGGCCGATCAGGGCATGAAGCGGGCAATTTTAGAACTAATCTGCTCACATACTATCGATGCCAGACAGACGCTGCCCCGAGATACTACTTGGGGGTGAAGGCCGAGGCAATGCCCGGCAAAACTCATACTTATGTAATTTCTTTTTAGTTGTTTGTATTTCAGCGAAAGTCAATGTTGGAATTGCACTTTACATGCCAGTTGTTAGTTCATGTGACTCACGCTCGAAAGAACCACCTTGGGTTTCTGCCAATGGTTAGGCTCTGTATAGCCTACAGGACAATCGCTAATGGAGGCATATGCGGATATATGCGTGTGAACCCTTTTTAACGTATGATTCAACATGGTTTGAGTACTAGGTTGTCCCCTTTTCATTTGTGTTTGTGCTGCACCTTATCTTTTCGCACCAAAAATGCTGCTCCGAAGAAGCGAAGAGTTTGTGTTGATACAAAGGAGAACATAGATCTGAATCCTGAATGTCAGAATCGGAACTTGAAGTGGGAAACACTTGACTTAGTGTACACTAGACCTGTTTCAATTTTTTTCTCTCCCCCTTGTTCTTTCTCCACGGATGAATTCGGCCAAAATAGGTTACTATTTATCCTACGGGAATCAACCTATGGTGATGCACTTTTCAACCTAACCCCAGTCAAAATCTAGTAATGCTCAACTGCAGCCTACCCCTTGTTGAACTTTAGGTTGAATTTTATCCTAACTGGCCACACAAGAGACAAGATGATATAAAGGTGAAGGGCTTGTAGACCACAGAGTGATTCCGACAGAGTGGCCAGGGGAAGAAGACAGTACTATCCCCCCCGTCAGTCCGGACAAACCTAGAGCTCGGACAAATATTCATAACTCACTCCTTTCTTGCTATTTTTTCGAGATATCTTCACCCAAATACTCTCTAGAATGTGGACTACGATGTCAAATACAGTCTGGGTCGACACATACTGTCCTCCCTATTTGATATTTTCCATAAAGTGACAACTCTGGGATTTTCGGCATTCCATGTATCCCTGTGGTGCATTTGGGGGTGTAATTGACATCCAAGTGTTTGTTCTACGGTCTACATAATAATTCAGTGTCAATGCAAAATTTCAGGACCACCACTGCTCTGTAGCACCTGCAGTGCCTTGATCTCTCTGATTTAGACAGCCCCATCACACAAGCAAACAAGGATTTCTCGGCCATTACTCAACCATTTAACTTTTTTCAGGGCTCGTTATGCTCACAAGAGTCTGTATGGATATTCGGAGAGCATCTGTGGGGAATCTGAAATAGTGAACATTGATTAACCGATGAAAAGGGTTGGAGGCCAGCGAATGAGGGTACTTCGGACATTGTATGAACCAGATATAACTTTTGGGGCTGCTGCACTAAGTTTGAGGCTGGCAATCTTACTGCAACTGCGTTACCTAGAGCTCGGACAACAAGGGTAAACAGAAGTTTTGGCATTGTGCAACAAGGAATAATCGGTTTACGACAAATTTTTGATGTCATCAGGGGTAAAAGACAGCTAGGATCTCAACTGTGCACTTGAATTTCCCCCAAACTCCACACGAAAATTTATATTATGAATTTTTCATTAGGTGTCCGAGATCCCGGGTGGGGATAGTATGAAAAGGCTGAGGGTGGACAGGGTCGAACCCACGCTAAAGGTGGGCTGATTACATGAGCAAACACCGCCACTAAATCGTCACCAAATTTGAAGTCTTTTTATGCACTGCCACTATGCTCCCTTCAAGACAGCCGCTATATTTATTTGCACAGCCCCTAATTTCTTTACACGAATAAGCGGGGGCATGATGTGAAGAGGTGCGCAAAAACGTCATTTTCGATTAATTATCAATGATTACATAAGTACTCGTAATTGAGATGCTACAGCAGGGAATGTTGGGACTTCAGTCGTCAAATAGCGCTCATTCCCGCGATGGATGCCTAGTCGGGGGCTTTTCTCATTGCTGTGACTTCCTTCCTGTCATGACAGCATTGACATACAGCCCGAGAAGACGCCTCAACCCACGGACAGCGTGCACACCGCCGACCAGCACAGCAAACTGATCCCGCATTCAACAAACGAGGGGCAAACTTCCCTTATTTGTGAGAAGACTTGCACCTTGTGATTTTGCCATGAGAAGTTTAAGACCACTTGATCTTCTCAATCAACCCTGGGCACCAGAAGGAGCGATCAGATCTTGGTGAACGACAGGAACGCCATTAGTTATCTTTAGACCTGTGGCTTCTTGCCGCTTGACCTACAGCTACGTACAGCTTTTGGACAGCTTCGTTTTACTATTTAATCTGTACCCACGGGAGAACATCCTCAGTTATTTCCCCGATTCGAAGAGTTCCTGGTCGAGGTACGTCTTCTTTTGCTTAACCTTTCTTGGTCTCTTACTTACTTCCTGCCCTGGGTCTCTTTGTAACAGGTACTTCTAATATAGTTGTCGTTTACCCGAAGTGTGCGGCAGCCCTATTCTGCTAGCATGTCACTCTGAACTGAGGTACGCGTTGTGTTGTGCGATGTCAATGACCACTCAGCCGTCCGGTCAGACGCCTACCCCCGCGTACGGACTTTAGCTCCCCATCCATGTCCTTCTTCAAGAACTGCACTGATTTACACTTCGACGGCGGGAATTTCTACAACGTCGCAGGTCATGTACACCTACAAGCTAATCAGCTCTCAGTCCACGACCGTCCGGCTGTAGAAGAACCGCCTCGATTTGCCCGAGGTGGGCTAGTCAGGAGGCATCCCCGAGATGCCACTGCTGCGAGAGCCATCCCATACCGTTCGAGCGATTTCGTTAGTAATGTTGTCTCTATATTAATGGCGCATTCTCGTAGCATCTTCATCCAGAACTCGTAATTCCTCGGAGCACTCGCACTTGCGGGATCACCGAGACACCATAAGACAGAGGTCTTCGGGCGCCGGCTCATACGTCCATCCTTTGCGAACCTCCCCGATGGCGTCATTGGTCCCCCTTTATCACGGTTCAATCAGCAATCCTTCAAAAGACACGACAGAAGACCTTTCAAATTTGTATTATGATAATGCATGCAATTACACGCCTTCTGAGGCGGCAAAAATCCCCCGGGGAGGTGGGACATACATTACGACGGGAACTGTGAATCACATCCAACGGAACTATGAAACAGGTGCAGTAGATGAATGGCCGCATAAAACATTATTTTTACATACTCACAATTAAAGCAGGAATTCACCTTCTGCATCGTTCCGTCGCACTGGAGGCTCTATATGACTCTGCCGAGGGATTTCCCCAGCCCCGAATCCATCCCGGCACTCGCCAAAAGCTGCTCAACGAGTTGTGGGACATGGCAACGGAGCCTCTCGCAAGTTCGATGTCGGGGAGCGAAATTGTTTGGGTCCATGGACCCGCGGGAGCCGGCAAATCTGCGGTCATGCAGACGCTCTGCAAACAACTACAACAGGCTGGCCGTCTGGGCGGTAGCTTCTTTTTCAAACGGGACCATCCAATTCGGGCTAGCGCAAAAGCACTATTCGCGACGCTTGCGTACCAGCTGGCGCTGTAC
Source organism: Mycena latifolia (assembly GCA_029289555.1). Classification (NCBI taxonomy): domain Eukaryota; kingdom Fungi; phylum Basidiomycota; class Agaricomycetes; order Agaricales; family Mycenaceae; genus Mycena; species Mycena latifolia. The sequence continues at coordinate 421,861 of JARJLE010000020.1, forward strand.
ATTCCCGATCTAAAAATCGGCATCTCGCAGAAGGTAGAAGAGGACCCCTCTGTGATTGGCCGCTGTATTGGTGTCCAACTCAAACAGCTTATTGTTGAGCCGTGTCTGTCGCTCAAGGCGTGGACACATCCTGTGATCATTGCCATCGACGGTCTCGATGAATGCGAGGGCCAGGATGTTCAAGAGGAAATCTTGCGAGTGCTTGATGAATCCTTTCGTGAGGACCACCCCCCTATTCGGATCTTCATTGCAAGCAGGCCGGAGCCCCATATTAGAGAGGCATTGCAAGCCTGTGGCCGTTGGACGTCACATGTCGACGTGAAGCAATCATTCACAGATGTCAGGAACTACCTCCAAACCGAATTTGCACGAATTAGTTCCGAACACGAAACCATGAACGCCGTTTCCGGATCCTGGCCCACATCTGAAGCTCTCCGCCAATTGGTCTCCAATTCCTCCGGGTTCTTCATCTATCCGACAATGATCATAAAGTTTGTGGACGATCGGAACTTTCGCCCCCAGCAGCAGCTGCAGCGTGTCCACAAAATGCGCGGCCACAAATCCCTTGCCCAGGCTCGGACACCATTGCACGCGCTAGACAGCGTATACACACAAATCCTTGCTGGGATTACTCCCCAGCCCCAGCTCCTCACAATCCTGGCCGCAATACTATCGTTCAACGTCCTTTCCATCACCCACCTGGAACAGGTGCTCAAACTCCGGCCGGGTGACATTCGATTGGCGCTGCGTGGCCTGCATGCAGTCCTCGATGTTCCACCCAAAAGCGATCCGCGTAGCCGCATCGGTGTGCACCATGCATCCTTTCTTGATTTCCTCGACGATCCCACCCGCGCGGGACAATTTTATGTTGGGGGTCCAGAGCACCTGTTGGCTATCGCCCGCGGCATCCTTAGGGCGCTTTCGTCAGTCAGTCCTGTGGGACATGTGGCTTGGTTCGTAGTCGTCTCATCCACGTGATGAAATCCCCTGAATGTGGTTCGCCATACCTAGGTCTCAGGCCCTTCGCATGAATGGGATCTCGTACATCACTTCGAAAATTCCACCGTCCCAAGGTGTTGATCTGATTTCCCTGCTTCAACAAATCAACCCCGATTTCCTGTTTTACGACGGAAGCAGTAAGGTAATCCAGAACACCACAAGCAATATCGTGAAATGGTTGAAAGTAAGGATTGTCTCCCTGTCTGAGCGTTAGCCTTCGTATTTATGCAAGCGTCTTCCTTCAGAAAATCCAACCCGAACCTAAAAATTTACTGCAGTTCTGGAACGGATACATGTCGGAGGAGGAACTCCGTACAACGATTCCTGATTCACCGATGCCCATCTCCCTGTGCATCTCGGACTGGTCATCATCTGGCGACTTGGCTCGGTGTTGCCTCCATATCATGCGGTTCATCGGTACAGCAACACCGCCTTTACATTTCTGGTAACCCTCCCATTCTAAACCAAACGTATTTGGATGTAGCTAACACTTGTCTAGGCAGGTCGATCTGGAATGGGGACGCCATGTGCGCGCCTCCCCGTCGGAACTCCTGCACGAAATTAGCGAATTCGTACCGCCTTTCCATCTCGATTGGCCATATGTTCTTGCCCCCGTTGAGTTTCACGATGTGGTGCAGTGGCTTAAGGTGTGTCGATGATATATCTTTGCACTCCGATCCCGATTAAAGGGCTGCACCTAGGCACATCCTGGCTGTACACCTGAATTGCTTGGACTGTGGGAAGGTTATTTACAAATGAGTAGGGAGTTGTTCAGTAAACACGCCTACGGGCTGAATCTCGAGGAACGGTGGAAAAAGAGGCAACCGATGGAGGCGGAGGAAGAGGATATATTACCCTGGTGGTAACCGAAAATGAGGGTGCGGGGTATTATACTTAGACCTACTTATGTTGGTCGAATTCTTGTATTAGAGTAGGTTACCTCCAGCGTTGTCATCTAGCTTTATTTGTGTTAATTTAGGATTCTCGATGTAACCCTAGTTGGAGATTTCCTTGCAGGGATGCTCTGCCCGCTGCGAAGCATCAATTTTCTTCAACTGCGGCTCCTCGGATATAAAGGTGACCATTTCGTTCACCACCCTACCCGATGCAATGTTCGGCTGTTTCATTCCGTCCCTCCTCCGTCTGGAATTACTTGATTCTGTGCATCCTCACCAGCGTATCGCTCTAGCACTCCTCAAGCCTCCGTGCCATAGCGCTACTCGCTTCAACCGGGCATGATCTCTCATTTATTTCTGGCTCTTTCTCCTGCTGGCTGCAGCAATTTTGTTGGAATGAACTTCGATGTGTTGCGTTCTCCGAACGCTGAAGCAGTAATGAAATGTCCCAGACGAAGGTACATTGTCTACCCCGGGTTGTTATCAACACATGTCCTCTGCAGTGATACTCCGATTCAAGGACGCAGCCGATCCAGATCCAGATACCGGAGAAAGATGAGTTCGAGGGCAGGACTTCTACCGCCCCCAATTTCCCAAAGACCACTCAAGTGACGGCGCGCGCCAAGCAGCGTGAACGCCCCACATCGGAGAAGCCCCACTGGCGCGGGTAGGCAGGAGGAACGACGGCCCAGGGAGGGAATATAGCCTAGATGATCACACATCCGGAGCGGTAAATCAGGAGTCAGACAAGAAGATAAGACGAGATGAGATGAGGGTGTTGTTCGCCGAGGAAGAGGCATATGCGTATTTCCCTGGGGAGGGGAGGAATATTAATCAGGGGAACGGAGTAATGAACAGTTTGCATGCGAGCTGCGGACGTGGAGACGGAGACGTATCGTGGGACACGCAGCAGCAGGGGAGAAGGAGCGGCGGCGGGCGAGGAAGATACTCGGACCGCGGCGGTGTAAATAGTAATCGGTGTCGAAAATCGACGCGGCGCGGTATAGCATCTAGGAGACATCGAAGCCGAATTCGAAGCCGCAGGAGGACGAGGGTCGTTAGCCAGAGCGGTGAGAGAGATCGGTTCCGGGTTTCAAGAAGGGAGTGCCCTTAGCGCTTGATATGAGGTCTTGAAGATTAATCCGACTCCACCACCTTCTTCGCGAGTTCATACCTTGTGATCACGAGCGCGGTCTGGTGCGTGGGATAAGGATAGGATAGGATGTGGTGGAGCTCGTACACGGGGCTGACGTGGAAATGCAACTCCCGGGATGGCCTCCGTGCGCACCGGCTGTGGGGTACGTCCTATCGTGAAACGCCGTGCATTTCAAGCGCCTTGAACACCAGCCGTGATTGTATCGCCTTGCTCCCTGCTTCGTGGATTCTGTCTGCAGCGTCGAGCACTTGCTATCCTGCTCCGAACTTTCAATTTCGCTGGGGTCTGTGAACTGGCTGCTCATCTCGATGCAACCGTGCGGGTGGGGATATTAATCCAGATGCTGCCTCGTGTAAGCTGAGGTAACTCCACGCTAGTCTGGCGTAAGGAGTCTTACCCAAGCACCGGCGCAGCGGAAAGGCTTGCCTCATGGATTCGGGCGGGGACCTCCGAGACTATAACCGTATAACGCCTGGAGGCTCATGGATTGTACTGCTCTCCGATGTATTTCTCGCTAACCGGCAGGACGAATGGTCCGTGGGCAAGGCACTGCTGTCCCCGGGCATACACCCATCCCGCTCACGAACGCGAGGCCTGCGACCGATCTATATGCCTGGAATACCTCGCTCCTTGTGCACATCCTGAAGAGCGCGAGGCCCCTTGTCAACGCTCCACAACGGTGCGTATCTCTCTGAGAAACCCACGTACCACCGGCCGTGAAGTAGGAATTTCACCCGCGCAAAATGATCTTATTCCAGATGGCAGCCACCACGCAAGAGCATCCATCACTCACCAAGTGGCATGTTCCTTGCAGTCTCATCAAACGCCGTTTTCTGGCCTGTTTCTGTATACTCAGGCTGTAGACCACCATTTGCTTAGTATCCTGGACTGACGCCTCCGATGTGAGGGTGCAGGAATACATCCTTGGTGTACGCGCGCGAACCTTCCGGCGCAGATGGAATTTGGGACTTCGGCAGACAAAACGATATCTTTGTTCAATGTCATTTTTCAGAGGTTCACGAGTTGGATAAACTAGGACGGCTCTAGGGACTGGCTGAGTGCAATTATTGTACGCTGTCCAACTTCTCCCCAATGATGGTGCCTAGCCATCTCATTAATATTATTCTGAGTGCCCAGAAGACGATTTCGATACCTAACGAGGGAGACCAGGTGCTCGTTTTCGTTTAGGTATGCATCGACTACTTCTTCTATCATGGAGCTGACTAGGAGCTCAGTTGCAGCTGCCCGTACCACAGAGACCGGTGACGCAAGGTGTTCGACGACCTGATCTAACGCTGTCGCCGTTACGGCGGCCTCTGCGCCTTCTGGCGACTTTGGCGATGCCGGAAAGCCTACCAAATGCGTCTATAACGACCCAATCGTCGCTATCACTAACCCGAGCTGAATACCCGCACAACGGTGAAAACACAAAGAAAAGCTTGCCTCAACAGTCCCAAGTGGCTTGCATGGAGTAATTGCAAGGACCGCTGCTGCAGTGGATTCGTAAGCTTGAAGTCGGTGTAGTAACGTGCACGCTGCTCCCTGAATGCCAGGAGCATGCGAGACAACCCCTTCTGCGAGATGGTCTCGGACATTTGCCGCAACGACAGCCTCTGCGCCGTCCCGGGAGTTGGCGATACTGCAAAGGGCGTGGAATGCCTCGGCAGCAACATCATTGTCGCTAAAATGTACCTTTTTTTTCTTTTTTTCTTTTTTTTCTTTTTTGGTGGTACATTATGCAGGAGCAACTAACAATTCGTTAGCCCGCCTGCTTTTAAAGTTTGGAATGTTAATCCCATAGAGAGTGGCTTCCACCACCCAGAGAAATGCTTTCCGCACGCCCGAGGGCAGTGTCGGACTCCGCGTCCAGTGTTCGCCCTAAGGCCTAAGGCCTTAACTCGCTTAAGGCTCATGAAGGTCTTAAGTTAAGCCTTAAAGATTTTGAGATTTTCTTCGAGGCCTTAAGGAAGCCTTAAGACTTCGGCCCGAAGTGTTTGTCTGTCGGAATTGGCCGGAATCAGACACCATCTGCGTGTTATTTTCCATCGTTTCCTTTCAGCTTCAAGTTTGTCACTTGGTTCTCAGATTGGCTCGGAGGCGTACTCCCATTGCCCTCATCTCGGAAAACTCCGAGAACTATGCATTGGCCCTGGTGAAGACGATTCAGTCGCGCCTTCCGATGTCCGTCTCGCAGCCACACCAAAAATAAATGTATCCCGCATCACAGAGGGAAAAAAGATGGATGTCCCGCAGGTAGCAGCACTGCCAGGTCTCGGGAGGTTCAAGACTGATGTTGGGTTCTATCTGTTGGAGCCAAATAACGGGAATGGTGGCACAAAGATGACGGAGACGGAGGGGGAAACCATAGTACAGGACGAACGGGCAGTAGGCCCGGGGAATAGCCTGAGGCAGTTTGGGGGCGTGGGAAATGGAGGTTAAGGCCTTAAATTGATAGCATAATTTAAGCCTTAGCCCTTAATAAGCCTTCAGGATTTTCAAAACTGCATTTATGGCCTTAAGGGCGAAACTGTCCGCGTCACCCGATTCCTCGGCTGTTATGTCGCCGGGACGGGGTCCTCAGTGGGAATGCGTGGCTAGCCACTAAAACTCTGGGTTCACGCAACCTACGAAGCGCGGATAGTCCATGGATGAATTTCGTGCGAGCAACAGGTCATGTGTTCGATTCCCGTAGGCAACAAAACATTTTCCCTATCCTTCTTTCTCTTCTCTTCCCTGTTTGAGCTGCTAGCACCCCAATACTCGGCATATAGTTTATTTTGGTCCTCATTTTGGCATGTTCTGTGCCTCGCATCAGCACGGACAAATCCAGAGCTCCACAAATACCTCATTTCTTGGTCTTTTCTCAAGATCTCTTCACCTAAATGCTTTTAATGCGAACTACAACCTCAGATATGTTTTAGTGGACATAGGGCCTACACAAGAGATCCCGTTAAATGAGCTCCGACAGCTCTAAAGAATCCGAACTTGCCGACAGACAGAATGAGCCGAGCCGGAATTTGCCGAACTCCTGACGAGCCTGCCGATCCGAAGTTCCGAACCGAAGAACTCGCCCGCTTGATAGTAAGAAATCAAGTCCCCGCAACTGAACTAAACCATCCAACCCCCAAACTTGCCTCCTTTGCATCTAACTTCTAGGTATCCAACTTAACACTGGTTAATCCGTTTTGATGATTTCCTTCCTCATTTTGTTGAATCTGAGCTCGGGTTGAACCGCCATCCCAACTACGCGTACGGCTTATCATTCAAATCTGACACCGGAACTATTAGTATACTATAGTTATTCAGCTCATGGTGCATTGTCACATTAGTCCCAATGTACTTCCTCAACTCTGATCTTACAGACTCAAAGGCTCCCAAGTCACAAATCACTCTCTTATTCGTGGTAAGTATGCACGGTCAGCATCAGCTCTTATTCTATAAATATTGTCTAACTTGACACCAGAATGTTAATGAGATTGAGTTGGAAACGGTGCACTTTACATAGCGCACGGTGCATCACGTACTTCATGTCTTTGCCGTACTTTGTTTGCTGACTTGCTCCATCATAGATTTACGGTGCCAATGTAAAAGCTGCCGCCTTCCCAACCCTCGCTGACCTGTTCGTGGAAAGATGAGATTTGAACCATTGAAGCAGAGCTGTCTGATTTTGTTTGTTTAGGCACTTCGAAGTGTGTTGATTCAAATCGCAGTGTTTTTTTTCGAGTTTTATTGACCACCAATTTCATTAGACTCCATTAATGTCGAGTCTATGCAACTGGCCTCAGGCCAGGATTGTCTTTCATTAGTATGTGTGTGTCTGCTTCAATTGGTTGCTTAAATTCCGGACTGACTTCGTTTCTCTAGGCTCTGACTGCATAACCTTCAAGACCGAAACAATGACCATGCCCAGTCAGTTTCATTCAAGGAAAGATTTCATATTAACCACAGCTCTAAATTATTGACTTGTACTTTTCAATGCAAGTTGAACTTAGTGTGAATAGAATTCACACCATACTGCCTGTCCAGGTCAAACCAATTATACTGACTTTGCCCCGGGGCTCAGGCTCTAGCTGAATCAATACCTCGATTACCCGAGCCAGATTCAACTTAGAAGTCCGAGTGCAGTTCAAGCGTAGTAAGTGTATCGATTTAAGAAGTTAACTCAAGTACTTACCTATCGATTAGACTCAGTTCAATGTTGCACTTGTAACTCATACACAGTTACTTCGATCCAAGGCAAGGTTTTGTCTTGACCCTCAGTTCAAGTTCAATTTAGCTCAGCGAGTATTCTGGAATCAACTGATGATACGCCGGCTTCGGGTCTAACAGCGTGAGCTGAACAAACAAGTGAACAACAACACACTCCAAGAGGTGGGAGTGGTAGACGTGGGTGTGCGAGGTGGTCCAAAATGTCCCAATGCCAACCAGGTAAATGTGAGTGGAGCAGCTCCGGCGATGGGCTAAAGCGTGGGCGCAAACGGTGCGCAGCGAGGATCGAAGACGACGGGGAACTCGAGGCTAATACAAATGTCGATGGTCTAGGGTCGAAGGATGCGTGGGCTAATACGACCGGTGGGCAAATATCTACGAAGGGCAAAGACAGTGATCGAGGGTGTGACTAATAATACGAGGACGTGGGCGATACGCAGCGAAGCGATCCGCTGAGCTAAGACGACTGACGAGGGACTACTGTGAGATGTATTGAAGGGGGTGCAAGTCACTGGTGTACATGGTAAACTACGGGGCCTTTTAGGAAATGGGTGGGAAAATACAAGTCTACAAATGGAAAAAGCACGCGCGCCTCGGACGGTATCCGAGCTATGAAGATCCTTGTAAGCTCCGATGACTAGTTCCGTCTTCCGAGATCCAGCGGAACTACCTAAAATGGAAATCACGGAGCCCGTGTGAACGCCTCGGACGGTATCCGAGCTACGAAGATCCTTGTAAGCTCCTATGACTAGTTCCGAGATGGAACCTTGCTGTCTCAGAACCTCCGCTTCTGGGGGTAGGGAGCTCTGGTGCACATCACTGAGCCCTTTAACTTACCAGTTTAAGTTCAGTTCAAGCTTTGGAAGTTGGTTGCATTCAAGAGTAGACCGGAATACTGATCTATCTTTCAGAATAGTACATTTACACTGGGGGCAAAGACCGAGGCGCCTGACCGCCAAGTGCGACCTACGCATGTGGTCGGCACTTGTCTTTGATCATTTGATCAAATAACGACTTGAATCAACTTACATACAAAAAATGCATAATTTGATTTTATAGTAATTTGTGTGATCTTTCACTGCACACATGAGGAAAACAATACATTTGTCTTTGACATCTAATGTCTTTGAAATACTCTTTGACAGTCGATCTGCGTAGAACCACCTCGCCCATCCTTGGCCTCCGGAATCGGCCCCGGATGTACCATTATTGGACCTATGCCTTGTCCTTTCCCTCATGCTCACTTCCTCGCCGCAAAGCGGTCAAGATCGAGGTGAGGTCAGCGTTGGATCAGCGATCAGTGCCGGTCGATTGATCCGGTGTCAGACCAAACATGCGCAAGCTCAAGTTAGTGGATATTCAACATTCAACTCCCAAGTGGTGGCAAGACTCGACTATGCACTGTAATTTCAAATAATTACGACAATCCCACATATGTTTACACCCGTAGTCAGACTTAGACCTAGGTAGACCGACTCTGACCGAGGTAGACCGGGGTCGACCGAGGCAGGCGGCTCGTAGACGTAACATCGACAGATCTTGCCTACGGGCGTAAATCCATGTAGTCTGACATATCTGACTACCCTCTGAATTTGGCAATAGTCAGACCCTCTGCCTACGAGGGGAACGCAGTGATTGCACCGCGTGGACTACAAGGCACCGATGGTCCCGAAATCTGGCATGAGCACTTATTGCATATGTTCCCTCCGATCGAATGGGATGTCATGGATGGATGCCCAAAGATTGTCCTGCATGATGCGGCTGCCGAAGCCACGGTCTTTTTTCGTGCCATATTTGATTCCAGGTGCGCTTCTCTGCTCGATTTTCGTCCTCCCGCAGTACTGACTGTTTGTAGTTTCTTTGTCCCGCCTTTCGCTCCCCCACTCGATACGCTGGGCGGAATCCTCCGCTTGAGCATACAATACAACGTCCTTTACCTTACTCAGCGGTGTCTGCGTCATCTGTCCGATATCTATCCTACCACGCTCAAAGACTGGGATCTCCTGTGCTACTCGCGGGATATCATCAACTTCCGAGAAAGGTGAGACTTTGAAATGGGCAACACATCGAATCAACGCACTCGAAGGCGCCCCGCCGGAGGTGTATGCCGCCAAATCCTCGAGCTGCTCAAGGAAATCGACACGCCGTGGCTGGTCCCCGCGATCATGTACCTCGGGTGCAGCAACCCCATCCAGCGCATTGTGGTCGGCGTAGAGCTCGGCGGGACGTGGGGGATGACCCCCGAGAAACGCACCATCCTCATCGCCTACCCCGAGCAGGCCATCGTCGTCGAGTCCGTCCTGCGTTTTCTAAAGCAGCGCTTCCCCGAATGCCAGACGCCAGTCAACTGCAACATAGAACTGCTGCAGCTGTTAATGTGTGACCAATTTGGTCCCTTGATTGTGATTATGCACCGAGAAATCGCCGACAGAGCACTAGCGACGGACGTAGGCCGTGGCCAGGTAGCCCGTCACTTCCCCTTTTGGGACTTCTTCCGGAAATAAACTCGCCAAGCGCTCAAAGTGTCACCATAATTCGTGACAGTCATATCAATCTGTTCACAGGATGTGCGCCTACAATGGGGATCTCTTAGACCCTCGGAAATGCCCTGAAAGAAGCTTCTGATAAACGAAAAACCATAAGGTGGCCAGCTTCCCGGCGCGAAATAGTGGTGTGCCAAATTTCAACAGTGAATAGCGCGAGAATGTCGGTAAAACCAGATAAGTGTGAGGGTCTCCCAAAAGTACGGAAAGGCAGCTAGAATTTTGCAATATAGCCAGATTTGCAAGGCAAAAGGATGCGGTGCTGGTGGCGGGTTGCTACGGCGAGTGCACACAAAAAAAAAGCGGGACAAAAGGGCGGACGCTTGATCGGTGGCTGTATTTCTCCGGGGTTCCCACGGTCCAGTCAGCCGCCAAATCGAGTGATTCCGTTCATAGCGGCCGTGGCTGCTCATCAAAGTTTGTCTTCGGTAGACTCGTTGCTCATGTTGTGGACCTCGCGAGTATAATACATATAACGCCATCAAAATCCAAAGGAGACCTCAACACATTTCCCAGTCCCATCCAACCTACACCGCCATGTTCACTTCCACGTTCTTCATCAAACTCGCTGCCGTCCTCATAGCCGCCGCAGTCCAGCTCCTACTCCATCCAGTACTACTCCGACTCGAACTGCATGGACCTGCTCGGCACCTCTCACGGCAACTTCACCAGTGCCGGCTGCCTCGGCGTCAGCGGTGTGAACAGCATGATCTCAGGCCTCGATAACGCCAAGATTCATACTTGGGTCAGTCTGCCTCTGCTACCATCTGGGCCAAAGTCCCGAGTCTTGACTTACGCATCTTACTGTAGGCCCACGATTCGTGCCCGGGTGTGCCTAAAGTCTGTATGTGAAGATAAATTCTCATCGAGTTCTCGACCGGGCAACTAATCCGAGGTCCGCAGGAAGATGTTCCACGTTCATCGTTCGTTGCCATGTTGCGCGTTTTGTCAAGCTTTATGCACAGTTTCATGCAGTCGAGCGCGCCTCTGAATTAATTACCCGCTTCGCTCTGTTGAGAGCGATGCAACACCACTTCCCCCATATTTTTAACCCGAAGCCGAATGGTACCTGCACACGAGGTTGAGCCTCCACTGCCAAGCCAGCGGCCGAAGCGAGCAGCGGCTGCAGTGGCTGGTGCCGAGCCAATTTGCCCAGCAACTCGCACGCCGATACGCGGATTTGGGGACAGAGAATATGAGCCGGTCTGCGACATCGAATGGAGGAAGGCGCAGCGGCAGAGATGACGTCGAGGCCGCGCGATGGTTTCGGGATGCGGGGCGAAATTGAGCTAGTGACGTGGCACCTGGCACGAGAACGAGCAGGGAATCATTAATCATTGATCATTAATCTGCTCCAGGTAGAGACTCGACGAAAGCAAAGCGGGCAACATTAACGAATGGTGGCCAAGTGCTGGCAGAGAAAAAGGAGCTTTCGGAGCCGCGTACCGATGATGCGATCAGCGGGGCCACGTGCTTCGTCGCCTGCCCGCTCGCATCTCCAACGTTTCCCGCCCACCAACGAGTCTGAGCCGCTCCTCCCGCCGCGCTGATGACGCGGCTCGGTCTGCGTGGCTTTCAAGTTCGTCTCCTTCGGTCCCTTGGCGCTTCGATGCTCGTCGTCCCTGGAGTCGTGCAAACTATCCAGTGTGCTCGTGCGTACGAAAAAGAAAGGACTCCCTCTTGTCTCGCCTCGGAAGAATAAGCACCGCGGCGCACATTCTCATGGGCACTTGCGCTGCGTCGACGCGCCTCCCGCTGCTTCCGCCGCTTCCGAGTCCGCTCTGAGTCATCTTTTGCTCTCAACACCCTCTTCACCCTTCTGGGCGGTCTCCCGGCTCTTCTGCGCGTCTCACCGCCAGCTGACCCCGAGACGCTCTCTATCTCTCTCGTGCGTCGCGGAATTGCGCGTCTCCCTTTCTCCCTGCTCTGAGCGCGCGCGTCGTCCCCGGCTCTCCCTTCAGAGCGCGCTCCAAGTAGCGAATCGACGCCTGCGCTCGTCGCGTGCGTGCAAGCTGGCCCTTCCGCTGCGCCCCGGTGTCGACCGAGCGTTGGAGGTGCGCGCTTGGCGAGGCGCGGGCTTGCGCTGTCTAATCGCGCCGTGACACCCGGGCACATCTCACGTCCCGCTCCAAGTGATATTCACAGGCACGCACGCCCCCCGGCGTGCACGAGCTGCTCTAATTCGATCTTCATGGTATCCAGACTGTACGCACGTCCGCGAGCGACGGATATCGAGGCTGCACCGCGCCGCAGGACTCGCACAGTACGTACACTGCAAATTTACAGACACCAGGCGTCGGGCGCGGTGTCGAAGGGGGCGCGCCCCTGGTCCAACTTACATTCGCGCCCGTCATCCAGCATCTCGGACGTTCTCAGGCGCAGTCGGTGCGCACATTCAGTACTGGCCCAAAATGCCCCGCGCCCCTCGCGCCCCGCACATCGTCTCCTGTCGTCGCAGGCCTCCCGAAGAATTCGAATCTCCCACGCATCCCCCCGCCCACCCGCCAGCGCCCCTCGGGTCCAAGAGCTTGGAGCTTGGATGCAACGACTCGGCGCAGGCTCGTCTTCACCCCCGGAACCGCAACGTCTTCGAAATGCGCACACACACTCTCTCCTTTAACCCCGGAACCGCGCGCGTGCGGGACCGATTCCTCTCAAGCCTCAAGCTTGATGCTCGTCGAATTTGGCGTCGACATCGAGATCTCCACTGGATTCCTGGCGCGCGCGGGGAGTAGGGAGAAGGGTTTAGGGGTTCCTAGGCGCTGCGATGTGCAATACCGCTCCTGCTGCCCCTCATTCCTCATTCCTCCCCAGGGAAAATCCACAGACGCACTCTTCCTCGGCACAAAGACTCGCGCCCGTGCTGTCATCCCACCCCCGATTTCAGTGTCTCACTCCCAGTTTCAGCGTATCAATCCGGATTGTGCGATGATACCGTAGTCTCAGTGATGGCCTATCATCCTGGGGCCTCCGTACTTCAAGTTCGTAGGCCTTCACGCTGCTCGGCGCTCTTTTGGACATTCGGGCGGTGGAAGCCCTCTGCCCTCGAGCTCATCTTTCTCCGGTCTCTACATATGTATCTGGATCAGCCGCCGTCTCGAATGTGACGCGCTTGGTTTCACCCTACCACAACGCACGCTACCCACTGTCTTCTCGGCACTAGAGGGCTGCTTCGATCGATGCCTGCTCCCTCCAAATCTGCGCGCACATGCCCAACGCCGCACGATGGCGCCGTCGATGCGCGTGTGGACGTCCGTACGACGCCGCGCACCGCTCGCAGACCTCCTTCGTGTCGGTGCAGACGCCCGTATCGCCCTTTCCTCGCGCCTCCGGCAACATCGCGAGTGGCGTCTGCCTCCCCGCCCATCCGCGATCTCGTACCCTTCGCTTCACCTCCTTGTGCGGCTCCATCCATCCTGCGCCTGCCCTTCGCGTTCCTGTCAACTCCTACATGTTCGAAGCTCGATGTCCTACAGGGAAGCGACTTGGCGGGATTCCAGCGCTGGGGTTGGACTATTAACGCACACACGGGACGCCTCGCAGTGCGGTGAATCCATTTCAACATTTCAACACCAGATTGAGACTGGCGGGGACATACTCGTCCTCGGGCGGAAGAATTCGATCTTGATACTGTTACTAGGCCCGGCCGCCGCCAGCGACGTCCACGTTCCCGTATATATGCCCCGCCGCGTCCTCTGTATCCCGCACATGTACATCGCGCTCCAGCTGAGACCGCCCTAGCGACGCCGGCGCTGACGACCAGCATATTGCGATGACGGACAGCGCACGTGTGATCACGAGCGGAAGCCGGTGCTGGGACCCGTGTACGCGGCACAAGTCCGCTCTGCGCAGTTCCGGGGCGGCAGACATCGATATCGCTTGCCTCGTTCACTGGCGCGCGCGCGCACAGGAATCCCCGGATCGAAATCTCCGACGGCGCACCCGCTCCAACCGGAGAACCATCGCCGGTGGACGATTGTCGCTCAGTTTTTTGCCTGGCCGCCGGCCAAATTGAATTCCTCGCGGTGAGGTTCAGGTAATGCAAGTCTGATTCGACGTGGTGTTCGTAGCTAGCCGCGCGGCTGCTCGTGTGCGTTCATGTTTCTCTACATTGAGTTTGTCCACTCCACTCGCTACGGACCGGGTAGAATATTGTCCCGCCTCAGTTTTGCTAAGCATCGTGGAGTCCATGCATCCCGGTCCACCAAATCCCTGGCTTGTCGTACCAGAGCTCGCTAAGATTCTCAGGTCAAGAACATTTTTCTGAAGTGAAAAAATGGCAAAAATTAGCATCGTGCAGCAGGCACTTTAAGCCCAAACACCAAAGAATACATGTAAGGATTGCGCGCCGGCTCATGGTGCCGAACCACGTATGATCTGGGATCACTTCTCTTTTTCCGTACTTTTAGTTAGTTGACTCGTTAGATTACTCAGTAAGACTCACAAGGAGTCATGGATTCGGACCCGTAGAAGGTATAAATACAGTAGCTTACTGTTGGAATATTACCAAGCTGACACGTTGCCGACATGTTGTGCACTGGTGTGCACTACGTGGCAGTTGGGACACTGGCACAGTAATACACTGCATGGTTGTGATGTTGGCATGGAGATGCACAGCAATGTTACGAGACACGTCTCAGCTGGTCTGAAACCTCATACGCTCCATTGTTCAATGTCTCTATTTATGTTTGTATATTACATTGTTCTCTAGGCTATAAAAGCCCTCGTATTTCTTGGAATAAAGTAGATCTTGCTTTCCCTATTTTCCCTACTCTCCCCACTCGGTTGGATACCCCATTCTCACACTTACCTGTAGAGTAAGGCAGTCTTCTTCAATACGAGGATTTGCTCGACTCACTTCTGCAAGTCTCAACAAACTTTCAAGATCAAGATTCTTGTGGGTACGACTTTCTCAACTTAGAAACGATAGATAGCAAGGTGAGTAGAGAGTTCATCCTGGCCAGATGAGCCCCATCTCGAAGTGCCAGGTTGGTAGAGGATCGAACACGGGCACCAGGGAAGTGCCTAGATGCGAAGAGCTTGCCCCGGCCGTTCATCCGGAGGAAAGGGCAATATCCACGAGAACCTGGGAGGCGCAGGACTCGGAAGGGGCGAGGGTGTCCGCGAGGCCGACAAAGAAGGGCCACTTCCAAAGTACGATGCGGGTATCAGACACCGGAGCTAGTAACACGAAAGAAAGAAAAAAAGAGCCGCGTTGGGCCGTAGGTGGTGGTGTGCGGCTGGCTGTCGAGGCGTCGTGGTGATGGGAGGCGTTCGGCACAACCCGGCCGATTGATGTGATCGAGGCCCGTCACATCAGTCACACCTCCTTCGAGGCTTGACGACCACCAGCCGACTGGAGCATTCCTCGCAAGCTCAACCGACCTCAATACTTAACACTACCAAGTAAGGGTGCTTCCGGCTCATCGGCTTCAGCCCCGTGTCTCGGGTCTGAACCAATTTTACCGCTTGCGATGAACATTCAAGAGCCAAGAGCGAGATGGACATTTCTAGCGCCCTTTCCTCGAGCGCTCAGCAAGGCGCTCAGTGCTGGCCGTGATGCCAGCGTTATGGAACTAGTACTGCTATTGCACTCATATATATCCCGCCGTCCACCGATCCCTGGCACGCACTTGAATCTAGATCTAGGAAATCTCGCTGCTCAAATTTCGTCCAGACTCGAGAGAACTTCTCTCGGCTCCCTATTTTTGCGGACGGTACCTCTGCGCCGAGCTGTGGCAGTGTTCATGCGGAGACTCTTCCTCGCTGCACTGATCCGAGTGCACTGCAAAACGGACTTCCGTCTGGCCGCGGTGATTGATTGAAAAGAAATGCGAATGCAGTGGCGGGACACGGACAAGTATAAGTACGTCGCCCATAATCTAAATGACAGACGCATGCCAGATTAGCTCAAGTCGCAATCTGGCCAACTCCTCTCCTCAGGTTCGCCTATAAATTTATTCTTCCGCAGGTGCGTTCATCGGTGGCGAGCCCCGAGAGCCCTGAGAGCCCCGAGCCCGAGCCACATGCACATCGTCGAAGCCACACCGTGGACCAAACGATTGCAACTGCCAACTTGCACCTGAGCGCTCATTGGTTGTCCAAGCGCTCAAGTCCGCCATAATCACCGCTGATTGACTCTGACGCTCATGACTTTTCAAATTCCTCGGAGGTTTGCGCGGCTGTACCTTGATGAAAAGTGAGCTTCCAACCTGCCAGCAGCGAGAGGGTTCCTCGTATCTGGTTCGAGCATCGCACACAGTCGCCCTCCGATACCTTGTCTGCGGAGAACTTGAAGCGTGCATCAACCACCCCTGGATCACGGAAGGTTCTATTGTGAATGTGACGTGCGAACTCTGTCATACTGCATCGCTCAGGTGACGATCCATTCTGGGCTGGGCAGCAGCTTCTCCTGGTATCAGATTCGCTCTCCCACCCCCCGCCTTGCCACGTCCCCCCATGCCCTCATTGACTCGCCAACAAACGCTCGAAAGCCTACGCAGCTGGTGGTCAGACAGCAACCCTCCTGGTCCAACAATCAACCTCCATGCGGCGGCGAAGCCATTAATGAGGCTGATGTATCACCGACAAGCCATGGAGTTCGTCAGGAAAAATCGCTATGCCCCGCTTTCACCGGAGAGTCTGGGGATCTATGCGGACTACGTGGCGTACGAGTGATCGACTACCTGGCACTCCCATTGACTTATCTCGTAGGTACAAATATGTGTCGTCGTTGACGAATACCGTGATTCTAAAGGAACTGGGCCGGCGAGTGGTATATCAACGTGACGCGAGTGTGGTGCTCGCCTCCGCTATCTTGAATGATATTCTGCAACTTCTTCAGTCTCCGGACTTCGATATTCGTTCCCAGACAGGGATCATCCTAAGGAACCTAGCGAGGCATGAGTCGTGTGCAGGGGTCATTGGTGAATCACTAGTGGCCCAGTTACGGCAAGTCTCCCACTTTCACCGAACTACCGTACTCACTGCCGATCAGCGACAATAATGTTGGGACCCTGACGTCGACATCCGGCTTGTTCGCTCTAACCCGAATCACTGAGAGCCCGAATGGCGCGGCAGCAGCCGTGAAAGCGGAAGCGCTGCACCTTGTTGCAAAACTACTTGAATCACCGATCCCTGCGGTGCGGAAACATGCGTGTGAGGTATTGGGCAACTTGGCTTGGCATCGATCCACGGCAGAAGCTGTGCTGGATACAGATCCTTGTGGACGTCTCGTAGGCCTTCTACGGCCAGTTTCCCCTCATGTTTGTGAATTCATGCCGAGTGTTTACGCCTCATCCCAGGGATGGCTTCGTCTTTGAAGCTGCGCTTGGCGCACTCATAAGAATCGCCCATTGGCCGGGTGGTGCGGAGGCTGCCGTGGCGGCAAAGGTGCTAGATAATTGCGCCGAGTGGCTGGGATCACCAGCAGACTGGGTGCGGCGGTCGGCGGTCAGACTGCTGGGAAAGTTGGCCAAGCATGAGGGCACGACAGGCGCTGTATTGCAGATAGCACCCTGCGAGCAGCTCGTGACTCTACTAAGGTAAGTTCTCGTCTCATGTTGTGCCTTTCTCTGAGGTGTAAAGGATTCCTGTTACTCCAGTGACAGTGATTATAGCTTGGTTGCGAACGCGGCATTTGACGTACTTTCCAGCATCGCCAACACGGCGGACGGAGCACAGGCAGCCGTAGCGGCAAAGGTGCTAAAACATGTCACACACCGGCTCATATCCTCAGTCCCCCAAATCCGCGTATCGGCGTGCGAGCTGCTGGTCAAATTGGCTCGGCACCAGTCCACTGCAGCCGCTGTACTGGATATAAAGCCGTGCGAGCGACTCGTGGCTCTCTTGATGTAAGCTGTCTTTTGATTGAAGTGCCATATCCCGGGTGGTAATATGGGATATTGTAGCGACGGTGATGTTGCTGCCGAGGCATTCCACGCCCTTTGCAGTATTGCCAATTCGCGGGACGGCGCAGAGGCCGTCGTAGAGGCAAAAGTCCGCGACCATCTCGCAGAAGGGGTTGTCTCGCATGTCCCTGACATTCAGGGAGCAGCGTGGACGTTACTACGCCGACTTCAAGCTCACGAATCCACTGCAGCAGCGGTCCTGGCCATTACTCCATGCGAGCGACTTGTCACTCTGTTGAGGCAAGCTTTTCTTTGTATTTTGACCGTTGTGCAGGTATTCAACTCGCGTTAGTGATAGCGATGGTTGGGTCGTTATAGACGCATTTGGTAGGCTTTCCGACATCGCCAAGTCGCCAGAAGGCGCAGAGGCCACCGTGACGGCGAAGGCGTTAGATCAGGTTGTCGAACACCTTGTATCACCGGTCTCTGTGGTACGGGCACCTGCAACTGAGCTCCTACTCAGGCTGGCGGGACACAGTTCCACAATACAGGAAGTAGTCCGTGTATACCCAAATGTGGTCTCCCTCGTTAAGTATCGCAAGCATCTTCTCGGCACTCAGGATACTATTAATGATATGGCTAGGCACCCGGGCCATCGTTGGGGAGAAGTTGGAGAGAGAGCAATGTGGGCACTCGACGACTACCTAGCCAGGTCGCAGGCGGGAATCAACCTCGGGGCAAACTGAATCCTTCCGGCGGCTCCACTGAGCCACGAGGCCTAGGGTTAGGTTAGGCGTCTGTAATGGCTTTGCTGCTGCTGGGTGTACATTGAATGCCGCCGAGGCCTGAACAGTCAGTTCAAGGAGGGGGAAAAAGCCCATGAAGCGGTCGAAGGCGAAGAACCAGGAAGGTTGCTGTCGGACCGCCAGCTGGGCCCGCCTCTCGAGCGTCCGCCGAAGGGGGGCATGTCAGGCCGGGGGAAGGCGGGATTGAGATAGAGGGAGTGCAGTATTAGTACTGACGCCGTTGAGCGGGGAGAAGCTGCCGCAGCGCCAGAGTCTGTCGACCATATGAATCATCCGCCGGAGGTCGGACACCAATTTATTCCCGCACCCTCACATCCGAGGCGTCAGTCCAGGATAATAAGCAAGTGAGAGAACGACCTCGAGGGGTTACGAAGGTGTGGACGTGTTCAGAGCGACCCAGGTAATTCACATAACTTCAGGTGCCATTAGCCATCGATCGTTTACAAGGGGCCTCGCGCTCTTCACGAGCATGCACACGAAGTGCAGGCGCTATATTACTCGCAGGCCCCACGGTCCAACCCTCATTGCCTTGACTTCTGCCACCGCGGGGCTTGCTCGCAAGTGACTATTGTCAGGTCCGAAATCTCCCTGAAAGGATTTTGATTTTGTGAGATCCCGTGGCTGGAGAAAGGTACGAGTGGACACTCGGGTTATCCAAGGTCGATCGCGCTGACTGTCATGCTGCAGCCAGCATGCCAGTATATCGATTCCTCGACACGAATGCGTCGCACAGTGCATTAGCGGAGAGATCGGTAGGGTTAGAGCGCGCGGGTGTCGGGTAAAGGGGTCAAAAAACAGAAGAAGCCGGGAATCATCGATTAATCATCGTGAGCCTACGAAGAGGAACTTCGTCGATGGTGGCCAGGGGGTGGCAGGGAAGAAGGAGCGTTCGGAGCCGCGGACCGATGATGCGATCAGCGGCGTTCACCTCTTTTCCCGCCCACTGACTAGTCGCACGTGAAAATCGCGCGTCCGTCAGAACCAGAACTGAGATGCGAGCACAGGACCAGAGCCCATCTCTTCATTCCAGTCTACTGGGTGGTATGCGTAGGAAGATCGACGCGCCGGCCGTGAAACACTCGCAGGATGCGCGCTCACTTACCCCCTGTATCGCGAAGCTCCATGGTAAGTCAGCCGCGGCGTGTCGCCAAGACCACTCGCAGTTACACCGGAGTAGCCAACAGCAAACAGGACGGAATTGAGTTCAAAAGCTTGTGGGAAAATGCAAACTAGGCCCCAGGAGCTCCTCGCGTGCAAGAGCTCGTGTGGGTTGACGGCACGGAAGTTGAGGTCCATTCCTTCACTGCGACCTATATTCTCCAAATCCCCAATACATGTATATTTACATTGATATAATTAACCGGCGCCATGTTGAACTGTTTCGGATTGAGCAGGCGAAATTCTATTTCGGGGCCGCGAGCGCCGCACAGAGCCCGGGAGATTCGCAGTCTGTAACTGTCGTGGTCTGCATGTCTTCCCTTCCCAACTGATGCGCAGGCTGGCAATGCCCCTCTGAGGCGGTAGGCGTGTGGTAATTTGAGCTCTGACTCGATGCATCTGTATCCGAAGGCTTTCTCCTGTGGTCGAGGGAGACATCAATCCCATTGTGTCCGTCAACATCGACTATGGGCGGAGAATTGAGGTCGACGACGAGGATTTGGGCTTGGAGTTTAAGCCGCTCTGGATACTCCGGATTCGCAGTTGCGGGATACTTTTCCAGGGCTTCACTAATTGTTTGTCTGGCACTGGTATCATCGAACTGCTGGAGACCAGTCCGCCGAGCAGCCCACAGCCAATTTATGACAGAGTCCAGGATCGGATGTGCATTCGGGTCATCAGTTATGCCGAGGAGCCAGGTAGCGAATCGGTGCTGGAGGAACACCGGGCCACGTTGTGGACATTGAAGGGATAGGAACTTAAATGTCCCGATATTGTGGCCCCTGGATAGTTGTCCCGACAAAACTGACGGGTCGAGCTGTTCCAGATATTCGATGAATATCATCCAGGCGCCTCTCTTCAAGTGTTCCCATGGATCACCAGAGGGAGACGTCCCAGATGCGTTAATTGGTAGATGGAGTCTTTCCATCAGGGCGTCAAGTTGGCCTGGAGAAAGATCGGTAGCAGCGGCCAGGATTGTCGATTTTAATGCGGCGATGGCGCAAGCGGAGATATCAAATTTTGGAGCAGCGCGAACAACAGTGAGAGTTTCCTCATTAAAAGCGGCCATGTGAGGAGCCCACAAGCACAGTGACCAGATTGTGAACACTGCGAATTGCGCGTCTTTCCCGGAGTCACCCCCAAGGTAATTTGTTAGCATTGAGCATAATTGATTCCGACTGCATCCGCCCAAGGCTCGGTTGAATCCCGCGCCAGGCTTTGCGCGAACCCCCACATAAAGAATCACGGCCTCCGCGAGCTCGATGTCGAAACATTCGTGACGCGTCTGCAGGAACTGGAGTACCGTGTCGATAATAATATCAATGTGGTGAACTTCTGGCCCCAGGTCGTAGTATATTTTCTCGTCGTTGCGCTGGATGATGATTTGCAGTGTTTCCTTCATCTGCGTGTAGACTGCTGGAATTGGTGAAGGGCGCGAGGGTTGGATTATTTCGCATGTGGCCTCAAACTCATAGGGAATTTCGTCGAGTGCCGCGGAGGCTTTCAGGTAATTCATGAGGATGTAATACGCCGTAGTTTCCAACCAGTTCGCCGCGTCCCGTGACTTTTCCATCAACAAGTCTGTATCCGCGAGATCGAGGGACATCAGTTCTGTAAGAAGATTACAGAAGTCGGTGTATCCTCGCGCCCCCGCGACGTACACGGCAGCTTCGCATTGAAGTGGTTGAAGTAGGCCACTAGTATCTTGAACAGGTGGAACACTCTGCAGCCTTGAAAATGCATGCTCGACACTCCAAGAGAGCGAACAAAACTGGATCCATGCAATGAGTGCATATGCTGACACTGAAATCGTTCTGACTTGAGGGTGTGGGTGAGTTCTTTGGGCCAGTAGACTCGTGGCGTCGAACACAGAGAAAACATTGGGTGTCGAAGCATCGGATGCCACAAAGTAGGCGATCGACCACAGCGCTTTGATGCACGAAATGCGGCGGTGGGTTTCCAGCTCCGGGGTCAAGTGCCCATGATCACAACTGCGGAGGAGGCCCTCGATTCGGGGAACTAAGTGTATATCGTGGTCATTGAGGAGCATATTGATCATCCGGTCATAGCCTCGTCGCCTGCCAGTGGGGCCCCAAATGAGGGCTGGGAGAGCATCCACAAACGGTGCGAGCTCGTCATTATCTGTCAAGGACTTTACGGTCCACACAATTGCCCGGCCATCACGCTCATCTCGTGAAGATGAATCTGCAACGGCATCCCGATTCATCACCTCGATCATGGTCGGAATGCTGTTGTCCGCTCCTCTGGATTTGCCAACTGTGATGATGGATTCCTCATCAGGAAGCTGTCTTCGGTGCCAATGCATCAAGCCGGAGAACCGCCGAAAGACTCCCCAAGCTATATTCGACAGGGGTGTTCTGTACGGGGAGTCCGACGAAATTATAGGGAGTACCGTGAGGTACACGTAGGTGGCCGCAATAAACCCGAGAAGGACAGCTGCAACGACCATCACCACCGGATTAATGGGGAGCAGAAAGGCGACCAAGCCAGCGAAGAAGAGGAGGAGGGAGACGTGCAGGAGGAGTGGGATGAACTCCACCATGGCGTACATGCCGAAGCGCTCCATCCCGAAGTAGAGATATGAGAATATTCGAGCGCGAATGATGGGGGAGGGGCGCATCTCCGTCCGTTGGATGAAATCCCTCGACCATTGCTCGACGAGGGTAGCCATCAGAGCGCAGGCAAGGCTCAGCCCAAGGCTGAGGAACCAGAGAGTATTGCACGCCAGGGAGGCGGGGGGCGGGGTAAAGGGAGCTGAAGCCACCGCTATAGCATCCACAGATTTTCCGTTGGAACTCGGGTCGAGCTGGTGTGAGATCTGTGCCAGAAGTGCAATCGTAATAGCGCCCTGATCGGGTGTCAAAGTCTTGTAGCTCTCAATGAGGAACGCGGTTAAGCTCGCAGAGAAGAGCCCAGCCTCAACCGTCCATTCAGAATGACTAGCTACTTCACGTGGGATCCACTCACGAAGATCAGCAGTCCCTCCATGTCTGACTTCCATCCATCGACCAGGGCTTTGTCGTACTTCTCTGCTTCCGAAATGTACACGGCCCACAGTGCAGCGCCTGCCAGCTCATCGCGTGCTAGGGAATAGCAACACATCAGCCAGCGGATGAAGGAAGACGGCTCCACTCACCAGCTGGGTGGGGGGCGGATGAGGCGGTGGACAGGCTGGAGGAATCCATGCTCGAGGTGTCCTTGCTCGCGGTATCCATGGCGGTCCGGAGGAAGAAGCGAAGCTGTAGAGCGTGTGATAGACAGGTCCTGAACACTGCCGCACTAGCGCCTCACCGGAGATATATATCATGACAGCCGGAATTAACACTCATGGCTATTTTGCGCCGAAGGGTGAATGGAACCCACCCGGGTTACTGTGTGTGACAACAACCTTCAGGGGCATAATGTTGAGGCGTTCAAATGCCGAGTCAGAATGCTCAGCAGTAGTATATTTATATTCCACAGTCATTATACAGCAGACACAGCATATCGACAGGCTCATGTACGATGTCCCGGGAGAAACACACTAATTCAAGTTTTTTCGAAGAAGAAGAGGAGGAGAGTATCTACAAGACATCTAGAAATCACTCGCACACGAAAATTAAGCCCCAAACTTACCGTAGAACCGTCGGATGTTTCCAAGTACTTGATCGATCTTGATTCGCCGGTCCGGGCTTGGCAGATCAGGAATATCAAGAGACGATGCGCTCCAGAGCTAGGCCCAAGCCACAATCCTAAATGGCATCAGACCCAACGAATGGTCAAGATATTTCAAATTTTGCCCCGCGGTCTTTTCGCCGCTGATCGTATCAGCAGGCCATCACCTCCTCTTTTCGCTCGAATCCAAGCGCGAAGAGCGTGAGAAGACAGATGCAGCATGCACTAAGCAAGGCTAATCCGTACACTGTAGTCCAGTGTATACCCCCAACAGTACGGATGTTGGATGGTGGATTTAGTGCAAGTGGCTTATTGTCCCAGGGTGTACCGATGCACTCAGCTCTTAGTCATTCGATGTCGAACCACGTTTTGAAATGTTGACCCATCCTTGTAAATTTTCTCAAAGTAGGTTGTATCGAGAACTATGAGTGTAAGTACCAGAATAAGATTCGAACTGGATCCCCCGATTATCTGCAGTCTCGATTAGCGGTGGTTTCTGCGCACATGTTGGCCTTTAACTATATTAGTTCCACTCGTTACACCGCCAAAGTGCTGGCACGTTGCACCCAGCTGGCACAGACTGGTGCTGCGAAAGCTGGAGCCCCACGTACGACCACTGGGTACCAGCTGGACTGAAAACTCCAGCTGAATTTCCAGCTGATTGTGACCTGGCCAGCCATCTGCCGGACATGTAAACTGAGCATCTGGATGCTAGCTGCAAGTCACATACTATAATCGGTGGATCTGAAGATCTGAAGATCAAGAAATATCAAAATCTTTTGTCTCAAACTTTTTATTCAGTGGAGATACGGGCTTCAATAGGATATGTACAAGTTGATCGGCCACCTTGTCCCTGAGGCGCAGGTCTTGAACTTGAACTTGAACTTGAATTCTATTGGCTGTCGTCGTACCGCGGGCCAGTTCAACCCACGTTCCACCTTGTCCTATTCGCTGGATTAATGCACTCCAGAGCCTGAGGTACATCAGTGAGCCCCGTCTGGCGCTCTCCAGTTATGCTGGGAGGGGAAAAACTGGGAAGAGCCTGTTTGTGTTGTCTGCGGTTGGTCCGTGTGTATATGTGACTGAAGTATGAAGCTCATATATCTGCAAGGGTGAAGACTGTTAATATATGGTACTGTCACATGAAAGTCGGTGAAGCGTGCGGAGATCTGTAGGAAAATTGAATGCGAACTGCCCGAGAAACTTGAAGCGGTACTGACAATTGAGCAAGTGAATGATGCTTTGAGGATTCCCAACTCCCCTACGGAGATGAGGGATCAGTGTATGAGGCGATAGAAGACGAAGGCGTGCTGCTGCTGCTGCTGCTGCATGAATTGACACAAAGGGGCAAGAGATAAGGAAAAATATCCTCGACTTATGGCGAAACTTCGCTATAACACCCTCAGATGCTCTTCCTGGAGAATAAGCCCTTAGTTAAGTGAGATTCAAACAAGAATTTGAAGCCCTTAACAGATTTGTGCTGCTCCTGCCGATCCAGTCTGACGAATCCCCAAGCAAGCGGAACTGGAAGTTGAATTAGAAAACCAGATTTCGGAGCCGAGGACCGATGATGCGATCAGCGGTGCAGCGCTTCTTTCCCGCTCACCGACAACGCTGACGACATTGACGACGCTCCCGACGTGGATGCCTCATCCCTCAGGCTCTCGCGCTCCTGTCGTGAATCATCCGTTATCGGCACTGCGGCGCACATTATCATAAGCGGTTGGGGTATCTTCACTAGTACGGCGTCGCACGGTTCCCCCGCCTCCCGCCGAGCGGTGCCCACTGCGTTTCCGAGGCCGCTCTGGTTCATCTCATGCTAAATATTCCTTCTCATCTTTCGGGTCAGTGGCCTCCCTGGATGTTTCGTGCGTCTCACCCCCAGCACTGGCGCTCGGTGGTCGCTGCGCAGCACGCTGTCGCGTCGGCTTTAGGGCGCCTCCGTGCGCGCATCTCCCTCCCTGCTCTGCGCGCGCGCATCGTCCCCGCCCATCCCCGTTGACCGCGCTGCAACTAGCGAACGAGCGCGCGTCGACGCACGCGCTCGTCGTGAGTGCCGAGCCACCGGCGTCCTTTCTTCCCCTTGCGCGCGTGGCGTCGACAAAGCGTCGGACGCGCGCGCTCATTACCTGCCCATTGTGCGCGCCCGTGCGCCGTCTCATCGTGCCGCGCTCCGCCAACATCCCGATGGTGAGGAGGTGTCTACCGCACGCCCTCCGTCGTTCCAGCTCTACTTCAATCTTGCGTCTACCCGAGTATGTCCGCCAGCGAGGGATGTCCCACACTCCAAGGTGCAGGGTTCGTTCGCCCGACTGACCTCCGGCTCCGTGGAAAGGTACGTCAACCCGCTGCTCCATGTACATTTACGCGCCCCGGGCCCTCATCTACTAGTATGGCTTATCAGGCTCAGAACCTGCGCACATTCAGCACAAATGCATTCGACCCCCGTCGCGCTCCGCACGTCGTCTCCCGTTGTCGTAAGTCTCCCGAGGAATTCGAATCTACACCACATCCTCCCGCCCACCCGCCAGCGCCCTCACGAAGCCGCCCGCCCGCGCTTCCCTCCCAATTGACCCGCCCCCA
Organism: Mycena latifolia; assembly: GCA_029289555.1. Classification (NCBI taxonomy): domain Eukaryota; kingdom Fungi; phylum Basidiomycota; class Agaricomycetes; order Agaricales; family Mycenaceae; genus Mycena; species Mycena latifolia. Next base: position 447,736 of record JARJLE010000020.1, read on the forward strand.
CCCGCTCTCCCACATCTCCTCACCTCCCCTCCACCGTCTGACTATCAATCTGCGTAAGGCTCCAACCATTTAGTTTTCGTTTGATGAGCCGGGCAAATCAAACGGAAACGGTATTTAAACAGTTTAAAAACCGTTTAAAACCGTTTAAAATGGTATTTTTTAGGGGTAGAAACCCGGAGTAGCCTACTTATATACTAACCTCTCCCGCAGTCCAACGACGCACGCTTGACAAACCCCGCCTTGATCCACATTTTAGTGAGCATCGCCTCCATTATTGTCTGCGCCTTCAATGATCCGCGGGCCTCGTGGCAAAGATGGCAAGATTTCGAGAAGAGGCGTTCGACAGACACGCTGGTTCCAGGAATGGCGAGGAAGTCGCGGGCCATCTTCGAAACAATCGGGAACTCATGTTCATGTTCCTGGGAAATAGTCTTCAGCAATTGAACGGCCACAGGAAATAAATATTTACTCACCTTCCACCACATCAACGGGGCATTTGGGTCACCGCACCACGTCCTGAATGCGTCCCAAAAGCGCTCGAGCTCCCCTCGCTCGGGTTCAATGACAAAAGGTGTGTCCTGGACATCGACCATACAGACATCATCGAGGAAAGAATAGAACGAGCCGGGACGAGACCGTTGTGCCGGAGCATGCACTTGGGTTCTACTCAGGTTTTCGGCATCATCTTTCTCCTTGTACGACTGGTAAGCATGCTCAAACAATACTTTGGCATGAGCTGCGCGTTCCGAAGTGGGAGCATGGGCATCGAGCCGGCGGAACCATGTCATGCCGAGCGACGGGTGAAGCACTAGTGATGTTTCAACTCAAGTGAGCATGGTGGTAAATAAAACGACGTACACGTAGCAATGACATTGAACTGGCAGCCGCGGGCTTTAGCATAGTAAGTTTCGAGTTTCTTTAGTCCGGCTGTCGCCGCCTGGCGAAGAGATCCAGATAATTTGGTGTCGGCCTCGGATTTGCGTAGGTGTTTCAGCATCATCTCGTACATCGGAAGAACCCACGGGAGGGCCCGTGTGCTGGAGCGCGACATCTGGAGTGTCACCTTGGTAAAAATCTGGCGTCCGGTAAGCTCGAACGTGAGAGTTGGTGTTTATCAAAAATAGAGCATGGTGGATCCGAACGGCTGCATTATATTTGAATGCCGGAGGTTGGTTGACTACCATAACAAGCCGGTACCGGACGGCTGAGATGCTCTAGGAGAACCATTTAAACCGTTTAAAAACCGTTTGTTTACCGTTTGGGCCGCTCATCAAACAAAATGAAAATAAAAACGGTTGAAACCGTTTAAAACAGTTTACAAACGGAAATGGTTGGAGCCTTAAATCTGCGCACCTCGCGCCCGCACTGACGGGGACGCACTGACGCCCGGGGACGCGCGCTTCGAGGTCGAGGCCGACGTTGTATAATGATCGCGACAACCTCTGCCTTCCCGCATCGTACGCACGAACCTAGTTTGGCGCCACCAATTATAACTTCTAGACGACCACCCTGCAGGCAATCGCCAATCTATATGCGCCGTCAACACATCAACTTCAATGGGCAGCAGGCAACGCGCAACGGACAAGTGTCTCGTTGGGCTTACTAATCCAGTAAATGTCTGCCTCATTCAGTAACTTTCTGCTCCAGTTTCTCCCGCTCTGTCCTGGCGTCACGGGATCAATGCTCCGAGATTCCGCGGGGCGTCGCTCTGCTCCCCCCCCTCTTCTCTTTTTCGCTTGCTCAGTTCGGGCTCTCTTCTTTACGGATGCCCGTGTCCGCATTGGCCCATGTGAGCCACAGGCACTGGATGGATGACAGTTCGGCCTGCGCCGGGCGGCCACAGCGCCAGCTCGGGGCCGCCTGGCGGGCTCCGCGACTCTGCAGTGCCGCCAGGCGCGTCTACCGCCATTCCTGATCCCATTTAATGATATTCATCTCTCGAGCGCAGATTACTTGCTGTAAAATCGAACCAACGACGATCCAGGGTGGGATCGAGAAGGCGTTCGGAGCGGCCGAGGTGGCGGAATGGAATGATTATTTACGATGGCTGCCCTCACCGTGCGTCACCGCGTGCTCCCACCCTCGCACGGGGCCGAGTTCGAAACCGCAGTTACGAACAACGCTCCTCCGGCGACTGGGGCACATCTGCACCACAAACCGAATCAACACACTGTAGTCCGGTGCGCAGCCGCTTCCCCCCCTTCTGTCGCTGGAGCACCCACTTGACTCAGCTCGAAGAGCGCCTCCCGAGCTACCCATCCACCCCATCCCGTTCCATCGCCTCTTTCGACGCATTGCTCTCGGTGCTCGGGTGGTTATCACCCGCGCGCCGCACTACACTCCTCCTGTCGCCGACCCGTCCGGGTTACACTGCACGCCGAGCTTACGTGGTGCGGTGAGCACCCGGATATCGGAAGCGCCGGGTCCGGGGTCCCGGCCTCTTGGTCCAGCTGTGGACGGCGCAGCGGGGGTGTCTGGGTGGTATATAAGTATACCCCTCGTTTTGTATGATTCTCCATGCGATCCACCTCCGGGGTAGGGCTGGACGATTATGATTAAATACGGTTCGGAGCCATAATGTACTGTAATCGTAATATAATATTAGATCTGGAGGGATATTTAATCATAAGGTTATCATAATGTATTATAAAGGTATTTTAATCTTATTTAATCCGTAATTTTAGCCCCCGATGTTTTTTCTGGTGCTCTCAAGACCCAGATCTTCACCCTCTCTTAATTGCACTCCCTGTGTTTGATTCAAGCAAGGATTCAGGTGTGCCTTTGCCAGTAATGTACCAGGAGCTGCAATACCTCATTCAATTATGGTTCATTCACCACAAGCAGGCTCATGAATGTATCAATGAGGATTCAGGTTCATCTTGGTTCACGAGCACTTCAAGTTTGACATTCTGAAATCACTCACGTGATGCTTCACGTCGAAATTCTTCACATCAACAACACTAAATATTGGTTAGACTCAATGAATAGATGCAGCACAGTGCTTGGAGGACATCATTGATGGTTTAAAAATGGATGGTAATCAGATTTGGATATAATCCCTCACCGGACGTCATCCCAATTATGTCGGGCATCCCGGCGACGGAGCGGCTGGGGTTGACGGGGGAGTCGCGGCATGGCTACGCTATGCTCCGGCGAGACTTTGGAGCCGACGACGTGTGCCTGAATGTAGTGATTCCCTGTCATGAGTGCGACACATGAGGTGATGTGCGGTGAGCGTCTAGTGGAACGGGCGCCTACAGGCGGTATATAAAGGCACTATCAATCAATCCTTCGTCGCCTCTTTCCTCCCACCAATGTCTGAACAACCGGTGAGAATAAGCCGTTGTCTGGTGCCATGACAATCTCCAGCTGACTATGCTTAGGCCCGCTTGAGTAGCCAGCAATCTTTCTGGCCTTTCCCACTCCACATCAATCCATGGTACACAGTAAGTCCCTACAGTCTATTGTTGTATAAAGAAGTGGACCCATACCACGGCTAACCAGCCGGCACAACTCGAAGTGGTGTTGCAAGGTCATCTGGATAAGACTCCTCCAGGGCATCCTGATCGACGAGTGTATCTCTCGGAGATGAGCGGAGTCCTCCGCCGGAGATATCAAGAAACTGGGGATCTGCAAGACCTTGATGCTGCAATACAGAAAATCGAAGAAGCACTTGGTGTTATTCCAGCAGACCACCCCGCCCAACCCATTTATCTCAATGACCTTTCAAAATCTCTCAGTGAGCGATATCGACGATTTGGACGACTCAGAGACCTAGAGGCTGCACTGGAGAATGACAAAAAAGTCCTCGAGTTGACACAGAAGGAAGATAATGAGCGACCAAGACGTATCTCATGCCTTGCGACGACTCTTATGACTCGATATACCAGGCTGGGAGATCTGGGGGATCTGGAGGCCGCACTACAAAGATGCCAAGAGGTAGTGGATCTCACGCACCCAAGCGACATAAACAGACCAGATTATCTTGAACGGCTTGCAGATGCATTGGACAGGAGGTTCCGGAGGTTGGGAGGACAGGAGGATTTTGACAGAGGATCTCAGCTATCCCAAGAAGCACACCATATAACAGTCACAGACTTCCGGCTTAGGGGTGGACCCCCAGACAACCATCGAGATGCAACACGCCTGAGAGGCCTTGCAGACTCCATGCTGTATCAATCTAAAACCCTGAAAGATATCGAAGATGCAGTCCAAAAAGCTCGAGAAGCAGTGAACATTATCACTTCAGCAAATGCCCCTGAGCGGGCTCGGTGCTTACACAGCCTGTCAGTGGCTTTAGGTCATCGTTACTCGATCTTGAAGGATCCTCAAGATATTGAGGAATCAATAGAAAGCAGTCGGGAAGCAGTCGAACTCACCCCAGCGGATAGCTCTGACAGAGCGGCACGCCTTCAGCATCTTGCCCGGTTTCTCCAGATTCGCTATAGGATGTCGAGGCACCCAAGAGACATGCAGGCTGTGCACCTAGCATATAATGAGTCGTTCAACACACAGGCCCCTCCTTCCAATCCAGAAGCATCTTGGAAGGCGGCTCTGCAGTGGGCATTATTTTCAATGGAATTTCAGCCTGCACGCTGTCCAGCTGCATATTCAGCTGCCTTCCGATTCCTGTCAGATTTAATGTGGATGGGTCATGACATTCCCGTCCGTCAGGAGGCACTTCGTCGACTGAAGATTGGACCAGTCACTTCACAGGCCACAGAAGCTTGTATCAAGTTTTCAAATCTTACTTCTGCCATAGAAATCATGGAACAGGGCCTAGGAACCATATTTCAACAAATCCTCCAGCTCAAGACAGACACCGATGAGCTCCCTGTCGAGCAGGCAAAGCAGTTGCAAGAACTCTCATATAAGCTCTATAGTGGGACAACAGATGATGCAAGCAAGGTTGCACGCCAAAGACAGGAGTTACTTGAGGAGATCCGCAGTCAACCAGGTCTTAAATTTTTTCTACTCCCAAAACCATACAAAGTTCTTTGTCAAGCATCTCAGGGTGGTCCTGTCATAATTCTCAACAGCGGGTTCTACAGCAGTGATGGGATCATAATTCTAAACCCCACTTCAGAGCCAGTTCATGTCCCACTTCCCAAGGCAACTACCAATGAGCTCAAAAGGCACAGATCCAGCCTCAAAGAGCTGCTCGAGAGATGTAATGTCAGGACACGAGGGGACTCAGCTGCCACCAGACTTTTTGGAGGTCCGGAAGTGTTCAGTTCTAAAACAACAGAACAGTGTTTTGCGGAGATGTTGACTTGGTTGTGGACTCGTGTCGTCAGTCCAGTGTATAAGGCTTTGAACTCTGTACGTGGAAATATTGATATTTCTCCGTGGTTTGAAACTGACTTTGATTGGATAGCATGGCATTCACGAAGGCAGACTGTGGTGGTTAGCAACTGGGGAATTTGCAGGACTGCCTCTTCATGCATGTCCTCCAACGAACCAGTTCATTCCTTCATATACTGCAACATTAGGATCTCTCTTGGAGGCTTACAGCAAAAACTCTTCCAGCATTACCCCAAAACTGGGTGTTGTTGGTGTCACACATACGGGTCCTGGAATGAAAAATCATCTGAAAGGAGTCGCACAGGAAGTCCGAAGAATTCGTTCCGTCGTCAGTAATCCACAATGCCTGGAAGGGGAACAAGCGACACCAGATGCTGTTAAGCTCCAACTGCGGGACTGCTCTTGGGTTCATTTGGCCTGTCATGGAAAGCAGGATTTGTTCGAGCCAACCAAAAGCCACCTCAAACTCTACGGAGGCATCTTGGAGTTGGATACAATTCTCAAGATGCCTCTCGACAATGCCCAGTTTGTATTTCTCGCGGCTTGCCAGACGGCAATGGGAGACACTGAGCTGATCAATGAATCCTTCCATCTTGGTGGAGGGTTTCTGGCGGCCGGTTTCCGAGGAGCTATTGGAACTCTCTGGTCCATGAATGATGCAGACGGACCTCTCGTTGCAGAAAGTGTTTACTCCCACTTGTTCAAAAATGGGAGGAAGCCTCAAGCCGGTGACGCAGCAAAGGCTCTGCAACTTGCGGTCAATGAATTGAAGACCAGAAAGGTCGATTATGAGCGTTGGATTCCCTTCATACATATGGGTGTATGATTTCTTTATGATATCTGTACTTTACCTAAACTGCAATGAGAATTTGTTTTTTAGCTCCATGCAACATGAGTGAGGATAATCTGACTTAAGGCTCCAACCATTTAGTTTTCGTTTGAAGATCTGGCCAAATCAAACGGAAACGGTATTTAAACAGTTTAAAAACCATTTAAAACCGTTTAAAATGGTATTTTTGGCGGACGTTTCAACCACAGATATGTTGCACATACGTATGATAATTCTGACTGCATCCTACAGGGTTGCAGATAGTCCAAATGATTGTAGCACCTGCACCCTATTTAGATGAGAAATATGAGTAATGGGTGGCATAGAGGGCGGCATGGGCGCATCAATCACGTGAACAATTACTTAATTGGGATACCCTCCCGCCCATCGAGCGCCCCATGGTGAGCAAGTCAATGAGTCACCATGGATTTAATCTCCAGACATGCTTATAGTGTTCCTTGTGCTATACATCTGCAGAAACACCGTGCATCTAGCTCAACTCAGGGTGAGTCTGGCAGGAACTGTTTGAACCGTTTAAAAACCATTTGTTTACCGTTTGGACGCCTCCCCAAACAAAATGAAAATAAAAACGGTTGAAACCGTTTAAAACCGTTTACAAACGGAAATGGTTGGAGCCTTAATCTGACTGACATCGGTCTGTATAGGTTACACGTACTCTCAGGATTCTCCAAATTGAGAGCGGCTATACGTAGTCCAGCTTGGGGTAGATGGATGCATCTAGATTCTAGAGGCCCTTCCAATCACTGCATTCAGACCCCCCTGTGGGCACAGATGTGCCTGCATACACTGATCTCTGCTGAGGTGTGACTACCTAAGTCGACGTTGGTCTAACATGTCTGCCGACACGAGGCCTGCCCACGTTGGACGATCTTGGCCGACGGTGGTGCGCCTATCGTGGCTGACCTTGGCCGACCCGAGTCCAGGTTGGTGGCGGTTGAAATGAGGCCACCAATTCGCCCTAGTTGTAGTGGGAACTACTGTTTTGAGTATGTAAAGTCATTCTCCTGGCGCTTATCTTCCATCGATGTTCGCGATAATCATTTGATAATCAAGCATTTTTGTCGATCGGTCCCGGATTACACACGGAATGTCAAATCGGAATGATCCGCGGAGTTCAGATTTGAAGGCTGGTTGATAAACTCTAATAGGCTAACAAGGTGCATGAGAGTGAGGAAGGGTCAAAACTGGTGTTGAGATTGAGGATGGGTATGAACCATGCCGGGTCTCGAATTTGCCTAGCTAGGCTCATTGGCCCACGTGATTCTATGTGTGCCTATTCAAGTTCCTGCCGGAACACCTAGACCAATCTCGGCAGGGATCGGCAGGGGTCGGCGCACTGGTCGGCCTACACATCTGCCTATTGGGATCCGGCAGACCTGTGCCTATGGGGGGGGGGGGGGTTTGAACACAGTGAATGAAGGAGGAAGAAAGTAAATCATACAACAAAATACCTGGCTGGCGATCAGCGCTCACTCTCTGCGAGCGTAAGCTTTCAATCCCCCTATTAGCAGTGGTACTCCTCATCAGCGCTCGGAAGCATCTGCTAACCTTAGCGGGATAAAATGAGTCTTGATGCGGAAAGGCGGACCGCCCCGGCCAACCCAGCCCAACAAGATCGTGAAAAACCTGCAGCTAGGTTCACCGTCAGTATCAATATATAATCCGCGGCGTTGATGCAGGCGTCGTGACCTGGAGTGAGAACTGAAAGAGGAGGGGTCTTGCTTGGCCCACGGTGACAATTTGATACGGCTCAGGCTGGACTCCGCCAACTAAAGAACATCGAGGTCGTTTGGGGTGTGGGTTTCTCGAGCCCCTCCGATGATCATTGGTCTGCGCCTAATGCTCCGGATCGGCTGATTGTGGATTATCTGCTGATACTCACGTTGTCTCGCGGAAAATGAAAATGAATTTTCGAGCCGAGAAGGCGGCGGCGGGGATGCAGCGATTGTGCACGGGAGTTGCTATGACGCTCTGACAGTGAGTGGCACGGTGTCCGATATTTGGCGGCACATATTCGAGTTGCGAAGCAAGCAGGGTTTATCCGGGCAGAGTTGCAGCGAGAGTCCATACATCCCATGGCCAGAAGAATCAAAGACAAGGAAGCCCAGAAGATCCGGATTCTAACGCGCAGGCCTCCGATGCATAATGGGACCACGCTGGTTAATATTATGCTCTTATCCTGCACAGCATCTCCAGGGCTGAGATTCGCATCGACGGAGATGAGCGCAAAAGACAAGCCGGCAGGCCGCGCATCCCCTTCGGCGATCAAAATGATCATCGACCAAGCAAGACCAACGTGTAACTTGATTGTCTCCCGCTTTGTTCCTGCTTCCGCCGCCCACCTCTGCTCATTGCTGCCTTGTGAAACCATCGCCTTATAATTGACCAAGCTCCTGGTTTACTCCTCCTTCTCACAGTGCTACTTGCTTTACGCACACTCTACAAACGCTCTCCTGGACTCCTGGCATACCGAATCGCTCATGACGCACTGTGCTCCAGACTAGAGAGAACTTCTCTCGCCCTGCGGACGGTACCCTTGTGCCGAGCTGTGGCGCTGCTCGTGCGGCGATACTTCCTCGCTGCACTGATCCGAGTGCACTACGAAGCGGACTTCCGTCTGGCCGCGTTGATTGATTGAAAAAAAAAATGCGAGTGCCACCGCTCGGAGTGCGGTGGCGGGACACATCCACGTCCACGTACGTCACGCAAATAAATGACAGACGCCTGCCTCGCCGCCCGCGACGCGTCCGCGCACGTTTCTGCTGCGCCATATTCTCCGCGCCATATCAGCTCAAGTCGCAATCTGGCGCTCATGGCTTCCAAATCTCTCGGAGGTCCGCGGGGCTGTGCCTTGAGGAAAAGAGGACCTTGGACTTGGTATAGCGGAAGGGTTTCTCGCATCTGGGGCCAGCTCACGCAGATTTGAATCAGCGTAGCTCCTCGCGACTAGGTAGCCTGTGATCCCCTGTTCGCGGTGGAGTCGAAGGACGTGTCAATTTTTTCTGGACCACTGAAGGTTCTAACTGTCAACGTACTGCCCTGCGAATCGTGCTGTACTGAGTAGCTCAGGTCACGACTCACGGCGACGCATTTGGGCTGTGCAACAGCTTCGGACGCTGTGTGGCGGCAAAGGTGCTTGATCATCTCGTGGAACAGCTTTCCCCAGATTGTTTCATCGGGAAAACACCGTGCGAGATGCTCTGCAAGCTGGTGCGATGCAAGGCTACCGCAGCAGTCGTAATGGAGTAAACACCCTGCGAACACCTGGCGACTTTTCTGAGGCAAGTTTTGACCGACTTCTGAAGATTGCTCCTTGTGTTTCATTTGCTGTCGTACTGTGGAGACTGGACAGCTGAGCCTTCTATTCCTGGGCGGAGGAACGCAATGTGACCCCCGCTGACCAACAGACTTCAAAAAGCGAGGCATTGCAGTGTTTGTCTACGAGAGACTACAAAAGCCGGGGATACCTAAAATGACCGGTCAGGTGGTGCTTTCCAGCTGTCGTTTCCGCAGCAAAGCTGTAAACCCTCCTTCCTTCAGTCCCCCATGCCTCCATTGACCCGTCAGCGGACACTCGAGAGTATTTATAGCTGGTGGTCGGACAACAACCCCGTCGGCGCAACCATCTCTCTCCATGCAGCGGCAAAGCTATTGGTAAAGTTCATGCATCACCCCCAAGCGTTGGCCTACATCGCCAGCAAGCGCACTGCTCCACTTTCCTCCACCGACACGGAAAAATGATTTGAATGACCCATCGGCGGTAGTGATAGTGATCGTGAAGACGCAACCGAGGTGCTTTGCTGCATTGCGTGTTGGGGCACGCAGGCTGTCGTGGATGCCGCTTCCTCAAATTCCTCCCGCAACTCCTGCAGTCATCCAACAGCATTGTACGAATTCGATCATGTCGGATGATTGAACTTTTAGCACGCCGTGATTCGTCATCGGCAGCCATCTTGGATGTCAATCCGTGTGGCCAGCTTATGTAGTAAGTTTGTTCCGCAAGCGGGGCGAAATGATCTCATTCTTAATGTCAAACAGGGACACCAATACCGTCTATGCACTTGACGCCCTCGCCACACTGAACGAGTGGCAGGAAGTGGTGAAACTGTTGCATCCACAGATATCATCGAACACGTTTCGACATATCTCCATTCACCGGCTCACAGCGAACAAACAAACACACGGAGGATCCTACAAAATCTCCGCCGCCCAACCGCGGGCCGGTGAAAGAGATTTGCGTCATGCGTATCTTGGGATGGACTTCACTGTCAAACTGCAGGAACAACTTACAGCAAGATAGCGATCGATATATCCGCGTATGCCGCCAGATTTACACCTTCCCTGGCTGCTTTATTTTTACGAAAGGTCCTGCGAGCCTGGGGATATTCTGATGCCTCAACATCCCACCCTATATTTGTGGCGCTGGCACAGCAAAGGTTTAGCGCTCGATCACGGACTGACGCCCGTGGGCGGTGAGCTCGGGGAGCTCTGATTCTCCAATTGACCAGGACTAAAAGGGAATTGGAACTGGTGAATGTTAGTGCGTGCGGTCACCTTGACGTTGTGTCGAGTAGACCTCATATTGACAGTATAAGGTCTCTGACGACTCATGGAAGTGTCTTTGAGTGAATTGGGATGAAAGCTGTGAACCCACGGGATTTTGCATCGCAGCTGTTCCACAGCAGTGTGAGTACCGCCATGTCCACGCGCAGTGCGAACAGAAACTTACACGGGGAACCATCCAGGCTGTGTTCGAGCTGTAGGTTGAAGAAGTCCGCTCCGCAGCCCATTTGTGACCTCGAGGAAGCAGACCGAGCAAAGAGGGGAGACCGTGTAATCCAGTTGAGTGGGGATCAAACCAAAGCCCCGTAAACGAACCCCATCCATCTCGTTAAAAGAACAACAGCTGTGCAACAGCCTCTGCTAACCGCCGCACGCCTCATCCAATGCCCCCCCTGACTCTCAAGCGGACGCTCAGCTGGTGGTCGGACAGAAAGCCTCTTGGCTCCACGATAAACCTCCATGCCGCTCCGAAACCGTTGATGAACCTCATGTTTCACTGCCAAGCATTGAGGTACATGGAGAGGAATCGGGGCGTGCGACTTTCGCCAGAGATTATGGAGATTTATTTTAGCTATGTATTGTAAGATGACCACCGACTTGTTCACACTCCATCTGACTGATCCCATAGCTGGAAATATGTGTCCCGGGCGACCAAGGCCGCGATTTTGAAAGAGGTTGCCAAGAGAGCTGAATTGGAGCACGAGGCACACGTTCTCGGAGACTCGAATATCTTGTGCAGCTTCTTCCAACTGCTCCAATGCTCAGACTCCGAAGTACGATGCCAAACAGGTATCATCCTAAGCAACCTAGCGACGTATGGCGACGAGTCCACCGTTGTGGCGATTTGTGATCCACTGGTGGGGCTTTTACGGCGAGTTTCTCGATTCTTGTCTCTGACCCTGTCCTCATGTCGACATAGCGACAGCAACAATCTGCCAGTCTTCGCATTTGTGGTTGCCACTCTCACAGGGATCACTCGCACGCTCCCAATTGCCGCCCAAGTCGCTGTGGAGGCAAATGTATTACATCATGTTGCAGCACTACTCGACTCGCCGATATCCATGGTGCGAAGTAATGCATGCCAGATACTGGCGAGCCTGGCGTGGCACGAGTCCACTGCAGCAGCTGTCCTTGAAACACAGCCTTGCGAACGCCTGGTGACTCTGTTGAGGTACCATTTCATCGAATTTTGCACATTTGCCCGTGGGCTGATATTGTTGCATCAGCGACAGTCATGTTGTTGACGAGGCGTTGAACGCGCTTACGAACCTCGCCCATTGGCCAGACGGCGCAGAGGCCGCAGTGGCGGCCAAGGTGTTGGATCATGTCGGGGAACAATTTGCATCGCCGAGGAGCAAGGTGCGGGAATCCGCGGGCGAGCTCCTGTGCAAAATCAGCCGACACTACTCCACTGTACCAGCTATACTAAGGATCAAACCCTGCGAACTCCTGCTCACACTTTTAAGGTAAGTTTTCGTTCATAGGTTGGCCGTCTAGGGATTTATGCTGTGTCAGTACTGTCAATGGTCACGGTGCTGGATGTGCCTTCGATGCCCTTATCAACATTGTCAACTTCCCCGACGGCGCAGAGGACGCCGTGGCGGCGAACGTATTAGATCACGTCGCAGAACGGCTCACATCACCACTCCGCTGGGTACAGGGCTCCGCGTGCGAGCTACTGGCCAAACTCGCAGGACACAGGGTCGGTGCAGCCGCTATACTGGATATAAAATTAAAAATCTGCCACCTTCTGATCGATCATTTGAGGTAGGTTTTCTTCTCGATTTAAAGTTTTGCAAATATTGACATCGTATTAGGACAGACTATGCTGTTGGAATAGTACTTCCGGCTCTTATCGATATTGCCATAACACCAGATGGCGCAGAAGCCCTGGTGGCGGCCCATGTGTTATCCCATCTCGGGGAGCATCTTAAATCACCCATCCCCTGGGAGAGGCTCCTGGCATGCCAGCTGCTGGGAAACCTGGCGGGCCACGAATCCACACGGTCATTCATTCCACAAGGAATCCCTTTTGCACTTCTCATCAGTCTCTTAAGGTACTATCAATCATCTCCCACACGCAATTTATTAATCATTTCTTGCTCAGAGATGAAGATGACAATGTTCGCGAGTGTGCAGACAAAGAACTGAGGGAGATAAGCGAGTATGCACTGTGGATAGAAATTACACACAGCCTGAGTTTGTGAGAACACTCGGCCTGAGTGCAGACGTTACTCAGACCCAGTGTCAAAATATACTGGGGCTGATTGACTTTTGGTAGAAATTGCACCTGGGCAGACACTCAGCTTGAGTGTCTCCAATAACTTGGGCGTGATAGATGCATTCATTCCATTTGAGTGAATATACATTATTTAGTGTTCTGTAATACACCGATACTATCCTCCACCATCAGCTCATCGCCACAGTTTACGTCGACAGACATGTAATTAAAAGACGAACAGTTCGACTCAGTAAAATGAGCGCGGAAATGGTCCGTAACGAGGATGAGCGGCCACGATGCAAGGTACGCCAGTGAATGGAAGAAAATATCCTTGCCGCGCTGTCGGGTGCACGATGAGTACCAAGAGGAGAAAGAATTGAGCAGAAAGAAACTCGGATCAATCGTACCATTAACAAGAAGACTTGTCGTGAAGCTGATGGTCGAGGTTTACGTGGAAAGGTTTCCACGCTCTGTTTTCATGGGTTATTATTATCTCGAGACGAGAAGTGCGCAAAAAGAGCCGACGGCATCATGACGTATCCCGAAAGCGTATAGCAATGCTATGGGTCATGAATACGGGAGACTTCAGCAATACGGCAGACACGGGAGCTGGGCTACCAACATGTACCCTTGAATTGTCCCTGCGGTTTTGCGCGTGCACGTGCTTGAATCCCGGCGGATATCTCGCATACACAGAGGACTGTGAATTCCCTGAGCGGGGAACGCGGGGTGTTGGTACAGAGAGAGACACACACACAAGAGCACAGCACGGCGAGCATGAGCAACATAGCCAACCTGAAGAAGAAGAAAAACGGCAGCGCAACGGAACAAACTGAAACCGAAGCGGCTCATGATTTTGATCACGAAGAGGAATCGCGGGAACTCGCAAAGTCGAGTATGAGGCTCGCCAAGGGGCACGAAACTGATGGCGCCAGGCGCAAATCAGTCAAGAGTTCGGGAGACAGGACAAGACATACCGAAAAGAATCGCATAAAGAAGCGCGGCATACTGGTGAACACGATGACACGATGGTTCGTTTAGCTAAAAACGCCATTCATAAGGCGAATACTCGCGCAGACAGTCACCAAGCGTTGATACAGCAAGAAGGAATATGTGATGGTTGGCTCCGGGGGGAGTTACGTGCGGAGTATGAAAACATGGCGGGTAATGCGGGATACCTACACGTCAGCGGATCTCCTAGGTCCAGATATACGATATACGCCGCCTGTCGAGGTCCGCGCATAAAGAAGGGCGCGACGGACGACGTACGAATGCCAGTGAGTGCCGGCCAGCATGAGGCGAAGATCCAGGGCCCAGGGTTTAGAATCAAATATCAGGCGCTTGCCGCCCTCAGAACTCTAGCGGTTTGCAGGAGTTGAAAGAAGAGCACGCCGAGAGCTAACAAAGTTAATCCGACTCAAACTCCGACGTCACCGACGGGACAGTCACAGGAATTGGAGGTGCCAACGATCGGTGAAACGATATACGAAACGTCAGGATGCGCGCGAAACAGGGGGAAGGATCTCTTTTATCGATGCGTTGTGTCGCCAGTCGGTCTTGGCCACAAGTTTGATTTAGATATTCTGCGATTTAAGGAGGTGCCGGAGCAGATTTGAGTAGGATATTCCGTCAGGATGTAGGCGCTGGTGTCGATGGAGTCCCGACGGAAGAGATAATGGAAAACCGATGGTAGAGCTGATAAGGCGAAGTTGAGGGTGCCCAGCGCGAGATATCGGATTTGGGGGCGTGCCAAAGCCCGGGCTTCAGAGTTTCTCGGACGCCGAATGGACTGTTAATCGATACAAGTTGGCCAAGATCTCCAAGTGAGCCGATGTACATAATCATGAGAATGCGCACCCAGCGTCCGAACAAACGACCGGAGGTCGGGAAATTTCTTTCCTCGTAGATGATCGAGCGCACTAGGCGGAAGAATGGGAGGGGTTCAAAGCCAGCGCGTGAATTGGAATCATCGAGCTGTCATCGAGTAGCTGAGAAGTCTGAGGGAGGTGGAGAGGGCCCTCGATGTCAAGCTGCAAAAGGAAGTACCCAGCGAAGAGGTTATTAGGGCTCCCCAGAGAATTTTGGGATACGAGCCCGATAGGGTAGCGGCTCTTGGCGGCTCGTATCACTCGATAGACGTCTGAGAAGATGCGCCCACCGGAGACTGGCAGCCGACGGCACATATTGCAACCGTTGAATTTAGGGTACGAACTGTAAAGTGGGCAGAGGTGCACGACGCCGAGCGCTCTGAGCAAACGAGGGAATCCGAACGATTTGAATTGGGGCAGAATGTTAAACAGTCGGGCGACGGAATGGAAGAGCAAGGATTGGGGAAAAGCGTCAAGGGGATTTGAAAGTGAAAGGTCTGCCTGAGAATTCGATGAAATTTGCCACCTCTTGCCAGCGGCAGACGTCAGCATCCAAGGCTTCAAGATTCCGAGCATCTGCGTGGGAGTGGCTCGCTTAGGCGATGAGGGACGTGGATGGGCCCTTGACATGGGCAGAAACATCTGCAGAAAGCAAATGGAGCTTGACAGTGTGAGCCTTGTGAAGTCGATGAGCGAGCGTGCCACCGTGGTGGGGGTAGAGAACAGGAATCGGGGGTCGGACCGGTGATGCGAGCACCGCTACAGCCGGCGTCTTTGATTCGCCGGGCGCCTGGCTTGACCTTGGCGCCCATATAGCTTTTTGCCGACGTTGGAGCTCACTGAGCATCTGGGACGAAGGCCATCTGCGCGTCCACGCTGTTCGGCGCTCAGTGCGGAGGATTACCGAGAACATGTGCCCCGCTTCTGTCTCAAAGTCACTGACCCACTGGGCCGCAATACTCTAGAATCCATAACAATACTGCGCGCCAAACTCAGTTGACGGAGAATTTAGGCTGTCACATAAAAGCAGTGCGCGGCTGTGCTTCTTTCCCCCCTCCCGCTCTACTCTCGCGGTCGCTCTACCCACCGTCATGCACCCATTAACCCGCCAGCCGACCCCCGCCAGTGTACTTAGCTACTGGTCCGACAGGAATCCTCCGGGCCCCACAATCAACCTCCATGCGGCTGCGAAGCCATTGATGCGGTTCATGTACCACCGGGAGGCATTGGAATTCATCAGAAGGAATGGTTCTACTCCGCTTTCGAGCAAGGATATGCAGATTTATTCTACGTATCTTGGGTGCGGAGCTCCAGTCTTTCCTACCAGGTCTTGGCTGACTTTTCTTGCAGTTACAAATATGTATCCTCGTCCACTAAGGTTGCAATTCTCCGGGAGCTTCAGACAAGAGTCGAGTCCGAAAGCGATGCATGTGTTTTCGCGGACACGCTAGGACTCCATCTCGACACATTGCTTGGCTCGGCAGATGCAGAGATCCGCCGATCCATGTGTTGCGTTCTGGTAGTGCTTGCCCGCCACGCAACAACAGTGCCAGCTGTCTTGCGCGGCAAGCCCTGCGACCGACTTGTGATCCTCTTGCGGTGAGTCCAGATTGTTTATCTTGAAACAAATGTTCACTGGAGATTAGGGACGAAAACAGGGAGGTCAGCACCAGTGCGGCACAGGCACTGTATATCCTTGCCTACTGGCCCGAAGGTGCACAAGCTGCCGTAGACGCGAATGTCTTGGACTGCTTGGGCGACTTTATGGAATCCGCACTGCTGCATCTGGTGGAATGGCAGACGAAATGGTCGTGGAAGATGCTGGTACGGCTGGCCCGGCGGCCAGTCACAGCGAGGGGGGTCGTGGGACAGTTACTATCCATGATGCAGTGAGTCTTGAGTCTTCATTCCTTGTCTTTTTCACCCTGGATGTTCATTTTCACGGAGTGGCGAGAATTTGTTCGTCATTAGTAATGTGGTACCCATCCTGGAGTTGGCTTCCATATCATCCGACGGGGCGCAGGCTGTCCTCGATGGGAATGTGGGAGACTGTGTGGCCGAACTTCTTGAATCACCGAAGGCTGAGGTATGGCGATCTGCATGCTGGATGCTGGAACGGTTAGTCCAGTCCCCGAACACAGCCCTTGCAGGAGTGTGTGTCCGATTTTGCCCGCGCCTCGTATTGCTCTTGCGGTAAGCACGTATCCTTTCTGCGAGTTTTTCCGTTTGGTTTACACTGGTGACAGGGGATCTTCCGATGCCCTTCCGCATCCGGCATGGGGTGCGCTTCGCCAGATTTCCGCATCGCCCACTGGCGCGCAGGCTGTCGTGGATGCAGGCGTCCTGCGGTTTGTCTCTGCACCTCGTGGATCGAGTGGCAGCTGGAGATTGATGTGGGATTTACTTGAACAGTTGGCTGTCCACGAAATCACAGTCCGAGCGGCCGTCGTAGCCACGACATCCCTCATGCGACGGTGAATCTCATCTATGCTTTCCTTCAACATGTTGATTTTTTTGCAGGAGCGGGCATGATTCCAGTGTTATCGACAATGCGCTGAAGCTATGGACTCGCGTAACCCGATCGTCTGAAGGCGCTCAGGCTATCGTCGACGCCGGTGTGCTGGAATTTCTCCCAGACCTGCTTAGATTAGAGCGTCGCGGACACCGGTACTACACGTGCACTATGCTGGAACAGCTGATGTCCCAGGATGCCACAGCTCGGGTGACGGGGGATGAGCTGACATCGCTCTTCCGGTGAGTTATAATCGTGGTACTCTTGGCGGAGGTGTCGATTATTTGTTTTCGTCAGGAGTGGGGATCTAGATATGGTCGAGCGTGCGACAGAGGTACTGTATTTGATCAACAACTCAGCTCTAGGGATGCGGGATTTCTTGCATGCAAATATAGCGGACTGCTTGACCCCACTCCTGGAACGTTCAAACTCTGATAGAAGGACAGGCCACTGGGAACATCAACTTTCATCACCATCGGCTGTAGCTCAGCTGGTAGTCCCCTTGCGGTATGCCCAACTTATGCGGTTTAGGTCGATGTATTGATCTCGGGACCAGCCATGAAAGTTATGACGTACGAGAGGCCGTCGACAAATTCGTAAATTTGGCTGCCACAGCACCAGATGGTGCGCTCGCTGTCGTGGACACCCATATGCTCGAGTACGCTGTGGAACTCCTGGAATCCCCGAAGACGGGGGTACAAGTATGGACGTGTAAATTACTAGCAGGACTGGCCTGGCACGAGTCGACCAGGGACGCCGTCTTGCGCCCGGATATTTGCATGCGGCTCGTATCGCTTTTGAGGTATGCTGTCGTCTGCCCTAACGCGCAGACAACTCACGCTCGTTTTACCCGCAGTGCCGAGCCTATTGTCAGGCGGAGCGCCGTCCGCACTCTGGCGGGAATGAGTCAATTCCCGGCTGGCATCGAGGCTGTAGGAGCAACGGACTTCTTGGAACAAATTTCGACAATGCATCCCCCAGATTGGGAGGTGCAACGGCTCACAGGGGTCATACTCATAAATCTTGTGAGGTACCACCGAGGACAGCTGCGTGGCTTCGAGTAGACATTTAGCGAGCCTCTTTAGTAGTTGCAAATGTGCAGTAGAAGTCATCTTTATTGACGATTCCTCCAGAGTCCTCACACTCGATCGTTATTTCCTCCCGCAACTCTCCTTAGGCTGCCGCGGAGTTGGCGCACGCCCGGGGAAAGAGCCTCCGATTTGATGATTGTGAATTTCCAAGTGCCACCGTATTTCTCCGCACTGGAAAATGACTAGCCTGATTCAGGCGCCCAAACCCCGTATTGTTGCACAGGTACCTGGGCAGCGTGTGAGATCAATGGATGAAGACTCGGAGGGCAGAAGCAGCGTACACGTTTCCGAGAGTGCGCTTGATCACGCCTACCGCATGCTGCCATCAGAATTCAGCGCACTCTACGCCTGAAAGGCGATAGCTGTCTTGCCGCTGCAGTCTCGTTCTGGTTCACCATATAGACTGCACCATCGATAACCACGGCCATGTGCGCGAGCGGGAAGGACGCCACAGCTGCGGCGACGGCGAAAGAGCATACCCCAGCGAGTGCGAGGGACGACCAGTCTGATGTCTGAATAGATGGTTGGGCATCAGCGTCAGAACCACCGTCCTTTATAACTGTACGGACTGTATCCGCCTCGCGCGGCGGGAACCCGCCAAGACTTGTAGAGAAGCAGGATAGGCTTTCTAATTAATTACACACCGTATCTGGATCGGTGTCAGTGACCGGGTACCGGCGCGCGCTGAAGTCGAACGAGTTCCGGAACATAAGTGTATGTATGAGGTCAGTATGGGGGCAAGATGTTGCGTCAGCACCTTGCGCCCAGGCCGGCTGGAACGACTGGAAGTACATGATTGGGCGTATCTGGTGTTCTGAGCGGAGATACGGTAAACAGAGTTCAGTTTGTCTGCCAGCCAGCGGCTTAATGACAAAGTCAAAACATACCGAGCGGGATCTTCTTTGCACCAGGGAAGGCTGAGCAAGGGAAGTGGAAGTGAACCAATGAAATATTTCGACCCCGGTACAGTGCTCGAAGCTACAGTGACTCACCAACCACTCGGGTCGAGCATCTGTGCTACCAGTTTTGTTTTTCAAGAATTTCTTCCTCTGTATAGGGTCTCATTCTACGCCACAAATTCAACCTGTTTGGCGCATTTCATCAGATATAAATTTTATCAATATTCCTGTACGCTTACCACGGACATTGGGTGAAGGTTGCATTCAATCCGTCTATCGAGCTTATAGTCATACATAGAGTATACGCCTGACCCCCGGTACCCGCTGGGTACCCCGCTGGGTACGTACCCATGTGATAGCCGAGGTACCCAGTCACAGTATATCATATACACCGGATCCGGGTTTTTGCGGGCCACAGCCCCGATCATTGCATTGCCACTGATACCAAGCGCCTTCCCACGCCGAAAGGGGAGGATCGCCGCCTCCTTGTCTCTCACGTACCGACTCCTCGCGTCCCGCCAGCAGCCCTAGAACTGGATCCCCAGTGCTCCTAAGCACATAATTCCCTGGGTACCATAATTTGGCCCATAATTCCTACCGTAAATCTACCCTCCTAAATCCATCAAATCGGGCCACCCTCGCTTAATTTCTTTGCATATCTTGCAAATTGCTCGGACCATTGTTCTCTTACGGACGCGCTTACGGGCCCGGGACCTTTGGTAGCACATTTTCAATCAATTCCCCGACTCCCGGGGTTTGGTCTTGCCACTGGATTTTTTTTTGCATCGGACACTCTTCCTTCACTCTTTCTGGCTCCCGGGGCAAGATCTGAAGGCTTCTCTACACCTTATTTCCACCGTTGATCTCTGGTATGCAAATTCTGGCCTCTCTGTTTCCATGTTCCTCAAGTGAGACGGCATTTTCAGGCGCCTCATCTCCTTGGATTTCAAGCAGTGCAGTGGCACGCTCATACCTTGTACCCAGCAGCTCCCCGAACATAACTCATATCCAAGTAAGTTCTCCCCATCATTTATCGAATCGCGTTGGAATCCCTTGATAACACGTTATTTTGGTAGATTCAATCATGTCAGATGCGGGGTCAAGTCCTGCTCGGCCATTGAGATTTGTCGCATTTTCTCCCTCTCCATCGTCGATAACGCGCAAGCGGCAGCGTTTGAATGATTCACCGGCTTCTCCCCTGCCTTTAACGCCCACGCGGCGCTCTGTCTCCACTCTTGCGCATTCCCCGTATCGATTCAATTCAAACAATGAGGTAGTCGATAATCCCGAGCCTGCACCTCTCGCTGCAACCCCGGTGACCCTCGGACCGCTTTCTGGACCCTCTCGCACCTCCGCTTCGGTCGTCTCGACTCCCGGAGTGCTGCAGGCTGCAGCTTTGCAGCGAGCGATGGAGGATTTGGAAGCAAAGTCCCATGCCATCCGCCAAGCTATAGCCGCCGAGGAGCAGTCTGACAAGGAAACCGGGACCACGTATGCTCGGCACTTCAAGAACTACTTGGGATGGTGGGACGACCGACAAGCACGTTTCCTGCACAATGATCCAGCTTACACCGTCATTCCGGCGTTACCGATTATTCCAGCAAAAGTAACATTGTTCCTGGAGTACGAAACAACACGTCCACAGGTAGAGAACTCCGTCGAATTCACTCGCAATATTCACCCACTGATTTATCTCCTACTAGAAACGGAAGCGCGATGATGGCTCCTCATCGACGGGCACCATTGGTGTGTCCGGGGTGAAACAAGTCATCTCTGCCCTTGAGCATTGGCGGCTTAGCAACCAGCACAAGTACCCGGATGTTCCGGCAGCACAAGTCGGCCTCCGCCACGACCTCCGCATCGAAACGTTCGAAAGTGCGGCGGCACACAAAGAACCTGTGCGCGTCAAGATGGCTCACACTCTGAAGGCGAAGGGCACCAACGCAGGTATGGTACTCATTTCCGTAATCTTCCTTTGCTAATTCTTTACGCTCTCTAGACACATTTACATCCACCGATCTCATGAAATGTGCCGCCTGGTGCCTCACGGACTTCAAGGGCCCAACGAAGATCTATACCGGTCTTCGAGATCGTGCGATGCTCCTGACTTCGTGCTCTGTTGCGTTCCGTGGTGACAGCACCCGAAGTCTCCTCATTTCCGATCTCTTCATGACCGATGTAATCATGAATGCTAAAGGTCTGGGAGAGACAATTCCAGTGCGTGTTTCTTCTTCGCATCGTCTCATCTATAACTCCACTAACTCGACCCTCGTAATTCGCAGGCTCTCACAATGCTTGCAGACAATGCGAAGCACAATCAGACAGGGAGAACTGACGAACACGGTGCCTTCAGGCACCGCCATGTCGAGCTCTGTCCTGTCGGCAGCATGGCACTTCTCTTCTTCGCATATTACCATGTTCGAAATTGCTCACTTCCCAATTTCGTTCCCGACTTCTCTGACCCGGAATATGGCGACTACGGGAAGCGCGAATGGTATGGCATGTACGTCTTTCCGTCCGGCCAGGACCCTATGTCAGAGATGGGATACGACAGTACGTTTTGCCTTTAATTTATTTGGGTCTGCATATTGAGCTAAAGATGGCAGATCATCGCAAGCGCGTCAATCTCATATATGAGAAGAACGGTGTTAACATTTCGAAAGTCACTCATGCCGGTCGTGAATTTTCGGTCAAGACTGCACGGGAATATGGCGCGACGGTTGATGGCGCGAAGGCGTTGGGTGGGTGGAGCGATAGCGGCTCATTCAAGCCCTGCTATGATCGTGCTCTGCCGGTAGACGCTCTCCTTGGTGCCGCCATGTTTGACGCTGCTAGACCTGAGTCCCATTTTTTGCCTCGGGAATTTATTGGTGAGTTTTGTGTGTGTATCCAGTCTTCTGTAATTGACGCGACGCAGAGTCTCCGGCAGATTTGATTGAACAACTTTTTCCCTGGGTGGAGGCGCAGCGTGAGGCTCTCGAGGTCCGCGAACGAGAAAGTCCTTTCGCTCGTGACATTGCCCTACACCAACTCTTGAAGCTACTTGTTTGGTTTCGCACTCTTATCCTGCAGGATGGTGCGCTACTTTATGTCAAGTATCCACAGTCACCGCTCTTCCAGTATCCCCCGTTCAACTCCCTCCGATTCCGGGAGTTCGCTGCTTCCTCTGTCGATCGCATTGCAGACGTGGAAGCGCGCGGGCGTCTTGCAGTTAAAAATCTCCCCCAGAACCTTGTTCGAGGGTTCCAAGGGGCAATCTCGAGTGTATCTCTGGCCCAGAAGGCTGCGCGTGACGAGACACGGGCCTACATGCTGGGTTTGGACGCCAAGATTCTGGCCTTGACCCAGCAAGTTCAGGAATCGGGGGGAGGAATCAGAAAGCGAAGCTCCCGACCCCAGCATGAGCCTGGTATTTTTCTCTCCCCTGTGGCATATGCTAGTACTGAAATTTCCCTGAAGTCCTTGCACCACCCCCGCTCTTTTCGACATCGGCTCCACCTGCTGTTACAATTTCCAGGGCGACTTCTCTACGTCTTGGCCTCAACATGCCGGACAACGTGGCAATTGCCTCGCCACTCGAAGGCGAAGAGCCGGTTCTCCAGGATGACTCTGCCACTATCGCTCCATATCAGCCTGTTATCGACCCGCTACTTCTGCAAAGCACAAGCACGATCTCCTCGAGCCCTATCTCCTCAGCGCTATCGTCGCCTCTACATGGTGGCAGTGGTTTCTCGGTGTCGCAGACAGCAGCATGGAATCTCTTAGCGCTCCGATATTCCGACGCTCGCTTACGGCGACACCAATGGGACTGGATTGACGCAACAAACACATTCCTTCCTCACTATACCTTCCAAACTCCGAAGGTCATCACCGACATCTGGACCGAGTGGGCTTCCGGGCTCAACGGGTTCCTTTCTGTTCGGGAACTCAACGAAGGATGGAACGCGAAATGGAAGCGGGATACTCAGCGTATCAAGAGTGAGTACAGCCGGCGCAAAAAGGTAGTTGACTTGATCGAGCGCCTTGCTTCCAAGCCGAATTGGAATCTAGAGCTTGCTCTAGATTTCATTGCTAACACCTATGAGGCAGAGAAGGTGTTTAATACCCCACGCGCCTTCTCTGATTACCTTCAGAGTAAGAAGACAGGCGGATTTGAGGCAGTCTTTCAAAAATCCCTTATTTACGTCAAGAAGAAGTAGTATTTCAATTAAATATTATTCTGGCTTCATAGGGTGACTTTGAATAAAGGTGTGAGGGTATCCAGAGAGCTCCAAGTATACAGGAACTCCGTGGTGGCCATATCTAAATCGACGGTGTCTTTCTCTACGAGTGGCTGTGCTCTCGTAGAGACAGACACCGTCGATTTAAATCACTTGATCCTGACCTTGCAAAATTCCCCAAAGTAATCAATAAAGCACTACAAATTGGTTCTAAGTCTCCCGTGGAGCTATATCTCTGATAAGAGTATCAGACATTCTATAACACCCTCATCAAGCTGCTCAACTGTTGGTTATCAGTCGGAAACCCACAATTTATTCCTGGCAGATGTTCGCTTCATAATCCTGGGACTCAAGAAGAATGAAAATTCCACGGAAGGTCCTCAAATATTTTGAGAATTTATCATGGGAACCCCCATGTGCTTCATAAATTTCGATCTTGAATGTCGGAGCCAAAACCTGGTTGACTTCGGGCATTGCTGCAGGGGAACCGGGTTCTCTATCAACATTCAATGTTATCGAAGCTTAACCTGATAGCGTACAGGGCTCTGGAAGACTCTCTACAAGTTACCAGAACATCCTGAAAGGTAGTAGAGATGAGAGCCTTTATATCTCAGGGAAAATCATGGCTCAACCCTGTGCCTTCATCGACCTGGGGTGAGTTGCCTTCGAATTGAGTGATACAGGCTTGTATATAGTTTTAATTGATGGGATCACATCCCATGAGACCAAAGATGGATAAAAGTGAGCAGAAACTGCAGCGCTATACATGGTTAGAATCCACTTTATCGCACTAGTCCGCATTTTGGTTGATTTAATCAACACTGTACTTTCATTGCAGAGTGACTTGCCTTCGAGTGACAGAGGCTCGTATATAGTTTTAATTCAAAGGGACATATCCCATGAGACCTAAGATGCACAAAAGTGAGTGGAAACTGCGGCGCTATACATGGTTAGAATCCACTTTATCACACGAGTCCGCATTTTACGGTCTAATCTACGAAAATTTAAATGTTCTGATACTGGACAGCAAACGGTGGCTAATTTATATTTTCGCCGTCACTTTGGATGCGTTAGAGCTCCCAATTCAATTTACAGGCCATTGGGATCAGCCATCCCCACACGGCACTCTCGGACATTATTGTTGTCCGATGTTTGGGACTTGTTCCAGACATCACAAAAGTAGTAGTCCAGCTCTTTCTTAAATATTATTTTGGCTTCATAGAAAGTGTTTAATTGAGGGCCTGACAACATTTAGTTGACATGTGGAACAACCGATGCCTCGTGTGGCCACAATAATTCGACTGTAAACAACGGTTTCAGCCATTACGAGTGGCTATGTGATGGTAAAGGTTGAAACCGTAGTTTGATGCCTAATTATGCAGCCTGTTCCAAAGCCATGAAAATTATAATATCTAGTAAATGATTCATGGTTAATCAGTTGTTAACATATATGGAGCCAGATGTACAAGATTGAGAGTCCCATCCAAAATAAGCTCAAGTTTCAGTAGTACTCGGCACTCACTGTAGGTCTATAGCAGAAGTGGACGATGTGAGCTCTACATTTGAATGGAATCAGTATCCAAGCGATACAATAGTGTACTGGAAGGGTTAAACTTCCCTGCTGGTGGCAGCCCCCATGTGCTGCATAAGAAAACAAAGTCGGATATTTGTACTTGGGTAGTTGAAACCCGAAGCGATAGAGAATATTCGGGAGTGATGTTCGCTCCGGGAGTATGGGGCGCCAGAGTACATTGACGGCCTCTGGGTTCTCTCAAATATTTTCACAATTTCCTACGAGAGCCCCCATGCTCTAGATACAATTCGATGTTGACTCGCCAGGGCCTATTAGCCTTCAACATTAATTGAATTACAATGGACAGATGACCTCTCCTTGCCCTTTGAATATATGCTGAGCTTACACCCAGCAGAAATGCATTAGACCCTAAACTATAAACAAATTTCTGGGACGACTAGTCGTGCATTTCTGCAGTTCAAGCGGATTTTGATGTGTTTAGGGTCTCCTCCGAGTGGACGTTTAGGATGTATTTTGCAATGCTCAGGAGATGAAAGATGAATCTCATGCCGTTCTCGTCCGTGAATACAGGATGGCCTATTGAGTGCGGATTTTGTATTTGAGTCCTCTGGATTCAGTCAATAATTCAATGGTTGAAGGCCAGCCTTCGGCGTAGAGTATAGATTGAGAAGGATATGTAAAAACATCGATACAGGGAGATGAGAAGCCTACATATTAATGGGATGTTCCTTCTCCCATGTCTGAAGGAATAACTTGAGAGCGCCAGCTCCGGGAACGACCAGCTCTCCGGACTTGGTCACCTCCGCGACAACCTCCGCGCTCTGATTCGGCCCATCTGCCGTGTAAGTCTGGATTATCCTGGTCATGGTGATTGCATCGGAGAGTGTTGTCGCCCCAATCCCAAGCGCTTTCTCAATTGCGGTCTTGGAAATCTTCTGACAGTCCGACAGTGATATGAGGTGTACGAACGAGATATTGAGTGCGATTCAACTCACAAAGGAAGCGATTTCGGCGGGCCAAGATGCCTTGAAAAAAATATGGGAGACTTCAGCAGCAAATTTCCAGTATTCAACTCGATCCAGGTTCTGGAGAACTTTCCCCTGATTCGAATGGAACGTTTCATATCCTGGGCGCTTCTGAATCTTGTCCTTGAGCCACAAAATCCCAGCCTCCGGAGTGTGTCGAACTCGAGTTGCTGCAGGACTACTGGGCTCACTCGTAGATGGAATGAGGCTTTGAAAGGCAGCAGCAGGATCAGGAGATGGGCTGTGTTCGCGCTCCCGCTTGGGGAGTCTCACCTGTGAGTCCAGGTCAGCTGTCAGTTCGATTGGGAGGTGAATAAATATGCAGACACGGTGAACCACAATCTCAAGACGATTTCCCGGAGGTATCACGATATTGGCCATATTTGTTGCGAACGTCTGAGTCACTTCATCGGTGTGGAAGGTAACAAAATACTCCGTGTATTGGGCTTCACGACGATCAGGAATACCCATTCGGCCTGAGCCTTATTCGGACATTAGTGCAAATAGGAACGAGGACGTGAGAGAAATACCTTCGAGTCTGCCCAATGAACGTTGCAGTGCATCGAAGAGTTCTACACTGCTAGTACGCCACTCAGTGTCCGTGCAACCCACCACATCAATGAACGGCAGGTCGACATGCTGGGAGACTTTTGTCGGAGAAAATGGAGCGCGATGATCCGAGACCAGCAACTGGACCGGTCTAAGATCTTTCGTGGTGTGCGCTATTAGAATATAAGCACACTTTAGTTAATGAGGATGCTGGTGTGCTGACCTTCTTGTGGAACCGACTCTCCTTCCACATCGGCCTCGGGAACATGCGAAGAAGGACCGTAATCTTATCCCTCGATGAGCAGCGTATTTATAAGAAGAGCAAGAACCACGCACCTGCGCGAGGAGATAATGCTCCGTCATGCTCAGTAGTAATTGCCATAGTAAATCCCATGGCAGGATCGAGGAGCAGCTTCTTCATGTCCGCCATATTGATCTTCGAGAGGTGGCCCTTGGGATGTGGAAATTTAGTGATTTGCTGCTCAATCAAGCGCACAAAATCTGCGCGCTTCAAGCCAGTACTGCGGAGGATATCAAACACGAGACAAGGCTACAGATCATCTGGACTTACAGGTCGGCTTCGACATATGGCCTTTGCGCCATGGGTGACCGAGACAAGGAGGAGGCAGGGAGGGGAGGTGCTTGAGTCGCCCCTAACTCAGCATTCGCCGGCGGCTAGGACATCTGATCACTGATCGCGGGTTGGAAGTTCACCGAACGGTGATTCTCCAAACCCTCAATCGGGGTTTTGCCGGCGTGACAGCGGTTGAAAGCCTCGATTGGCAGGATCGAGGAACTCGCGTTCGGTGTTTTCCCGATCGAGGGCCCCAAACCCCACGTTCCTGCCGTTCGAGGTTGCCGAAAAAGGCAAGCTATCCTAATTAGGCAACGGCCATCAGCGGGGTACCCAGCACAGCCAATTACGTAAGGTACCCGCGGTACCCCAGGCCGTACCCACGGTCCACATACATCATGAGACAGCTATTTACACGCTTGAAGTTCACTCCGTCTGTCAGGAGATAGGAGTTCGATCGCCCACAGCTTTCAGGTAGCGTAAGACAGGAGTCAAACCTACTTTACTCCTAATGCTGCGGCGGAATATAAATTCGGCCTCTCAGTCTGCTCTTCATCATCCGCCTTACCCTGGTCGCATCGTATACTCACATGAGACTCCTCACCCTTGCTGTCCTTACTGTATCCGGCCTTGGCCATGCCATCCCGTTCTTCACATTTCCGGCCGCTTCCGAGTCTCCCGTCGATACCCTGGTACGCAGCTCCCACCTTGGCCCTGGCCTTCGATACCAAATGACCGTACTTCGAATGTACAGTGCATCGCCGCGCGCGATCTGCTACAGACATTCGAGACCACGACGCCCGCCGAGCAGCAGGCGTACATATTGAGCCACTGCGACGCGTTCAGCCCTGCAACACTCTCGGCGATCGCGAAAGAAGCCGACGTGGCCGCGCTTTTGGACGACCATGGTGTAAAAGTTGAAACGGTTATTGCCTATGTGGCCGCGGTGTGCGGGAAATGAAACAGCGCAATCTGGGCCCTCATAGACTTACTGATTCCACGGCCTTCGCGATATACTCCAACACTATTAGATCCCTGGAACAAATCATCATTCGAAATCCTACATGTGCCCGTCACAAGTCAGAGTTGTAATCTGGAATCTTGCTGCATGTCAGCAGGATACACCGATCGCTGGCTGAGCTTACCTATAAATACAGTACATTTTTAACGCCAGATTTTAAGTAGTAGCACGACGCTACGATAACCCCGTCAGCCCTGCCTCTTGATGATAATTTGACGACACACCTTCAATCTCTCCGCTCCGCTTCCGGACAAAGAAGCTGTCGGCGCGCGCCCAAAAATCATCACCAACTCGTGCGCCGAGTGCCCAGTTTGTCTGAACGATGGCAACACGTGCATCGTCGACGGGGAGACTGCGAGACATCTCCTCGCCGTCCACGAAAGCATCCGCCAACAAGATGAGCGCCTGGAGGTTCGTCAGGCCGGCCAGGATGGTGGGGATGATCTCCGGCGAGGTTTGCCAAGGGATGGCCAGATGAGTGAGAGCAGGAAGCTCACACATGTGGGACCAATATTGCCAGTCGGCTGAGACGCTGTCGAATGCGCACACGTCGGCGTCGAATAAATGGACATGGCTGACGCCCTGCAAGAAAGGGCGATCGAAGCGAGGTGTGTTAGATTGGCCCGGGGTGATCAGATCGGCAGCTAGGGAAAGGTGCGTTGGTCTCATGTGCGATAGCATCAGGAGAAGGAGGGGATTGAAGAGGTCGCCAGTTACCACTAGATCGGTGGCTCCAGTGCACGCACGCAAGACGTTTGACAGGTCAGCGTCAGACCAGCCCTCCCCGGACTGGAGATCGTCCCAGGGGAGGGTCTTCAGCACCACATGCCGGACCGCGTCTCTCAGGAACTGCGCTGGCTTCAATTGTATGATCCGCCGGATTGCGAGGTCGGATTTGCTGTGAGGTGTCTGCGTAGTGATTGTGATCTTCCGGTAGAGCAGAGGCTCCGTCCTGAGGAAGTCACTGGTGCAAATCACAAAGCCGCAAAGGGGAACATACCAGTCGAGAACACGGTGAGCCACGAGCAGAAGTGTCGGGACCATCTCCGGATGAAGCAGCCCTACGCAATCAAAAATCTTTCGCTCTAAGCTCGGAGTCAGGCGTGGAATGGTGCTAGGATCCGAAGCGCTTGGAGATACGTCGACTGCGACGTGCGGCGGGTCTTCAGGGGCCGGCCTCTCTGGCGGCTCCAAGTAATAACGAGAGCCTGCGAAACAGTTTCACATGATTCAGACCAGAAGCTAGAAACTGACCTTCGATCACGCCGTTTCGCTTGCCCGCAATAAATGTGTCCGCACGGGCCCACATATCTGGATGGCCCCGAATGCCCCAGTACCAGTCGCCGTTGATATCTGAGTCACCCAAGATCACCACACGCTGGTCGTGGAGGGTGGGATTCCCCGCGAGCGCCTCGGCGGTCGAGTCGTTCCCAAATATCAGAAGGGCCTGAAGGTGTCGAGAATCGGATAAGATTGCCTTCAACATATTCGAGGCCGGCGCTAGCTCCGTCAGCATGAAAGCCACATGCGTGAGGACGGGAAGTCTGCACAAATTGTGCAGCTGGGGCGCGTTGGGTTGGATGGCCCCGTCTGGGTCGTCAATATCGCCCAGCGACAGATGAGTGAGATGTCGGAAGAATGGGAGCGAGAAATCCACTGCGCGATCGGGTATACCTACGAGCATTATGAGGCGCCGCGGACGCATTTCCAACATCGGCTGGAGCAAGGGAGTCGTCGGATTTCCGAACAAGAACAGATTAGTGACACTGGCGCAGGCGGCGAGGACTTTTTGAAGCTCGCGGTCCGACCAGGCGTCTTTGGAAGGCCGGGCAGCAAAGAATGTCCAATGAACTGGGAAAAGGTACATATGGTGAACGGAGTGAGGGAAGAGGTGAGGCTTCGCGTCGATGGCTCGTAGGATTGCGATATCGCTGTCGTCCTTCTTTTCCAATCCAGCGACCGACATAACAGAATATAACAGTGGTTCGAGCCTGTGTGTCTGTTCAAGGAATGGAACGCCTGTTCAAGAGACGTACCAGCAGAGGATTCGCCGTGCCACACGTAACAGTTTCGGGATGGTTTTGGGCCATAGAAAGGCCGCGGTTTCGAAGATCTGGCGCTCCAATTCTGGGGGGAAATGAGGCGGGCTCAGCGGAACGATGTCCATGGTGTGGGGACGAAGGTGGGTGGGTTCCAAGATCCGCTGTGGAGACGACGTGGAGGTTGCAGTGCAAAGTGATCGCGCAGTCGGGCAGTGCCAGGTCTGGCAATGATGGCCGGCGATATACCTCCAATTGGCCACCAGTTGGCCATTTGATCCATACTCAAGTTTTATCGAGTATCATAAAACTTTGTGGAGTCTGACTACGGGAGACTAGCCAGTTGAGTTTAGATCGTAGACACGTCCTATTGAAGGTCAATATTTGCTCCAGGTCTCCGAGTCGCGGACAGATATCGATGAAGCCGGGCTCTTTGTGTCGTCCCTGGACAGCAACAGTGACTCCCTGGGATTTTTCTTGGATTTTTACATACGAATTTGAATTTTGTGCAGGTGAGCATCGAGCGAATTGTGGAGTCTGGACACCGGAAGCGAATGAGTTGCAGATGGACAAGCCTGTCATAGCCGTGGAATCTTCTTTAATTGGAAATTCTGAGTGCCAAGCTTCTACTCGTGAATGGCACCGATCTGCTTTTGCACTGAGGTGCGCGGCGCTGAATGCGGCGAGCGAAGGTATGAACTTGTGGCATTGAGCACAGTATTACTTCTACTGGCACTAGCAATCAACTAGTAATAGTAGCGTCGCTCGAATGATTTTTAAGCTAAATGTCCTGAACAATGTATACTGACGTAGTTCGTAGCAGTGAATGAATGAGGCGTGGGTGGACTCTGTTCGAAATTAAACTAAGGATGCCCGTGAGGAAGCCGAGAGCTCACAATATTTTCCTACTCAAGCGGGGGTGGCCGCGGCGGACGACACAACCACAGTGGTCGGGGTGCCGGCTGCGGAAGAAGTGGCTCCGGTGCCCGCAGGAAGCGTCGAGGTGACTGTCACGCCGCCAGTGCTCGTAGGCAAGAACACGAGACAGGTAGTGAAGACAACGATGTCGGTGGGGACCGCTGTGGCAATCGCCTGCAGCGCGGGTGAGGATCCGCCTCCCATAATAACCTGGCTGATGCCACTCACGCTAGTGCTTGCGGTAGGCGAGGCGAAGACGGTAGACGATGAGGCGGCAATCGTAGTGTCGAAGACCAAGCTAGAAGTAACTTCGCGGGCGCCCAGAGTGCTAACCGTAACAGCCGAGGAACTCGCCTGAGGTCATGATGTGTATAAGCTTGTCGAGTGGGCAGCAAGAGAACGTACCACAGGGAAGCTAGTGGAGGCCGTCGCGGTGGGGCTGTCAAAGGTAACTTCGAGGCACGTTGTGAAAATCCCCGCGAAAACAAAGCCGCCGGTGGCGCTCGCCGTCGCCGTCGCTGTAACAACGGACGCCGTTGTGGTAAATGCGCTACTCGCGGGAGCGCCAGTCGAAGCGGTCACAGTGTTGACCGTGCGCGTCGTAGGGACAGCCGTACCCGCCCTGCTTGTCGCAGTGACAGTCGAAGCGGTCACAGTTTTGATCGTGCGCGTCGTAGGAACAGTCGTACCCCCTCTGCTTGTCGCAGTGACAGTCCCCACCAGAGTACTGGACTGTCCGAGCAAATTAGGTGGTCCCCACGGTGGGAAGACGAGTGTACTGACTGTGACTACTGCAGCATTTGTGACGGAGAGGGCGGCCACAGCAAAGAACGCAGCGATGTTCTGGAAGGACTTCATGGTGGAGATTGCGCGGAATGAAAGGGACCTTTTAAAACGAAAACTGGACGAGATGGGAAATGCGACGTACATCCGCTGGATCTCCCTGACCTTTTAACTCGTTCTCAGTTCTCGTCATCGAGGTCTGGCATCACCGTCAATTGACCAACAGAGACTTTACCGCCCGAGGTCCAATCCCAATGCGGAAGAGCAGCTCTGCCGGATGCTGCGGACGGTAATACGTCGCCGCAGAGATGATGTAATCCAACTGCGCAGTAGAAAGAGCCGAAGATCCCATGTACCAGCAGGTGAGGCATTCGCAGGGCGGGCGAAAGAAGCCGTGATTTCCTTGACGACCGTGTGCGGCGGAGGCGGCGGCAGAGGCGACAGACTGTATTTTTGTACGTGCCAAGGCCTAACATTCCACATATCGCTCCGGCAAGCATCACAAGCCAATGGATGGGATGGAGCGCTTCCAAGCCGGCGCGCATTCTACGCTAATAATAATTTAGCATGCGTAGAAGTAACACGCCGACGCACATTCGTCTGGAGATGATGTCTGAAACACAATGTGAACGACGAGCAGAAGTGCCGGGTGGTCCGAGGAAATATACCGACATCGAGCGTCTTGTCAGCCGTAGGAATTGAGTGCAAGGAATCCACCGACATGACCTGACTCACCGCTCGCCAAGGCTTGTGGGTCGCGGATTGGGCGGCCCCATGCTCTGAAGTCCATCCCAAATTGGCTGACATCGGACCGCGCCGACGTCCGAGAAATAAGGCGACAGCTGCCCCGGTTCCGCTTTGGTAGGCCGTCGTATCACCTACCTATGGACATCCCTGCGGAAAACCGCGGTATATTTTTATTGTTGAGAAATTCGAGTCGTAATCAGGAATCAGACCTGGTAGCGAATGTGAATCGCACTTTGGCTTGTTAACGAGGGCATACCCAGTTCGAGTCCAGGAAGCTTGACATTCTTTTCATCTCTACTTACGCCTGGAATTTTCTAGGCACGCTGCTGAGGGCAGTTGCAAAATTAGTTTTAACCCCAGCACGTGCAGCAGAAGTGCCACCACACGAATGACGAAGACTTTCGGGACGTCGGATGCTGAGATATACCCAGCGAGTGGCGGCGAAGATATTACGAGTTCTCGGCGCGCCTCGGAGGACAGTTGACTGAGAGCTTGATGCTCGGAGAGGGAACCTGTGCCACAATGAGACCCGACATTCGTGAGGCCATTGGTGGTCATTCGACACTCGGGTTGCTTAAGGGAAGGGCGGGTCTGGGCGGCCAATTCTGATTGGGGTTGCGAATTGCAGAACTGGAACAATATGAGCCAACTGTCAGTATTCATAACTTTCACAATGAGGAGTAGTAACGAATCTCACCGAAAACGTTGATATATAGCATGAGGACCCGGCACTGCGTCGAAAATATTTCCAGCGAGTTGGGCGTCGCCCAGCAAGAACTTGGGATATGAGGATGTGACTGCATGGGATGATGATGCGGGACGCGCTGGAAGGAGCAAGGCTGCGTACGAGGACCCAAATGTTGTGACCACAGCGAAGTATTCTGAACACTTGGACGATCTGCGGCAAACGAATGATCCACCTTCGCGCTGAGAATCCCTCAACATACACTGGTCCTCGTTGGAGTCGAAGGAGACGCAAGAGGATGAAGAATTGATAACCGGCGAACGAGGGACATATTATATAGAGCACAATATATAATATTCATGTTCCAAGGACGGTGAATGGTGGAGCTTTTGATTCTCGATGCATTCCAGATAGCGCACGCTGGGAGTGTCCGTTTTCTACCGGTACTGCGCATTGGGAGGTGTAGGCAATAACGCGGAGGCGATACGTGTGTGCAGGAATCCAGAGTTTCCCGATGGGCATTGAGACCTCAGAGAAGCTAAATCGGTTGTCACGATGTCGTCGCCGAGGAGCTTTGGCGCGGGGCTCTCGACGGCGTCCGATAGATTTTCGAGATACGAGGTAATTGTGCAAGGCTGAGAGTCATCCAGGCAAAATTGCAGCGAGTATGCACACGGCGCAGAAGAATCAAGACAGCCCAGAGCATCCAGATTGTAACGCGCAAATCCCTCCGATGCCGCTGCACTGCACATCTCGAGACTCGCATCGACAGAGATGAGCGCAAAGGACAAGCCACGGCCGGCAGGCCACGCATCTCCTTCGGCGATCAAAGGATGATCGAAGCACGACCAACGCGTTGATTGCCTCCCGCTTTGCTCCCGCTTCTTCCGCCCACCCACGTGTACTCGTTGCCGCCTGGTGAAATCCTCGCCCCCGATGCTGTAAACCGCCTCGTCCCTCTGCTCAAGGTATATGCTTTGCGTACGGCGGTGGAGACGTCTTAATCAAGCTCCTCGTTGATCTCTTCCTCTTGCTCTATTCGCTGTGCGCACAGTCTACAAACACTCTCCTACACTCCTCTGGCCTACCGAATCTTCGAAGGCGCACTGGACTCTAAACTTGAGAAAACTTCGGCCGGTCCCTGTTTCTGCGGACGGTACCGCGCCGATCTGTGGCGCTGCTCATGTGGCAATACTTCCTCGCTGCACTGATCCGAGTGCACTACGAAGCGGAATCCTACGGGCCACGACGTCTGCACCAGAGCGAGGCGATCCCCTCTGAGCTCACTCCGCACCCAATACGCAGGCTGTGAATGTTTCTCCTGCCTATTCCGAGTCGGTCACTGCGGGGCGCCTATTTCCGTCAGCCAGCTACATTGATTCTGTGCGCCCAACTTGATTTGCAGCGAGAGTGCGTCAGGTACTCATGGCTGTGCTTCCCGCCCATCTTTATGCGCTGACCTGGGCGGTCGGCGTGCGCCTGGACCTGGGACATGTGCCCATGTAGTGCACGCCTAACTGCACAGTCAGGGCAGACCAATACTCCCCCGTACGCACCCTGAATATAAATGGGGTGCCTTGGCTCGCAGGCCATGAAGAATATCTGGCTTCTCCGACAGCTGGCTCAAGTCGAATTCGGCTTCTGGCCCAAGTCGAATCCGGACGCGCGTAAAGACTTGGTGCGGCTGATGTCCCGTCCGATCCCAACATCGTATAGTTTGAGGTGCGTCGGTTGCCGCACGCAATGCTTGCAAATCAAGTCTCCGTCGCATGCTCCGCGTTGTTTCCTCAAGCTCTTTGCATAGTATCGTCCAACTTTGGTCCGCTTGGCCTTCTCTGTCTGCTAACCTGCCTGCTGTCCTGGATGGAGGGCTCGCTAAGCACTTGCATCCTCGCCATTCTAATAATCAAGAGGCGCCAGGCGTCAATCAAGCTCAGGTGACCCTGGCTGTGCAACAGCTCATGACAGCGTCTACCACCACTCGGCACCTTGCCATATACCGCCATGCCCCCATTGACATTGGAGCTATGTGTCGTACGGTTCACGGCTCTGTTGATGTTCAGGCTCACCTAGATGGAAATATGGATCATCGGAAACGAAAACCGCGATTTTGAAGGACCTTGCCAACCGCACCGCATTGGAAGATGTCTTCCCATCCAAAGTGGCGCCTTCGCATTCAAAGATGTGGCTCGGATGGTGGCACACCCAAATACTCTGCACAATCTCCACCGACTCGTTAATTTTCAAGACTGCGATAACAGGGCTGACAATGAGAATCCTAAGAAACCTGACGAGGCACAGCACGTCCACCGCTGTAGCTATCTCTGAACCACTGGTGGCCCTCCTGGGGTGAGTCGGCAGATTGTTTCACTCCCAAGTGTGGTCCTCATGTCGCACAAGCGACAGAAACAACGAGGGAGATAATGCGCTTGGCGCACTTGCCAAAATCGCCGTCTCTCCACACGGAGCAGAGTGTGCCTTGGCGGCCAAGGTGCTAGAAGCTGTTGCTGAACGGCTTGTATTACCTGACATAGAAACTCGGTGCGGGCCGTTCAAACTGCTTGGAGAATTGGTGAAGCACGAGTGCGCCGTGGACGCTGTACTGACGTTAATGCCCTGTGAGCTACCCCTGACTCCCGAAAACATTCGCTTAATGGATCCCAGGCTTCAATAATGATGTTCCCCACCGTGCCACCGCAGCATTCAGCACATGCAAAATCCCCCGCTCGCCCGACGTCGCTGAGGCCACCTTCGCCGCTGTGATGTATTTTATCAAGCAAGAACTAGAATCGATGGATCTTGGAATGTCAGCATGCCTACTGCTCAAAAAGATCGCCGAGCACGAGTGTACTTCGGCCGCTATTCTGCAACTAAATATCGGCGACTGAACTGCCCCCGAGCACCTCATATCTCTTTTGAGGTAAGTTGAGATCCGCTTTTGTGTATTTATTTACACCTCCAGTGACAGATATAATAAGAATACCACTTCCGAGGCATTTTACGCGTTGACTGGCATCGTTTTCTCACCACCCGGCGCGGAGGCGGCCGTGGTCGCAAGAGTGCTATCTTGCGTACCAGCAGGGCTTGTGTCACCAGTTAGTCAAGTACGGCGATCGGCGTGCGTGTGAGCTCCTCGGCAGAATTGCGGGGCACAAGTCTACTGCGGCAGCTGTATTGGAGATCGACTTCAAACCCCTGGTCACTCTGTTGAGGCAAGGATTCTTTGCAAATGCATACCATGACGATACTGAAGGAACATTAGTGAAGATTATGCTGTTGAAGTGGTCCTTCCTGCTTTTATCAACATCGCCAGGCGTTCAGACGGAGCAGAAGCTCTGCTGGAGGCACACGTACTATCCCAAGTCGCGGAGCACCTTCTATCACCCCTTCCCCGGGCACGGCTATTCGCATGCGAGCTGCTGGTGAACCTAGCGGGCCATGAGTCCACGAGGCTGGCCATCGCACATATAGTGCCTCTCGAGCTACTTGGTCGTCTCTTTAGGTATCACCAATCATTTCCTGTACACAGCTTATTGATGATGCTTCGCTCAGGGACGAAGACGATAATGTTCGCGCGGCTGCAGACAAAGGACTGTTGGAGATATCCGACTACCTCGCGAGTAAACAGGTGCCAGAGGAAGTGGGCGCCTTCAATGTTCCGTAGATATTAAGGGTTGCCTGTTCTAGATAGATATATGTTGGAGCGCACGAGAACATTTGGGAGTTATATAGCTTCTTTGAATGAGGCTGCCGAGTTAATTCAACAGTCCCACCACCGTTGAAGCATGAGGATGTGATTTCTTGCCGGCTGAGGAAATAGGAGTACAATGCGCATATTCTGCTTGTTTTCCTGCCCTTACCCGTCTCATCCGCCTCGCATCCACCCAAGACTCACGTTTCGTGAATCCCACGATTTTCGGGAGTATGGGGAGAAGGCAGGATAGCCAATCTCTAAGCATTCTCCCACACATACACCCACTTTTTTTCACCTTCCGCCAACAACAAAGGACTTATTTGGTTGTTGTTTGACTAGGAGACTGCTACTATGCTCAAATGGCATCAATCTTCTCAAGTTCACGCGTCCAGACTCCACGGAGATTGAGTGCGCTCGCTTCAACCATTATTTGCCGACTTTCGAGGTCGTCCCGTATTGCCCGCAATCCTTTTTCTGCACAATTCCGAACATCGTCGTCCTTGTCCCTGGCCGAAAACTGATGAATATGTTGAGGCCAAGCAATGCGAAGGAGTACCTTAAGAGGCCAACGAGTACGTCGCGCGGCACCACATGTGCTATACATAACCTTGTGGACTCATGTAGCGCCAGCGTCCCAAGGAGCTGGCAAGCCGATAGCCGTGCCTGAGGGAGTCGTGACGTAAAATGCTCGGCAACAAAATACACAGATGCAGAACAGGCAAACTTGCCTCAACATAGCGACCAGGGGCTTGCAGATTTTTAGGTCGAGTACGGCGGCGACAGTGTCCCGCCAGTACTATTTGAGACCCCTTACTTGGCCACCCCACCTAGTTGGCCATTTGGAGTCTAGCATGCTGACATTTTGTTGTTCATTCCCAGGGATAATGGGGGATGGGAATACGATCTATAACGAAGGTCTGAACCGAATTTGGAGCCGGAGTGATGAGTTGATCGAAAGTTACGACATCTCGGATCAAGACCCGCAACGTGTGAACATCAATTTCTTACGCCGACGCGGCTTGGTTTTCTTGTCTCAACTGGCTCTCCGCCAATTCTTGGCCGTTCCGGGACTTCGCGGGCTCGATCTGCTCCCCTGATTCGAGGGAATCACCTGCCACTGTCCCCGCCACCGAGATGTCAAAATCCTCCCCGCTATGCACCCATGAACGCGCCGCTATTTTTTTGAGTCGCTCCCCTTGGCCGACGTTGTATCAGACGACACCGTGGGGCTACCACTCTGGAACTGCCTACAATACTTTGTAGCATCAAATTGCTCAACGCCGACGGTACGCTGGAATTTTATCTGCCCAACTCCCTTCTCACTGTAATGATTTACCGCCACCCACACAATTTTGGTGTTGCCAACACCGGGAATTTTCTGGGGAGCTGTGAAGACTTTACTATGGAGTTAGGGATGTAAATAAGTTGTAGACCTTCCTTCTAAAAGCTACGTGCATCTTAATTTGGGTCACAGTATGGTTCCATCGTCCAATAAACGTGCTATTGCTCCAGAGACCTTGTTTCGGGGCTTTCCCACATCTGAGGAGCAGTCATTTACACGCCTCATATGGGTTGCACGTGGAGTATTATGTGTTCAAATTGTCACTATATACCCTAGTCAACATTTCCAATGGATCCGGGCGCCGGATTCAAGTCTCGCGACTTGATTTGACTGGGTGGCCAACTAGCCTGTTATTTGGCCATGTTGAACTGCCGGCCGAAATAGATTCACTGTAATGGCAAATCTTTAGATATTTGGGTGGGAGTGGTCCTGAACTCTTTGTAGGGTGCCTGCACTCATTATGACACAGTTGGGTGTGCGTAGGGTCAGCGGACAGATTGATATTGAGGGATGAATGCTTAGGTGGCCAGGTAAGGGGTCTCAAATAGTACGCCGAGCAGGGCGCACGCAGATCGCCGTATTTGACTGTCCGATGATAACAGCTGCTCCGGGACATAATTGAGCACTTTTGCATCCACAGCGGCCTGTGCGCCGTCCGGCGAGATGGCGATGCTGGTCAGAGCGTCAAACGCCTCTTCAGCATTACCTGCGAGACCATCGCTTTAAATGCGAATTGAATGCTTCGGAGAAATGCATAATATCAAAGGACACCTGCCTCAAGAGATTCACGAGAAGTTCGCAGGGTTCGATGTATAATACCGCTGCTGCTGCAGTAGACGTGGGGCTTGCCAATATCCTCAGGAGTCCACAGGCCGAACGGCGTATGCTTCGCTCTGGCGATACCAGCCCTGACCGGACATGCTCGAGGACCTTTGCTGACGGCGGCCTCCGCACCGTCCGGCGAGGTGGCGATGTTCGAAAGTGCGTCAAACGCCGCTTCAGCACCCCGCCCATCACCGTCGCTATCTGGACATCAATACCTCGGATAGCTGAGCAGCTTCAATTAGGTGACTTGCCGTACGAGAGTAACCAACAGTCCATATCTCGCCGTCGACTCGTGCCACACGAGGTTCCACAGGATGCTGCTTATCTCCGACTGGAAGTCCGGGGATTGGAGGAGTTGGGCCATGTTGTACAGACCCCTTGACTCTACCACCACGCGTGCCTCATCCTGCGATTCAACTCTCCTGGAAAGCTCCGCCAGCACCGCGGTTTTCGTTGCCGACGATACATATTTGTCAACCGCGAAGTTAGCCAGCCGGTGCGACACCGTACGCGACGTAGCTCCAGTATATCTCCACAGTCTCTTGTGAGAGCGGCACGCCGCGATTCCTCTTCATGAAATCCAGGGCCTGCCAATGATACATGAGTCTCATCAATGGCTTTGTAGCCGCATGGAGGTTCATTTTCGGGCCAGGAAGATTGCGGTCTGACCACCAGCTACGTATGCTCTCGAATGTTCTCTAGCGGGACAGTGGTGGCATGGGGGGAGCTGGGAAGATGGTAGTAGACATGACATTTGCACAGCCTGAGTCCACCGCAAGAATTCTCACCGGAGTTGATTGAACGTGCGAGACCACACAAATTTAGCCCCGTCGTGGCACAGCGCGGCACCCTGAGATCTTGATATGGAAGGTGGTCAGCGCATATATGGGGGGGCAAATCGGGTGATTTTGGAGTGTTCGGGGCATCAGGCCCGTCTACTCTCACATCCCCCGATTCACAACCCGCTCCCAGCGGCAGGTCAGATACCCAGAGCAGGAAATCGCATTCTCGACTCCGATTCCCTAGAGAGCCCCGGCTGGAATGAGACTTGACAGAGCGGCTGCTGAGCTCATCGGATTCGACAGTAAATAGGCGCAGAGTACATTTTATCAAAATAGAGCAGAGGATCCGGAACTTGATCACGTTTACTGTGGACGGGTCCGGGAGTTTGATTTAAATGATGGTGATTGAAGTGCGGACGGAGACAGGTGTTGAGCGCTAGTTACAATTGTTTAAGGCCATGGATATACCACAAACAGTCGCGGACAGTACGCAGTGAGATTGAGAGAGAATGCACGACGCGGATGGGCTCATCGGGAATTGCTGCGCGACAAAAGAGCATGGTCTGAGAACCAAGCGCACGAGATGTGTCGCCGCTTCCACGAGAGTCCGGTTCGATGGATCTTGGGCGGATGTAGACGAGTGGTTCCGCTTCAATTCTCGGAGGAAGAGGTAGGAGGACTGGGCGGAGAACTGGATATCTGCGAACCAGAGAAACGAGAAGGTGGTGGCAGGAAGAAGGAGGGTTCGGAGCCGCACTCCGATGATGCGATCAACTATGGTTCTTTGACGCGCCCACCATCTTAAGCTCGCTACTCTCTCACCGACGCCCACGCGACGCCTTGCTCCGGGAAGAAAGCTTCGTCCTACTCGACAACAACTCGAGTCTCGGCTAATCCAACCCCGGACGCGCTCACGGCGGCCCTGGCCCCTTGGACTTACAGACCTCTGTGCACGCTCTGGCGCGGCCTTATCATGACCCTAGTTCGTCCCCCCAATCCGGCTGTCGACGACTTGAACTGCCATCCTAACATCCCAGTCTCACTTGGAGAGCAAATACCCGCATTGAAATCCCTTTGTGCATAATGCAAACCCCATCCTCGCCCGAACACTAATTCTCCAAGGCGCTATAACATGATTGGCTGTTCGAATATCCGTCCCTCGTGAATCCTTAGCTATTGGATGCAACTCCCTCCCTGCTCGATCCGGTGCATGACTGGTGCGAACTACACCCTCTTCGGCACGGAGCGCAAATAGAATTTGGCCTGTGTAAGCTTCCACCGCTCCCCACACACCATCCGCGCTAGAACTCTTACTCAAAGGCTCCGCCCAAGCTTCTCACACTCTCCTTCATTATAGTGTCAATCACCGCGGATTCCAAGCGCCTAGGCTCTTCAGTCTGGGAGGATGCTATGACTTCCATCGCCTCGCTGCTTGATAGATTCTGTTGCATCGTCGGCGTGCTATCCTCGACGAAAACTTTGCTGGTGGCTGTAAATTGGACGCTCTTGTCGATTCTGCCGCTCGGATGGGGACTACCAATGGGAAGAAGTGGCGGGATTTTTCAAGTGCGACAAGAGGTAGACGGCAATCGCATAGGACCTTTTTTCATGTCATCTGCCTTCCTCGGAGACATGACCGCGTTCGCGCGCTTCTATAATCTGAGTCGCACCTCGGGAGCTCTTTACATGGACTGACCGTAGCAGATCCACCTTGATAGCGAATGTAATAGCCCAATAGCGCGAGCGCTTGGGGGGAAGCGCATCACTCCCATGGTTCCTAATTGCGAGCGATCGGAGGGTTGTACATGATGATGTACCGCTTATTCTATTTAATTCTATTTAGAGGTCGACCAAAGTCCGACTGAGATCTTTACGTCCTCTCATCGATGGCTCTTCGAGAAAAGTCGGCTCACCCTGGTTCTCATCCCTACATTTCTTGGTTTCAGGTGCAGTTCCGCCGGATTTTCTTGGATCCAACGGTCCTGTGGTCACGGCGGCATTTGGACCTACCCCGTGTATCTCCTACGTATCGACCGTTGCAGCTATCTCTAGAACAATGACAGTCCCTCCATTCTGCCCCGCGGTGGAGTTCCCCCAATATCTGGGTGCAGTTGGGCCAGTCGTTCATCGATGACTGTCACATCCTTCATCTGGGATGACCTAATGAACAGTGGGCGGGCTGCATTCCACATCTCTTTCGCCCGGACTGAGTCCCCACGCCGCATCATGATGTCCCCAATCCCAATCATAGACTCCGCACGGAGGCGGTGAATATCCATCTCTGTTGCACCATCGAGTACTGTGTGATACAGATTGAGGCCTGTCTCTTCGTCATCTGATCCAGCAAAAATGTCGGCGAGGCAACGAAGGGCATGGAATGTGGCCACCCTATCCTTGGACTTCCGGACAAATGAAAAGTAGACAAATGCCCAGTTCAAAGTGACCACTGGGCTGTACATTTTGTGTCGTGGGTCCCCCAGAGCTGCTAAGCACAGAGATGCAAGAGCCGGGTAGTAGATGGCTCTGCTCTCCAATAGACAATCTTCAAATGTGACCCTGGCACTGTTGGTATCTCCGTGATACAGAGACAGCCACCCTGCTACGCAAGAGCACATCAGAATCCCTGGGATCCCAAGGTCTCTATGCTCCGCTTTGGCACGGTTCAAATTTCGAAAGATTTCAACATCATTGCCTGACATGATGATATCAAGATATGCCAATGCGGCCAGGGAATTGGCATGAAGGAGGGGTGCGTGCGTCCGTGAAGTCTTGGATTCAATGACTGCATGAATGTTGTATGCTCGGGTATATTCGCTCTTCTGCAAGTGAATCGCCGCTTGAACATCCAACATGCCCAAGTAGCGATCAGCCTCCTCCAGTCCACTGGTCGCCACTAGCTGATTGAGCTTTGGGCAGAGGGCAAGACCCCGGGACAACTTGCCTAGACTAATGTGGGCATAGGCTTCTATCAGAAATAGCCGGTAGGATTCCATCCCATTCAATTCAAGTCCGCCAGATCTCCTGGCTTCATGAATAAGTTTGAGGGTCCGTGCTGAATCTCCAAATGAGTCTGCAACAGCACACGTGGTACAAAGAGTTTGAAATTTGAGCCTTGTGTGATTGGTTTTGTGTCCGATTAGCCACGCAGGATCGACGAATCTTTTAGCTTCTTGCGATTTACATCGAATATTGTAAAAGCGGGCGGCTGCGATGTAGAAATTAACAGCTTAGGGTATTGATGTGGTCAGTGCAGGGTATCACGTTTGCATATCAAGTAACCATACCTTCCTCAATGTGACATTGGATTGTGTTGAAGTGTTCAAACCCTTCAGCGATCAATCGCTCTGCATCCGCCATGACAATGGGAGGGATGCTGTGCGTGAGATAGGAACATGTGTAGCTCCATCGTAATCGCGAGTCACCAGTTATCTCGATGACGCGGGGAAGAT
The DNA here is from genome assembly GCA_029289555.1 of Mycena latifolia. Lineage (NCBI taxonomy): Eukaryota > Fungi > Basidiomycota > Agaricomycetes > Agaricales > Mycenaceae > Mycena > Mycena latifolia. The sequence continues at coordinate 491,231 of JARJLE010000020.1, forward strand.
GGCATGTCAAGGAACTGCTGCCCTTCAACATTGTACGGGAGAAGCTGTTCAATGTAAGGATACTGTGTCCAATATCTGACATCGCAGCCTGGTCGTCGATCAGGCCTTGGAGCATAAGACCATTGATATTTCCGAGACAGGACACCATTTTGGGCACAAGATCTGGGGAAGGAAGCTCTTGGCGGGTGTCCCATATTCTGAACAATTCCTGAAAGTACGTGCGAAGAGGTTTCGACAGAGAAACAGGTGGCGGGTAGACCCTCTTGATGTATTCGCGGATGGGGCTCAAGGCTTTCATTCGCCCTCCCCCGTCTATGTAGGCCAAAGAGGTTTGAATGAGTAATGCCCTGGAGTGTGGAACATTGGAAAGGGGAACCTTGCAGATGATTAGATCCTCTTCCATGATTCCATCTGGGAGTATTGAGAGGAGGGAGAGGAGATTCCTAGTCTCTGGGGAGGAGGAAATACGTGGACTTCCCAACGACAGGCTGATGGAGATGTCCAGGTTCGACCGTTTGTCATGCCCATCTGAGAGGAGTCTTGTGTTTTCAAGCATCCAGCGAGATAATGTGTTGGTGTAACCTTCGAAGGCTGCGACACTGGCCATCAGACTAGTAGCAAGAGGAAGACCGCCGGATAGATCAAGCAGATCTTCCAAGGCTGATTCTTCCCCGATTTCCGGTCCATCTGCAACTTCAGCAAAAATTTGGCGTGAGGCCGACAGTGCAAGAGGCTCTAGTGGTGGGAGAAATGGCCGAGTCCATTTGACCTTGCCTGGGCGTTCCGCCCCACGCATCGTGATCTACCAGGATTCAAATTAAATAAGAGATATTAGAAGCCTAAGCAGAGCTTACCAACAACCCCAGGCTCGGAACATCTGCCAATGAGGATAAAAATTCTTCAACTCCTCCGCGAGACTCCGACACTTCCTACGGTGTCTCCAAATTATCGAACAAGACATAGTCCGGACCGTGCAAAGTGCCGAACTATTGCCTTAGAGAGTTGTCTTGATGGTTCGAGTCCAAGGTGCAAGCCAATGATCGACACCAGATCAACAGTGGCATCTGCGGATTCGCATGAGATGAAGTGCCGATGGTTGTATCTTTTGAAAATGGCTGCATGATGAAGGGCCGCCGTAGCCAGTGTTGTTTTTCCGATTCCTCCTGGGCCCAAAACTGCAACTCGTGGTGATTCCGTGAGAAGGCTGCACACAAGATCGTTGAGCTCGGCGTCTCGTCCATGGAATATCTTCGGGGATGCCGGAAGCAAGGAGAGAGAGCCAGAACTGTTGAAGTTATTAATTTTTATCAGTGAAGCTGCATTTCTCTCACCTATTATTAAGAGACCCTTCCCGTATCTATCAAGGAAGGTTAGAGAGTTTTTGGAAGGGCCCAACCAATTTACCGAAGCAGTTGCGGCAGTTGTTCCGCTTTGGGCAGATATCAGCTCCAGAAGTTCCTGGTGTCTCCTTTCCGTGTCGATATTCATCTCGACGAGTGCACTCGCGATGCCGACTTTGTATTGAGTCTTCAATCCAACATCAGCTCTACCTTACGCCCATTGAACGGACGTACAATAAACACAGTTGATGCGGCTTTCAGCTCTCTTTCGCAAGCATCTAGCTGTGCGCTGATTTCGGGTTGCCTTAGAAACCGTTTGATTGTTCCCAGATCATTTTGGGCCCTCAAACCCACATAAAATTTCTCGAGAGTCCTGAAAGTCCCCATGAGCCCACACTCACTCAACCGGCCATGAATAGAATACATACTCGGCATACTGGGCGATCTGATTAAGCACCTGTGGAGAGCTGATACTCTCGGAATATTGTTAAGAGTTAGCGTAATTTCCGTTAAAGTAACGAAATTACCAGTTCGATAATCCTTATCAAAAGAATACTTGCCCTGATCTCAATTCAAAGTGTTCTGCCAAATTGCGGTAGCGCAAGATGCGTGGGCAGCGCTCAGGCTTACTCCACTTAGGACAGCTTCCAAGCTATCAACCAAGCTAATGCGTTAGTCGGGGCTCAGGCAGTAAGACAAGACGAGCAGCGATACAGCGTGCTCGAATGGTTATACTTAGTTCACACAGAGGAATTCGGAAACAAGATGATAGTATTGGTCAAAGATAGGATGCCCTCTCCCGAGGGAATCCGACGTTTATATCTACTGACTACTGAGTCATAAGGACTCCTAGAAGGCTCCGAGTCGCGACTCATACCAAGTCAGACTCAGTGGTCAGTTGACTTCCCGGTTGCGCTCGGTCTTCGGGCCATCTAGACCGGTTGATCTAACAGACAAGTCAACATGTGCGCAGAATCAAATGGATTGCGCAGCATAACACCAAGTAAGCAGTACATGTTCGTAAGGGGTCGTAAACGTAAAGGTCGTAAGAAAACTAGGTAAGCATAAGTGGGTTGAGTGCGACAGTGGCCTATATCCATAACACAGCCCCCCTGCACTCAATTCACGGTGGTCAAAGAGTGGGAACGAGTCGTCTCGCGACGCTCACGTACAGTCTCTGAGTCCTCCTCCGTCTTGATAAATCCATGGCTCATTACCGCGTCCATGGGACCAGCAAGCGAGTGTTCAACGGGAAACAAGGCCGCACCAATTTGTGTAGGCCCCTGCAACACCCCCGCATGCGTGAACCAAGGCCGAATGAGTCGCACGATCTCCATATCCAACCCGTGATACTGAAACAACCGTCCGTCCAAAGCTTCCAGGTAATTGTGGGGCTCCAAGTCGGCGCCGACGGCTGTGATTAGGGCAAGGCACTCCGCCTTGCGCATCCCGAGAACGGCCCCGAAGTTCCACTCAGTGGAAAGTCCCCTGCGAGCACTGCGAAGGATGCATTCCGCGAGCCAGAGGACGTGATAGTCCACCCAACGGCAGAACGCCTCGGCGGCGGCGATGGCGGCGAGGGGAGTGAGGAAGCGATGAAGAAGGAACGGGTTGTGTGGGTAGCTGAGGACGAGGGAAAGACAAGGCATAGGGAGTCCGATTTCCAGTAAGGCTGCGATGGGAAGGTGCGCGGGGATGAATTGGAACGCGTGGCTGTTGAGGGCGAGACCGTGGGCTGCGCAGTGGTAGAACCGGGCTAAACGAGTGGCGCTGCCCCACAGGCCCCATGCGACCGCCTCGCTGAGGCCGTACGTCACCGCGTTGTACTCCGTGAAAGGTTGGACGTCCGCTGCCGAAAAAGACTGGAATAGCGCGAGCGCGAGGACCTGAGACAGGACACGGAAGTAAAGCTCCTAAGGCAGAACATCAGATGAAGTGCGACCGCTGTACGCAAGACAAACCTGGCCGCAAACATCCCGGAGGTGCTGCAACGCCTTGGTAGGACTGCACGCGTGGTGCTCCAAGACTTCCCTGCGTGGAACCAGGGGTTGGTGCGGAGATGGGAGCGTATCTGGGGGCGATGGTGGATTCATGGTGAGGAATAGGAATGGGGAGGGGAACGACTGAAGAGGACAGCTTGGAAGTGGGAGAGGGGTGAACGAGAGAAAAATGCGACTCTGAGTGGGGAGTGAAGACCATAGACGATGTGAGCCCTGTATTTATGCATGAGCTCGGAAGTTCAGATCGCCGATTAGATTACTTATGACGCTCCATGAGGCTACCAAGAGGTTCTTGATTGTTATTTTACAACGTGGTCGCCTCGTTGCATTCGAACACAAGGATGAAATGATTAGAGCATACAGAAAAGTGTTGGTCAATGATACTAGATTCTGGGAGTGTGAAGCGATGAATGGAAGACTAGTTTAATTGAGTTTTGGCGTCCCAGTCCATGAGAATGGCCGGGGCATTTCGGAGCGCCCTCCTAGATTTCCATTCATCAAACTCCGGTCCGTGCTCTTTCCATCTCACCTTATATTCTTTGATTCTCCTCACTCCTCTCTTCCGCCATCGCTCGGATACAATGGATTCAATTTCAGTCTCTGGAACGTCCTCAAAGTCTGCGCGATTTAAATGCTTGGTAGGACGATCACCCAAGTCAGCCGGAGAGCGCAGATAACGTTCTAAATGGGCAATATTGATGATGGGGTTGATCCCGTACGACGTCGGCAACCTAATTTGGTAAGTCACAGGACTCAGCTTGCGAATTATTTCGAACGGTCCGTCGTACTTCATGAGGAGCTTTTTTCCACGGCCCTTCTCATTTTTCAACAGTCGCAGAGTATGAGGATTTAAGACTACTAAATCACCTTCTTCATATTCAAGCTCCAACCGGCCTTCATTGTAAGCTCTACGTTGGAAAACTTGAGCCAGAAGGAGGGATTCCTTCGCACGAGACCTGTCTGCCTCGAACTGATCTACCATTTCCTGCGCTTTGGCATTGATAATAATCTTCTCGGTGCCTGGCTTGTGGGTCCCGGGGTTTCCTGAATCCAGCAAAGAGTTGTGGGTCCCATCCGATTTCGAGCTCCTGGTCTGGACTGCCGAGACTAAAATGTCAGAGCCTGGTGCAATAGAATTTGAGACCTTGTGATGAGATGCACTCTCGCCCATATGCCCCCCATCAGATTCTGTTGCAGTTGGGCGTGGAATTGCGGCTGAATCCGTCATCATCTGACTGCCAGTGACAGGCGTATAGCCGAACAAAAGATATGATGGCGCGAAGCCAGTGCTGGTATGTGGAGTTGTGTTATAGGATAGTCCGAGACCGTTTAAATGAAGGTCCCAGTCATCTCTTGAAGGTCCAACATATGCGCGCAGTGCAATTTCCAGTGTTTGATTTAAGATCTCTATTTGGCCGTCTGCCTGTGGATGATAAGCGGTCGTCAAACTGCGCTTCATGCCCATCAGTCGGCAGACTTCTTTCCAGAAATCATTTCTCCACTTCGAATCCCGGTCGCTTATCACTTGTTGCGGCAAGCCCCAGATCGAAAAGACGTGTTTGAATAGCAGGGCGGCCGTCTGTTCCTCAGTTATTCCTGTGGTGCACGGGATAAATATCCCGAATTTGGTGAGTTTGTCTACCACAACGAGTATATTGTCGAACCCGTTGGACAGTGGGAGCTCGGGAATGAAGTCGATTGTAATCACTTCGAAGGGACGTGACGGAATTGGGATCGGTTGTAGGAGTCCAATCGGAGCGTGTCGTCGTGGTTTCGATTTTTGACAAATATCGCACGTGCTGGTGTAGCGCTTGATGTCCCGAGACATCCGCCGCCAGTAGTACACTGATGCCAACCGGTTATATGTCTTGTGATAGCCACTGTGCGCGGCTTCTGTCACCGTGTTATGCACCTCGTCCATTATGGATACTCGGAATTGTTCTGGTACACAGAGGCGATTGTTGCCTTGCCAATCTTCAAAGTACAGCAGCCCGGCTTCGCTATAGTGATATTGAGGGAACCTCGGGTTTATCCAGTTCCTTTCCGACTTCAAACTGGCTATAACAGTTGAAAAATGCGGGTCCTCCTGGTATGCTTTAGTCCATTCTGATAACTCATCGGGGGCTATCCCCACCAGAACATTGTACGAGCTGGAGCTGCCAAATTGAACCGACACCGTGCCCCCATCCCCCGTGTGAACTGGAATCGGGCCAAGGTCGACGGCATCTCCGGAGATCTCCGCATCAATACTGTTGACATAATTTGACGCTACGTTCAACAGTTTTTCCTCGAAGCGTGGTCCAAGCTCCGTGTACATATCCATGAGTGGGTCATCTCCGATAACTACACCTGCGCTTCTGATTTCATCGGAAGGGGGTCCATCTTGAGGGGGAACCCGACGCCGCAATCGCGAAACCGGGTCGACATTGGAGTGAACCCGACCGGCTCGGTGCACAATTTTCAGCTTGGGATATGCAGCAAATACTGTTCCCCATGTAAGTAACCTCCTATTGATATTCTGGAAGGTTTTACTCCAAGTCAGAGCAGCGTGATCGGTAATTGCTAAAATTTCTTCTCCTTCGATGTATGGTTGAAACTTAATCAAGGCCTCCTTCAGTGCAAGAGCCTCTCGCTCTGTTGGGGAGTAATTCCGCTCCGCAGATTTGAGTACTCGAGACCAATAGCAGACTACTCGCTCGACGTGGACAATGGTCTCCTCAAAATCCTCGGCCCATTCACCTGCGGGTGGTACATCATTGACTCCTTTGATTATCGCAACTAAAATGGGAACCTTCTCGCCGGAAGCATGGGCCTTTTGGAGACGTTCATACGTCCGAGTACCTCGCAAGTCCTTGATTAATATTGGTTGCACTTGTTGCAATATCCCGGCAAGGCCATAGTCGCATGCATCGGTGTAAACTCGGTATGGTCTACCCGAGATTGCAAACCCACGGACTGGAGCATTGGTAAGTACTTGCTTGCACAATTCGAAGGCTTCCTGATGCAGGGTCGTCCATTCCCACTTCGTATCTTTCTTGAGTAGTTGGAAAAACGGATGAGCTAGCCACGAGTAGAATGGGATATATGCCGAGAAGTAAACCATCATTCCGAGAAAGGTCTGAAGCTCTGATGTGTTCCTTGGGATAGCTAGCTCAAGGATCGCATCCACCTTCTCCTTGTGGGTCGAAAGTCCCAGCCGCGACACCTTCTGTCCAAGAAGCAGTAGAGATTGATATCCAAGGTGGCATTTACTGGGGGAAAGCGTGAGGTTGGCTTTTGCAATTGCTCCGAAGACCTGGTCCAGATGGCTCACATGTTCCTCGAAAGTTTTCGAGTAAATCACAATATCATCGATATACACAAGAGCAAAGATCCATAGGAATGGAGCTACTACTCCCTGCATAATTCGTTGAAAGACACTTGGCCCGTTCTTGTACCCAAATGGCATTCGTCTGAACTGCCACAGGCCTCTGTGCGTTCTGAATGCCAATTTTTCCGAGGCAGAATCGGTCATTGTGAGCTGTGTGAACCCCGCCGATGCGTCCAGAGTTGTAAGCCATTGGGAGCCATTCAGGGCTTGTAGAATATCCTCCTGGCGTGGTAATGGGAATTCGTCGGCAACGGCCATGTCATTCATTCGACGCAGGTCAATCACCATTCGTGGCTTACCATTGCGATAAACGATGAACACGGGTGCCCCCCACGGGCTTTTAGACGGCTCGATTACTCCCAGGCTTATCCATGCATCCATTTGTTTGTCGATAACCTCCCGGTTAGCCGGTGATGCATGGAAAGGTGGAAGCGAGACAGGGTCGGCATCTGGCTTCATCGTGATATCCACTCGAGCTTCAAAGTTTCCAAGCCGCCCATCCAGCCCAAAGGCTGTATGGTGCTTCAGAACCATATCCTCAAGCTGCCTTCGTTGATCCTCAGTCAAGTCCGGTGAGAAATCAATTTCACTCAGCAATTTCTCCCGAGGAACATCTTCAGGCGGAGATTCTGAGGCCTTCGGCCCCCCTTCCAAGGGTTCCTCGGCCATAGGATCATCATCGTCAGTCGCGTTTCGTTGCGCTTTGGAGGAGACATTTGACTCACTCCGAATCGCATCTGACTGACAGAAGACACACCTGTTAGGCTCACATTCGTGGAAGTCGTTTGAGGACCCTGCGGTCGAGTCCGTGCTGCTGGGTTGCGGGGATGTTGCTGCCTCTAAATTCTCGTTGACGAGTGTCTTCAATAAGAGCGCATGGGTGTTAATCTGCATCTGTTGTTCTTTAGAAAATTTGTTAATGCGGTCAAGCCATGATTTAGGGTTTCTCGCGACCCCTAGTACCTGACCTGGAACAATAATTACTGGTGTCTTCGAAAAATTTGCAACATGGACCCTAGGGTTTTCCCTTGATATAAGGGTATCTGCTGCGCCATATATGTCGTCCTCATTCCCATTATTCATGAATTTTCTCTCCACAAATAGTGTATCCACTCCGGTCGGAAATTCAACGTCCACAGATACCGCTACACTTGTATCTGGTTGGATTATTACCCTCGATGAGGAGCGCACCTCAGCGTTGTTGATTCGGCGTCTTGAACGCTTCTTCAGCCGCTGATTTTTCCGATGAATCTGAGCTTTGGTGTGATACTTCTCGGCTTTCAGACTACTCACTCGGAAGGTGTGTCCTTCTTCATCGATCATGGAAGGGGAAAGCGAGTTCCGCACCTGAATTTTCCTGCCGGACTCTCCAAATGCAACGTACGTGTTTCCTTCCGCCTTGATCACAGATATCGAGTACTGATCCGTAAAATCGTTGCCAAGGATGAACGGTGTGGTCATCCCTGCCACAATGTACGCATCTACGTTGATTTTGACGGGCCCTTCCGGGGTGTGGAAATACAGGTCGATATTCACGTATGAGTTAATTGTGCTCTTCCCGGTTACTTGAATGAGACTGATTTGCTGCCCAATTTTAGGTTTAGGTGCATCCAGAAGTGCTTGCAGGGCTTTGAGAGAAATTAATGTGATATCTGAGCCTGTGTCGACCAAAATACCTATGGGATTGGTATCAAGGCCATTGACCGACGCCCAGGTCTGTACTGGCTTCGAACCCAGGAAGGTGCATCCTGGGGTTCGAGCCATTAACTTCCGAAGCTCAATCAGTGGGCGTTCGGACGAACTACCATCGATGTGGACCTCGAATGTCTTAGCACTGATTTGCCGAGCTAAACGTCGTCTAGACCGTCGGTTTAAAGGGCGTTTGAAATACTGAGTGTCTGCGAGCGGAGGTTCGGATTCAGGGACTTCGTTAGGAACGGAATTTCCTGGATCTTCGTTCGAAGTTGAACTTTGATAGGTTGCGGTCTCCACTGGGGCAGGGACCTCAACCTCGTCACCTTCATCCTCCGATTCATCATCCCACACCGTCCCTGGCGGGACGGGCACAATTTTAATAATTGGAACTGTGGGCTGTGTCAGACTCTCTGGTATTTCCCGAGTATTCATTGCCATTGCCGATGTAGTCAAATCCGGGGTACTCAAAGACTCCGAAGAGTCAACATTCCCCTCCAGGGCTGAGATATCTGTCAGTGTATTCCCGCGTGAGTGTGCAAGCTGGGTCAGAGTCTCAGTAATCTGAAGGGGTCTACAAAAATCCTGCTCGGTATCGGAGTCAAGCGAATAATACAGATCATCGTACTCGTTCTGTGCTTGAACATCCTCCTCAGTGAGCTGAACCATGTTGACTCGGGCTTGCCTATTCCCTTTGAACGAATGCTTGCATTCTGGATCCCAATGATTTCCACTGCCACAGTGCCTGCAAGGTCGAGCTCCTTTCTGAGCCGGAGTCGCGCCACGTTTAGACACATTAGCATCATCCTTGGGAAATCGTGGTGGATCCATTGGCCCGCTCAATCCCACCGCATTGACACGGACATTTCGTGGATTATCACGATTGGACAGGCGATCATTATCTGTACGCGGGGAATCAAAATTCCGCCTCCAGCTGTCAAGTTTCATCAGGGTATGCTCGTGGAATCGAATCGCTTGCTGGAATTGAACCCGAGTGTGGTACATCTGGGTGGTAAGAACAGTGCTCCAACTTGTTGGTGCACCCTCCATGACTTCCATAATGAGGCTGGAATCATCGAGGGTATACACCATAGTAAGCAATTCAACCTTCCTGATGAAATACTCGCCAGGGGTCTCGCGTCCATGGCCTTGCTCGCGATAATATGCCCGATTAGCCTTGTATTTTTGGCGATCCAACCAGGTGCGGGTGATGTAGAACGCGACGATGGCGGCCTTGAGAGTATCCCAGTTCTGTTCGATTTGGGTGCGGTACTCAATTGGTTGGGACCAGTACCACGTCTCTGCACTGTCCACCAAGCGCTTAGGGACAACTCTGCCGAGCTGGCGATACACCGTTGGTGATTCCCGAGCAATGTCGTTAATCTTATACAACCATTTCATGATTGTATCAGTGTCACCATCCCATGTTGGAACAGCATCATATTTCAATCGCCAGTCGAACTGAGGTTCCTGATTCTGCCGGAAGGGATTGTTATTCCCAAACGGTTGAATCGCGCCACCGCCACCACCCGGGCCGCCATCACCACCGCCGCCGGGTGGGCCACCCGGAGGTGCACCACCTCCAGCTGGATGACCGCCTGGGAATCCTGGACCACCGCCACCGGGCGGTCCACCCGGAGGTACACCCCCTCCGCCACCAGGGGGGCCACCCGGAGGTGCACCGCCTCCGCCGGGATTACCACCTGGGAATCCTGGGCCACCACCACCGCCATTGGGACCGTTTCCTCCTCCTGGGAATCCAGGAAAGCCACCGCCGTCAGGGTTATTACCCGGATTTCCGCCGTTGCGGGGGTTACCTGGGTTACCTCCAATGAAAGCATTGTGGTTGAATCCCCCAGCATTATTCCCAGAGTGAGTCTCGCTTGAAGAAGTGCTGTCAGAACTACTACTTGGGTAATTCGGAGCACCAGTACTCAAAAGCTGACCACCTAGGTTTAAATTCTGGGTTGCTCTGGAATTCCATGGATGTACCTCATTGTAAGGTATATAACCGGTACTGCGAGCAGCATTCCGCCCGTCCACGTCACCTGGAGGGTGAGGTGTTGACATAGCCCGAAATGGGTTTGCTCGGGGACTACCAGGTACAACACTCGCGTTGTATGCCGGAGCAGGTTCTTCATATGGACCGTACTGTGATGGCATACCTTCGCGCAACGGGCCGAAAGAGGAGTCGGCAGCGGGCCGAGAGTCAGCTGCTCTATGCAGCAGATTAACGTCACTCGGGCTATTATTCTGACCCAAGTTCACACCGTTATTTGGGCGCTCGCTTTCAATCCGATTAACCACCGATGAGAAAACTTCGGCGATCCGTGGATTTCCAGACGAAATGCCCACTTGTGTTGCGTTCCAAGCAGACCCTGAAGGAGTCGCTTGGGACCCATACATGCTGCTCGCAAATGCACGTCGAATCCCTGGTATGTCCGTTGTTCCTCCCAGTCTCTGCGGATGCAGATTGGAAGGGAAATGGACATTGACAGTTGGCCGAGGATCAGGTTGTGCAATTTGGGGTACATGGGTGCTCGTAGTTAAGCTATGGTCCGCAACAACAGTCTGACTAAGACTCATGTCAATCGGGGCTGTGATACCTTCTATTCCGGAAAGATGGGGAGGAGGGTCCCTGTGGAATCCGGATGAGATTGAGGGGCTGTCACTGACTTGTTCAACCGATCGCATCTGGGGCTCTGGTGCAGGTGATGCGTCTGTTGTATGAACACTCCTCACCGGAGTATCCCTGCGAAATCCAGAGAAGTTGGATGTGTTGTCAATCAGTTGTTCACTCGATCGTGGCTGGGGCTCCGATACGGGTGAAGCATACGGAACGTGAATACCCCTTGGTGTCATTCTGCTGAAATCGAAGACTTGGTCGAGTCGCCCAAGAAAGTCCTCGAATTCAACTCGAAAGCAAACACCAATGATTTCGAAGTCATTTTCACTATACCAAGCATCGAGATCGCCGTTAGGCCCCATCACCGGAAATGCAGGTAGAGGTTTACCAATAACGCGGAAGCCATCCACAGAAAGACCCCTCCGGAAGTACAACTGCGCCATCAGGACATTGAACTTCCCTGGATCAAAGCGGTATACATCCTGTATAGTGAAGGAAACTCCAGAGCTGTCATAAACATTAATTTCACCTCGGGAGACCTGGGTGAACAGTGATTCCAACTGCTGAAATTCTACTCTGAACACAGATTCCTGCATCCGGCGTGACGCTGGTTGCAAGCCCTCGAGATACGGACGATGCAAACCCAACATTCCCTTTGCAATGCAATCGAGACGGCGAAGGGCGAGAGCAGAACCTTGGCGCATCCGCCGGACAGGTTGGAAGGTCGGCAGATCAATGGACTGAGCCATGATGAGTCCATCGGGTGTTTCAACGAGGCTATCGGTGGGCAAAGGCCCGTTAAAAGAAGCAATAGGAGATAACGTACTTATGGTCCCATCCCTGCTGATGATGTCCGTTTCTGTGGAACGTGAATCTGATCCAGTTCTTCCACGAGAAGGGGACCGAGGGAGGGGAATCGCAGATTCCAGAAGATCTTCAGATGGAGGCACGACCGGCGTCGCCTGCGGTTGCAATCTTGCTGTCGCTGATTGCGACGAAGGTCCCGCTTGTTGAGACATGAGGTTCAAGATGATGAGATGTGAAGTAGAAGAGTGAGATCAACCAAGTAATCCTTTGTGTTAAAAGGATTCCCAGTTTGTCCACCAGTGTTAAGAGTTAGCGTAATTTCCGTTGAAGTAACGAAATTACCAGTTCGATAATCCTTATCAAAAGAATACTTGCCCTGATCTCAATTCAAAGTGTTCTGCCAAATTGCGGTAGCGCAAGATGCGTGGGCAGCGCTCAGGCTTACTCCACTTAGGACAGCTTCCAAGCTATCAACCAAGCTAATGCGTTAGTCGGGGCTCAGGCAGTAAGACAAGACGAGCAGCGATACAGCGTGCTCGAATGGTTATACTTAGTTCACACAGAGGAATTCGGAAACAAGATGATAGTATTGGTCAAAGATAGGATGCCCTCTCCCGAGGGAATCCGACGTTTATATCTACTGACTACTGAGTCATAAGGACTCCTAGAAGGCTCCGAGTCGCGACTCATACCAAGTCAGACTCAGTGGTCAGTTGACTTCCCGGTTGCGCTCGGTCTTCGGGCCATCTAGACCGGTTGATCTAACAGACAAGTCAACATGTGCGCAGAATCAAATGGATTGCGCAGCATAACACCAAGTAAGCAGTACATGTTCGTAAGGGGTCGTAAACGTAAAGGTCGTAAGAAAACTAGGTAAGCATAAGTGGGTTGAGTGCGACAGTGGCCTATATCCATAACAAATATATGCAGAGGGCCACGAGTGCACATAGCACGCGATGATTATCCTCTGCCATCCGAAGGCACAAGTTTAGACCCGTGCCTTCGGCGCGCCACGTTTGCAGCTAATTCTCAGTTGCGGGGTTTTTTATATACTTGGCCATCAACTACTACTACAGCTACCTAAACTTATGGGATCAATTTTGGCAGAATATTCATAGTCAAATGCTGTTTCCGTGGATTCTAGGCTGAAGTCTATATTTTCCCTGAAGTACCAAGGCGGAAGTGTGGAAAGTGGTCGTCGAAAGTGGTAGTCTGAAGTCGAAGTCCGATTGATCTCGGCATTCTCGGCAAGACAGTGACAGGATTATTCTCACGCATTGAAATATTGCCTTGCACCTCTGCTCGCCCGGAGGGACCCTCTGAGATGTTGCATAAGGCCCCAAATATAGTATATGTACACTAATACCTCAAATTGGGCAACGAAAGTACCTCAAACCAATGGTATATATAAAAAAGAAGAGATAACATGGCCGAAAGCCATGAGTGTTCAGCGCATGAGACCCAAATTATTTCATCCGTTGCTGAGAAGACTTCCCAAGGTCAATAATATCTTGCTATCCGCATGAGGATTTTCTTTGAAGTATCCTGTGCTCTTGGATGCCCTTTTTGTGGATAAAGAAGGCTCGGATAGGGGCCAGATTTCTAATCTGGGCATTCCGCAGGACTCGGCCCGGGCTCAACCCGTGATCCACATTTCAGACTTCCAACTTCGTTCTGCACCGAAACTTTCGCCTACAGACTACTATGAAATAGCGAAAAATAATGCCATATAAACTACCTGTAACAGAAGTCAGTACCACAAATCTATTTCAGAGCGGCAAAAGTTAGACTGATACAAAGAAAATAGAAAGTACCTGCATTCAGAGCCAGGCTGTAGCTGATTTGGAATTAGTAGAGCTAAATCTGAAGAGTCAATTGTGGGTACACACAGAAGATCATAAGCACAGTGAAAAGTGGTGGGGGAAGTTGAATGAAATGTAGTTGACAGATAGGGGTATAGCTGTGGAAATCATCAAAGAGGTGACAGGAATTGAGAGCAGAGAGGGAGTAACAAACCTGGAATGGGAGGGAGCAGAGAGTAAGATGAGGGGCAGAGGCAAAGTGTCCTTATCATTAATGAAATCTGCCTTGAGGAGCGGCAGCAGGGCGGGAACGGCGGAGAGGTCACATGACTTTTCATGTGATTTAGTGGCGGTGCCATGCTCTTTTCTTATATAGGATCGGTGCTTTTGAAATTTTGCATTCTGAATCGCATCAGTACAGAGCTGGCAATATCTTTCCAGGCTCACGCACTTCAATCATCGGAAGGATCGCTGCGGTTACACTACAGACATTCTTCACTGTTCAGGATCGGTATCTGTGCTGCATCTGATACATCTTGAAGCGCGTCGACTGCGACTTGGGTATATTGAAGAATGCTGTCACGGATATTCGTGAACTGCGGAGACATGATGAGAGGACGTGGGATGACGCCTGAACAATAGGTATATGGATCCGCATTATATCTGCGTCGGCTAGCAGCTTGAAGTGCTCCGGAGAATGATATCATTGATATGGGAATCACGATGAGAGAGATCCCATACCCCAGATCTAGATGTTGTGGAGCGATAGTGTGGAAGCACTCTGCCGCGATATCAATGTTCGATGCGGAACATTATCGGAATGTCGGCATCGAACCAATCCGAAAGTGTAGAATTCGCTGAGGAAACAAGTAACGAAACCCACGTTTTCTCCTCGTCACCGTTGACGTCACGCTGAATAAGTATGCGAATCAAACCACGGCTCAACAATCAGGACGCACACCCGTGATGGTAGGTAGGTAGGTAGGTAGAATTAAACGACCGGTCCCGCTTAGGAACGCCGGGGCCCAGGAATTATCTAAGTGTACAGGCACTGAATGTACACTATGGTCCCTGGACTCCTCCATACACCCGTAGCCGAGCTCACGGACGCAATTTTTCAACTCGCCGTGGTAGAACTAAAGGAAATACAGAGAAGCAATTAGTACCAAGTTGAATACCTCAGTTTAAGCGTTGCTTAGACCGTAGACGGGGAGAGCATAAAAAATTTGAAGAACATCATGTGCAAATTTAGCCAATAATGCAATCGTCGGACGACAGTAGATCACGGCTTTTAAGAACTCTGTCTCAGAGAGTGTTGCCATGAGGTTTTGCAGATAGGGGGAGTTGGAGAATAATTGGTTGAGAAATGTGGAACGAAGTACAACCAGCTCGCCCGAGGACTTGCAGGTGAGTAGAGCATGTTCCGGGGTTTTTTCAATTTCCTCCTTACAGAGTCTGCAAAGTCTGTCCGACCTGGGCACGGGCTGATATGCGTGATCCACGTAGCGCAGGATTTCAACGGCAAGTTGGTGAGTTGAGAGCAATAGAGAGGTCAATGCCTCTCTATGTGTCTGAGTTTTCACCATTGAGAGATAGTGCCGCATTTTGGAGGTAACCTGTGCCGGTGGTTTGTCCTTCTGAGGCTCGAGCCGTCCGTGAAGCAAATAAAGCTTTTCTGATGAGTCGATTGAATCCTGAAGCCAGTCCTTCATAAGCTTGTCTACCATTTGGGCGTAGTTCTGTATGTCCGGGATCGTCGTAGCGGCCGTCAGAACAAGAACGGGACAGTGGAAAGGCAGTCTTGAGGCCGCTGTGATTAAATCTTTAGCCCATGATTTTTTACCCCGAGCGGCAAGTTCGATTGAACTGTCTAGACCTGGCCGGGCAAAGTGATTCGGATGGAGGCCTAGGAAGTACACGAGATGGTTCAAGGTGATCAGGAAACGTCGGACTCGAAGTGGTTGTAACCCAGTTTCAGTGAATAGCGGCGCGATCATGGAGCGCGTGTGCAGATTGAGCATTTGATGGATGAAGCTAATTTGAACTTTGCTGAGTTGTTTGACATGCACATCCTCGCTGTCCGGGGATAATTCGCATCCATGTGTAAGGTGACAGTCCACCCGAGCCATGTACAACTCCTTTAGTTCTTTGGGCGTCAGTCGGCCAGTCATATCTTCAATCGCCATGATGCGGTGACCACAGTATCGAGCCGTCCGTGCCTTAGCCTTGTAGTGGGCAGCGAGGATATTTTGCATGTCTGTTCTGAAGGTAACTCCGACATATTTTTCTTCTGGTTTGACTGTCAGAGCAGTGGCCCCAAGCTTGAAACAAGGAAGAGGAAGCGCGACTTTCCCGAAGATCAAGATAATTGTCTTGATCAGGTTGATTAGGATAAAGTTGCGAACGCACCAGCTTTCAAGTGTAGCGAGCTTCATTTGGAGACCTCGGGCAGACAGCGAGAGTAGAAGCATGTCGTCAGCTTGGACCAGCAGAGAGATACGGACCGCCGTGAGGAATACATCGTCCTTGTCCGGCATCATTGCAAGATCAGCAAGGAAGAGGTTCCATAGAATTGGGGACGCGGGATCACCAGTTAATAGACCGATAAAAGCCTTGAATTGTGCGGACTGCATATCACCATGTCTCGCATAATAGGCCATTCGACGGTAGAGCATTCGGAGCCAGTCAAAGATGGCCCCTCCCATTCCCAATCGGAATAATTTCAACCACAGCGTTGGTTGATCCGTAGAGGGAAATGCATTGCTTGCATCGAGTGCGGCTACATAGAGGGTGTGTCCATGAGCCCTGGCCCATTCTTTGGCGCACCGGAGGATGAAGGGGTTATTATTCGTGCGATACTCCGGTCTAAAGCCATTTTGCCACGGAGGGATCAAACCGCGTGCTTCCGCCCAGTCGTGTATTCTCCAGTGGATCAGCGTCGTCAGCCCTTTCAAGAAGCAGCTCTCGAGAGCTATAAGCCTGTAGCTGTCGGGATTGTCGTGCGGTTTCAGTCTCTTTAGAATGCCGATGAGAGCTGACATGAACCAGACTGTAGGAGCATCATTCTTTGCGACGCATTCATTGCAGAGGTACATGAGGTCTTCGTTTGGGACCCCAAGGAGCTCAGGATACGACGCTTGGTCTTCTCCTGAAGAGCTGGCCATGGAGTGTTTGCGTAGGTGGTCCTTCAGACGGCCCATGTCATCCTCCGTCCAATGGAATGTTGGAATATGAGTCAGGTACAAAGTTCCTTGACTCAGGTTGATTCAGGTTGACTCACTGACGAGTGCACGGACCACCGGTAATAAGTATATAAGTAGCGTACATGTTTGTAGGTACTCTGTCGGGATTGCAGCAGAGCAAGCCCTTGTAAATGAACACTATTTAAATCCATCACGTGCTTGTCCGAATCTCACATGGAATGCGAACCGCGGATTCTATCACCATGTGCTCAAACCGGAGTGGGAACACGATTGTTTGCTTATCTGACAGGGATCTGATGGGGTTGGGCGTTATGAAACTTGGAAAGAGAAGCTTCGGCAGTGTCCCATAGAGGAAGAAAGCATGGGTAATGTCGGCAGCCGCTCCTGTACTAGACTTTCAAAGGTGCCTCGGGGCTACAGAAATCGGGCTGCGTAATCTTTGATGTAGGACATGCCCCGTGAGGACCGTACGGTCCCAGCCCGAATCTAAGGGGCGTCGCCTGCCGAGTATTTCCTTCGAGCTCATACGTTGCAGGTGCGGGCGCTCGCATTTGGACCTCAGGCTGGCTAGTGTGCACCGGAAGCTGATTAGCTGGAAATTCTATTAGGGAAAGGCAGTGGCTGCAAGTCTAAACAGTACTCCACTGCCCGGTTCGCATGTCGGAAGGAGACTAATATCGCAACTTACAAAAGGCGACGGATCCTGAGGTAATCGTCGCCCCAATGCTCCTACTCACGTTGCCACAGTTGTAAATGCTGCCGGTGCCGCAGAACATCACTCGAGTTGTAGGCTCGACGGCCAGAATTATTGCACGAGACTGAGAGAGGAAAAAAGGTTGGCACACAGTCTGGTAAGGCGATACCTACCAGGTGTTACAATCCATTTCTACTATCTAGGCGGGCTGGGCCGAGAGCCTGCACCCAGGATGAGTGGGCACATTTAGACAGGAGTGGGAGCCAGACGCACTGAGGTATTGGCGGTGCCTAATGGCAAAAAAATGCGACAAGAAGGCCGTTCACGGTCCACGCCCGAATCGAACGGGCGTCGCCTGCAGGTGGATTTCTTCCCTGTCCATCCGCCGGAATTGGGCCGGAATACTGACGCTGAACAGATGAGTAAATTTTAAGGAAGAGAAGTGAGCCGACGGACGCGTGAAGCGATTCGAGCTTCCGAGTTGCCTTACCATCCAACTGTCTGCGGAGCCCCACAGAATCGAACGGACGTACCTTGGGGATAGAACATCAGTCATACAATACATGTGCGGGAAAATCCGCAATTGGACCTGCGGCAGAAGCTGTTTAGATTGGCACACTGAACATACGGATAGATGAGGCCCACAGCGCACGTCGAAACAGAAACCTACAGACCATAGCATCACGGGAAATGAGGCAATTGGGGATGGAGAGCATTTACAGAAAGAAGATGGACGCATAGTTGTTTTTTCGTGCTCGCCCTTCAAATTTCATTTTGAACTGCCAGAGGGCTCAAGGCAGTGAGAGGGTGTTTGCCAGACGTTTAAGGCCGAGTCGATTCCTTCAGTCTCTGGGACGGCGGATCATACGAGAACTGAGAACCTAGGAGCCCGAGATAGAGCAGGGTGATTTGAAGAGAGGAGCGCGGCACGTAGAACCTCACTTCTGTTCCATTGCGCATAGCCACGCGATCACCGGCCGCAGGCGCGGAACAGGAGCAGGCACTGGCACTCGAGGACGCGTAACTCGGTCCTCGCGCTCGCGTATCGAGCACCAGCGCGCTGACCGTCGAGGGGGGGTAAAGCGCAGGAGAGGTCAGCTGCGCGATACACACGCAGGGGAAGACTGCACGCCCACAGCGAAGCAGCGTACGCAGGAGACCATGGGCGCCGCAGCATACAAAGCGCATGGCCGGCCTCGAGACCCGAGAGCAAAAGACGCAGCCGGCGAGATTACTTCTGCGCGGAGTCGATGCTACGAGTCATCGCCGCTGCACCGCAATCGCAGGAGCAATGATCACAAAGGATAGATACACAGGGGATGAAAGTGGAAATTCAAGGTGGGACCGCTGGATGCCTGTAGCTGAGCCTCAGCCAGACGGGGCTCTGCTGGCGGGGTAAACTCGTACACTACGGAGGATCGAGTCAGCGCGAAAGCAGAGCGAAAGTGGTGGGGGAGAAGGTCCCTTTTCATGTGAGCGCAGCCCGACTTGTCGTTGCCTTGATTTCGATGGTTTCCTCGCGGCTATTCTGACGCTCCCTACTGTCAAAGAGTCCATAAAAATAACCAGAGACTTGGAGGAGACGTAAAGGGGCGTGCGGTTGAGGCGGAATGTCGAGTACGGGGGAACATTGACGCGGCGAGGAGTAGTACTCTTCGCCTGAGGCTAGGCAAAAAACAAAGGGGGATGTTGGCTTCGTCAGAGTTTGTTTTTGAGGTGCATGGATACGGGCGTCTCAAGCGAGGAGACGCATGAAGAATATGGGGAAGCGCATCGCATCCTGGCCCGGGGAGGTCTGGTATTATTCGTCCGGTGGAGCAGAAACTCCACACGCCGCAACCAGGGCCATCAAAAGCGACGTTCTCTGAAGCAAACGCGTCGGAGGAGATACGCGGTGACGACTGCTGGGCGCCGCCAGAGACGCTGCGGCTCGTTCCGTCCGGGAGAGGGCGCTGAGTACATGTAGGGATGCCTTTGAGTCTCGTGAGTGGAGGTGCATGTACCAAGGATAACGAGAAGGTGGGAAGAAGCAGGGTTCGGAGCCGCAGACTGATGATGCGATCAACGATGCTTCTTTGACGCGCACCACCACCGACGTCTGCGCCACGCCTTGCTCCGGGGAGAAAGCTTATCCCGCTGATGCGCTGACGAGTTGACGGCGGTCCACTGATCTCTGTGTACGCTCTGGCGCTCTATCACGATCCTGTATGATTATCAATTGACCAATCCGGCTGTCGACAATTTGGACTGCCATCCGAGTCTCACTTGGAGATGCTGTCCATCGCGACTGGACCTCGTCTCGCACTGCTCGGATTCACTGCAGAGTCTATGGTGTTCTATCGGCGGCGGGTCCCTTCTTTTTCCCGTATGTACATCCTATATATCTGTCGCCCGTGAACTCACAGAGCTTCCCCGGATCCAGATGATCAAATTTCTGGCAACTAACCACATGTGTATGAATTCCCTCCGTGCCTAATTCCCATCGCGCCTCGAACGTCATGATCAATTCTCCGAGGCGCTGTCGCGCGATTAGCTCTTTAAATACTCGCTCCCTCTAAGCAGCGCAAATTAAAACGTGACCTGCGCAATCAATACTCATTCCAGAAGGCGTTCCCGCGGTCCGTAACACCAGACATGTCGAGTCCAGCGCTCGCCCACTCGGTGAATCACGAGGAAGGTATTGATTGATTGGCTTACTTCTCTATAGCCGTCGAACTCGAAATATCGTCTCACGCACCTCGCATTATCACCTTATCACCCAGATCTCCCAAGCGCATGATTCTGTACGTAATGGTCACCAGCCGCATTCAAATGACACAGAAGCTGGGCGGGGCTCACATAAAAATACTCCGCGATTGTCCTTCCCCCGTTACGCTCTGCTCTCACCCTCACTGAACTCTCCCTCATGCACCCATTAACCCGCCAGCCGACCCCCGCCAGCGTGCACAGCTACTGGTCCGACAGGAATCTTCCGGGGCCCACAATCAACCTCCATGCGGCTGCGAAGCCATTGATGCGGTTCATGTACCACCGGGACGCATTGGAGTTCATCAGAAAGACCCGGTCCGCCCAGCTTTCGAGCGAGGATATGCAGATTTATTCAAGCTATCTTACGTGGGGAGCTCCAGTCTTCCCTACCACGTCGTGGCTGACTGCGCTTCTAGTTATAAATATGTGTCCTCGTCAACAAAGACTGCAATTCTCACGGAGCTTCATGCGAGAGTCAAGTCCGAAACTGATCCATGCGTTGTAGCGGACTCACTTGAACCACATGTCGACGACCTACTTGCTTCCCCAGATGCAGAAGTCCGCCGGTCGATGTGCTGGGTTCTGGCCGCCCTCGCGTGCCATGAAGCAGCAGTGCCAACTGTCTTGCGCGGGAAGCCCTGTCACGGACTTGTGCATCTCCTGCGGTGAGGTCCAAGTATTGGTCCGGGAACCAGTGTTCAGTCGAAATCAGGGACGAAAATACGGAGGTTATCACTATGGCAGCGCAGGCACTGTACACCATTGCTAAATGGCCCGACGGTGCACAAGCTACCGTGGACGCGAATGTGCTGGACTACGTGGTCGACTTCATCGAGGACCCACTGGGATATCTGGTGCAGACGAATTGGTCGTGGGATATGCTAGAACAGTTGGCGCGGCCGGAAGCAACAGCAAACGTCGTCATGGGACGTCTACTATCCATGATGCGGTGAGTGTCACCTTTCCCTTGACCCTGAATGTTCACTCTTCCTCAGCGACGAAAATATCGTCATTAACCTACAAGCGAAACAACAGATCAGAGCGAAACCCGGGCTTATGTCGCGACTTCGAGGTCACTGGTGGACCCGGATTCTGATATAACGCCGAAAGGATTTAATTTATTTGCCCTCCTCTTTGCCGCATTTTTCTCATGTGATACACATGGCCCTGTGGGCCGTATGTCACTTCATGTCGCTGAGTGTCAGGGCAGAATCATGGAGTGGGTTTCTTATGTCGGTTATTACGAGTAGGTAATGCATGTATGTACAGCTAAGATGCACTGATGGATCCGTACGGCCCGATCGAACCGAGAGGGAGTCTATACCGTGACTGCAAGTGCCCGCATATTTAACTACGGGATCATTCGTATTGAAGGCGTCCGGGCAGGACGAGCAGCGGATGATAAACGAGAGAACTTTAAGTTGCTAAGACAAAGACTGGGTAAAGTCAATGTTGAGAACGGAGACTTTCACGCGGACATGTTTTTGGTTTTGGGGGATCCTATTGATAAAATGAGCTCCGCGAGACATCGAGAATCGAAACAAGCTGCACCTTTGGGCTTCCCACCCAAGCTGACCCGGACGATTAGAAGAACAGGGACAATATTCTTCACAAGCAATGAATTCGTGTTGTGAGCCAATCCAAGTGGATTCGTGTACTGACCATCAAAGTTGCGCCCAGCGCGTACAACGTTTGGATAAAAATGGACGTGGACCCGCCCAGCGTTCGCGCTAATATCGCGGCGCAGCTCCAGAGGAGGTAGAGGGCTGCGGATTCGAGGCTAGGGTAGATGTTAGAGGGCGGGATCACGAGCCAAAAAGAAACAAACAGCATTTCAATGGCAGTATTGTATCTGTGTATAAATTTGGTCTCCCCAATAGCTCGCAGAGCCTGTCTCGTGTACAATATTCGCCCCACGGTGAGACACGTTAGGCTCAGATTCGTCGCAACCACTAATCCGTAGAAGAGTCGGGCATCTGAGGAGCCGATGTATCCTCGATAATTTGAAACATATCCGGATGCTGTAGAATTTAACATAAGTCTTAGGCTACGGGGACCCAAAAGCCACAGACCAGCGGTAGCAATCCCAAGTACCACCGGGAGTAGAACCACCTGCGTATGACTCCCTTTCCATATCTGATAGCAGCGATAGGTCTACACGGTAATGGCATTCAGCTAACCCGGTACAGGATCTGAGATCGAAAGTAAACTCACCAGGAGACTGTCCACGATTGCACTAGATCGAAATGTTAGCACATGTGTTGCTGAGCTTGAGCACTAGATGTGTCACTGACTTGTTGGTGACTGCAAGGCATTCTTGAACCAGTGCGACTAAGATCTCCGTGTGCCGTGAGCCTTGTACCTCAGATGCCGACGTGAACTCTTGCGCGGCAAAGTGAAGGGATCTCAGCCAGAATGAGGTAGTTACGACTTGAAGAACCTGGACAGCTGTGGCGAAAACGCAAATGACGGCAATGAGGCAGCTTAGGATCAAGGTGCCCGTTGGCCTACGCTGGCGTAGCAAATAAAGTGCGAGTACAACTAGGACAAGATACATCCCTGGATATGATATGTGAGAAGCGGCGAGAAAGTTCAGCGATAACACACCGTGCATGAGCAGCCCGATCTGTCTCGAATTAAGCGCGGCATTCAATGTACTGTCACAGCACATACCGCAGTCATCAACACGCTGTGCGATACGCCAACCCAAATAGTTTCGACCAGCGTGGAGTACGCCATAGCGAGCAAACACAAGTCACAGACTTGAGTATTAAGCGTGCAAGGGTACGTTAATAGGGAAGAGGAACACGTCGAGATAGATCCACAAGCAGGTCTCTTGAAGTTATATACGCCAGGTATCATCACTGCAAGTGACGACCAACATTCGAGGGGTGGGTAATCATAGCCGGCATCATATCAACCGCAGACATATATATCTTGGGGTGGCGTTGAACGCAGATGCAAGGCTCTTGGACTGCCAGCGCGAGGTCACAAACGACGGTGAATGTATCGTTTGTATTCGACGAACGCGAAGGTGGAGAACACAGGAAACTTCACGATGAACCCCAGACCATCAGATAGATGATATAGCTTGCGGACCAACAGCACACCAGTGGTAGATCTGTAATCAACAATGTTTCTCTCCCGCTCCAGAACTTCTGAACGTGAGAGCAGACCCAGACGCATGCAATTGTGACCGAGATACAAAGCGCAAGGGCAAGATTACTTTTGCGCGGACTCTATGATGATCACAAAGGATAGATAGACAGACGACGAAGATGATGGTTCAAGTTGATTAAGTGACCGTTGGGTGCTTGGAGCTGAGTGCGGACTCGGCGGGGGTCTGCTGTCGGGTAAACTGGTGCTTTGTCGAGGATTGAGTGAGCGCGAAAGCAGAGCGAAAGTGATCGCGGAGAAGGACTATTTTTATGTGAGAACAGCCCGACTTGTCGTTGATGGTTTCTACGCGACCATTCTGACGCTCCTTGCCGTCAAAGAGCCCATAAAAATAACCAGAGGCTTGGCAGAGACGTTAAGAAGCGTGCGGGTTAGATGGGATGTAGGGTACGTAGGAGCATTGGCGGAGCCAGGACCAGTACTCTTCGCCTGAAGCTAAGCATAAAGTAAGGGGAATATTGGTGTTTGTCGTGAGAGTTTGTTTTTGTGGTGCCCGATACGAGCGTCTCAAGCGAGGAGAATATGGGGAAGCACATCTCATCCTGGCCCAAGGGAGGTCTTGTATTATTCGTCTGTCGGAGCCGAGGCTCCACCTGCCGCATAAAGGGGCATCAATCTAAAACAAACGTGTCAGAGGAGACACGCGGTGAGGACTGATCGGCGCCGCCAGAGACGCTCCGTCTCGTTCCGTATGAGAGAGTTGAGGATACGGAAGGATTCCGTTGAGTCGCTCGAGTGGAGGTGTACCGAAGGATACTGAGAGCAGACGGCAACACATTCACAACAATGGATGCCCAAAGCGGGGAATCCATAGCTGGAGCATGCATGGCGGAGTTGAGGGTTGGAGGCGAACCTGGAAGCCACATGGGATTTTTGCGACATCGATATGCATCATGCAAGTCAGGACAGTCGTTCACAGCGAGCGGTGGAACGGCACGCAAGCTTAAGGTGGTGGCACGGAGGAGAGGATGTTCGGAACATCTCGGACCCGGGATCCGATAGCTCGCGTGCCACTGCTTCTCGCCGTTATCGGAGTTGTGAATGATCGCGGAGCCCAGAATTCACTAGTAGTGAATAACACTACCCGGAATATCCGGAGGTTTTGGGGACAAGAAAAAATCCCAGATCGCGCGAAGACCAAAATCCGTGCGCACTCGTTCCCTGGAAAAGGACGTCAAGAATAGACAAGATGATGGCGAAGTGATTTTAGCTGCGTACCTCAAAACGACCGTAGCGCACAGGAAGGTTTCCTCCCAGCTGACCCGTATATGAATTCGGAAACCGCTCCGTAAAAGAAGCACCGAAAGTATACAACGCGAGCAAAGGGAGGCAAAGACGGAGCGAAGTTCCGGAATGACGTAACAACACGGCCGTGGCGGGGGCCGCGTACAATCGGCGAGGCTGATTGAGGAGATGTACATGAAGAGTGGGCGCAGAGGCCTACGAAAAGCCTCCTAACCCTCGGAACCGGGGTTTACGACGAAGTGCAGAGGCTGTGCTCTTCGGCGTTTTGGAGAGCACACGCGAGTACAGAAGTGTATGGGAGTATACCATACACTTGGTAGACATGGTAGACCCGGTATACTCTAGGTAAATGTGGTAAGACCCGGGCGATCTTGAATGCAGACACTATGGACTCCTGGGTTGCACTGTTGGAATTCCCAAATCCCGAGAGTCCGACAAACGAGTGGACGCGGCTGTCAACACCGACGCTTCTAACTCACCTGGCAGTATTCTTGTGGTTTGTCTGAATTATTTGGTTGTTGCGAATGGTTTCATTTCGAGACTGAGCATCAAAATTCTAACGGCATTCAGAGCCCACCATAGTGCTGACTTTGGCCGCCACAACACCCGATGGCTAGACTCGTAACTAGTCCACCTACGAAGAGCAACAATGTGGCGAGCACCGGCAAAGTGCTTGCCACATTTTTGCCATTCATATGCAGGCTGGTAACGAGTCTACCCGATGGCGCGCGCTCCGCCGTGAACGCCAATGTGCTGGATTATAGCGTAACGAACCAAGATACTGGAATCCCCGACGGGGTACAAGTAAGGAACCTGTGTTTTGGAGATTAGCATTTATATACCAAAGACCAAGCAAAGACGGTGAGATTGAAGTTTACAGCTCTTTGCGGAACTTAGGGCGCGTCCCGTTTTTTTATTAAAATTTGATGTTTTCACGAGATTGGCTGTTGTGGGCTCAATTCTGGTCCGTTTCTCTTGAAAATATGTAGGACCGATCGATTCCCACTTCAATTCTGGAGGGCTCTGGACCCCACAATCGTGCGTCTGCGTGGGAATTTCCTTTTTCGGCAAATGTCGAGGTGTCCACGCAGAACAGCCATAGTATTAGCCAGACTCATCCAATTGACCTAGATTTCGGATATGATATACTCACATATGTCTTTAAGAGCCCCAAACCCTTGGATGGCGAATATGCCTCCCAATTAAAATTTTGGTGAAGGCTCCAATTGCGAATAATTTCCTGCTCTACACTAAATGTGGACTGTGTCCGGGAAAGCTGATCTCATGGAGCCCTCATACATACATCCGAGTGTAACATATCCAAAATTCAGGTTAATAGGATGATTGTAGCTAATACCACAGCTGTTCTGCGTGGACACCTCGAGATTTGCTGAAAAAGGAAATTCCCACGCATCCGCACGATTGTGGGGTCCAGAGCCCTCCTTAATTGAAGTGGGAATCGATCGCTCCTACTTTCAACAGAAACGGGCCAGAATTAAGCCTACAACAGCCGATCTCATGAAAAGATCTAAATTTGAAGAAAAACGGGCCGCGCCCTAAGTTCTTTGCGGAACTTAGGGCGCGGCCCGTTTTTCTTCAAATTTAGATCTTTTCATGAGATCGGCTGTTGTAGGCTTAATTCTCCATCATTTACCTTGATGAAAGTGGCACCATTTGAATCGGATTCCAATTTCGGAGGGCTGTGGACCCCACATTTGTGCGGGTGCGTGGGAATTGCCTTTTTCGGCAAATTTCGAGGTGTCCACGCAGAACAGCTGTGGTATTAGTTCCAATCATCCAATCGACCTGAATTTTGGATATGTTACGTTCACATGTAGTTCGGAGGGCTCCATTATCTCATATCAGCTTTCTCGGTCATGGTCCACATTTAATGTAGAGCAGGAAATTGATTGAAATTGGAGCCTTTATCAAATTTCAATCACATAGTATATTCGCAATCCTAGGGTTGGGGGCCCTCGGGGACATATGTAAGTATATCATATCCAAAATCTAGGTCCATTGGAGGAGTATATCCAATGCTACAACAGTTCTGCATGGACCCCTCGAAACTTGCCGAAAAAGGCAATTCCCACGCACCCGCACAAATGTGGGGTCCACAGCCCTCCGGAATTGGAATCCGATTCAAATGGTGCTACTTTCAAGGTAAATGATGGAGAATTGAGTCTGCAACAGCCAATCTCGTGAAAAGATCTAAATTTGAAGAAAACGGGCCGCGCCCTAAGTTCCGCAAAGAGCTGTAATAATAAGTTGAAGGAGCACTAGTTACAAGTCTGTTCTCTCGATGTGGAGAATTGCAACATATTTCTCCAGAAAATCAATGACAAACTGATAACCCAAGTCAGCGAAGTCGGGGTCTACCAGATACGCAAGGTGATAGCCAAGGTCCCTCTTGAAGATGTTCCAAGCCGTATCGCGATCGCTCGGTTCGAAAGCTTTTCGCTTCAGGCCAATGCCGCTCACTTTGTGGTCGAAAATGCCTCGATCGAACTCAGCCTGAACCGAGACAATGTAGGAATGGGCTGCAGTTAGGATCTTATCATCCCTGACCCGGTTACTGGTTTCATCAATGAAACTTGAAGATTAGGATATGTTGCAACAAGAGAGGACTTTTTAAGCTCACCTCTCAACATTGTTATACGTAGAAAGTGTGAAAGCTTGAGCGAAGTGGCCGGCCTGGATGTCCTTGGCAATTTGTCGGTCAATTGCAAGCAACAGCAAGTCGGAGATCGATCGATCGAGCCCGCATCCGGCGAAATAGGGTTCAGCCGTTTGCCTCACCGCGTATGAAAGCGCGTGGAGCATACTGCGGCCTGAAGGGCTTTGAACGTCCACTTTGGACAGCTTCTTGAGAGCGTTCACCACAGCAAGATCGGTCTTACGGATCTTGCGGTTAGTGAGGCTGGAAGCCGGCACTCCATTGACCTTGAGGCGATCCAGATGTTCGCGATGCTTATCTTGGAATTCGCTCGTGTAGCTGGCGGGCTTTAAGAACTCCATGAGCGAACGTGCGAGTGTGGCTTCTCCGCTCAGATTGCTGATGGCTTGGGTTACGCGCATGGTTTCATTGTGTACACGGAGATCGACCAGCGTGTAATTATCCCGGAGAGCAATCGTGTCTTGAGCATCGTCCGGGATGAACAACTGACCATATACATCATGATTCGTCGAGCGGTAACCGCACTCCATGAGTATATGGGCTTCAGCGGCGGTCAGCGTCACGATGAAATGCAGGATCTCTTGCCCAGAATAGTCGAGAGTACTGGCGTCATTCCGTATGTCGTCTTTGCGTATAGACGCGTTGGGCGAAGCGAGCTCCTAGGTTATGGGTTAGTGCCATATTCCGCGTGAAGGATGCAACAACTTACCTCACGAGTGCGAGAGGTGAAGTCTGTTACCGTCATGAACCGAAGGCCAGCTTTAATCCCCCCTAGAACCCAACAATCATTGATGAATGTGTTCCATCGCTCTGTATTGAGGAGACCACCGTGGAAATACTCGCTGGTTACGCCGTATTCACCGACAATGCCGCTGTGGAGGCGGTCTTCCCCTCTCCCGAACAGCAGAAACTCCTTCGGATATCGTGCATGGTTGTAGACAGCCCAACCGATCCTCAATTCATCGTTTTGTGACATTGGATTATTCTTTCCATCGCGCCCGATGAGGCAAAGGACTGCGTCCTTGCGGAAATCATCGAAGGACTCGTAAAGTCGCTCAGAGCCGTTCGTTCTGGATTCCCCGAGATCTGTAGCGCGGAGGAATCCTTGCTGGCCAAGTACGGCTTGCGCGAGCCTGTCGACATCGGCGGGATGACGGTCGGCATAGTAGCTGCCAATTCCTGGAACGTCGATCTGGAAGGGGTTGGCGCTTACGGCCTCCCAGACCGTGTTGCCGCCCTGTCCAGGTGTGACGTCCTCCCGAAGTTTGCGACGGAGATCGGATAGGCTGGCAGCGTTTCGATCCAATAGCATGAGTCCTGTGTGATCCCATTAGACCTGGCTATCCGCAATTTCCAGAAACCTACCTTCAAAACTTCTTTGCCTATAGGCCAGAGGAACTTCTTCCTCCTCGAGGGCGCGAGTATGCGGGCCAGGGGGCATCATATTGGATATGAGAGCCAGAACGATGGTTTAGATTGGCCGGTGCTCAGTCTCCTCGACTTGTAGTGGTTTGAGTGTGGGAGTTGACAAAACTTAGGGAATAGCGTCTTATATGTCGGTTTCGCCGACTTCATGGGCAACGCGATGAGCCACATCAGACTTTGTATGACAGCTCTTCATTGGCACTTGACAGCTCTTGATTGCTCCGGAATCGCTCTTGAGCGCAAGAGCTCCTGGTAGGTCCGATTACCCTCAAGTCGAAAAAAAACTTTTGCCTATGGGGCCAATACTCATTCTCATTATTGATGGCAATATGGTTTTTTCCGAGAATTTTCAATTCCAGAGGAGAAGAGCTTCAATAGCTCAAGAATATTGTAGACAGGCTGATGAAGCGATGAGTATCCATTGACAGCTTCGCCTACTGCATCTGGAAAATCCGATGGGCTATTGAGTCGCATTTAGTCTCCATAGCTGTATAGTGCTGTTGCTTACCCCCTAATATATGGCACACTGTAGCTCCGTGCCATAAATATGTGCCGTAGTCGCGTGGACTTGAGCGTCCTAGCAATACAATGTTGCTTGGTTCTTCAAATTCGACCCCAAAAAATCGCAAATAATAAAAATAATAATCTCAGGGGGCGGCTCGTAACCATCTAGTACATCTTTAAGGGTTGAGCAAGTCGTCTTCCTCCGTTGTGGACCCGTCCTCGTACTCCTTGATGGCGTTATCAAGGATCTCGTTGCCGAAAGTTGTGGTCGGAGTGGTCGGTACAGGCTATGCGCCGGTGTGATGACTGCGAGATTGATTAGACAAAGAGCTCATGTATAAAGGAACATGCACCGTCTGACAATGTGCACCTGATCCAGAATCTTGTCCAGAATCTGGTGTTCCTCGGCATGGGCAGCGAGCTCTTCCGAAGCCTAGATATGGCCTTGTTTGAGGCTGCGGTACTCGTTAGCGGTGAACGGAATGTCCATTCTGATGCCGGTCATATACTCGTCGATGGTATTCTCGGCCAGGATGATATTGAGGAAAAATTACGTGGGCAAGCTGAAACATACCGCCGCAAGAATGAGAGTAAGGCCAACGGGGGTTAGTCCTGTTGTTACAAAGGGGGTCCGATCGGGGCTTCCGCTTATTACCAATCAACTCTGTAGCACTGGGAATCATGTATTTGCAACAGGCAATTATGTGAAGTCATACTTTACCCTGCTAGGAAGAGTTCTGTCTCTTCAGAATTTTGCAAATTGGCCGAGGTGTTAAGTTATTCAACAACTTTGATGGTCACTTTATGAGTATTTGCCAAATGATTGACAAAAGATTGGTAATCAGTGTGATTCGCCCGCCAAAAGATTGGTAATAAGCTGGAAGTCCGATCGGACCCCCCTGATAGCCAACAGACTTCAACAAGCGAGGCACGAGCTTCGTGTTGAAGCGTCTGTCTACGAGAGACTAAACGGGGGTCACAAAGAACTCGGGATGCTTTGGCCCCTCATCCCGGCGATTCGCAAACTACTTGGCATTGAGTCGTTGATGGTTTCTACGCGACCATTCTGACGCTCCTTGCCGCCAAAAAAGCCCATTCAGCTAGGCTTGGAGGAGACGTTAAGAACTGTGCGGGTTATGCGGAACTTAGGGTACGAGGAGCATCGGCCCAGCGAGGACCAGCAATCTTTGTATGGAGCTAGGCGCAAAGCCAGAGAGATGTTGGTGTTTGGCTTCGTGAGAGTTTGGTTTTGTGGCGCACGGATACGGGCATCTCAAGCGAGGAAACGCCTTGCGGAATATGGGAAGTGCATCTCATCCTGCACCGATGGAAGATCTTGTATTATTCGTCCGGTAGAGCCTAATCTCCACCCGTCGCAAAAAGGAGCATCAACAGCGGCGTTGTCCGAAACAAATGCGTCGGAGGAGACACGCGCTGAGGACTGCTCGGCCCAGCCAGAAATTTTGCAGCTTGTTCTGTACGGAGACGGCGTTGATTATATAAGTTGCATGAACAGAAGTGTACCCAAGATCACGGGGAGCAGACGGTAACACATTCACGACAGTGGACGCCCAAAGCGCGGAATCCGTAGCTGGGGCAAGCGCGGCCCGAACTCAGTCTGAGGGTGGGAGGAAAGCCTAGGAGACGCAGGAGATGTTGCCGATACCGGGCGGCAAGTGAGTACAGCCGTTCACGACGAGCGGGAGGAACGGCATGCATGGTGGTGGTGGCACGGAGGAAAGGATGTTCGGGACATCCCGGACTCTTGATCCGATGGCTCGCGTGGCGCTGCTTCTCGCCGTCCACAGGCCGTCCGCTGGAATATCGGAGCGCTTGTGAATGATGGGCGGAGCCAGTAATTCACTACTACTCAACAACGGTACATGAAATATCCGGAAGATTTTGGGAGAAGAAAAAAAATACCGGATGGCGCGAAGACCAAAGCCTGAGTCTGTACATTCCCTAGAGAAGGACATCAATCTTGATTACCTTAATGTAAATAGACCCGAGGATCGCGAAGCGATTTTAGATGGCTAGCTCAGGATCATAGTAGTGCACAGGAGAGTTACATCCGCTCCGGAAGAGCAGCGCCGAAAGTATATAAGGCGAGGGAGGCGGAGGTAGGCCGGCATCGACATCCTTTGCCTCCGGGTGTGGGACCATGTAGTCGGCAGCTCTGACTACCCTCTGACTATGGCAGTAGTCAAACCCTGTGACTACGAGGGGCTGGAACGCAGTGAGTCCATGGAGCGTACGCTAATGTAGCGGATATTCTATTATACATCACAGGTTTCGGCATCAGTGAAGCTTTCGTGAGATCGTTTTAGCAAGAAAGTATGTACAGCCCAATTCGACCGCACACCGGCTCTCCTTGGACAACTTGGACAAGATCCACAACTCAGGACGCCCGGCGTGTGCGCGGCTCGGAGAATCGCGCGGGAGATTCTTCCTGCATCCGCGCTCGCCTGATGCTCTTAACCGTCCTCGGGCTGGGTGTACCGCGCTGGTGTGACCCTGGGGCGGCGCGGGCGGGCGATGGCCGGGGGCGCCGTTGCGGTTGCGGGTGCAGGCCGAGGAGCGGTTGCAGGGGCTTTCGCCTTGCCCTGCGGGGGTTTGACGGGCGATCTAAATGCGCGGATGATCCCCAAGCTCGCGGGCGCGGGCGCGAGTGCTATCGTGTCCACAGCAGTGAGCGCAGGGGCAGCGACAGCAGGCGCAGGGAGGGCGGTGGACGTATGCGCGGCGGGCGCGAGCGTGTCGGCCAGTGTGGGCATCGGCACGTCCCACGAGCAGAGGCTCCATCTCCGCTCTCTACCCCCAGGCTCACTGCGCGGCGCGTCCCACGGCGCGCCGTACCCATCCGATCCACCCCACGCAGTGAGCGCGCCGAGGCCCGGGGGTGCACTGCCAGCGCGGTACGAAGGGTTTTGGCCGAAGCGCGCGCGAGAGTAGCACTCGGATAGAAGGCTGATGGCGGCGGGCGTCCAGACTGGGGCGGAGATTACCGACGGCGGTGCTGCGACCTGTTCAGCCGTAGAATCGGCTGGAATGCGCGCGGCGACAATAGGGTTAGACGGAGAGCTCTGCGTGTGGTGGGCGTTCAGCGCAGATGACTCAGCGCGGAACGCGATGCAGGATGAGGCGCCCCGTCTGTACAATGATTCGGAACGGAGAGTGTGGACCACGTCGAACAACACTGGGCGGGCAATGGGACCGTTCCTTTGCAGGGCCCTCAGAAAGCGCCGAGCATTCGGGCGCGCGTATGCCGTATAACGAGCCCGTTGGTAGTGCGCAAGGAGTGGCCTGTCCCCCGGAAAAACCGCCGACACCTTGAAGAACTTGGCGACGGATGGGTAGAGACGCAGCCGGCGGACCGGGAAGTCCCTCCACCGGCGGCGGGGATTGGAGACGCGCATTAGGCGGGCGCGGCCCAGACGAGCGTCGAGCAGTGCGGGGCGGAAACGAGCGTCACAGGAAAGCAGAAGCAGACAAATTTGAAATTGCAGACAAAGGAAGCGGAAGCAGTCTCGGCTATCAGCGGAACGTTCCGAGATCACGGGAACTGCCTACAACACTCCCTTTCGTTGAACTTTCGTTTTGCTTGCCTTTGTCTCTCTGCTCCCAGTTTCCTGTTGTCGCCGCCTGCATGCAAGCGCTCGGTTTCCATCTATTAATCTCCTTCGCCCCGTGGCTCTATCCTTCTTCAGGTGCGCAGTGGATTCAGGACTTCATCGCTGTCTATCTCAACCCCATGTCGGTCATTTCTTCACCCTCATCCCTCGGAAATAGTTTCCTGGATATTTCTAGTTTTTTGTCTTGTCTCTTTGTCAGTCATTAGGTAAGGCTCGGGCTAGAACTCACCTGCACTTCATGCACCGAAAGTTCACAGTAGGGAAAGCCAGAGCACCACGTTGTGATGCATACGATGGGATCAACCATCAAGTGATGGCCGCCCGGCAGCCTACAGCGGATGTAAGACAAAATGCACCTATTCCGCTTATCTCTCCTCCAGGATACGTTCAATCCTACTCACCCTGAATGTAATAAGATACTTCCCGGCGCCTTGAAATTGAGAGAAACGTCGATCATGCGGGTCGGTAGAGCCTAGAGGCCTATTTCTCTTTTGCACTAGAAAGAAAGAGATGTATAATAGCAAAGGCTGAAAATTCCCCTAGAAATAACTGTGAGCCCCTAGACATAATGCGATATCTCAAATGTTGACGTGTTTGACTCATCTTGACATTTGACGATGTCCGAGATCCCCGAGCACACCATGGGGACGGCCTTAGGCCCACGCAACTGAGTCGGAAACGATTGAGGTACACGATAATATCGTGTGTGGCAATCTAAAAGGCATCTACACCGGTCCCTCCCTCTAACACGAGAGATATATAGCCCGTGCGATTGGAACAATCGCCCGTTGAATAGCAACCGTGAGAGCCTCGGACAGGTGGTTCCAGAGGCTACAGTCAAGATGATATATTGTATTCTGTTGGATTATTAATAGTAGAACATGGTTTCGGAACTTGAACATGCAACAAGGTCAGCAAGTAAGTAAAAAATCAGTTTTGGTTTGTACTTGAGCATTACCCAGTCGGAACTCCATATGGAGTCAGTAGCAAACTCGGAAACTATTATGTATAGAAGTACTGTACTACGCACCTCCTGAAGTGAGGGAAGTCGCAAGAAAATGTGGTTGAATATGTCAAAGCCGGCATTTTTAATTGTTCTACTTGAATTCGGCCGCGGGTTTACTATAATAACATCAACGTGGCGGACCCAGGATGTATAACCATTGATCCCCAGTGTCCGAACTGAAGGAATCGTGGTTCAGTGCGTGGCTTTCCATACAAATACATATCAGTGCAGCACATCCAATGCGACTTGAGCCAACACGAAAGTTCAATCCTATCAAAAAACAATGCGTGAGTCCGGTGCGGCGACGCCGATCGAGTTTCAGATTGGAATGTAACTCACACTATCATTTTCATACCACTCGGGTGAGTCGGGTGGGGAATCAAGTCCCGTAGGGGAAACAGGTGGCGAGTACGGCGGAGAGTACTGCGGGGAGTTGGGCGGTGAGTGCCTGTGGGCGATACTGGCGGGGAATGAAATCCTGCAGGTGAAGCCGGTGGCGAGTACGGCGGGGAAGAGCCCGTGGGCGAGACTGGCGGGGAATAAGCTCCTGTAGGTGAAGCAGGTGGTGAATAAGGCGGAGAGTTGGGAGGCGAGGGAGATCCTGCGGGTGAGAATGAAGGAAAGCTACTGCCGGTTGGGGAGCCTGGTGGGGAGTCCAGCTCCGGCACACCTTCGTGATCGTTCTAGTTGCAGTCAGCAAGATGTAAGGGGGTTCCCAGAAACGGCGAAAGATTCTCACGTCCGTCAAACTAGTCGTGCTTTGCTGCGCGCGCAACATCCCCAGCGTATAGTGGATCTCAACCGTCTCCCCAATCTGCTCGAGCAGGGTGTTCAGCATTGTCGGTCGGAGTAGACTGCATTTCGAACCTGAAATCTTTGGAACTCATGATCGAGAAGAGCATTATAGTGTTTCATTTCACGCTTAAACGTTGAGTTGCTGAGTAGGCGGGATGCCCATGAACGTCGGCTGACTTCCAGTATCATGTCGCGTATCCCTGTCAAAATTCTGGACCGCTGGTTAGAAGCCTGGGCCTTCGGTGACCGGCGAGTAATTGAAACTTACTTCTGGTAGTTTCGTATATTTTGGGCGAGCTCTTTAGGCGCCCCGCTCCATCTTCCATCCATCCGTCTTGCCAGATCGAGCAGCAGCGTCGACGCGCGCCAGGCCAGCCTCCCGCAAGCGAATTTGACCTTCTCCATGTCCTGGAAGTGCCTTGCGTCTCAGCGCTAGCGAAGGAGGCGCTGCCATCACGCTTTGCTCACCAGCACCAGCCTGACGATGGCGGTAACTATCTTCACCGCCGGCCCTACGATAGAGACGTCCTCGAAGACCTTCAAGCTCCCAGCTATGCCAGTAAGCAGCTCGTTTAGCCGTGAGCGGCTGGAGAGGACAATATCTGTTGTCATCGGCGACAGCAGCTCTGGCGGCGGCGATCGAAATGGAGAGGCGCCGGGATCGAGGCCTATACTTGTATGTATATTTTAGGTGACGCGTGACATAGGCCGAACACATCATTCGGCAGCATTCTGTCGAAAATCAGATCTTCCAAGCATACGTGCCATTACACATCTGGGTGGCCGGCAAGTCTGAGTAGCTCGGACTCGCTTTCACGTGAAAACAGAAGGGGGCATGGCTTGTCCGAACCCCTAGCTTCCAATGGCCGAGGCATCCTCGAACGAGTGCGTCTAATTATAATAAGAAACTACTAGTAATAACACCCAGTTTAAGGCTCCAACCATTTCCGTTTGTAAACTGTTTTAAACGGTTTCAACCGTTTTTATTTTCGTTTTGTTTGATGAGCGGCCCAAACGGTAAACAAACGGTTTTTAAACGGTTTAAATGGTTATCATAGAGCATCTCAGCCGTCCGGTACCGGCTTGTTATGTTAGTCAACCAACCTCCGGCATTCAAATATAATGCAGCCGCTCGGATCCACCATCACCATCCCTCTTCAACATTTGCGCATCTTGACAACTGGGCCGCAAAAAAAGTGACTCCACCCTTGCTCCACCCTCCCGATTTGTCCCACCATGAGTCGTACAAACCAGCCAGATCCACTCACAGAGACTCACACGTCCCGTCCTCGGAACGCGTCCAGTCGCCTTCTCGATGGTGCCAATGGCGAGGCTCCCAGTGCGGCACATCAGGCAATTTTGGATCAGACGCAAGCGCGGCTTGTCGCCGGTGAGCCGGGCTTCTTTCTGGCAGATTGACGCGTCTCATTCAATAACTCTTCGAGCCTCGGACATTGCTAAGCTCATCAAGAGCATAGACGCGCTGTCCTCCCTTCTGCCGGATACAATTGCGAACGGGACTGAAGAGGACAGGATTCATCATGTCATCACCAATGTCCACGGCCACGACGAAGGCAGTGCTACCTCTACGTTCAATCGGCGTATGGATATTCTATTTAAAGAAGACGCACAGTGCAGGGATAAGAATGGTCGCCTGCACTTGATCCGGCGCGGCGACATGGGGATGAAGATGGTCGTGGGCTACCTTCGAAGCATCAAGTGGAATGCACCCGATATGGATCTAGGCGGTGCACAGATTAAGCTGGAACGCATCGTGAAGGAGATGGAATTTCTCTGGTGCGTGACGATGTCTGTATGGTCGATGTCAGGACATACCTTTTGTCATTGAACCCGAGCGAGGGGAGCTCGAGCGCTTTTGGGACGCATTCAGGACGTGGTGCGGTGACCCAAATGCCCCGTTGATGTGGTGGAAGGTGAGTAAATATTTATTTCCTGTGGCCGTTCAATTGCTGAACACTATTTCCTAGGAACATGAACATGAGTTCCCGATTGTTTCGAAGATGGCCCGCGACTTCCTCGCCATTCCTGGAACCAGCGTGTCTGACGAACGCCTCTTCTCAAAATCTCGCCATCTTTGCCACGAGGCCCGCGGATCATTGAAGGCGCAGACAATAATAGAGGCGATGCTCACTAAAATGTGGATCAAGGTTGGGTTTCTCAAGTGTGCGTCGTTGGACTGCGGGAGAGGTTAGTATATAAGTAGGCTACTCTGGGTTTCTACCCCTAAAAAATACCATTTTAAACGGTTTTAAACCGTTTTTAAACTGTTTAAATACCGTTTCCGTTTGATTTGCCCGGCTCATCAAACGAAAACTAAATGGTTGGAGCCTTAACCCAGTTGCTGTGAATTATATCAGAATGGAGCTCTCAAGGACAGCCATGAGGAACGTGCCTTCTGGAAGGTTCGCGGCTCGTCTGATTTTCACATGTCACGCGCATAGTGGTTATGTGGGCGACAAGATCAGTGTCTGGAATAAATTTAGTCCCGATTTGGACTAATCATCAGGGCCCGCTATCTATCTTTTGTGCCATCAATTATGGTTCCAAAGATGCAGTAATATGCGCGGCAACGCCGGTGCCGAACACCGGCATCCACCGAACCGCAAACATATTTCCCATGGTTTCCGTCGTACACAGTGGACGTACGACGGAATCCGGCGGATTTTTGACTGTACACCGTATTTCGCTGCATTTCACTGTGTAGAAAATCCACCCTGTCTTTCAGTGCCTTATATCCCGAAATCTCGTGGTAAGGTCCTCTGCACAAAACTGACTCACCTTCGAGCTGGTGCACGCCTTTGGAATTGTCATAGTTCTGCCGGAATCCATCAAAATTCACCGGATTCCGGCGGAATACACCTGGTACTCGAGAGTTATATTCATTCTAATATTGCAAATCTTAGCTTGTCAGTGAATTGAATATTATCCATCCCACAGAGCAGTATTGAAACATGGACGAAGAAGTCAATGTGTTGTGCTTAAGAGAATAATCATTTCTTTTCAGCAGAATACACTGGAATGCAATGGATCTCGGTGGATGTCTGCTAGTATTTGTGGAGTCAAGTTAGAGACCAATAGAACGCCAGATAACGGCCGGAGAACACTGGCAATCACTGATCTAACCAATAAACGCCGCCGGATGATGTGATGGTCATCCCAGGCCACTGTAGCCCGATGAAGTCCTACATACGCCGATGTACGCCGACGTACGTTCATGGTCCGGGCATATAAATTTCATCCTTTCCCCCCTTGCATTGCACCTCTGAAATCAGAAGTAACTTGCCTGATCCGTTGTAAATTTCCGCATTCCACAAGCATAATAATATGGTCTCGCATTAAGATACTTAATACATGTACATGTTGTTACATGTACATGTTGTTACACATTCTAGTTTGGATACAGGTTGAAGACGAAGCGACCGACAGCGAGGAGGCAGCCCCCGAAGACGGAACGCGACCTGTATGGGTCATCTATAGAGTCGTCAGCAACATATTTATCTGCATCGACGGAGACTCACCAGGAGATAAAGGGACATTCGACCGTGACAGTGTGGGCGATCTGCAGACTTGTCGACGGTGAAGAGCGTTCATTATATTGAATCTTGATGCCTGTAATGCAGTGAGAATCGAGACCGCAATTTATTTTAAGGGCCAAACTCACCTCCGGAATGGTACACGATGTCGACAGTTGTGATAATAAGAGGCAACGAATTGATTCGTATCCGTAGGATGACACAGGCAAAAGGGCTTGGATTTGAGGCAGAGATTGCGTGGTGCCGCACGACATGTAGGAATCAGCAGAGGCTGCGGCGGGTGGCCTGGTAGAGAGCAGGGAGCTCGGTGATGAGGTCGGGTGCGACATCCCGGGGCAGGGTGTGGGGGCCGAGTAGTTGTGCGGTCCGGGTCGCTCGAAGGCGACAAAAATGCGAGGCTGGGGAGGATGTGGGGTCGGGGCAAGGCCACATATATGTATCAGGAGTATTGCACGGAGATCAAATGGCAGCACACGTGAAATAGATAGGTCAGCATAGTCAGAATTAAAACAAAGACCACGGACAGGGATGATAGGAGGAGATCAAGGGATGATGGGACACAAAGGAGAGCGGCAAGGACGCCAAATGAAGATTAAAAAGGCAAATATTGCAGATCGGAGGCCCGGAAAGGGACAAAACGTCAATATGTACAACCAGCTGCAAACATTTTACCTTCCTAAAAGAGGTGTTTGAAACTGCGCCAAAATCTTTTTCAAAACGACTTTTATAGACACCACAAAAACCCGCTACTAAAGATAGCGGGAACTTTTTACAGATCATTGATGCATCCTAACTCTAGATCTTAGCCGTGCCCCCAAACTAGGTTCGGAGTAAGCCTGTCTCCGGGCTGGTGAGCCGGCCAATCTCAGAGAGGCTTGGGATAAAGTCATCAAAACACTCTTGAACATTTCTTACCGTTAAAAAGAATAACTACTGGGATTTTGAATGCAGAATATAGAAAGTCATAGCAAGGGGCTACCGAGATAAGGAATTGCCATATATGGAGGGGGGGGGGGACCCTCCGGACGCTGAAAAAAAAATTCTATACCCTTTTACGCAAATGTGTATCAGAGCGTTCTGGTTGCTGTAGGAAGCCCATAAACCGTTCCAGCGCTCACCTCAACCTCTTCTTGACCCAACAACCGCGTTTGATCCTATTTGGGGGTGTTATTTGTACTGCAGGATCACAGATCCGCAAATTTTGATCCCTTCTTCGATGTCTCTATTGAAAGCCCGTCCTCGGATATGGCAAAAGATCCCCCAGGCCACGGCACCTTTCAATCAATGGTGAGGCTCCTCGGATCTTGTCCCGCTGCAAGATCTCACTGTTTCACAGTTCCTGCTTGCAACTGGCACTGCCGTCGATGCCGCATCCGACCCCTTGACGCCGCTGGCACCGGCAAGCACCATGTACTGCGACCTCTGCGTGCAGCATGTACATGTGGGAACTGGGGGCGAATCGAACCTAGAGAGCCGTGGCCGCCCCCACAATCTCTCCTCCCTTGACAATGTTCCTCAAGTGTATGAAATGGCACCCGGCGAGATGGCAAAGATGCAACAGCTGTGGCTTGATCGACAGAATTACCCCAAGAAGCGAAATCTCAAGAATAAATCGGCGAACCCACTTAGACTTTCGGACGCACACCTCGCTCGTAACGCAATCACGTACGTGTTCTTGGGATTTCTCTACAAACGACTAAGTACTTTCTAAGCTCCGTGAAGAGACATCCAGCGGCCTCTGCCACAAGGGCAAGCGACTGCGAAGATCCTGACAGCGAGGATGCCGCGGGAACTGACCCGGAACCCAAGTACGATGAGGCGTCAGACGGCGATGTCAATACTCGGGCGGATGGTTAATTTTGCTCCATATCACCGGGAATGCATCGGGGTAGAAGAGGGGATGAGTATGTGAAGCATGCAGCAGAGGTAAACGGTGGTGTATGGGGGCGGCGTAGGTTCCTTCGCAAGGTGTTGCGGACGTAGTAACCAAAGGCAGTAGCCCAAAATGGGAATTTGATGGCACGTGCGGCTTACAAATCGCTTACGTAGGGGGAGGGGGGGAGCCCGACCCTCTGAGAGAAAAAAACCGACCCCTGGTGCATATTTCGGGTTTTCAAACCCTCTTGAGTCATAGGCATTGAATTGCCCCTGAAGATTCTGTGGAATAATCAGAAATGTTTCCATTGAAATTCATGGCAGTTTTACTGCCATCAATGTTCGGCCAAGTATCCGGTGCTCAAGGGGTACATTTCGGCACATTTGAGGAGTCAAGCCTATAGAGAGGAC
Source organism: Mycena latifolia (assembly GCA_029289555.1). Lineage (NCBI taxonomy): Eukaryota > Fungi > Basidiomycota > Agaricomycetes > Agaricales > Mycenaceae > Mycena > Mycena latifolia. The sequence goes on from JARJLE010000020.1 coordinate 531,814, forward strand.
ATCCGAACTTGGTTCTGCCAATTCACCATTTTTTCCAAAGGCCTTGACATCTTTCAACTTGCATTTAGATTCTGCGGTCAGAAGGGTCACAGTGTGACATTCGATTTTGGCCTACCAAAATATAACGCCGTGACAGAGGATCTCGAGCAAAGTTGGCCATCAATTTCGATGCTTTTTATCTCTTAGCATGTTGTTCTCAAGTCCAACAACGTGAGATGTTTTGCTGCTTGCTGGCCACATTAGAATAAGGTGGAATGTGAAAAGCTCCCCATTGACTGACTATATCCTAATAGGTTGGAGACTTCCCAGCTCCATTGTGGTCTCACCCGTTAATCAACACAGGCCAATTCCCACCAAATTCCCGCTATCTTTAGTCAATCTTTAGTAGCGGGTTTTGGGGTGACTGAAAAGTCATTTTGTTTGGCGGGCGATGCAAAATGTTTCAGAGGTACTTGTAAAACAAGTGTAAGCACAAATCGAAGAGCACCACTCAATCAAAACCCGTATACCATTTTCGAAACGGCTGTAGCTGACTACACATTACTTACTTACTTACCTTCTCCATTCTCCATTACCAACAATATAAACCCCTTCTGTTGAGGACGAGAGAAGTTTTATTATTTCTGGAGCATTGGCCATGGTAGACCTTGGAACGCTCGACGTGGCTTGGAAGCAGTTGGAGGATTCCGAACTGCGCGTTGGAAGCCATTTGGCCATGTACCGGCTTGGAACACCTTCAACGCCGATGAAAGCCGATTTGGATTTTTCCGACATGTCCGCGCGAACGCATCTTCAGATTTACGTCTTCTCTTGACCCGACAAAACGATGCCGAAGAGTGGAAGGACATTATGCCTCTATCGAATGCCTCGCAGCTACATGGCTTTCAGAAGTGGATCTACGACCTCATGTAACCTACACGATAGCCTAATGGCACCTGGGTAGAAGATGTGCTGGATGATATACGCAGGGCATGCCGACGCGAGGCCACTGCATGAGAGGAAGGGTTTTATAAAGACTGAAACATGGAGAATTGAGGCACATTGTCACGGGCAAAGGCTGGGGTGGAACGTTAAGCGCTGTGAATCAGTTGGCTAATAGCATCTGCTATGCATGAAAGATAGAAGTACCTTGTTCACCGGCACGGAGCTGAAAATAGTAAATATTCACACAGTGGGAAAGCTGCAAGTATCTTATTACCGTCCCTACGCGGTTACATTGGGTGTGGCAAAAGATCTCTTTACTGAGTGAAAGTGTTTTCGGTTTCACTCGAGCGGGATGAAAACAGATGGCGTGAAAGTGAAACCTAGAAATACGCGTGCAGCGATCCTCACGTTATGTGTGAGACTTGAGGGTTGGCGCCGTCTATTTGGATGTCAGGTTCTCCCGCGCTCTTCTCCCGAACGAAACCCCTCAAACACACCAACATTCCGGATTTTGGACTGAGACCATTGGAGTTAGGACCACCCCCTGCGTTGTTGGGGAAAAGAGCAGATCGTTGGAGACGAGAACTGCATTCTGGATGGGAGATAGATGAACACTGCCCCCTGATGAGTTCGGAATCTCTCATGATAGCTGCGTTACAGGATTGATTGCAACTTGTTGAGGACTTATGGGCAAACAGGACTAGCGTAATTGGTGAAGCTCTTGAGGATTTCTCCGGCCCGTTCTAGCCATCGTGGGGCAAAAAGAGTGTCTAGGCGTCAGGAACTCGGAGCTCCTACAGGTTGCCGGCTCGCAGGATCTGCGAGAGTTCATCACTGTGATATCACTGACTTGAAGACCCGAAACATTTTTGTTACGGAAGTACAGAAGATCGGCGTAGAGGACAGCTATAGTACAACTATCCAGGCACATTAGTGACAGATCGATACGATCGGAAGGGGAGAACCTGGGTTCAGCATTGATGCGATCCCGATTGTGGTATTTTGCGCCCGTGTATTTATATGGCATTGCGAAGCAGCTCGTAGGCATTTCAATTCCCTCCTCCCGCCATGACGATCCATCACATAGCTGCGATGCTCATTCCAGCATGGGAAAGGCAAGAACGGCGTATTAAAGCTGTGTTCAGCATTGGGGCGATCCCGATTGTGGTATTTTGCGCCCGTGTATTTATATGGCATTGCGAAGCAGCTCGTGGGCATTACAACTCCCTCCTCCCGCCATGGCGATCCATCATATAGCCGCGATGCTCATCCCAGCATGGGGGCACACCGTCAGCTACTTATGCGCTGCGACTCAAATGCTTCAGAGCGATCCCACTCTTGTCATTACCCTCGTTCAGCACAGTCTGATAGGTCCGTAGTCCCTGCACGAGAAATCGTTTCAGCATTGAGTCTTGTCCCAGTCGCGCAAATGGAGGCAGAGCTCAAGGCATTCGCTTACGACGCCGCCAGACTTCGAATTATAGGAGTCAGCGAGAAAAAGCATGTCCTGCGGTTCATCTATATTTCGCGTGTCTCACAAGTCGGTTTTCTAGCCTTGAATTCAGCCCTACCATGGTCATGCAAGCCTTCGTCCAACTCATTGGCGGGTGGATGGAGACCGTCCCCCAACTGGCTCAAGGAAGCGAGGGTTGGCCGAAGCCGCATGCTCTCCACGTATGTCCGTCGTCAACTCTTCCACCGCTTCGTTTCGCTTAGCATGTTCTCGCAGATGGACTTTTTCGGTGGAGGATTCGTGATCGAACCAACAAAGCAGATCATGGGTTCAGACTGTAAAGTGCTTCTGTGGTTCTCGAGCTCACTGGCTTCCATGCCAGCCCAGTTAACCGACTACGACTTCACCGCGATAACGCAAGAAATATACGCGGACGATGCTCGGCGCCAGGGACGCTCTATGGAGGATATTTTGGACCAGGTTTGGATCCTCCTGTTCCTGCGCATCGCGGCCCGTTGATACTATTCATATATCAGGTTGCACTGACGTGTAACGGGAGCGACAAGCTCTCAGGGCGTGTCATCAAGTGCCCCGGGGTCCCCGACATGTACGACTATGAGCGCGTTGCCTGGGGAGCCGGGGCGCCGGAAGGTATCGCGAAGCTTCTCGCCACCGCGTTCAAGTTTGACAAGCTCGTTGACGGGCATATCGTCCCCACCAATATCTGTATAGAGCCCGTCGGGATTCCGCACTGCAGGGAATTCTACCAGAAGCGCGGGCAGGAGCTGTTTACGATCGGGATGCAGGCGCACGAGCTTCTCTGGACCGACGCCGCACCCACCCCGCCTACCAATGTCGTTGTTAGATCGTTCTTGGATGAGGCAGTGGCTAAACACGGCGCTAGATCCGTTCTCTACATCTCTTTCGGGTGCGCCCATTGCTTTATATTTCCCTTGTAGGACTGACGCTTTCAAGGTCTCTGTTCTTCCCGCTGGCCACGCCGGAACTTGTCGAGGCGTTGGTGGACACGCTCCTTGCCCTCGAGAAGCCCTTCCCCTTCGTTTTCGCGCTGGGAGGCAAGCTGGCCTCCCTTCCGAAAGTGCTCATCGACCGCGTCAACTCGAGCGGCAAGGGTCTCATCTGCGCGTTCTGGGTTGAGCAACGCGCGATCCTCCAGCACGGCGCCGTCGGATGGTTCCTCACCCATGGGGGTTGGAAGTGTGTGATTGCATTTTTGTACACGCTGCCTTTGCTCATCACTTTCCATTTTCCCTATTGCAGCTCCACGTCCGAGTCTCTGTCGCAAGGAATCCCGCTCATCGTGTGGCCGACAAATGCGGAACAGCCCGTCAACGCCGCGCTCCTCTCCTCCGGCGCGCTTCCTGTCGCGATCGAGCTCATGCAGGCAGGTCCTTTCTCATTCGCGCCGACAGTGAAACCTAATTTTTCACTCCGAAGGTCCGCACTGGTCCCCAGCTGGCACCCCCCCTTCGGGGCGGGCCCGCACCTACCGGCACGATCGAAGATGCGACCGCAGAGTTCAAGGCCACTTTTGATGTAGCGCGCGGGCCGAAGGGTGCGGCCCTGACGGCGAACGCGGCCGAAGTGGCGCAGGCTTTGAGAGCGGAGCGCAAAGGGGACATGTCAGCAGAGATTGGGCGGTTGGCGCGGTTTTGAATTGAGAAATGAGAGAGTGACTGGGTACACTGTAAAGTACTGGAATTCGTGAAATCAGAGCGTTAGAAGTCATGGCATTTCGGGTCTCAGGAAACGTATGGGATAAGGAGCGAGCATCCTGGGTCATTGAAAACTATAGCAGCTAATATTCCAGGCTCAACTCGAATGGGGCTCCTAGTCACGGCTAAAAATTAAGAGATCCAAGCAGATTCAACCTCAACTGCACGTGACTAGGTTCCGCATTTACTACGGATACGAATTGTATTGTGACAATATCAAATACCCGATGGTACGCGCTCTGCAGTGAACGCCGCGAATGTGCTCGATTGTGCAATGGAATGACCTCCTGGAATCACGAAGACTGTAGTACATATATAGACGCTATTCTGTGGAGATTGACACACAGCCAAAACGTTCAAATTAAAAGTTTAATAATAAATTAAAGGAGGAGGAGGGTATATTGCCGCAGCGGTCCCATTGAGGAAACAAGCGGGCATTGTACCTACATAAACAAGCGTCAATGTATGCTACAGTCATCTACACAAAGCCTCGGTACGATAGAACTACAAAGAGAACTTCTCACGGAGCCAGGCAATACTTAGATGGGATTAAAAGAAACAGGGAGCACTAGTTACAAGTCCGTTATCTCCACGTGAGGAATTGTGATAGAATATGTCCCAGTCTTGTTGGCTAAACCTATAAGTCATACATATATCTCTCGCAGCCCGTGTACCATTAATCGAACTCCAGGACCCTGAAAAAATTGGACCCTGAAAAAATCTGCATGTGCAAGGTCGACAGGACATGCACTCAAGAAATTCAACGGGTTGTGAATTCATTTGATGACCAACCCAGGATATTCGTGATGTTCTATTTCACTCATTCAGCATCCTCATATTAAAGCAAAGATTGTGGCCAGATGTCCCAAGGTAAGGCATAAATAGAGAGAGACACTGAAAAAGGGTGGCAGTTCAGACCTGAGACATTTGCAGTTTCAATGCTATGCTCTGACTCGGGGACGTCATTACTGTGTCAGTGCGCGCCGAGGTGCGCAGCCTATAAATAAATACACACTCTCTGCACGCTAATTCGAGTTCGAGTATGGTTTTATATCTCAAGTACATGCTTATTTTTGGCGGGTGGAGCCAAACGTCTTGCGCCTCAGTGCAAGGAGGCGCTGCCATCACGCTTTGCTCACCAATATCAGCCTGACGATGGCGGTAGCTATCTTCACCGCCGGCCCGACGATAGAGACGTCCTCGAAGACCTTCAAGCTCCCAGCTACGCCAGCAAGCAGTTCGTTTAGCCGTGAGCGGCTGGAGAGGACAATATCTGTTGTCATCGGCGATAGCAGCTCTGGCGGGGCAAATTTGGTGAATTTATTGAGCTCCACCGTCCAGCGTCATACGTGATATCATAATTGCAGTGTTCGCCCGAAGGGTGAAGGCCTTCAACCCTTAAGGCCTTCAGAAGGCCTTCTATGAAGGCCTTCAGAATTTTTGGCGGAGGATTGAAGCCTTCAGAAAGCCTTCACTCATCACATGTCTACATTATGTAATATTCAATTTGGGTCCTAACTCTTGCGGTCACCTCACACGCTGATATTCAACCTCTCCGTGGGATGATCTCTGGCGAAAAATCGAACCCGATTTCAAACTGATTGTGAGGCCTGTCCCGAATACCAGACGGAAGGAGGAGATGTGGGCACATTGGTGGAGGACATGGTGAATGCAGAGGAGGAGGGGATCCCTAACATCGATGTAATACAATAGACAAAAGTACCCACCAAATATCAGCACATTTAATCGGGGTCCAGACTTGACGGATACGGCTTTGGCCGGAACCGTGGGAGCAGATCAGTGAAGGCCTTCAAGCGCCCTTCGACTGAAGGCCTTCACCCTTCAGAAGGCCTTCAAGATCCTCCAAGTCCAAAATAAGGCCTTCAGGACGAACACTGCATAATTGAATGAAAACCAGAACCTGGTCACGTGCCATTTAGGTTGAATCTGCTTGGATCTCTTAATTTTTGAGCCGTGAGTAGGAGCCCAATTCGAGCTGAGCCTGGAATATTAGCTGTTATTCCCGCTACCTTTAGGTAAGGGTTTTAGGGCGCCCTATCAGTACGTCCTGCAGTAAATTCCGATTTTTGTCATCCGTTTTTGCGTAAGCACGGTCAAATGTATTGTGTTTGTAATTTTTCCTCCGTAAGCGCTCCGTGATCTCGGCCGATTCGACGTGGCAGTATTTTGCCTCTCTCTTCGTCTTTTTTTTTTTTTTTTTTTGAGGAGCGTTGGATGGCGTTGGGAAGGGAGGTGTAGAGCTTCCTTCCTCGTCCCCTTCCACCCGTGGGCTTCCGGGCCGGCATAGCCGGTCCCCTAAACCCGCTAGATTGTGGCTTATTCAGATCCACCATCTACGCTTCCGCTGGATGTATCTATACCTGACTGCGTAGATGTCTGTAATGAATGGGAGGCAAATAATATTGACCCTGACCTCCAAGTGCACATACTAACAGCAATCTATGGAAGTAAGACATCTCCTAATGCCATGCGACACATTCTCGACATATTAAACATCCAGCACGACCCTCCTGGATCAGTCAAGACATATCGCAAACAACTTCGCGCATATATTCTTACTTTGCGCAAAGGCAAACGAGTCGAACGCGAACAGCAGGGAAAAACTGACGCCATCACTCGATTCAACGAACAGCTACAGAAAATCCGTGAGTCTTGGCCTCAGCTTGTCCCTCAATCGCTGAAGGACAAGATCATCACCGAATTTCGTGAGATGACCTCATCTGAGGCTCTGACAACCTTCACCTGCGCATCATGCGCAGAAGCCATACCTCTTCGCTCCCATTTCTCACTATCAATCACAGAGTTTGACTGTGAGATCTTGAAACGACCTGATCTCGTTTCCAATGACGAATTACTTTTGGATCGTTTCAAGTGGCTTATCCGGATTGTGTGCCGCCTCCACTTCCTTTTGATGAAGGAGACTTGAAAGATCTTCTTCTGGATCCTGATGGTGTTTCTTTCCCTTCTGGTGCTCCGCCTTCTCTGTCTCTGTGTTCTGACTGTCATTCGTTGAAGAAGAATAAACTGCCACCGTTAGCATTGGCAAATAAATTATTTCTCGGTCCGGTACCGAATGAGCTCAAGGCTCCGCCTAATCGTCTCTCATTTACAGTCACTCGTTAAACATTTCATCAGGCACTCATTTCTAGCACTTGTCCTCTCTAATTCTAATTACTGCTAGCTATTCAGTGTTGCATCAATTTAACACAGTTTACGCGTAATGTTCATGGATCGGCCAAGCTTTTGGTAGCGGGCCGTGCCGCTTGTCGGCCTTACCCGCTTTATAGTTTGCAATGACCCAGGATGCTCGCTCCTTATCCCATACGTTTCCTGAGACCCGAAATGCCATGACTTCTAACGCTCTGATTTCACGAATTCCAGTACTTTACAGTGTACCCAGTCACTCTCTCATTTCTCAATTCAAAACCGCGCCAACCGCCCAATCTCTGCTGACATGTCCCCTTTGCGCTCCGCTCTCAAAGCCTGCGCCACTTCGGCCGCGTTCGCCGTCAGGGCCGCACCCTTCGGCCCGCGCGCTACATCAAAAGTGGCCTTGAACTCTGCGGTCGCATCTTCGATCGTGCCGGTAGGTGCGGGCCCGCCCCGAAGGGGGGGTGCCAGCTGGGGACCAGTGCGGACCTTCGGAGTGAAAAATTAGGTTTCACTGTCGGCGCGAATGAGAAAGGACCTGCCTGCATGAGCTCGATCGCGACAGGAAGCGCGCCGGAGGAGAGGAGCGCGGCGTTGACGGGCTGTTCCGCATTTGTCGGCCACACGATGAGCGGGATTCCTTGCGACAGAGACTCGGACGTGGAGCTGCAATAGGGAAAATGGAAAGTGATGAGCAAAGGCAGCGTGTACAAAAATGCAATCACACACTTCCAACCCCCATGGGTGAGGAACCATCCGACGGCGCCGTGCTGGAGGATCGCGCGTTGCTCAACCCAGAACGCGCAGATGAGACCCTTGCCGCTCGAGTTGACGCGGTCGATGAGCACTTTCGGAAGGGAGGCCAGCTTGCCTCCCAGCGCGAAAACGAAGGGGAAGGGCTTCTCGAGGGCAAGGAGCGTGTCCACCAACGCCTCGACAAGTTCCGGCGTGGCCAGCGGGAAGAACAGAGACCTTGAAAGCGTCAGTCCTACAAGGGAAATATAAAGCAATGGGCGCACCCGAAAGAGATGTAGAGAACGGATCTAGCGCCGTGTTTAGCCACTGCCTCATCCAAGAACGATCTAACAACGACATTGGTAGGCGGGGTGGGTGCGGCGTCGGTCCAGAGAAGCTCGTGCGCCTGCATCCCGATCGTAAACAGCTCCTGCCCGCGCTTCTGGTAGAATTCCCTGCAGTGCGGAATCCCGACGGGCTCTATACAGATATTGGTGGGGACGATATGCCCGTCAACGAGCTTGTCAAACTTGAACGCGGTGGCGAGAAGCTTCGCGATACCTTCCGGCGCCCCGGCTCCCCAGGCAACGCGCTCATAGTCGTACATGTCGGGGACCCCGGGGCACTTGATGACACGCCCTGAGAGCTTGTCGCTCCCGTTCCACGCCAGCGCAACCTGATACGTGGATATTATCAATGGGCCGCGATGTGCAGTAGCAGCAGGATGCGAACCTGGTCCAAAATATCCTCCATAGAGCGTCCCTGGCGCCGAGCATCGTCCGCGTATATTTCTTGCGTTATCGCGGTAAAGTCATAGTCGGTTAAATGGGCTGGCATGGAAGCCAGTGAGCTCGAGAACCACAGAAGCACTTTATAGTCTGAACCCATGATCTGCTTTGTTGGTTCGATCACGAATCCTCCACCGAAAAAGTCCATCTGCGAGAACATGCTAAGCGAAACGAAGCGGTGGAAGAGTTGACGACGGACATACGTGGAGAGCATGCGGCTTCGGCCAACCCTCGCTTCCTTGAGCCAGTTGGGGGACGGTCTCCATCCACCCGCCAATGAGTTGGACGAAGGCTTGCATGACCATGGTAGGGCTGAATTCAAGGCTAGAAAACCGACTTGTGAGACACGCGAAATATAGATGAACCGCAGGACATGCTTTTTCTCGCTGACTCCTATAATTCGAAGTCTGGCGGCGTCGTAAGCGAATGCCTTGAGCTCTGCCTCCATTTGCGCGACTGGGACAAGACTCAATGCTGAAACGATTTCTCGTGCAGGGACTACGGACCTATCAGACTGTGCTGAACGAGGGTAATGACAAGAGTGGGATCGCTCTGAAGCATTTGAGTCGCAGCGCATAAGTAGCTGACGGTGTGCCCCCATGCTGGGATGAGCATCGCGGCTATATGATGGATCGCCATGGCGGGAGGAGGGAGTTGTAATGCCCACGAGCTGCTTCGCAATGCCATATAAATACACGGGCGCAAAATACCACAATCGGGATCGCCCCAATGCTGAACACAGCTTTAATACGCCGTTCTTGCCTTTCCCATGCTGGAATGAGCATCGCAGCTATGTGATGGATCGTCATGGCGGGAGGAGGGAATTGAAATGCCTACGAGCTGCTTCGCAATGCCATATAAATACACGGGCGCAAAATACCACAATCGGGATCGCATCAATGCTGAACCCAGGTTCTCCCCTTCCGATCGTATCGATCTGTCACTAATGTGCCTGGATAGTTGTACTATAGCTGTCCTCTACGCCGATCTTCTGTACTTCCGTAACAAGAATGTTTCAGATCTTCAAGTCAGTGATATCACAGTGATGAACTCCCGCAGATCCTGCGAGCCGGCAACCTGTAGGAGCTCCGAGTTCCTGACGACTAGACACCCTTTTTGCTTTATGATGGCTAGAACGGGCTGGACGAATCCTCAAGAGCTTCACCAATTACGCCAGTCCTGTTTGCCCATAAGTCCTCAATAGGTTGCAATCAATCCTGTAACGCAGCTATCGTGAGAGATTCCGAACTCATCAGGGGGCAGTGTTCCTCTATCTCCCATCCAGAATGCAGTTCTCGTCTCCAAAGATCTGCTCTTTCCTCCAACAACGCAGGGGGTGGCCCCGAATTCCAATGGTCTCAGTCCAAAATCCGGAATGTTGGTGTGTTTGAGGGGTTTCGCTCGGGAGAAGAGCGCGACATCCATTGGTAGAGAAAGCAATGAAATAGACGCCAACACGAAATCTCACACATAATGCGAGGATCGCTGCACGCGTATTTCTATGGTTCACTTTAACGCCATCTGGTTTCATCCCATTCGAGTGAAACCGAAAACGCTTCCACTCGGTAAGGAGATTTTATGCCACAAACAATGTAACCGCGTAGGGACGGTAATGAGGTACTTGCATCTTTCCCACTGTGTGAATATTTACTATTTTCAGCTCCGCGCCGGTGAACAAAGATACTTCTATCTTTCATGCATATCAGATGCTTTAGCCAACTGACTCACGGCGCTTCAAGCTCCACCCCAGCCCGTGTCGATGTCCCTCAATTCTCCATGGTTCAGTCTTTATAAAGCCCTTCCTCTCATGCAGTGACCTCGCTCCTGTGCATATCAACCAGCACATCGGTTCTGGTGCTTCTACCCAAGCCCCACTAGGCGATAATGTAGGTTACATGAGGTCGTAGATCCACTTATGAAAGCCATGTAGCTGCGAGGTATTCGATAGAGGCATAATGTCCTCCAACTCTTCTGCATCGTTTTGTCGGGTCAAGAGGAGACGTCGATCTAAAGATGCTGTCGCACGGACATCCACACTGATCTTGTTGTGTCCCTGCAGCTCCGCAGATCATAAGCACCATGCGTGTGCCGCGTGAGAATCAGACGAGTGGCGAGGGTTCTAAAAGGCGAGTTCACTCACGGCTGCAGTGTCCTCGAGAGCTCCATGCTGATGTCCAATTTAACGGCAACCTTGGTGTTATTAGAGACGCTCGCTTGCGGAGGCCTTGGTTATCTTGCATGCTATGGATTAGGACAAGTCCCATCCGCTTCTCCTTCCCCGTGAAAGCAAGTCCGAGCCACAGTCCGAGCCACTCAGACTTGCCAGCCGCCTAGCTGTGCACTGGCACCGTACTATGTTTGTAAGATCTGATTTTCGACAGAATGCTGCCGGCGAATGATGAGGCTTAAATATACATACGAGTATAGCTCAGAGGGCATCCAACCAGCGCAGCGCGTCTATCCTGGCGCCCGCCCCTTGCGACCCCCGCCTTATTTGGAGAGAATTCAAATATAGATGCTTACAGGATGCTGTTTCCTGTCCTTGCCACACTGAGGTCAAGCAACTTCAGACGGAAATTGAATTGATAATTATGTAATAACGCGGGGACTACGTAAAGCGAACCTCATCCGCTGCGGAGATTGTCGAGTCGCCGGCGATCCCCTGTTGAAAGAGTTCAGGAGGTCAGAAACTGTAAATATGGCTCCCACTCCCGCGGGCTGCGTGTGAAAGGCAATGCCGGCTGCTCGATCCGGTGTACGCACAAGGTTGGGTCAACAACACACATCTGAAACGCGGAAACTGACGGTTGAGTACACAGGCACTACGAATAAAATGTGTTGCTGAGGACGCAGGTCCGACTGGGTACACAGGTCGGGGAGCCGTCTTGAGCTTAACTCAGCCCGTGCCATAGCCTGTCCTAAGTGTTGGGGCTCGATCCAGACCTGTCGGAATGTGATCAAAAAGTGACCGCACGTGAGTGGTGATCTGGGTGTTTCGTCTCGATCAAGGTCAAAGCTGACCGTACGGTGTTGGATACCACTCCCAAGTTTCAGAGCTTTTTGGCGTGGAATGGTTTTATTCAGCTTGATACTGCCGCATTCCCAGGTTGTTCTCATGTTGCAAGTTCGTGCTCGGAAGAGGGCTGGGGAAAAATCGAGATGTCAGCATTCAATGTTGGCTGATATTATCCTGTTCATGAGGACGGAATCTCAACAAGTGGCCTTGGGGGCATGGATCTCGCCCCGATCAACCCGCACGTGCGTGTATGCGGTCACGCGATGGTCAGTTTTTCCTGAGACTCCACATGAATAAAATTTCGACTGTTTTAATCTTTATTCTGGAGTCTGACTACGGGAGACTAGCCCGTGCCATATACAGAGGAAATAAACTCATCCGACCCTACAACGCCTGGCCCGACAGTAAAGCGGGTTTTGGGCGCTCACGAGAAGCACGAGAGGCAGATTTAAAAAGAGTGTCAGGACGGTGTGCCAATGCTGTATGCCTATAACGACTGGCTTCCTCCTGTGAGTGCAGGGTGTCGACGGAGATCATCTATGCTCCCACTCCCGGGAGAGATCTTGGGGTACTTAATTCACGACTTTATTTAGCTGTTCATGGACTGCAGCCCTGTTGGACGCGGCACGCCCAAGTCACCAAGGCATCCTGAGGCTTAATTTATACCATCAGATGGCGACAGAACGATGGGCGCTAGCTAAGGCTATGTGCGAAGAGATATATGCGCCGCTCCACACAATCTTCATTATCCCCGTCCGTTCCAGGATTGGATTGAAGGAGTGAGACATCGCTGTCCCGCGTGTCCGCATCTACGTAAGGTGGTAGCTTGTTTAGACTTCGTCGGAATTCAAACGAGGCATCGAGGATCAGATCTATACGGTAGCCAAGTGAGTAAACAAGGGTTTAGTCTCCGGAACCTTTCGCGAGACGGAACCGCATTATTGGTCCGTTGTCCGAGGCTCCGAGCCAGCCAATATGAGAAGCTGTTGAGAGATTATGGTGAGTGGACAGAAATAAGGTAGGCCTCAAGTGAGAGAGGTAGTGTGAGGGAACGGTAGAATTGACGGGGACCGAACCTTATAGGTAGTGTACATGCGGGCCCTTTATATACCGTTCTAAATATGCTGACTAAGTAGTCTAGAATAATCCTGAAACACTCGTCCTGAGCGGCCGATACACTGGTTACCATAATTGGGTGATGCCAACAATCACATCACTCCGTGCAACTGGGAAGACCGACCGTCCCTCGGGAGCAGTCTCCGCTTGCATAAATTCCAACAGAAGCCATTAAAACTTAATGGTTGCAGGTCGGCCTGTATCCTTCAATACCGTTGGAGATGGAGTGCAAGTGATTTGGCTGACTGGAACTGAGTTGGGAGCGGGTGAGCGTTCTTGCCACGGATGCCGTGATCTCATGCCGAGGCAGCGCATCCCTCGAACAATCGACTCTATGCTCCTCGCGCTGCATTCGCGCCACCCATCGACTTGTCGCCAACGAGCCGTTCAGCGATAAGCACGCGCGCCTTGAACTGGTATTCGCGGGTTCTCCAAAAATACCCGATGGTGCGCGCTCTGCAACGCCGCAACGCGCTCGGTTGTGTGGTGGAATGATCTACTGGAATCACGGGGACTCTGGTACAGATATGGACGCTATTCTTTAGAAATTGACAGATAACCAAAACGTTCAAATGAAAAGTTTAATAATGAATTAAAGGAGCACTAGTTACAAGTCCTTTATCTCGACGTGAGGAATTGTGACATAATTCTCCAGGAAATCGATGACAAATTGATATCCCAGGTCGGAGAAGTCGGGGTCTGCCAGATCCGCAAGGTGATAGCCAAGGTCCCTCTTGAAGGCATTCCAAGCCGTGTCACGATCCCTCGGTTCGAAAGGTTTTCGCTTGAGGCGAATGCCGCTCACTCTGTGGTCGAAAATGCCTTTATCGAACTCGACCGCAACCGAGACAATGTGAGAATGGGCTGCAGTCAGGATCTTGTCATGTCTCACGCGGTTATTGTTTTCATCGATGAAACTTGGACATTGACATTCATCCTTTGCGACAAGACAGGACTTTTTAAGCTCACCTCTGAACATGGTTATACGTAGAAAGTGTGAAAGATTGATCGAAGTGGCCAGACTGAATGTCCTTGGCAATCTGCCGGTCAATTGCAAGCAACAGCAAGTCGGAGGTCGATCGATCGAGCCCGCATCCGGCGAAATAAGGTTCAGCCGTTTGCCTCACCGCGCTTGAAAGCGCGTGTAGCATACTGCGTCCCGAAGCACTTTTTACGTCCATCTTGGACAGCTTCTCAATAGCGCTAACCACAGCCAGATCGGTCTTGCGGATCTTGCGATTACAGAGGCTGGAAGCCGGTACTCCATTGACCTTGAGGCGATCCAGATAATCGCGATGCTTATCCTGAAATTCGTTGGTGTAGCTGGAGGGCTTTAGGAACCCCATGAGCGAGCGTGCAAGTGTGGTTTCTCCGCTGAGGTTGCTGATGCTTTGGGTGACGTGCATGGTCTCATTGTGTACGCGGAGATCGACCAGTGTGCAACTGTCTCGGAGAGAAACCGCGTCTTGATCAACATCCGGGATGAACAACTGACCATATACATCGTGATTCGTCGAGCGATAACCGCACTCCATGAGTACATGGGCTTCAGCGGCGGTCAGCGTGACAATAAAATGCAGGATCCCTTGCCCGGAATAGTCGATGGTGCTGGCATCGTTCCGTATGTCCTCTCTGAGCTTGGACTCGTTGGGTGACGTAAGGTCCTGGAGCTATATGTAAGTGCCCGATTCTTCCGGTGGATATCCAATGACTTACCTCGCGAGTGCAGGAGGCGAAGTCTGCGACCGTCATGAACCGAACACCAGCTTTAATCCCGCCGAGAAGCCAACAATCGTTGATGAATGTGTTCCATCGCTCCGGACTGAGAAGACCTCCTTGGAAATACTCGCTCGTTACGCCGTATTCGCCGACAATGCCGCTATGGAGGCGGTCTTCCGCTCTACCGAACAGCAGAAACTCCTTCGGATATTGGGCATGGTTGAAGACAGCCCAGCCGATCCCCAATTCATTATCTGGTGACATTGGTTTATTGTTTCCGTCGCATCCGATGAGGCAAAGAATTGCGTCCTTGCGGAAATCATCGAAGGACTTGTAAAGTCGCTCAGAGCCGTTCGTTCTAGATTGCCCGAGATTTGTAGCGCGGAGGAATTCTTGCTGGCCAAGTACAGCTTGGGCGAGCCTGTCGACATCGGCGGGATGACGCTCTGCATAGTAGCTCCCAATTCCTGGTACGTCGATCTGGACGGGTTTGGCGCTTACGGCCTTCCACACCGTATTACCGCCTCGCTCACGGGTGACGTCGTCCTGAAGTTTACGACGGAGGTCTGATAGGCTGGCAGTGTTTCGCTCCAATATCAGGAGTCCTGTGTGATCCCGTTACACCTGGCGATCCAGAACATGCAGCGACATACCTTCGAAGCCTTTTTGTGTGAAGGCAAGGGGAACATCTTCTTCATCGTGGGCACGAGTTTGCGGGCCTGGGGGCGTCATATTGGATATGAGCGAACAGAACAATGGTTTAGAATGGACCTGCAGCGGTTCGCGGGTGGCAGTCTACGAGAGGCTAGGAACAGCGTCTTATATGTAGGTTTCGCCAGGCAAAGTGATAAGTATCAACTTATAATGATAAGTATCACAAATGATGACCTGCCCAGCTTTGCCGACCGTCCAATTCAAACATCGAGCGATACGCCAGACGCTCCCGCGTCGGTCATATAATTTGATTTTGTCACGACGCCGACCACATCAGGACCCAGATGCGGTGGATCCTCTAGGGTATTGATGTCGCTGGGGCTGCCTGAAAATTAATAAGTATGAGTGGAATGCCTGAGGTCCAGCTCCCAGTCCGACAGAAAAAGGAGGGTAGGCCAGAGAGATGAAGGTCGACTCGCACGCACCTGAGTTTGATGACAGTGGATCAAGGGATGACAGCGGCAGCGCCTGGAGGATAACCACCGGCCGTTAGTACGCTCGAGACTGGACCCATGGAAATGTCGTGGTGGCAGGGAGCAAGTCGGGCATGATGCCGGCAGTATCCGATCAATCAACACTGCCACTCGGCTGCCTTCCTGCCACTGGCACATATCTTGCCACATGTACAGTATAACGCGAAATGTACTCTGATTTGCCTTTTTACCAGCCGAAGTCCATCGCCGCTTGCCATTTTCAAATCTTATGATTCTCCCTGACACGCAGACCTACGACGCGCGCTTCTTCCAATTCCAAGCTTCTCCTGAGCTGCACACTCAATGCACACTGGCAATAACAATCCCTGCCGGAGCCCCTTCACCGAGGCGTTCCAACGCTGAGAATTTCCCGTCCTGAAGAAAACTCCGGAACATGATCCGCAAGCGCTTGGCTGCCGGGGTCGGTGGGGCACATCATAGGTAATTGGTATCGCAAAATACTTCGGCGCATCTTCGGTGAGTACTTCAGGCTCATGCGTCGACCGTAATTTCATCGTCGGAGGTTCTGATCGTACGATGAAGATCGTGTCCTAGGGCACACCTCAGGTGGCGATTGATGTGGATGACTTTGGGCTGTGTAACAGCTTCTAAGTGCTACCGCGCGCATTGCCACGGCCTATCTCCCTCGTTAACCTCCAGCAGCACGCATTCGGTCCGTTGTTTCTAACTTTGACTGTTCAATGCTCCAATCAAAGACGCCCGCCCGGGTCCGGGTGTTTCTGCCTCCCCAGATAAATAACGGTTCCATCGCAGTGGGTGCTCAAGTGTAAGGATTCGCCACGTGCTCACTGGCCCGATTGGGCAGATTAGTCATTTCTCGGTTCGGTTCTCTTTCTTATTTCTTTATTACTCATTTCTACCTAGTTCAAGTCATAGATAGTCAGTACCACTCATTAGGAGTCATTACCTACGGATCCGAAGGATCCCTAGATAGGTATAAATACTCTCAGTAGTTTAGCAGTCGGCATTCTAACGTTCAACACGTAGACTTTACCAACTCAACTCTGGTCTCATAAGTCTACAAGCAACATCAAGAATCTAAGTGTCTACGACTTTCCCAACAGGAAACTCCGTAGCTCACATCAAGTCCTCCACTAGACTCTCGGCATGATTCCCTCTCTCTTTATCTTGAAGTTATCGTCCATGAATTCCCACCACTCCTCTTTGTTGCCGACCCTGTCTGGGGCTCTACGCGCAGTCTGTCGCACGGCGAGGTAGTAATCATTATTCCACTGGCGCATTAATATTATCAACTTACATGTCTCCTTGTAGGCCCGGGTACTAGTGTCGATTCAAGGAGCTCTTCGCTAACAGAGACCTTGACAAGCGCGGAATCAAACTGGAGCTGAACAGCGAACTCCGTGGTTAGTGCCCCTGCGCGTGCTCTGCAACATGAAATCGAGCTTAGTGCGTGAAACCGGCATCTAGTTTGTTCAATGCGGAGTTCTGTGATTCAGATTAATTTCATGGATTTTCTCAATCTAGGCGGCCTGCCTCAGTGATGCCTCAACTCACGACAGCCACGCGGCTTGCCCTTGGACTGATCGATTGCCGTTCCATTGATCAACGGCAGACACCATGCCAGGGTCCCGGAGAGCAGCCGGATCAATCTGTCGTCGTCGCGGACATCTTTGTTCGAATGGTACGAGTCTCAGAGGCCAGTCATCCAGGATTTCCAGAGAGCTTGGGATGGAGTGGCGATTTCTCTCGTCCTCTCTTGAGCACGCCGTCATCCGGATGAGTTGAATTCTTATCCTCGGGCTTCGGCTGATGGACAGGTCCTGCCGATCGGGAGGCGAAGCGTTCAAAGAAAATTTCGCGCGCATATCTGACAAGAGTCCACAGAGACTACTACAGTTGGCTCTGAGACTTTCGACATCATCTAGTCGATGTCTCACATCAGACTTTCTACACAGCGGGACTCCCGAGCGATTTCGCTTTTGTTGAAGTGGTTCAAATGAGCGTAAATTACCGCGCCTCGGCGGCGTCAGTTCCCGCCGCGAGCGCACGAACTGTGCGTAACGTTTTTGTGTTAGGTGTCCCTTGAACTCCATATTTCCTGTCGATGCAGCGTCGGATAAAGACGGAGTGACTTGCTTCTCCGCTTAAGCGTTCGACCAGTAACTCATGCTAGACAATCGGTGAGTGCAATTCATGGCACGAAGATAATCATGGGCTGATTGGAGTTTGAATCCATGGTGGACGATCTATTGGCAGAGCTCGCAAGCTATATACAAATCAGACCTCGATAACATCGCGAGCGTTGGTGAATACAAGTACACAATTCGTGCGCTTTCGGCGCACGAAAATCACCGCAGCAACTCGTTACTGATAGCGAAGATCGAGCAACAAGTCCAAATTGTTATTGAATACTGCTCCAGAGAATGTGAAGACCTGATTTCCCGCGAAAAAGAAAGGCTAACACGATCTAAGTATCGCGCGGACTCAGTGAATATAAAGTGCGCACCCAGGTGGATTGAAACATTGTATTCAGCCTCCCCTCGAGATCAGTGAGCGTGTCCTTGGAGAGCTTCCCCTGGATACTATAGTGTGGGTCGTACTTTTCGCCATCCCAGATGCGTATATCATTCCCTCCCGCGGGAAGCTCATCTCTCCCCTTGTCCAGCAAGGGGTCGGGTGTCGTCACCGTGACTTTCAGCTGACCATTACTGTCAGCATCCAACGTAATGGTGATGGTCCAATCCATTGTTGCCCAGAACCTGACGACGAAAAGAGTGAGTGGATGAGGAAGTCAGGTAGTAGACTCGGCAGTTTGCGTCTCTGGCTCACTTAGAGCCTTTCTGATTCGATTTGTATTGAAACCACGAATCCGCGTCCGAATGTCCCGTGATGATGACTTGAGACGAGCCCGGCTTCACGTCAACCCTATTCTTGATACTCGCTAAAAAAGAGATGGAGCTCAATTCTGGCCACAAAAGCAGACCGAGGAGGCTCACTGTTAACTTTAATCGAAACCGTATCATTCGCTGCCGCGTCGGTCGATCCCTCGTTGAATTCCCAATAGGACGCGCCTCCCGCTTCCTCCTCATAGGGCAAGAAACGGTAGTCTACATTCGGATCGTTGTCGTTAGAGAAGTGCCAGCTGCCGACGGTATGTTCTGTAGGAATGTTGGAAGCAGTAGCGCTGATCCAGGTAGCTTTGTTCAAAACCTCAAGATGGACCAAGAGCCAATCTTCGAGGAAGATCTTCTACGACAAAGCGACGGTGCCGTCCACGAAGCTGCTGACACCTCGGGGGACAACCCAATTCTTGCTGGTATCGAGCGACTTCCTCGGCAATTTGGCGTGCTTCGTCATTTCGAGATAAAGCAGCATGTTGTCCTCCAGCGTCTCATCAAAATCGTCGTCGTCAGAAGCCAAATACGGATAGCATTGGAACGTCAAGGCGGTCGGAGCCAGCGTCGCAGCGGGGTGCCTCGGCGTGGCAAGGGGCTTCACGAACCGCGGAATGTCGTAGATTGAATGCGGGCTGCCCCCACTGTCAGTCGAGAGCTTGATGCCTAACGTGGAGAAGATGTCAGAACGAACATCCGATAGCGCCGGAAGCTACAAGTATACCTTTGAGATACTGTTTGATCCAATTAGTAAAATCCGTGAGCATTGCGGCAAGCTCTCCACTTCTTCTCCCGCTAGTTGTGGCGGTGAGGGGCGGTAGATGACTCCAATCCTCCCGATAATTCATAAGGTTCGCCGCTAATTGTTCACAGACACGATTTAGTCAATATCTGCACGACGAATGGGACGAGAGTCGTCGTCACTTACTTGTGAAGTCGATAATGAGCTGCATGACATGATAATTACCTGGCTCGCCAAGGCCATGAGCCCTGAGCGCTCTAACTAGCCTAGAATCGGTGCTCGGGTTCGTAAGGATCTGCATGCTCATATCGACCTATCGAGGAAGTCGAACGATACATTAGGGGATGAAAGGGGATGAAAGAACTGCTCACGTCGAAAGCCAATGTGCATTTGTCGAGACGGATAACTCTGCGGTTGTTTTGCGTGAGGAATAGAACCCTGGTTTTTCATCTTGCACTCACTCGGCCACCGCCGCACCCCTCTTTAAATAATTGAAGATACCACTTGTGAATTCCAGGAAGAACGCAACTCGGAGATTCTTGGTGCCGAGCTGAAAGTGCACCCTCGGAGGATCCATATCGGAGGTTATGACCGTTTCTCCGTTCACGTCAACTTTCATGTGTTTGAGGTTGTTCGTGGTGTCGGCCCACAGTCTGCGGAGCTGTTCGTTTACAGCTATCAGGGTGTTTAAACGATTGCTTGTGCAACAGTATCGATACAACGCGTATCGGAAAACGCACCGCGTTGAGTGACGGCTGTGATCATATCATATTCCCCCATGTCCGTATCAAGCCGATCTTGGGCAAGAAGGTGGTAATTAACCATGGTGTCTTCCGGGAGGAGAGAGTGGTTGTGAGAGGGGATGAGGGGAAGAGAGTCGTAGCAGCCTACTTATAGCTCCTGCATCACGATACCTGCATTTCTCCCGTCACTTGCGTGTCAATGCTCACTTTAGCGCCCACGCCTGTCGCGTATCTGAGAGAACTATGAATGACATGTCAGAGAAGCGTTGCAGGCGCTCGTACCTGGGAGTGTTCACAAGAAATTTTTGAATCCGGTTTTCCACCGAGATTACGAGAAAGATGAAGAGTGTTGTTTGAACGCGGGTTGGGAGGTTGGCCCTGAGGCCCGGATCCCGAAAAGATGTTGAGGACCTTCCACTGGATTTGTGTAGACGTGGCGAATGTTTATTAAGCGCCAGAGTGGCGGTGGCACATTAAATGCCAGCCTGGACATGTCACGTATCTGAGACCCTGTGCGTAGACACCTCGATTTAGTTTGGACCGCGCCTACAATACACTCCAGTGCGAGCTTCTGCGACATCTCCCAATCTCCGCGTCCAGATTGGCGCCGCCAGCGGTGCGCCAGCTCTGAATGGTACGAGGAACGAGGGTTGTCCTCCCGCAGACTAGTGCCTGCCACATTATACGAAATCAGCGCGTCAACTATAGGGGACGGGCATCTGCTCCACTCACATAAAAAGAACTCCGGGCCAGATGCAAGATTCAAATAAAGTGTTGGACAGGAGTTATACACGAGTTCCTGAGGTCGAGGATAGTTTCCGCCAGCCAGAACATTAGATCTGAGAGGGGGCGCCCAAGACCCTATTAATTACATTCAAACGTGACACGAAACGGGAGAAACAACATCCCCACTCACCTGTCTGGCAGCGAAATCATATATCCCTTTGGAGATTATTGCACGTAGGCGCCCTAGAGAGCTTCCGCCTCGACGGGCTGCCACTGGAGCACCACTGAAGCGCTGGGATTTCGCTGTCAGAATAGGCGCTTGAGAGACAGATATCTTCGCCCATCAATCGGATAGCAAGGCCCAACCCGTGGCCTGCGGCTCAAAGTAGGCGTTAAAGAATCGGTGTGCCCTAAGGCACAGCCAGCGAAACGGTTCGTTTTTCAGACTGCGCGCCGGGAATGAGGGGGAAATACAGGGACCATCATCATTCAACAATTGAGGGTTGTCTCGAGGGGATATATATCGAGACGCCAGAAGTCTGAACAGAGCATCCGGAAGACTATCAGTAACTGAGTGTAGCTGGGAAGATTGCGAGCTCAGACTTCCCAAGGTTCCATCAGAGCTGAATACGATTCGAGTTTCCTCCCTTAATCTAGCGGGTGGTCAGTCTATTCATGGCGACGTAGAGTGATTGCCTTGACCCGAAGGCGGCGCATACCGGTACATCAAGCGACGCGGCGGACGCTCGCAGATTGGATGCTGACACGACGTCGAGCACAGCGGGACCCGGGCGTCTTGATTCCTTCAGGGGCAGGGATGTCGGAGAGAGCGCTTGCAAATTGAGGAGAATGAGAGAGATACCCGAGGTCCAGCTCTGAGTCCGTGTACGAGACAAGAAGGAGACCCGGCTGGAGACATGGAAGTTATTAGGTTAAGTCGAACGCAGTCAGATGGACCACATTGAGCCCTGAGGCTCGAAGCCGGGGTGACTATAGAGGAGACTGAGTATAGTTGCGCAACGAGCGCATGCAGGCCTCCGTCAGCCGCCAAAAATACTGAGAGAAGATCTGCTTACTACGTAGTTTGTCCGCAGTGACTCCGCACGAGTGATTCCGCCGCGCTCCTTCAAGTTGTGCGTGCGCGTTTTACGGGCCGTTTAGCCTAGGGCGAGATGCAACGGTTGTATCTGTGGACGAGGTTTAGCCTCTGCCGCTCGAGGCTGGACTCGGGTGAAACGGTTTGCTGCCGTCGTGGTGGAGAAACTTGAAGAAGCCGGTTACGAAGCCGGCAGCATCCGATCAATCAACACTGCCACTGCACTGCCACCCGCCCTCTTCCTGCCACCACGCCACGAAATGCGCTTCGCTTGCCCTCGCGCTGGAAAGTCTGGTCGCCAGCATTCCGATATGCAAACCTAATGCCTGCCACGCTCGATAAACTCGCTCTCTGTATCATGCCACCCGTTCCACGGTCTGAACTCAGTACTATCTGATCTCAGAGATAATTTAGGGTTTACTGCGTCGACCCTTTCGGATATATGAGCCTCACATTCCTTCACTCCCGCTCATGCCTTTCATGCGGACCATCCGCCTCGGATGCCGGGGTTGCTCGGATTGCCTGTCTCTTCCGATGGGGACTGGTCCTAACTGTCTGGGGTGATCAGGGAGGCGGATCGGCGCGAAATCCAGAAGAATTCTGCGATGAAACAAGCGCAAGGGATAAATGCCGAGTCTAAATACCAACGGTACATTTGCTTTTCAGGACATTCCATGGTTTGATCCTCTCGAGCCACAGCTTCCCACGGCAGTGGTGTATATCCGGCGCGGTGACCCACGCATGTCTTCAATGCCCTAACGAAGTAGGCTGGTGTGATTTTCCCGCCTATTTCTCGGGAAGGTTATGAGTTCCCCCAGCATAGGCCCGTCAGATTCAATTGGCAAACTCAAATGTAGATGTGTGATTGCGCCGTGATGGTACGTTACTATCCCGCCTTGACCATAGTCCGTACGATCACCAGCTCGGATGCTGTCGAGATACCGAGATACTTCACTAGTCCCTTGCCAATAGTAACGGTTCTTCCATAGAATGACCACCGGATCAAGAACTGACTCCTCTCCTCCAACATGAAAGCTGTGCGCGCTCCCAACGCGTCTAGGTTTGGTTATATTACATACCTCTACCGACCCATGCATAGGGCGTAATGGTACGTTAAACGGTGCGCATTCAACTTTCACTGCCTTTGGCTGCCCCACCCAAGAACAAAAGAAGTGACCGATGAGTATCCGCCATGTTAGAGTGTGTTTCTCGATGTCGTTCTTGGATGTACGCTTGACTCTCATTCCGCGGCAGCTATCCGAGATTCAGCGCTGCCGCAAGCCCGAACAGCAAATAGTTGCCAGATTCCAAACACTTTAGGCCTTATGAGGGTGATTCCCTCGCATGGGTATCCTTCTTCTTCTTCAACGCGGGATAAATATCGCACAGTTTCTTGAACTGTCACCGCCCCTTTGCAACCCCTGGGGATCATCGATCATCAATATAACGCCCTGAATTGTCGGCGAGTCAGTCTCCACACGATTCACACTCATTATCGTTATAGCGTCGCTTGGTTTCAACCTCGGCGCCGAGACTTTCTGCAAACCGCGAGCGCCTCGCAGTCTCGCTCCCGCTGGAACGAATCCCTTCCCCCTCGCTTGGACTTCATACGTGTCCAGCATGTTGGCCGCGCAGTGGACCAACGCCGACGCATCTGGAGTACCCTGACCATTTTGATTGTATACAACGACTACGGTACGCGGCTCTGTAACCCTAAGCTAGCTCATGGACGTCGCGCCGACATTCCCGGGCCATACCTTGTTCGTCTATGGGAATCCCGGCCGGATAGATTCGGTCAGTGTGTTATCACCTCGTGGTACGTACAGACTTATGGTACTAGCCTCAGCTGATAGATGTTTTAGATGTGTGGGAATTTGAGGACGACAATCTACAATCTACATCGTTCCTGCTCCCGGAGTGTATGGGGCGCGATTTCATTTGCTACCGGGGACAGGAAAATCTCACTACGTATACAATTCTAGACCTTCAAGCGCTCTACGCGGATAGGAAGTTGGTGCTCATTATTGATGTTCGCGGACGGGATGATGCCGGTCATCCGCCACTTCACTTGCGGGTCCGGGGCAGAGAACTTGAAGCTGCGCAACAGAACCGACGCGATGACCTCTGACGGACAATGTTAGCGTATGCACGTTGGTGCGGCATGCATGACGGAGACTTACTCATCTCTATCTGCGCGAATTTGAACCCGCTGCAAAGAAATCAGTGTCCACGACCCGCACAGAAATACTAGTAGGGAAAGACGCACATGCAGCTCCGCGCACCGCCGAGGAAGGTGAGGGTGTTGCCGTAGATCCCGCACATCTTGGCCGTGACCATATCCGCTTTCCCGTTGGTCCATCGTTCTGGCTTGAATTCGCGGGCATCCTCGCCCCATATCCGCTTATTGTGGTTAGCAGCTCCAATCGCAACGACGAGTGTGGTGCCTTTCGGAATGGTGATGCTGTTCATTTCGGTGCCATCGACGCCAATGATCGGTGTGCTGAGGGGAATAACGCTGTCCTGGAGTGCCCTGCGCTTGCCTTAGAGGGATGTCGCAGAGGGGCAAGAACCGACTTACTTGCGGAATACCCCTGGATTGATGCCCGGATATCTTCATGTCCATGAGAGCGAGTCGGATGTGGATAAAATGCACTCACAGGCGCAACACTTCGCGGATGACCCCATCGAGGTACGGGAGCGCCTCGAGCTCGGAGAGGTCCAGATGCTCTGGGACCGAAAGGATCTCTGCGCGCAGCTTCTCCTGGACTTCGGGATACAGTGCTAATAGATGGAACAGCCGAGTCATCGACGCTGACGTCGTGTCTGTTGCGGAAATGATGATCGTGCTGCGGACGAAATCGTCAGTACATGCTGTATGTAGGGAACGCCGGACACGCACCCCACGGCTGCCACCAGCTCTTCTTCCGTCAGACTTCGCTTCTCCTCGCCGAACAAGTTGTCTTTCACTGCGGAAAAGAGTCAGTCGGGCTCGCGCGGCCCGGTCTGGTACGGGAGAATGACGAGAAATATACTCAGGATGGTCAAGACGTCCTTCGCGTCTTCCTTGTACTCGCCGGCCATGAGAGCAGCGTCTCGGGTCCTGACCAACTCCGTCGCAGACTTATCCTTGAAATCAATCAAGTCGCGCAGGCGGTGCAGCGGCGCTGACGGGATGAATCTGATCAAGCCCCGGCGCACAGATGCATATGGGATATACTTGAGGATGCCGGGGAGCAGGGGGAGCAGGAGGGCGAACTTGAACGCAGTGGGGCTGGGGAATGTTTTCGCATTGGTGCATTCGCAGTCCCGCAGAAGTAGACTCACATGAGTTCTTGCAGGGACGCGGCATAGCGGTCAGGCGCTTCTTGCCCGGAGAGCAGTGGATCGAACGAATAGCCGATCCCAGCGCGTCCGATAAGCTCCAGGGATGCACGGGAGAGAATCCCGGCCAAGTCGAGCTGAGCGAAACGTTCAGTGGGCACCGGGGAGGTGAGCGGGAATACAACGCGCCATTTGAGCACCCTCATGGACTTTAGGGGTGATGAGGTTATCGCGAACCTGTGGAAGGTTCAAGTCGTGCTACGCGGATGCTGAAAATGGGCACATACCCGCTCCGCGACCTCGTAGAAGAGAGGGACTACCCCGCGCAAGCTCGCGGCTGAGAATGCCGGCAGCATAATTTTACGATACTTGCGATGGGCGTCACCGATCGTGGATAATATTCCCAGTCCGAAAATCAGATAGTTCAGGCTGGGGAACGGAAATGATAAGAACATCAGAGCAGTAAGAAATGGGCGCACCTGATTATCTTGGGCGCTTCTTCAAAAATGTCCGACTCCTTGACAAGGATGGTGTTCAGTGCCTCGGGGTCGAACACATAGAGTTGGGGATCCTTTGAAGAGGGACGCTTCAGAGATGTGATTGACAGAGGAGGCAGAACGTACGCCAAAGAACCCGTGGAGCTTAACAACCTGCGCATAGTTTTCCTCTAGTTCCTTTTGAAACGCCCAGCCGTCGGGGTCGTGATATTCGGTCAGATTTCCTGTTGCGAGAAAATAGATTACGAGCTGGACGGTAGAAAGCACAAGACGACCGACCCGTAAGCCAGGATTTTGACGGAGGACCGGGGACATTCTTGACATCCGCCAACGATGTGCGACGCAAACGCGCTCGGATCCAGTATAAGACGAGGAAAGCACAGATGCCAGTGGCAAGGATGGGCGCCATGGAGGTGACCAGATACGTCCCGTGCAGGAAGATATATGCGCGTCGACGTAATCGCCTACGGGGAGTTGTGTGTGCCGGCTACTAAGGCCATTTGGACAGCTGCTTGACATTAGCTCTGTATCGGCTCCCCGCCTGCACATATTCGCCGTGGACACCGGGATACTTCCAATCGGCGTTCATAAGTCGGATCGCGGCATGTAATGCTGACCACCGCAGTGGTAGCGCTAGCCTGCATGCTCCCTGTATGGTGGCGACGTACGTTGTTGGCGATAACTGGGTGATAAGAGCATTTTTGGCCAGCACAATTTGACACTAGGACATCTGACCAGACCACTGCATTTTATAAAGCATCGATAGGTTATGAGCACTCCATTGCGATCGGATGCGGAGGCATTCGTGATGCTCCGTTGCAGCGGGCCAGCGGCGTATTCCCGCCTGATCCCCGCGCCCACCGGCGTCCACACTCGGGAGTCTGGAGTATATACAGAAGTTGTAGAAGTAGAAGTGGTTAGTAGAAGCAAAATTGTGCCCAGTAGAAGTAGAAGTCCAGTGCAGTAGAAGTAAAAGCCACAGTCAGTAGAAGTGGATTGACCTGCGGGATATGTGACTGTGCGTGACTGATGCGCCGCGATGCGTCTCCCGATTAGGCATCCACAGCCACCCATTGTCAGAATACTGTACGGAACTCTATGGAGGCAACCGAGCCGGAGGCGTTATGAAAATTTTAGGGTATAGGCTACCAGCCGAGCATGAGTTAGGTGTTACGTCATTTAATTTAGGCAACCCGCGACTAAGACATGCATTGTGTTGTTTTCCAAATAGCAATGGTGCAAGCCACCCGTGAGGCGAGAAAAACATGTATATCTACAATAATGGTGCACCATGGAGGGAGGAGAATTTGACGGATGAGATTTTGGAGAATGAGGATTTTTCGATGTTTTTAGCGCATTTTTTGACTGGGAAAAAATACATATATTTAATCTGTTTAAATGCTAGCAACCAGGCGACCGTTATGCGTTATGTGGCCGGAATTAGGCGACATTTTGAGGTCGGCGTTATACATTATGTTGCCTCCATACAGTTCCATACAGTATATGCCACCCAAACAAATCTACCGCTGTTTCCTGCTTCTCCAGCTACCCCCATCTTCTTTCCCGGGTCTCCCCAGCATAAATGGATAAGACCACCGTGTAAAAATGATTTGAATTCTGCCGGTGGCCGGAGCCAGAATGCCTAGCAGTGTACATAATCAGGTATGCATAGTTTCTGAGTAATAACTGATTTGACATTCAAGGTATTTCTCCCCAAGAAAATCATGTACGGCTGGAAAGGCTGCCTCCTGGCTCAACAGCACTGGTAGCTACGACACTCCTTCCGCTCCTGGGCTGGTGCCATTATCAATACCAATGCCTTCTGCTCTCCCATCTCCCCCTTGCCAGTTTCTCAATCTGTATATCTGCATTCATATTTTTGACATCCCTAGGGTAGGGTCCAAATATGAAACACTGTGTCTGCAAATATTTGTGGAATTAACTGATCATGGATCCCCTCACTTTCACACCATTCACAAGGACAAGTCCAGAATCAAACAACGTGACTCGATAATTTGATGGCAGGACGGGGGCAGCGTGACAGTAGAAGTAGAAAGCCGAATGCATCTCAGTAGAAGTTGGGCACTCTCAGTAGAAGTAGAAGCAACTTCCACTGCCAGGAATCTTATGACAGTAGTAGAAGTAGTAGTCACTTCTACTTCTACAACTTTCGTCATGCCTCGGAGTCTGCCGGGCTTGTCATCCACCCGGATGGAAGACCGACCAAACCCTTTACGAATGCAGGAGGTAGAGTTGCATAGGTTTCCTCGGCAATTCAAAAACAGACTTGTGGAATTGCGCCCTGGTGGCCCGGCCCTGGGTCTATGCGTCTCAATCCCGCCTCTTCGCAACAATCGAGCTCGTGGCAGCGCCAACGGACCTGGAACCCGATGGCCAGAAATGCACGCAATTACTCCAGACGTGGGCTGCGTCACCGCACTTTGTGCGATTCGCGACGAGTTTGCGGATCGAGCTGATCGCTGGTCATCATCTCATGGGTCCAGATGCATGCACTACGATCCAGCGGCTGGTGTCTATTTCCACGCTCACATCTCTGATGCTGGGATCTTGCACGTTCCAGGATCGAGAACTGTTCCTGGAGACACTGGAATGCTGCTCGTCCTCCCTGAAACACTTATCCTTTGGGACCCCGGTCCTCAGGCCAGTCGTGGAGAAAGCGGTTTTCGAAACGAGGCCGATCCGACAACCACGTATCGCACTCGAGTCGGTTGATATCAATCCGTAGGAGAGCCGCTGGTTATGGGACCACCCGCGGTGCCCGTTCGACGTCTCCAAGCTCAAGTCGCTTGGGTACCCCCGCCGGGAGATCCTTCAACCTCCTCCGATGTGCCATTTTGAACGTGCACTCTACGCAATCGAGTCTCTCGCACTGCACTCCATCTCGGTGCGTGCTCTAGTTCTACACACGCTCCGTCGCTTATTCCCTGATACCGCTCCACCATGTGTTTGACCTCAGCTCGTCAGCGCGTTTAAGTCTACTCACACTTCGTCGGCCGTAGCGGTGCTGAAGTGGGATTCCTCCAAGGAGCGGAGAGAGGACTTGGTGCGCAAGTATCTCTCATCCGAAATGCGGGCCGCGGGTTCGTTGAATATTTAGAGCAACATGGAGCGTTAATCCGTCTGGAGGAGAGATGGTAGTACGAGGACCACCTAAAAGGAGAAGCCGGAGCAGCATACGCCGGATTGGAGCC
Source organism: Mycena latifolia (assembly GCA_029289555.1). Taxonomy (NCBI): domain Eukaryota; kingdom Fungi; phylum Basidiomycota; class Agaricomycetes; order Agaricales; family Mycenaceae; genus Mycena; species Mycena latifolia. The sequence goes on from JARJLE010000020.1 coordinate 560,872, forward strand.
GTTATCCCCACCGTCAAGAACGCTATAATTATTATTTTTAACACCCGCCCTGCGCGCATCGGCTTTTCCCGGTTGGTACGCGTCGGAGAAGCCAGAAGCATGTCGTAGGCTGACTGCGCGGCGGCGGGCGGGCGGAGCTCTAAAAATGGATCCGGGGTAGTCTTTACCTGAAATTGATAGGTACGGGCGACTCGCCGAGTCGCAGTTAGCCTGTGCGGCCAAATTAATTAAAGACGCACCACGAACTCGGAGGTTCTGCCAATTCGGAGTATCCCTAGGATAGAGGGGAATGAGCGCTCGCCGGATATTCGTGGGTACACAAAGCATGCAATCGGATTTCCGAGTCGCTATGAGCCGATGAGAGTGTTCAGTAAGATACCTCGTTACGGTACGCAGGGGAAATCGTCGTGCGAGCCGCCGCAGGCATGTCGCCGCAGGAGACGACGGAGGTACCAGACGGAGCCCGCGCGCGCAAGCTGAAACCCCCGGTGCGCCGACGAGCCCTGGCGGGCGACATGTGTGGCGGCATTCCGAGCGATGACGGCACATCTTAGGACGTCTGATGTTCCACGGTATGTCCAGCGGCAGGGGGTTCGGCACCGGTACTTTCCGCCTATCAGCTCCTTGCGCACATGGTGGCAGGTTGCTCGAATGGAACGCGGGGCGGGGGCAGCCGTGGTTCTGTGGTCTGTTATTAATGCAGATTCTAGCGGATCGGTGGATCTCATCAAAATAGGATCAGAGCAGGACAATAGTCTCATCGTCGGAAGTCCACTTCGTTTTTGGGACATTCTTTCGGGGGGGGGAGAAGGCGCGAGACTGGGCTGCGGTGGTGTAAATGCTATTGAGCGAGCGAGTTTAAACGCTGAAGGACCAATGAAGGACTGAACCTAAACTGAACCCTTCAATGTTCCGAGATTGTCTTGGTTCGGGATCAATACTGTTTCGGTTCGATTCTCACTCTGAATTCTAGAATATCACGGAACGGGTTTAATGTTGATTCTGATCGCTTGAAATCGAGAACCCCAATGACAGTATCACGGAGATTCGCCATAGGTTGACAATACACTCCGTATCGTTGGGTGAAAAAACCCGCCAGAATGATTGCGGCTGCCGGGTGCGTGCTGAACTCCACACGGGTCTCATCGAGGCTACCGCCTACAACCACCCTGACGAGATCTCGTGAGAAGGGAGTTCCCTGCGGATAAACACATCCATTTCATTCCTACTATAATGTAATGACCACCTTCCCGACATGAGCCTGGGACTCGAAGTACGCATACGCATCCTGGGCTTGCTCACAAGGGAACACTTTAGCAATGACAGGCCGGGTCATCTCAACATTCGCCTCAGTAAGCTTATTCATATCCTTGAATCTGCGAACCCGTTAACACGATCGCAAAGAATACAGTCTCTGTTGGAGGACTCACTGTTTGACAGATCCTACCAACACCCCACGGATGTTGAGTCCTTGACGGATCGCAGTAAATACGATATCGACAGCAGGCTGCGCCTAAAATGCGGTTATCCCATGACTCGTAGGAGCAAGTGAAATACCCACCCCGCTCAGGAGGCCGATCAGGTCGATGTCTTAACAGAAGCAAGTGACCGCTGCAGAATACTGTTGCCCGCAACCTAAATCACGTAAATATCTGGGGAGCCCATAACATGATAGAGGATTCCATGCACACCTCTATGACGCGATCGACACCCAGTCCACCGGTCAGCTTCAACACCTCCTCATCCCACTTGGGTTTTGTCTTGTAGTTGATGACATGTGTAGCGCCGAGGCGCTTCACCGTCTTGAGCTTCTCCTCAGAAGACGACTGGGCGGTGATCTTCGCGCCGGACGCAACTGCGAATTGCAGCGCGAAGCTGTTGGGGAGATTGAGGCGTCATGCAGCAGTGCCGGGGGCGAAACATACATCGAGACGCCGCCGGTCCCAAGGATCAGGACGGTGTCACCCGCTTTGACGGGGTGGTACCCGCCGGTCAAGGCGTTGTAGGCTGTCACGGCGGTGCAACTAAATAACTTAAAGTTGGATAAGGGAGAATTAGATGCCGAACTGGCCAGCTTACGGCAAAGTGGCAGCTTCTTCATAAGAGAGCTGCGTCGGAATGGCGACGAGGAACTTAAAAACAAGGTTATCAGTTACCCATTCTTCCCAGTTGCAATAGGGAACCAGGGACGTACGTGACCGGTAAATGATCTGTACTCCGTCGAAACGCCGTGCAACTGCCCTCCGCGGGTCGTCTCAAGAATTTCGGCGCTCAGATCATCGGAGAGCATTTGGGAATTGAGAGAACCGGCGCCGATCGAGGTCGGCGACGATCGGTGCCTGACGGCGGCACCGGCGGCACCTATATAATTTGGTGGCCGGCAGTGCCGCCATCAATTGCTTGGTAGCCGCATTGTAGCCAAACAACGCGCTTCCTCCAACAACATGCCTGTCTTCGCTGCACTACAGAAGGACCCCGCCTAATCCTTCGATTCCTCAAGCTCTCTGCTCACCTCGCCGCCCATGTCAAAGCACGGGACGAGATTGGGTTGTATACTGGCAGGATGTGCATCAGACCCATCCGCAACTATACAGGGGAAGAAATACGGACACGCCAGGGAACATGAATTGCGCGATGAGGAGATCGCGGGACTGGTGGTAACTGGATTAATAGATAATGAATGCTACGAATCGGTGTGGACAGTTACCTGCAACGAGACTGCATGCGTCTTCACCAAGACCTCGTTGGATTTGGGGGCCACCAGCGGCACCTCTTCGAGCACCAAATCGTTGTACGACTCTCGCTATCACATTCGAGGCACGTTAGCTCGAGAAGCATGCAGTGGTGCGGAATATGTCAGCTGACCTTGGGGAAGAACCATTGGCGGGTTGTTGTGGGGAGAGCCGTATCGCATGCAGGCGTACAAGTGGGGCGGTCCCAATGCTATGGCGATTTAAACACCCCAGGGGTCACCGTTTTAGTCACGTGCAGACCTCTTAGGTACCTTTCCGTGTACTAGCTAAAGGTACCTAAGAGGTCCACCTCCACGGAGGGAGACCCCGGCTTCTATTATGTAACCAGGCCTCCCCCCTCCCAGATAGGCCAGGGTGAGGCCTGACAAGCGAATTGGGAGGTCCCGACATTGATGGCATCACTTCCATGTCGGGATTCCGCTTGCCTCCGCTTGGGGCTTCCTCTGTGCCACCACTACTGAAAATCTCTGTCTTGGGCCTTCACTGATGGTTAATACATGTGCATCCGATTTTTTTTGTTTCCTGTGCAGGGTCGATTAATAATTTACATTCAGGTTGAATACTCCTCGGTGGTCTCCATACAGCCGCTATAAGCAGATTGGCAGGGCTTGAGCGGTATATTGAGAGCCACTTGAGATATGTGGTTTTGGAACGATAGTTATGTGTCATCAGCAATGATAAAGAGAAATATTTCCTGCTCCCCGGCGGCTGTGGTGGCCACCGAGATTCCGGGTTATAATCCAAATTTTGCAATGCTCACCTGATACTCTGCTTCTGCTTCAGATATTAAATAGTTGATTGCCTGGCCTTTCTACCAAGAGCTTAGCACTCCGAACATGAAACCTCGGTGGCCTCCGAGTGCCAAACGGAATTATACAGTCTATCATAGATATTAGTAGAACTATAAAGGCTACGTGAGTATGAAAGCTACATTGTGTTCTTGATCACCGCGAGAGTACCGGATCCGGAAGTTTAGATTTGTTATACCGCAGGCCTCCGATGGAATTTATTTTTTGACCTACAGAGTAACTGTTGGAGTTGCATCTCTTTAGATTTGGGTGTATCATCCATTGTGTGGTGAATTAAGAATGAACAGGTATCCTGTGTGATCCACTGGAATTACAGATCCAATGTCCCACGGTTCAACTTCCAAGATTTGGTCCCAATACTGAATTCCAACTCACAGTAACAGGTTCAACCATTTTCTTCTGTCCCACGAACTACAGTAGCCTACATATAACCATCTCGCACACAAAGTCGGTGGCCTCCCATGCATTTTTGCATCCGAGAATCTCGTTCTCTGCAGCGCTCAACACTCTGTGCAGGTTTACGATTTACTGTGAGCTTAACGCTCCCTTCAATGGCCCTTCCTTGAATTTTTCTTAGCCTCCTTGCAATTTTGGAGGCTGCTGGGAGGCCTCCGTTGAACTGCTTTGAAGGTCGGTGAGTCACTTACTATCACAATCATGGATGTAACACACCATCAGACGAAGTGAATCGATGTTCTGTGGCTACCAGAGCGGCGTCACTTATCCTCTGGATGCACAAATCAACAATTTGCGGAATTCTCATGGTCTCCGTAGCCAAATGTGTTCGCAGTAGCCTCAACAACCTTCTATGACCACCGGAATCTATGCTAAATACATCCTACAGCATAAATAGTGATGCACGACCAGCTGGGAATTTTCCTGCCATCTTGAATGTAATGTCCGTTTGAAGTATACGGGTTTCAATATGAATGCTTGGTTGGCTTTGGCACCTTTTCGTGCACTCGGAAAATATTTTCTCTAAGGGTCAAGGAGGTAAGATCTGCTGATCCATTGGTGACCCGGCATCAATTGGCTTGGCTTTGAGCCCCAAGTCACAAATTTTAGGTGCGCCTAAGCATGCACAATGAATTTTTTAAATTAGACCCACCTTTATTCGTGATGTCATTGGCTGATCAGACACCTGCCGGAACCTTCCTAGTTGCCCTCCTCATCGCCGGAAGCATTGGTCCACGTTACAGAGGTATTTGTTGAACATCCATTATAGCTGAAAAAGTCTGAACTCGCTTTAAATTACCCTGTCAGTGATTTTTGCTTGGTCCAGGAGGCCTCCGACAGCCCGGGTAGCCTCCGCCACTTCTCATAACCTATCTGACCCTATCTGACAAAAGGTATTCTAGCCCTGTAGCAGCAGAATATCAATAGCCTTTAAAGATATGACCTCTATTTTATCCCATATCTCTGATTTTCTAGACTTCGGACTCACCTCGGAGGCATGGACACCTCTGGCTAAAATACTGCGAAGTTCACTGTCATATCAACTCTTTAATGTTTTACGTCTCCGTACTTCTCTTGAATGAAGATCAAGTACAAGTGAAACTCAGGGGACCATCCTATCCTCTGGAAGCCCTCCGGCAATCGGTGACCTCCAACATCTGTGTCAAGTTTCCAATGTTCAAGCTTGTGTTGGGATTCATGTTCATTGCCTTGCTGATGTACATGCTTCCGACTTGTTAAATTTGACCGTTGTGTGGTAGACTAACAATGTTGAGTTTTCGGGTTCCCCATTGGGGGGCCTCCTCAATTATTTCGAGTGCTTCACGCTCCCATGCGGCATGTTTGAAATTATTTTACCCGTGTCAATGCTAGATCGTATGTATGATTAGACTAGGTGTCTGGCCTTCACATTTTTTTTTACAGCGGCAGATGTATAAGTATGGAGGCCTCCTGCGCTCCCCCGGAGAGGGAGCATTGTAATTTGGAACCCCTCTGTGCCACTGGCGAGAACACTTTGAGATATGATCACGGCCGACGGCCGACTGCTCTAACAGGGTCCGTAATATTTTTTAAAACCCCCTAATTGGTAGCCCTCGTTGAGTAGGATTCCGGAGATATTCATAAGCCGGCGGCCAGAAGAAGCGTTTAATCCGTACCAATTCTTCATACTTGGTAGGCAAGATGTGTTCAAACGATCTCAACGGAGGATTCACCCTCAAACTTCCATAGTAGGCCTCCGGCCGCTTCAAAAATATTGACCCAAGCAGCTATCAGATGCTGCAAATTAATATTGAAAACACGGCTCACATAGCATAGTAAGGTTCAGAAATAGGTCAAGAACAATATACAGGGAAGGAACAACCTGCCAAAGTCGGGAGGCCACCGGGCACCGATAGCGGCTACCCAAAATAAGACGACCATCGGAGTACGTAATAGAAGTCAGGGTCTCCCTCCGCGGAGGCGACCTCTTAGGTACCTTTAGCTAGTACACGGAAAGGTACCTAAGAGGTCCAACACGTGACCGAGACGGTGACCCCTTAGGTCGATTTAAATGTCCAACCTACGCTGAGGAGATGACTCAATTATTAGTGACATCGGAAAATACGTCAGCGACGATTTATGTAAAACCCGTTGAGGGAAAACATTGGTGGGTAAGGTAGAATTGCGACAGACTTACGCGGCGTGATATCTCGAAGCTGTGGACAGGATCTAATTCCCGTGTGAGTCGGGAAACATGTCATCAACTGGATGGATTGCATATCTTCCATAAGTCAGTCAGCAATCGACACGTCCCGACTAAGGCGAGGCGTGCAAACGTGGTAAATAAGACACCTGTGAACTGATTCAGACCGGAATTCAGTTAAAGTACCTATGGTCCACCCCAGCCCAGCCCGAATATCGGAGGCGACAGTTATTCCTCTCTATGGCAACCGTCAAGCAGTGTACAAAGCATTGCACACAGGCAACATGAATCATAGAAGAGTCGACAATTTCCAAGGGGATTTCAGCCGTGCACTCCAAATGATGTTCGCTTAAACGAGCGGATTTCAAAAAATCTGCATGACAACCACGGCATGGCATTCACAGTTTCAGCGAGGATAATATCCATCCCAACCTCGAGATCTAGAGTCTCGATATATATCTTCGTACGTGACAGAAGGGATTGGTTATCCCAATTAACGAGGAGCAGTCCGGCGAGGCATGGCTACTTATGAAGATCGTGAGGGCACGGATCTTCCCGATGGCAGGACTTACCGCGTCGAGGGGGGAAGGGAGGAAGTCCCAACGCAAGGCACTGTCCATTGGTCATGGGTATACGATTTGTTCCAGCTGGCCCGAGGTCAGCCTCGGCGAGCGACGCGACGACGGTGATGAGCGCAAGTCGAGGAAGCGGGGAGTGGAGAGAACCAACTGACTGCCAGTGATCCAGAACGTTATATTGATAACTTGATCGACGAGTCTCCGGAGTTGCAGAGAGAAAAATACAGACATACCGTCGGTATTTAGCCTCGGTGTTTCTCCCACTACGCTTGTGGCGTCGCAGACTTCGTGTGGATAGCGGGCTCAACGGCCTGGCTCCGGGCAGCCCAGATAGTGAAGACCAGCTCATAGCGGAACCGAAGTCAGACAGAGAATCAGAGTGACCCCGCCGTCCAGGGCGGATGACCCGGAGGAGATCTAGAGACGAAAAATGTGAGCGAGAAGACATCCGACGGCCATTAGCGAAAAAAGCGAAAAGAATGTTTGGTGTTGACGAACAGCAGCTTTTGATAAGTCTCTGAGAAGGGTGGGAGGCTCAGATATCGTTTGCGGATAGTTGAGATGTGGAACAGGTGGTATGATATAGGGAGCAAGATCGCCGAGCATTGCAGGTAGGGCGGGTCCAACAGGGTTTGAAAACCGAAATATATACAGTAGGTTGGTTTTTTTTTTTCAGAGGGTCGGACCTACTCCCCCCCCCCTCCTACGTAAGTGATTTGTAAGCAACACGTGCCATCAATTCCCTTTTCCGGACGCCACCCCACAGAAACCTTGGAATTAACCTACGCTGGCCCCGTATACCGCCGTTTCCCCCCACAGGCAGCACACTCCCAACCCTTCCCCCCGTGCTCACTTCCGATACACTGTTTGCTGGTGATTTGTTCGCATTCGGGGAAGGTTGAGCCTCATTCCGTGTGATCCAAGGCTGTGATGCTTCCCGCACTACAGACAAATATCACCACACACATCAGAGATTGATCAGAGACGCCCAAAATGAGCTTTAGGTTGCCTTGGGCGAAGTTTTCGTGCTTCCACAGCATCCGCAGACCTCTAAAATGGAGTTGCGTCAAAGGGTATAATATTTTTTTTTCGCGGTCGGAGGGGTCCTCCCCCCCCCTACCATATATGGAAATTTCTTATCATTGGACCCTCTTGGGCGGGTCTGCATTTCACATCTAGATTGCCTTGGCTGACGAATAGACTTTCCAACGCGAGGGCACTGGCGCATTTCATGGCATGGTGGCAGGAAGAGGGATAGTCTCTCGTAGACAGACGCTTCAACAAATGAAGCTCGTACCTCGCTTGTTGAAGTCTGTTGTTTACCGCGGGGTCCGATCGCAGTGCTCCCTTATTATGTGATTGCAGACTTTGAATTTGCTTCGGCCAAAGCCGCAAAGACCTGCTACAAACCTCCTGGGCGTTCAAGTGATGAATAACCGGTTCCACAATCGTCCAATACTGTCCCAGAGAGGTCATGAATATTTTGGGGAATTTTAAGGCCTGTTCCACTTCGTTCGAGAAAGCCCACCCAAGTTTTGATTGCATAATCACATGGCAAAATCGTCGTCCGTTTTCGACAATCTCTGCGACACTTCTTGACATTCCGAAGAGACAGAAAAATGCACACAGCTTCCACAATCACATACATGTATCAATCTAATGGAATGTCGCGTCCTGAATGAGAACGGGCTCGCGTTGTTTGAAGATTACATAATAAGCGAGCACTCCGATCAGACCCCCGCGGTAACAAATAGACTAGAAGAGGGAGGCGAGTGGCAGTGTTGATTGCTGGCTGATTGATCGGATACTGCCGACATCATGAATCAGCTCGCCAGCTCTTCGGAGCAGTCCCCACAATCCTCCAGTTGCCGATGCTTCGCGCTTTTGCTTGTTTCAAGCTTGTTTGTCTCGATGCAGCTCTAATCTCGCTGAGTTCTGACTCCCCTGTGGCGTTTCTGCGTAGATATCCCATAGCAGTACATACATACACCTATAATAGACTCGTGACCAGTCTGCCTACGAGGAGCAAAAAAATGAGGCGAGCTCTTTGCCGTAGGCAGACTGGTACAACTCGGAACAAACAATCGACCTGGGCCCGGAGTTTGAAATTTTGTGTGGTGCCGATCACGCCGATCACCGGGACTCGGTCCGATAGGGAGTTTATCAATCAAACTGAGGTCGACGCTGTGGCCCCTGGAGCTTATACATTAAAATTCTAAAGAGACAGAAGTCAGGATATAACTCCTACAATGGAGTCTTCAACTTTGAGAACATGATAATAATCAAATTTGAGGGCAGGGCGTGGGTCACAAGAAAAATTCAAACTCCGGGCTCAGCCCAATTGATCGTTCCGAGTTGTACCAGTCTGCCTACGGCAAAGTGCTTGCCACACTTTTTGCCATTCGTAGGCAGACTGATAACGAGTCTACACCTATAATACTTATCCTTGGGCGCTATCGCTGACGTATCCACTTTCTAGGCTCCTGGCGAGGATATTTTTCGGCTTGCCGGTCAACTAGCCTGGTTCTCGTACTTCTAAGTCCATCCTATGCCAACTAGGGCTGCCCACCGTCCCGTAAACGGGGACGGTCGTCAATCTGGAGACCCAAGACGGGTACGGGCCGTCACAATGACGGCCGTCCTTTTGATTTTCTAAGGTCGAGACGGAACGGGACGGCAAAAAAAAACGGCCGTCAACCGTAAATTGACGGGACGGCGCCAAGGTGTGTGAGATTTTACATTAGAGTTCAGATTTCAGGGATCTCTCAATGAATTAATCGTGCCAGATATTTTCCGAGGCCTCAAAATCGCTTCCAAATAATACTCCGCTTGGCAATTTGCAAGAAATTGAAGATCTGCGAAGCTCCTGCGCTCGTGCACGTGAGACATTGGTCCGAACAGCGATGGAAAATAAACCTATGGTGTGTTGTGGAGGACTTTCTTGGTCTCTGATTCACTCTGGGCCACCAAATAACTCTGGAGGATCAAGTTATCTTTGATTTTAACAGCACACACTATGAACTCCGGACGCGATCCGTTAACGGCCGTCCCGTGTGTTTCATCGACCAAAGGCTCGGCGGGACGGGACGGCGTGCCGTTGGCGGCACCCGTCACACCCGTAAATACGGGGCCGGTGGGCAGCCCTAATGCCAACATGCAAATGAGCTGGAACTCTCCAACCACAATGCCCATCACTATCTGATCAGATAATGGGAATGACGGTAAGCCTTGTCCGCAATTTGAAGTCTGTTGAGCGCTACCCTCGACTATGTTTGGCCTTAGTTCTCTGGTCAACTACCGTCACTAGTCTGTTACCACCGCGACTCTGCATGATGATCTGGCGGCGCGATGCCTAAATGATGCGCGGGAGATGATTATTCACGATCATACCAACAATATCTCTGCAAGGCAGGTGCCGTGGACTCAGGACACCCTATGCATCTTGGGGGTGATTTTAACGACTAACCCGAAGGCATTACCTACTCGTTGAATATTCGTAAGGGGCGCATTGCCAGGTGTGTCCCCCGCCAAATACGATGCCGAAATCGGTCCGAAAGCATTCGGGTCCTGAAATGCAGCCGACTTGTGAAGGAGATCCCAACACAGTACGTACAGGTGAGCCAAAATAGTCCTGTGCCACATGGCACATGCTTAACGGCTTAATTGATAGCCTAGAGCCTATTCATTCGACAGCAATACCGTGCTCGCTGGATAGCTATCATACCCCCGAGGTATCGCCGATGTGGCAACCAACTTCTCGTTTTTCTTAGCCATCTCCACGGTGCTCCACGGCCAGCATTCTTCGTGCAGCAAGGCGATGATCCATTTTCTGCCCACGTTGCAATTGAAACAGGATGTATCCGGGTCCTGAAATGCACCCGACTGGTGAAAGAGATCACAACACAGCAATTGAGGCGAGTCTAAAAAGTCCATCCACGCGGTACGTAGGCTGACTTCCCCAGCAAATTTTATTTAGGGTCTGTACCTGACTCGATTTCCCGCATGCGTATCGGTCTTTCCCTCCGCGTTTTTTAGCCTTTCCCGAAAGCGGATGCAGTGTTAGGCGCCTGTTGTGTTGCCAACTTCCAAGCCCTTCGTTCTCCGACACAACCTTGTAACGAGCGCGCGCATTGGCCAGATGCATCATATCCACTGGGAGTGACTTATGTTTTAAATATGTAGGAAGGGCTGGGACCGTCAAATGCCACGGCAAGTCTAATCTTGACTATTTTTGAAGGGAACTGAATGTCGACTTTCTCAAGGACTCGTGAGTCCTCTATATACACTTACTGATTGTCGCTGCCACCACTGTGTTTGAGGAATACAGTAAATCCGAATATAGGCGCATGGGTCACGAGACGAAAGTAAAACGTGGTTGGGTTGGAGGAGGCAAGATTAAGAGACAGCAGAGTCGGTGCAGGGGCCGACACTCTAGTGGGAAGGAAAGGGCCCCAACGATCGATGGTTGCGAGGAACCTCGCGCATTGGGATTTACTGTGTTTTTCCAGCCGCCCAGCGCGTAGGGGTTGAGCATCTCGGAATGCTTGATCCGACCAATCGGAGAGAGATGATCGACGATGTGATGCCATAGTAAAACACTGTTACAGATTTCCCTCTTTGTTCCGATCATCGCCTTCAGAAATCCACCGGTCTGTGCTGTCAAGCCATTTAGGCCTAGACAGCTTTTTCCCAATGCAGAATCAACGCAGCTCGGACTCTGAGTCTGGGAATGATTTATTTCCTGTTGAGACAATAATTAGTATGTCTCAGAGTCATCCAGTGAAACCGTTGCGCAAATTCTCTCCTGGCACTATGCGCGGCGGGTTGGGGCAGATGTCATAGAATCCCTGCACTCTGCGACATGCTCTCTCGATTTCTCTGCGCGTTATGACCGATTCTGACGGCCTGCCTTCGGCTGTTGAATGACTCGTGTAGCCATCTTTAGACGGATCGGCGGAGACGGGGAATGCAATCCACAATTTACACTGTAACCGTTATGCCATGCACAGTTGCTTGGATACTAATCTGAGGATTTTAGAGAAACTTTCAAGAAATCCGGGCCATCGGACTATTTGCTGACCGAAGGCACACGTGGGTCCTTCGAGTAATACCCTGCCCCTCCGGATCTGCTGACAGGTTATCCACTGGGTTGTCAGAAATATTGGAGCCCTTTAGCTGGCGAGACAAGATACATACAATATCGACAATACCATTCTGCACCGTCCGAATAACTTCCATATCGGACTTGCGAAATTCTTCGGTGATTCTCTCTCACAGCTCCTCGCATTGAAACACTTTTCATCCACCATCCGGCATAGTGGGTAGATCAAGACTTGATCGGGCGTCGTGAAAAGAAGATTGTTGAACAGACATCATGAGAACCTATGAGAACTTGCTATTAATAGGGTTCGGCTCTCAACGGATCTGCCCAGGACCTCTGATTATACCCTGGGAGGCCAGGTCGCGGCGCGGACAAAAATTTGAGATTTCGGCCTCGAAACCTAGGTTCTGGGCGGACAAAAATTGGGTCTTGGAAGCGGAAACGCGAGGTCGCGCGCGGACAAAAAATCACCAAGTTTAGTCGGCTTCATGTCATCCGGTAGTCCCATTTTCGGTCCACGTTGACGGAAATGTGTTGGAAGCGGCAACATTTGGTCCAAAACACGCGAAAATGGTGGTCCGCGCGGAAAAATCTTTCTGGTGTGTGGGAGCAAAAAAATTACCGTTTGGGAATGCTTACGTCATCTTCGGCTAGGGCGTGCGCGGACAAAAACGACCCAAATTAGGCCCAAACCTGCGCGGACAAAAATTGGCGGATCCGGGAGTTTGGTGACCTAGCCTCGAAGGGTATAATCAGAGGTCCTATCTGCCCGCACATGGCGGGGAGATGAATCATGATGGGTTCTTTGCATCGCAGCACTCGTTATGTTCGCTTTACGGCTCCGTCAATCTGTTTCGTCCCTCTTGAAACGCTCAGGAGGGTTTCTCAAGCCTGCTTATCGGAAATGATGGCCAGAATTATGCCTCGGTAGTTATGCCTCGGTAGGCGCCTGAATTAATGTTCAACCCCCAACCAGTCACTGATGACAATGCAAACAGAAGTCGGATGTACTCGGGCAATGACCACCGCTTATTTAGTCTTTTCAAAACGGGCTAGTACAGCGAGTGGGGTATTGTCTATATAAGCGGGCCTGTGTGTGCCTGTCTTCCATCCTGTATTCCTCATGTCCACTCACACACGGCCAGACTCCGCAATGGCAACGTTCACCAAACCCGCAAGAATGTACATGGCGTGCATGAACTGCCGAGCAGGGAAAGTCAAAGTGGACATTTTATGCTGCCCCCCGAGGGATGATATTGACCTGCTCATTAGTGTATATCCTCGGGAGACGGCCAGCCTTGCGCGCGTTGCACCAAGAAGAGGCTCGAATGTGAATACCTGGCAGTTCCTGACGAACAGCCCCAGTCGGGTTCCCCAACTGACAGTCGACGACGTTCACGGCAGCCACCTTCGCCCTCGGGACCTACTCCACACGTGCCGGCAGGGTGGACTCAGGCTCCTCCGGGCTACGGAGCATCCGGCAGAGGAAGCCACCCACAGCCGAGCCAGGACTTCTTCCCGCCACAAACCGCCTCACAATTCACTCCGGGTCCCGGCGTCCCGGCACCAATGACCCAGCCAAATCGTTATCCCCCTCAGCCGCAGCATTTCGCCGGTGGAGACTACATTCCATACAACTACGGGGGCACTGCGACCCAGCCGCCTCCCACTCAGCCGCCTCCCCCTCAGCTTGCCCATCCGTCGTCGAGGCTGCCCTACCAGCAGCCGGGTACGTCAGGGTACCCCTCTGAGTATCAGAAATACTTTGCCAACTTCGGCCTCAACGACGCGTCGTACCCCGCGGACAGGTATCCCGGGTAAGTGGACACGATCACTGCTAATCCTCGCATTCACTTACTGCTTTCCAGGCTTTGCAACTGCATCCCTGGCGGTCCATGCTACTGTGGTGCGACCCGAAGATGAGCGACTGCAAATGAGCCAACGCGGTCTCGAACAAATTTAGTATTTAGTGAGGCAGAGATAGACGGGACAAAATCTTGAGGATCTGAAAGCCGGAGAGTAACGCTTTGAACTACATTTTATGAAAATTACCAACAGCCTTTGCTGCCTTCCTATAGGTGAATAGAGTGGAAATTGTGTCGACCATACCCACTTACAACCTCGGTGTCCCACCCTTCTTCATTGAACCATAGCCATTTCGCTGCGATGCACCGCTGCACCATTTAGCGGTTTCGGGGGTATGACGTAATGTAGTTCTCGGGGTCCAAGCGAAATCCATTACATCATGAAAACCTCCCGTGTTAATTTGAGATAATTTTGGTGAAATTATGTTGCCCCGACATAATCTTGCAACATGTTCGATAATTTGAGATAATGTGTTGATTGCGAGCGAAGCGAGCAATTATTCGCTAAAGGGCTGAATCTGTCTGCAAACACGAACAAATTCTGCCCGGATCCCGAGAACATCGGAATTCAAAGAATGGCCTCAAACACACTCAAAATTGTATCTATCTTGAGATTATGACTCTTCTACCATACTTGTTGGATTATCCCGAGTTTGGGCCCCATAGGACTTGAAATGAGTGTTTTCGAGTACCCTGTGCCACCACAATGGGATCACGTGCCATTAAGGCCGATTCCGGCACGCATGCACGTTGCATGCACGCTCTAAAATGCCAACAATAGTGTTTTTTTTTTTCACGATTCCCTATCTGTACCTGAAACTCTGTCTTCGAAGCGAGCACCCGGCGCGGCCGCGGATCCATATTAATTTGGCGAACATTTGTGAACATACTCATGGAAATCCAAAGGCTAGTAGAGAGACGTCCAGGACACTTATCTATGCGATTGACTATCAATTTGCTTGAATGAACCCCAGTGGACGGGGTTTGGACCAAGTTCACTGTTCGAACAGTCATCAGATTGATCCCAAGTCGTTCAAACTCCGCTGATGCCAAACAACACCCAGCGCAGAAAGTGGCGCCATTATCGCTTTCTGGCCCGAGGTAGTGCCTCGGGGCATTTTCAATAGGGTCCATGTGGACGGTCCGTGCTTTTTTGGGGACATATGAGCACAGCCCAGTCTCTCTTGACAGACTCCCTCACTCGTTTCTTGTTCTGAAAGCACAGCCTAGATAAAGCTTTTTATGGATGAAACGGAACTCATGAATTGTGCATCAATTAGAGTGTTTTTACTGCGGCTAAACGGAACCCATGAATTGTGCATCAATTAGAGTGTTTTTACTGCGGCTAAACGGAACTCATGAATTGTGCATCAATTAGAGTGTTTTTACTGCGGCTATTCGATCCATCTCACGGCTTTGGCTCTCTGCACAGGTGGACGGTTAGCGAATCAATACAATGCCTTCCAGTGCCGCATTATTTGTTTAACAACAATGGGGCATCTCCTAAAGAACACTTCCTGACCCCCCGTTAGATCACACAAAAATTTCTCGTCCGTCTATCCTCTCACGACATGGCGGATCATCAATGCATCGATCTAGATCGGCTATCTATAACTCGGGTACCTGCACATCCGTATACAGCCGTACACCCGTACATCCGTCTATCCTGTCACGACATGGCGGATCATCAGTGCATCGATCTAGATCGGCTATCTATAACTTGACCGGAAATTGTTGAGTACCGGGTAGCTATGTTGCTGGCGGCACTACTAGGGCAGGAGTCCCTCACGGCAACTCCGCGCTCCGTGCGTAGCACTCGATTCTGTCAGGCAAATACATAGAATTTGGTGGACGCTGTTCATTCGTCCTCCGCAGCTTGAACGCTAGCTCATGGATGCCATTATTATTGATGTTCGGAGGAGTTCGATTTGAACTAGTTTCGAACGCTTTAATCATAGATGCGAGGCCAGAGCTGGATACGAGGACGGGTCCGTCAAGAGAGCCTAAATTATGCAAGCAGATGCGATGTCTGAAGTGAAAGCGCGCGTCTTTGTGGTACGCGCGATAGGGCAATACCAAGACCTCAGACTAATATGGACTGAGCTATTTACGGGCATCCTGCCCAACAGAATAAAGCGCGCTTTAAAAATGCGCTCCGCGGAGTGAGGGTCGAACAGTTGAAGCCACAGCGCGGCGCGCCTTCTTGATACGTCCGAAAGTCCGGCGCCAAGACCCGAGCCTAATAAGGACTAGTCTCTCGTAGACAGACGCTACAAACGGAGGAAGCTCATACCTCGCTGGTTTGTAAACAAGGACTGAGACGGTTACGGGCATCAGGCGCGACATGATACGCTCTAAAAATGCACTCCGACGAGTGAGGGTCAAACAGTTGGAATGATAGTGCGCGTCTTCGTGAGACGCCCAAAAGTCCGATGCCACGACCCGAGGCTAAGAGACGTGCGCCGGCAAACGCGTGGCAGAGTTATACGAGCACGCTCGAAAAATGCACTCCAAGCAGGGCGGGTCGGACAGTTTGAACCACGGATACATAATTTGCAACAATCGTAGCACCGGGCAGAAGAAAAACCGGTGGATCGGGAAGGAGGAGGAGGAGGAGGAGGAGGAGTGTATTACTGCGGAGGTCCCAATAAGGAACAAGCAGGTACTGTACCTACGTACATCGCGTCCCGAATGTACGCTACAGTCATCAACGGCCAGATCGCTGTGGTAACCTAGCTACATCAGTGATTGTAACTAGATATCTCACGAAAAGACTTAGAAGACGGGGCACTTGAGATCGTAGCTCTGGAGAGTGAGCATCGTGTTTATTGAGAGAATCAGTATTGTGCCTGACTAGATTGATCTGAAACGCAGTGACTGTTTCCGCAGCCTAAATTTACTGGCACAAGCGCCAAGACAAGCGCGCCGTGATTGGTTTATTCATCTTAATGTCACCCAGCAAAGCACCCGCATTTGGTCTGAAACTGCCCTCAAATTGTTGTTAACGGGAGAGACCGTTCAAAGGCTTGCAAGAGCGCGCTCGGGGGGGCTGCTGTAGAGGAACTCTGATGGTGTAATCATGTTCTCTCTGCCTATTAGAATCCAGCCGAGACTATATGATTCCCACAGCTGTGAACTCGACGAAAAATCGATTTCGGGTGGAATACCACTCATGAGGAAAGTCTACACACGAACGTCGGGGAATTATGCCCTTCACCAAGAGCACCTCTCCGATCGCTGGTCGCCTCAAGGTACATGGTGTTCATGGACTCCTAACAAGAGAATGTGTTGTTTCAGACTCAAGGATTGGAGTAAATTATGAGACATGAAGAGGGAGAACTATTCACAAACCCCAACAGACGTGTGTACTTATTTCCTTCTCCTCTCTCATTTCTTTCGATGCTATAGCCTCACCAACCGTAAGAAGACGATTGGTAATTTGAACCAGATCCTTTGCTTGCGATGATCTTTCGAACAGTGGTCGGGCTTCTTTCCAGAGTTCCACCGCCTGTCCCAGATCTCCTCTTTCTTTGGCAATGTCACCCAGTCGAAGCATGCAGTCAGCTCTGTGTGATATACCCCCATCAAGGTAAATCCTCCCAATGCGACCACAAATAGGCTGTGCGCTGTGTCCGAATCCCCCCTGGCAAGGAACACATTGCCTGGAAATTGGAGTGACTTATATAGCGCCAATTTGTCCCGGGATTTCGTTGCATACCCCAAATACAGCACACCCCAGGTACTGGTCCAAGCAATGTCCTCAGCATTCCAGCGGCTGCTGTCACCGAGCCGCTCGAGACAGTACGACATCACTTGACCGTCCCTTCCCCATCATCTGGTGAGGCATTGTTCAAGGCTGGACCTTGCACCGAAAGTATCCCCTTCTCGCAGATTGAGGTCTGCCAGAGTGCATTCACAGTACGTGAGTCCAGTAACATATCCCAGAGTCCTGAATATTTCTGTGGCTTTATCCAGGTTTTGGTGAACGGCATGTGCATCTGTCCCAATGAGGATATCAATGCCTCCGATGTTGAGCAGATAGAAAGCAAAATCATATGTATTTCCAGAAGACCATTCCTGGATAACCTGGGAGTAAACATTATATGCCTGGACATAGTCTCATCTCATGCGAAGGACCTCTACTTCATTGCATCGGGCATCTTCGCATAAAATACTTCCAGCCATCCCACAAAGCTCCAGAAGTCTTTTTGCTCTCTGCAGCAGTAAAATGCAGTTTCCGAAGTCACCCAGTTTGAGATCACAGAGAGCTCCAATCCACACTCCTCTGGCTTCCTCGTATAGATTTCCGGACATTTTAGCTAGTCTTTGGACATCGTGAGCAATGATCTGGGCTGCATGATAATCCCTCATCAACCAGGTTATGGCAGCAATCTGGTCTATTGCAAGAACGTGATTGTTGATGTCTCCACAAGATTTCGATAATGACAGTGCCCTCTCAGCGAATGGAATCCCGGTAGGATTGTTGTTGTGCGCCTTTGTGACGGCAAGATAAAATCGTACTATTCGGGCCTTGTTCATAGTGGTTATGATGAGAAAGGAAGCCACTCACCCTCTAGGATGGGATCATTCAGGGCGGAGAAAAGAATCTCCGCTTAACTAATGAGCTGTTCTATGTCTTCAATTGGACGATGGTGGCTTGAGAACAACGCTTTGATCATAAATTGTACTTGAATTCTAGCGTCACAGAGCTTAGCCAAGAGATCAGGAATATGATCTAGTAACATAGTGCAGTTACCAATTCGAAGCATCAAAGAGTTCAACGCAAAGATACACAGGATGGTATCTGACAGGTCTGGATCATCTAGATGCAATCCATGCAGCAGTACCTGGTGTATATTCCCAAGATTCGACGTAATTTGAAGAGTTGGTGCCCTGTGTTGAGCACCTGGATATTTTCTGTACAGATCCAGAAGTGAGTGGAAGTGCTTGTGAAGTGAGTGGACAAGATGTAAAGAGGGTGGATGAAGCAGCTGCATATGTTCTTGAACCGGTACAAGTGACTTCAGACGCTTGTTGTTATCACTATATGCCAACGACGTCCGAAGTAAGGCAGCTTTACATGCCAACGGATCTCGAATCGAAATATTGCTTTGGAGAGTCTTGGTATCTGATAGCCCATCAGGTAGAATAGATAGTAAGCTCAATAAATCCTTTGCACCGGGCCAATTTGCCAATCGAGGACTTGAAAGTGATATTGCAATGGATGCATCCAAATTGGATGGTTTATCATAGCCGTGTGAGAGCATAGATGTCCGTTCAGTGTTCCAACGGGACAAAATGCTCGAGCGCCCTTCATAATCAACCAGATTAGCAATTAAATCTATGGGCAAGGGCATGTTGTCTATCAGGTTGAGCAGTTGGGTAATTTGTTCGCTGACGTGAAAGTTATCTCCAATATCCATAAATGTCTTCCGGGCCGCAGCATCCGTCAAGGGAGCAAAAATGGTCGAGTCCAGTGTACTTTGGCTGGTCTTCCGGCCCCCCGCATTGTAATCTGTCAGAACATAAACCACTGTAATGATCGAAGGAAACCCGTATTCACTATCAATGCAAGATGTGGGATGTCAGTGAGGAGAGCCAGGAATTCTTCCACCCCCTCGCGGTATTCAATTTACTCCCAAGGTGTTTCCAAATTATCCAGAATCAACAGAGATAATGATCTGCTGGCAAAGAACTGGACAATAGGTTGTTTCAAGTCCTTTGCTGGCTTCAATCCGATATGAGACCCAACCAAAGCTACCAGGTCGCTGCTCGTGAGGGCAGAATCTGCAGCAGCAAAGAACCGGTGTTCATATTTTGCCGCAATATCAGGGTGATGGAGAGAGTAGCTCTTGCAAGACTCGTTTTTCCCATTCCACCAGCACCCAGAATTGCTATTCTTGCTGATTGTGCCCGAGAGTTTGTATGATTTGGTCGAGATCGCTTTCACGGCCATGGAAAATTTTCGGTTGTGCCGGCAAGAGCGAAAATATATTTGAACTGCAGAAATGAATGCTCTAAGTGTCAATGCAGTATCGGAAGTACTCGGCTGGCACCTATTTCGTGAGGCCCAGTCAGTCTCGCAAACCTGATGTTCATCGATAAGTCAGTTCAAATACGGAAGTGATTGAACACACAGAGGATGCCCAGTCTGAACCTGTGCCGTCCGAAAGACGCGAGATTAAATCCAGTAGTTGATTATGCATTTCTTGTGTTTTTATTTGTATATCAGCGATATCGGTGAATACAACGAGACCGCCTTCAATCTGCAAGACCTTTAAGTTTATGGTTGTGTCCTGCATCAAATCACACAGTACCTGGAACTCGTCGAGAGCGTGCTGCATGCCTGTACGACACTCTTTGAGCAATGTGTTCATCCCGCTCTGGCCCCCGGGGTCAAGACGACGCAGGTCGCGTATAAACAAGGCAAGGGCGAAGGAAGGATTCCTCACATTTAGATCAGTACTGCCTTGCAGGACTCCGCGCGTCGAGGTCTCATCGATCGGACAAAACCGACGCGCGCGATTCATTGCGGAAGGAGAACCGGAAGAATACGGAATCCGATGCAGTGTTGTCAGGGTCAGTCAATAAAGGTCAAAAAAGGTCAATGGCACTGACCAGTCAATGCACTGACCCCGTCAATGACGAGTCATAGAGGGGTCCATCAAAATATTCTTGAGCGCACTGACCCGCCCCTTTCTCCTAACTTAAATTTGTCAAACAATTTTGTCAGCGTCGACGTCATCCACTAAGGGTAGGAGCGGGTCAATACATTGACCTGACCCTATTGGCAGACCCGGTCAGACCCGGCCAATGACAACACTGCCCGGGAAGAGCGCTGCCATCGGTACTAAGCGAGACGACGCTTCAGGAGGAGAAGGATTGATTATCGCACCAAATAGTTGGCCGGGTGATTGATATCCCAAAGACGCACCCAACCGCTCGAAAGCACGGAGACAAGTCCAAGATGGGGCGGGAATGAGATAGATGCGTACGAAGTGGATGAAGGCAAGGGGCCTACGGTACCATTGAGCCCCGCGAATAAACTCTGTTACCATAAATATGAGGCAACAATAGTTCTGTACGAATGTTCAGACTCGCGAGACGCTCGTGCCAAGCGAAGTGGAGGAGGATGAAATAGTTGAGGACCATGTCTATCTCAGTTATGAGCTGATGCGGATGGGACTGTATACAAGATTCACCATTGTGCCAAACAACGAAACGTATGTCAGCGCTTTGGAGTGCCCAAGATAAGCAATTGGAAGCAGCGCGCCCGTGTTCGAGATACAGCAGAGCAATACAGGCGGGATGAGTTGAATGGCGGCTTCACCTGTTGAAAATCGCGAATGAGCTTGTCAAGAGGGACCCACCGCCCCGAACACATCTCGGGCGTTTGCCGTTCGTGCACCGGGAGAAGAGTGAGAACGGAGTTGATTCATACAGTTCGATATTCACCCGATGAATCTAAGCCAAGGTGAAGCAAGCGGGCGTGCACGGGAAGGCAGTGGATATCTATGGGCGTGACTAGATTGAGGAGGCGTCCTGAGACAGAAATATCTCACTGTTGGGTACGCCCGCTGCATTTGGGAGTTTGAGAACTGTGAGAGAAGGTGGGTTGGAATAAGGAACGGTTAGCGTGGTGAACGATGGAGAATAAGTGCAATCGAGAACTGCGAACCGTGACAACCCGGATGCCATCCGTGGCATTCCTCGTGCGCCATCCGCTTGGGGAACGTCCAGGCATAGGATTCGAGCGGGATTGAAGAGATTCAAGAGAGAAGGAGGGTATCTGAACTAGAAGAATTTCAAGGTTGGCGCGGGGTAGAAAATTGGCGCTGATTGTTGATAAATGAGGTTAGAAAACGAGCCTGAAATTCTACATGGAACGAGGAGACCCCAGTGATTATTTGATCGACCGGGTCACCCGAATTGGGTGACCGCTCGGCTGGAAAAGCGGCAAGGTCACCCATCCGGGTGACCTCCAAAGGGTGCATAGGGGTCAAGGTATCACTGTATATATCCTTCCTCTCATACCGTCTGTACTTTCTGCTCTCTTTCTCCTTCTCTTGTGCATTACCTGCTGGGCGAGCGCTGGCGAGATGGCCGCCATCGTCGGCGTCATTGACCCGGTGCTTCTTGTGGGAAGCGAAGCCACGAATGGGGTTACCACTAGTACCGCTCCGGTGTCGCGTCCGACCGCCTCACGTCCTTCCGCCTCCAATGCATCCTCGTTCAATAGCTCGCGAAACACACTCTCCAATCTAAATCCAACCTGCAATTCCCTCGGAAGTATCAGCGAGACACGCCCCCAGTATGAAGAAAGACTGTATGTCCGAGTACCGTCCAGTCGCGGCATTTCGCTGATTCCCCATAGGACGCATGTAACCCGCAAGGCCCCGCTGTCTCAAGCTTGCGCAGAGCTGCATCTCACTGTTCCAAAGACCGCAACTCTGTCCCGCTTGCGCGATAAGCTCGCAGACCATTGGTATGTCAGTACTCCCATCGGTTGATGCACTCCTTATGGTTATCCTAGGTTCCCCTCTCCTCCGAGTTCAGCGCCCCAACCACCACTCCCATCTGCCGCTACGTCTACCCGAAATACTCCACGGAATTGGATCGCGCCAGCCGCACGCCGCCAAGCCACTGAATCGCATGATGTCCTGGCGTCGGTGCTCAACCCCGAGCGCTCTCGCCAAAAACGAAATCCAAGACGGCATTATTGATGAACATGCTCTACTGCTCTTTATCAAATACCACGCCGAACGCGAGAAAAGAACACGCAAAGGAGTGCCGATCCCGGGAACACATGTGGGCGCGGTAAGAATCTCTATCACTGTATTCGATCAGCGATGCTAATATGGTTTAGTCTCACCTGAAGAAAATGTTCTTCGGAGCGCTACGCATTCGAAAAGAGCAAGATGCTGCAGATCCTGATCTTGCACGCGATCGTCCGGCAACAACAGTCATTGTCTTCGATGCAATCAAAACGCGAATGGATGAGGCGCTGGAGCGGGTACGGAAGTAAGCTGGCCGTCTGTGTTCAACGCTTGACACAGACTGATGCGAATCTCAGCGGCCTCGACGAAGGGGAGGACGCCCCCGATATCCTGGCCAATACTTTCCTTTCCGAAGTCACCAAAGACCAACTCGACAGAATCGGGTTAGGTTTTTTAGCTCATCGCCATTGTACGTATAAACCTATGTCCTGTACGGCCTATACGGTTGTTAACCCCATCTCCGCTACTAGTACGGCTCGCGATCTTCGGGCATTTAGCATGGACTGCACAGCATGCGTCCGGCAACCGCGGCGACGACTTTCGTGCACTGAAACTTTGTGAACTACAGCCGTACAGAATCACACACCCGAATGGCAGAACCTTAATATATTCTGTGCTGGGGCTTCAGGGCGAAGAGAAGGCGGGGAAGAGAGGCATGCGTACTGTATGGTCAAGTTGCACTCGCCTGAAATATGTATTGATACTTCTACAGATAGTAAACCCTGTATATTCAGCCTTTATCGCACACATGTATCCAGAGATGTGCCCTCTCGGAGCCCTCGCCTTCTACCTTCACTATCTCTATGATGTCAAGGAGCTGATATCGATCATGAATATTGATTGGTCGTTGAACAAAAGCTGGCGACAGGTACGTATCTCATCCTAATTTAATTCAATACTGTATCTCAGGACCACTTAGGTTCGCATTCTCCATGGGCCTAAGGCTGCGACTGTACCGTTCAATGAGCAGAGCCTGTGCAATCTCTACTGCAAAGCGTACCAGGCCGCCGGATTCAACTCGCGGCTCAAAGCACATCTTCCGCGGCATCTGTTGGGTTACAAGCAAGCCGAGATGAAGTACGTATTACCGGTCTGATGATATAGCGAAGTAATTACTGACTTCACGCAGTGTCGATGCTGCTGAAACTTCGAAAATGGGTTGGGTTCGCAAACCTACCATGATACGTACGCGCCGGCGCTTCCCAGAAAGGTATCGATGCCTGTCATTGAGTACAAAATACTGTCCTGACATTTTTTCCCCAATATCAGGCGATCTTAGGTGCAGCTGGGTATCGTGTCGATGAAACGTACGACCCCATCTGGCGCCACGTGCGAGTGCCGGAGCAGTTTCTTACTCTTATGTGTCCGATGGCCGAAGAAATTCATAAGAGTGTGGTCGGTACGAACAGTTTATTCAAATTCCAGTGACTGTACTCACCTCGGCCTTGGACCGGGCGAACTTATCTGGAGCAGCAAACCATTGGGCGATGTTCCAAGACCTCCGGCCATATCTCTTCCAAGTAATGCATTCTTGTTATCAATTATTGCTATATCTAACGTTGTTTTATAGTGTGGCGCCGCGTTAATGCAGAAATGCCCAGACTCCGCGATATTTAAACTGCCTGCCTGAGCGAATCAGGATGTGCATAACTGGATGAAAACAGAGTTTCCTACTCAACTCTCTCTCCTCCAGGCAAATGCCGGCAATCCCATCGACCTCACCCGTATCCAGAATGATTTCCTCCGTACCGCACTGGAGGAACTCCGTGCGATAACGAGTGCCCAGCAGATTGAATTGAGGAAGCTTCGGGAGATAATGGAGCGTCGCACGGCTGTTCTATCAGCTGCCCAAGGTTTCTCGGCAACAACATATCACCGCAACGGTAAGTAAAACTGATTTCGATATTACAGCGTGCTGATCTCATCTTGGCATAGCTGTCGCTTCCTCTCCGCATAGTTCACCCATCCGATCTCCCGTTATAATTCACCTAGATGAAAATGAGGAAGAGACCGGCACCTACCAAACACAAGATGATCCGACGTTGCGAGCCTTTGTAAATCCAAGCCCCCCATCACCCGATACTCCAAGGGCTCCGACACAAGTTGATCTTGTACTCCCTCCGACAGCGGCTTTCTATGATCCGAGTCAGTCTTTCAGTTTGAATACCCCCTCTAGTGTGCTAATGCGTGTGCAGAGGGTCCTGTCGGTGTCTTTCCCCCACTTCTCGGCCAAAAATCTGCTCGGTGGCCAGAAGTTTTCGCCTGCATAAAGCGCCCTCAGCTTTGTTGGGATGTATGGGGTCCAAAGCAGACACTCGAACAGTTCGACTGTATCGAGGACTTGTGGTCGACTTATGCTGTTGGTGATCCAGTTTACAATGCAGTTGGCATTCAGACCGGCGTGAAGCCGCCCCTCCAACTGGTCAAAAAATACTTCCATTCGGACTGGCGGACGTCAGATAATCACAATGTATGTCTCATGTACTTTATCTTCTCCGTGCTCACACCCTCCAGGAACGCAAGAGACTTCAGAAGCATTGGTCGCGTTTCCGCGAAATACCTGAATGGATTGCTGCCAATTCGGATCGTAGACATGTATCCCCGTTGGTAGTAATCACCGAATTGGAGTACGGAGCAGCTCAAGAAATTAATCAAGGCTTTCGGATTCTATTTCTATGATGTACAAGTTTCATGCTGGGACCATTGCACAGAGCTGACCAAATTCAAGGCGCCAGGCGAGGCTGTGGCTGAACTTGCGCACCTAAACAAACTTGGGTTTATTGACGCCGTAATCACGGAGGACAGCGATGTTCTGGCCTTTGGGGCAACATGCGTCATTCGTACTGTTGGGTGTGTGTTTTCCGAACCCAATTTCACCACTCATCTATTCACAGACCGAAAGTTGAGCAAAATGCACACATCTTCGAGGCTACTGCTATTGCATCGGCTCCCGTGTCCCTGGACGAAGATGGCATTTTACTCGTCGTGCTGATGGCAGGAGGCGATTACGACAACGGTATTCCCGGCTGCGGAGCAAAGGTTGCTCATGCACTAGCTAAACATGGTGCTGGCCGCGAGTTACGTCAAATCCTCACGTCGTATGCCGGTATTCTGCTTGACCAACACCTCGCGACATGGAGGAACACCCTTCGGACTAAGCTCCGAACAAATTCATCCGGCTTTCTGGATCGCCGCTACCCGAAGCTGGCGGATAACATTCCAGATACGTTCCCGGATCTACATGTCGTACGCCTGTACACCGACCCGTGGACATCCTGGTCGCCTCAATTCCATGGGAAGACCCCAGATGTTGCGCTCTGGGTGCCCCGTGAGTCAGCCGTCCACGAGATATCAGCATTCTGCAGAGAACACTTGCACTGGGACGCCGCGCAAATGAAGAAGCGTTTTTTCAATCTTCTCTGGCCTGGTGTCGCATTCAGAATGATATCTTCGGTTCGTTTTATTTTGGTGCTGTGCTTCAGTTCCTGACGACCGACCCCAAAAAAGCGATATGTCATGTACAATCCCGAAAACAAGACATTTGCAACTCCGAGCACGAATGGAAGACTTGTCAAAATTTCCAAGCGGCCATTCGCCGATCAAGGTACACCCGCCATGGATATAATGCGTATCCGGATCTCTATCAGCAACTTTAATAAATTGGCGCAATTCCCGACTTCGGACGGTGATAATACAGAATCGGTTCTGATAACCGTTCCAAAGTCTATCTTTGCAATCGCAACAAGAGATTTGTCCTCTCATTCAACGAGCGTCAGTTTTGTTTCACTCCACTTATAAAATTATTAATATTGTATAGTTTTCCGACGTCGACTTGTCATCTCTTTCCGATTCCGATTCCAGCTCTGACTCGGACATGGATGAACTCAACGACTGTTCAGAGGACTCTAATAAAGGCGGGGAAGTTGTCCCACGTGAACCGTCGAGGGCCCTGGATGTCATTGATGTCGAGCAGGAGGAATTAGTCATTGCCCATCGTGCATTGAAGGCGGTCGGTGTTATAGACCTCACACGCGAGGAACTCTGAATTATTACTCCACTTCTTTCTCTATACTCTATGTATCTGTCCGCCTAGTTTTGCCCGATTAATCAATTACCTACTCGAGTACCGAATATTTTGAGATTGATCATGCAGCGTCGTATAGAGCTCCAGAAAGTGTTCCTTAAGTGAAACGATACAGTGTCCGACCCATAAAATCACCAGCGGCCCGTCAATACTAGAATCCCCCATCCGCTACAAATTTCCGTAAAGAGCACCGAATATTTCGAGAGCCATCATGTCGTGCGGTATAGACCTCTAGAACGTGTCGCTGAATCGAAGCGGCACAGCTTCCGACCCAGAAATTCACCAGAGGCCCGTCAGTACTGGAAGCCCCCATCCGCTACAAATTTCTGAAAATACTCGAGAAGAAGATCAAAATTGCTATAATGGGACTGAACTGAACTGAACTGAACTGAAGTTCTCATTGTTGCTGTACCTGGCCATAAGGGCTATGCAGCAGTACTCTAGAGTATCTAGACTTGGGTTGGTGATGTTAGCTAAGTTGGTATGTATAGAGACCGTTTTCTACGTACGAGAGAGATATAAGATAAGGTGAAACGAGCGGGGAAACTTTTGGTAGCGAGATATCGGATATGGGGATGGGGAAGTGGAATACGCAGGGGCTCGATGCGAAGAGTGATTGGGTTGAGATGGAGAAAGGAGAGAGAGTATTATGCGTAAGTAAGGTATATATCTACGAGACCATAGAAAGAAAGAGAAAGAATGAAGAAGTGAAGAGCGGGGAACTCAGCTAAGGGCTAGCAAAGCGACGTGTCTGGGTCACGAATGCGATCGTTGGTTTCAGCAGTTTTGGGTGGTTCAGGAGGGAGCGGACATCGACTGCGCCGAGGATCCCCGCGTTATAAGAGGCACGCTGGAGTGGGGCGCGTAGGTGCTCCCACGCTGGACAGTGCAGGAGGTAGTGCGCACGTGTTTCTTTGGCGGCTCCGCATTGGTCGCAGGCAGGGGAAGGGGCAAGACGGCATCGGAATTTGTGAGCATTGAGACACGAGAAGTCGGTTCGTAACTGCGACAGAATGGAGATGTCGGCGCGGGAAGCAGTGGAGGAGTACGGGGATCGAAGTATGAGAGATGGCGGCTTGTCATCAATTGCCCGAAGGGCCCTGCCGGGCGTAGCAACCTTCCACAGATTTTTCCAGCGTTCTAGGATGAGAGTGTTGATCTCACGCTTGCACGTGGTAAGGGATACCGGGACCGACGGCGAAGGAGGAAGGCGGGTGGCCGCCTTTGCCGCGTCATCAGCGAACTCGTTTCCACAAGTCCCGATGTGAGCAGGGGTCCAAAGAATAATGATGCGGAGATGAGGGAAGTGTGCTGCTGCCGTGCGAACCAGCTTGTCGAACAGAATGGTGCGGAATTGGCCCGAACGAGGAGTGGTGGAGAGAACCGCCTTCTGACCAGCCTGGGAATCAGTGATGATCAGAATGTGACTGGTGTTACGGGCGAGAGCCCGTTTCGTCGCTTCCACCAGTCCCTCAATCTCGCCTTCGGCGACCTGTCCGTTTCCCAGAGGAATGAGCACCCTCTCCTGAACCCCTCCGCCCTCCACCCGCACCGCCGCGCCCCCTGCTGAGCCCTCCAGGAGGGAACCATCCGTGTACCAAGTTGCGCCAGCAAAGACGGGATCTGCCAGGAATTCGTCAAGGACCTTGACTGCGTCGGACTTGTCTGGTGTAACGAGGAAGACTGGTAGTGGTTCGGCCCAGGGGGGTGAGTACACGGATTCGATATGTTCCATCCCTAGCGCGTAGTCGACTTCGCTTGTCTGCAGGTCGTTTGAAGCATCAGATGTTACAGGAGGGGCAGTCAAGGGAACTTGCCTTCCGCCAAGGGGCGGAGGCAGGCCCTGAGTATTACACTCAGTGACTGCCCCCCCTCGCTTTCCGCGGGCGCCGCTGCCAGCTGGGTCTGCGCGCGCTTTCGCCGTAACATCTGTGGGGGAGCGACGAATGTTGCGCTCGCGTATGCGCGTGCCGCGGGCTGGGACTCCGATTGGCCAACGGACGGCTGGCAGTCGCTCCACAAAGTGTAGGGGTGACGCCCGGAGTGCTGCGCGAGGTGTTTTGCAGATCGCGTCGTGCACGAGCGAAACCACGCCGTGGGTCGGTGGGAGGCTAAGGTAGCGCGCGAGGCGGTGAAGAAGACCGGATTCGAGTCGCAGAGGCGCCGGGAGGATCGCCGCTTCTTTCTCCAGTGCCGCAAGGGATGCAGTACGGTAGCCGCCTGTTATACAATGTGCTATGGATTTGTTAACACGTTCGAGCGGTTTCAGAGCTTTAGCAGGGAGGGGAAAGAAGCTGCTGACACCGTAATCAGCCCTCGGAAAGACAACGGCACGCGCGAGATCGCGAATCATAAGCGGTTTGAGGCCCCAGACCGCATGAGTGAGGGCCAACGAGGCATTTAGAGCCCTCGCCGCGGATGCAGCACGCGACTTGATGTGTTCTTCACCTGTAAGCTTAGAGTCCAGCAAGATACCTATCCATTTGACGACTTTGGAGGGACGGATAGTGACATTGTTGAAGGTAACGGAGGACTCGGAGTGGTCTTCGCGTCCAGGTGAGTGGTGGATCAGTTCACTCTTGTCGTCTTCAAAGGTTGCCTTGTCGTCGCGTGCCCAGTCCACTGCAATATTGGCCGCCTGGTTGAGTACCTTGACATTCTGCGTCACGGACTTGCTGGCTGTGCTAAAATTGGTATCGTCAATGAACCCGTATCGCCAGCTGAGGGAGACATTAATGGATTTAAGACGGCGCAGGAGGCGATTGATGGTGAGCAGGAAGACGATGACGGACAGTGCTGAACCCTGCGGAGCGCCCTCCTGTGTGCATCTAAAGGTAACTGTGCGGACACCGTCAATAACGACAGTGACAAGGTGGTGGTGAAGGAACGAAGCAACCCATCGAATGAGGTGCCGAGAATATCCCAGCGACGCCATCTCCTGAACAACTACCTGATGGGACACACGGTTAAACGCGCCTTTGAGGTCGTAGAAGAGTGTTGATACTGTGTTGCCGGCATCGAGCTGTGTGCGAACGCGATGGATGTAACCGTCGACAGCTTGAAGGGTACTGTGTGCGGGGCGACCACCATATTGTGCTTCGTCTAGAAAGCCTAGCGACTCTGCTTCGAAGGACAGCCGGTCAGCTACGAGGCGTTCCAAGGGCTTAGCTAAAATGTGTTCGTAATTCTCGACAGGGCGCCAAGCCTTGGGAGACGTTTTGTCTTTCTTGCCAGCTTTATGCACGGGCGTTGCGGTGTTTGCTTTGAACGGGGTGGGTTTGGTTGCAAGGGACGGGGGAGTAGTGGTTGCCTTAATGGGGAGAGTGAGACCGGTGACATACCCTCCCGGGAGGTGGTGACCCAAGTGGAGTTGATGATCGGGAGGAGAGAGACAAAGCGGTGACCTACCCGCCAAAGGGAGGATCGGCACCACCAATCGGAGGGCCGAGCGGAGTTTGAATTTCAGTGACATGGTGGCTGTGCCGAGGCGACTCGGTCAGCCAGCTCGGTCAGCCAGGTCACCCGATTACGCTATAGAACCGGACACACCAATACGATCCAGAAATAGTTCCGGGGGGCGCATCCAACGCTGATTCTCCTTCTCCTGGCCCCGATTCCTGTCCCGCCTCACCTCGTCCTCCTCTTCGAGATTCGGCAGCCAGATATACACCGATCTCTCCACGGCCGTCGTGCATCTACCGCTGCCGCCGGCGCGCAGGGCGCAGTGGACGGCGTTGCGCCCACGAGCTTTGCGGGGCGCGAGGCCGCCTGGAGGACGACGCAGCGGTGCGTGGACGAGGTGAGTGACGGCGGTCGGTCATGAGTCATGCACGAATCACGCGGCGGCCCGAGGCGGCCGTTTGTTTCACACAACGGCCAGCATCTCCTCTTCACCCGCCATCATTCCGGGTCTCGTCAAAGTCTCATACACCTCGGCTGGACACCGCTCCTCCAAATACTTCTGAGTTCCACCTGGGTTTAAACGACGTCACGGTGGTGATCATGCCCGATTGAATCCGGCTTTGACCCGACAGGCCGCCCGGAATGGAGAGCTAGAAGTTGAAGATGAGCAGATTAAGCACCGACTAGCTCGGTGGGTTTCATCCCAAGTTATTCCTTTCAAGTGCTTTCCTCCCAGGCTTTCGCTTCCTCCACTCCCTTCTTCTTCGCACATTCCCTGGAGCCTTCGATACCTGTAATCCGCGCATATCGTCTGCCGGAATCCAAGCAGCACGGTTGCGGCAGCACTGTACAAGGTGAAACAGGCGCGTTAAAAGCGCCGATTACTAGTCTACATAATGATCAAAGAGAAGTCGCACTCTCCGCTACTGGACATTTCGGGGAGCGCACCGAGCACCAACTGACACCGATTTCGAATCATCTGCTGGAAAGTGTTCTAAATCCTAGTAACTCAAGCCTCCAAGCTCTCCTCGCTTTGTTTCCTCTCCGAGTTATAGGGGTAGGCAGGCGCAGCCAGCTGCTCTATCAAGATCCTTCGCACATCAAAAATGCTCAGTCGACTACGTTCCGCCAGGACAAGATCGCTAGCCCATCCAGAATCCCTGTGTCAGTTCTGGTCTACGTCCTCGGTTCACTCTCCCATCTGTCCGCCCAGATAACGGCCCTCGTTTGCTCCGTGAGATAGAACATTCCATGTTCCTGCGCTTCCAGGTCGTCATTCCACCTCCTGAATTTTACTTCTGGTTGCCGAATCTTCGATCTTTTACTCTATCCTCTTTCGAAAGCATGGGTGTCAAGTCTTGTTCTCCGTGAATTTCCTCCCTCGTACTCTCGTGCCTTTTGTTCTCCCCCCTGAGCTCGGTGACTGCAATTTTATTTGTGTTTTGGAAATTCTGGTCGCGCAATTACGGCCGCGCGCAAGCGAGCTCGAGAGTCCCCCGGACTCTGCACATCAGCACTTCGTAAGGCGACGAGTGTGTACGGGCTACTAGTCATCAATTTCGGATCCTGTGGTGAAAGTTGCATCCAATCCGGGAAAGTCACATCTCCGTGTTGCAACTAGTGTTGCCGCGGTCCGGTTCAGGTCCGGTTCATGCCTGATTTTTCTGAACCCCGAACTGGACCTCAGGTCCGGTTCAGCCAATTTCCCGAACCTTGAACCGGACCCCAGGTTCGGTTCAACGGGGTTCAGTTCAGGTTCAAAACCGGGTTCGAACCCTGAACCTATTTTGCTTCGGCAAAATTTGAAAGTAGGCAGATTTTCAACACCTGTATGTGTGTTTCGATTTCCGGGAAGCATCCAAGCATTCAATTTATGCAGCACTGCTTCACCACACCTTCAGGGAAGGCCCCGGCTTCATAAATAGATCTCAGTCCTGTTTTGTGGTTGAGTCAATTTTTCAACAACCATATTTGATCAAAGTTGATGCATCTCCACTAGCTCAGAGCAATTTCCAACCTTCCTCCTACTCTCCCTTAGGAGACATTGGTATCTGGCCCTGTGATCGCTCGAACACAAACCATTCATTTCCATGTCATTGTGTGGAACATTGATTCGCTTTCATAGAAGCAGGCATACTTTTGCGGTGAGCTGTCCGTGCGTAAATTCAGATGCTGTTTACGTAGGTACAGTACCTCTGTTGCAGCAATAATTTCCTCCTCCTTCACTAAGTTATCTATCACCATTCAATTTTAAGGCTTCCCGGCTTGAACACAGCTGCTATAATAAGTACCCACTGTGAGGCATGGAAATCGTTTTTTTGAGTAGTATTTACAGTATTTCTACACTCCGGGTGGTCTTGGCAGATGGTGAGGGACAGACTTGGCTTGCTAACAAGGTACGAAATCAGGTGAAACATTTTTTTGGAGACTCGCAAAGCTTTCCAAATGCTTTTTACGGGGGCATAGACCAGACGTTCGAACCGGTTCAGTGAGGTTCAGCAAATTCTGAAATTTTTTGAACCTCGAACTGGACCCGGGGTTCGGTTCGGCGAACCTCACAGCCACTGAACCGGACCTGGGTCCGGTTCAGGTCCGGTTCAGGTTCGCCAGCGGTTCAGAACCTGACCGCGGCAACACTAGTTGCAACACTCGTAAATCACCCCCCTCAACGTGGCATTGATCCTTCCGTGGGTCAGGCTCTCCTATCTTCACTGATGGACGACTTGTGGCCTTGTGGCGTGCCCTGCACGCTCGACTCTTCAAGTCATGCTTTCGGACAACCTCCTAGTCTGGATCAAGTGTCGGGTCCCGACCCGTAGCTGTCAAAAGGTGACCATCACGTGGATGTACGTGTGCTCGTTCTCTTACTTTACGCGTCATGGTCGATGCCTGCAGACAATTAGGGCATCGAGGTACATTAAGGCATCCCCGTAGATGCTTCAAGACTTGAAGAGACTGCTAGAACACCCAGGAGGCTCAGTTCAACCTCGCGTGGATGCACGTGATGGTCACATTCACGATCGCTGCGGTTCGACCCTAACAGTTGAATCAGACTCCATACAAGCACAAAACATTTCGACTATCTTAATTTTTTGTGCATTGTGGAGTCTGACTACGGGAGACTAACAACCTCCGACGTCGTCGGGATTGTCCCATACAGCGGCCTAGTCCATGCTCTGCGTCTACTCCGACGAATCAATCGTGCTAGGAATCGGAATCTATTCGTTCTGGGCCCGATCGATGTTGCTCCGATGGTAACGGGATTTCAATCGAACTTCACTATCTCAACGGATCATTCCACAGGAGCCAGTCCTCAAGCTCAGTGTGTACGCGGAAGCGAAGCGAAGCTTGTGTCGCTCGTCGTTGGCCCTCACACCTCGCTGGATGTCGTCTCCTCGCGCCGACTGCGGGTAATCTATTCATCCCCGCTGGCTCCAATTCTGAGGTGAGAGAGCAGGCCGATTCGAGTCTCAGGCCCAAAGGTACGATACACAAAGTCTCAAGACCCATATATAACCCCCATCAGGAGTCCGTTATATTCATCCTGTCTCACCGTGCAGTATTTAACTCGTCAGAGTTTATGGCATCTCTCCATCGAACGACATGAACTTCCGACTCGCGCTCATTACCGTTCTCGCCACTTTGAACCTCGCCAACGCCGTGCGCACACCTAAGGTGTTTCGGAAACCTCGCAGCATCGACACCGTTGCTCTCCCAAACACAAACGCGAAACGCCTGTCACTTGGCCTTCCGCTCATCCCCCCTCGCTTTGGTGTGTCTCTACCCAGCTGAGCCTATTTCTTCCGCTCACAGGCCGCAGCTGGTACTCCTCGACGGACTGCGGCTCGCTCAACGGTTTCGCCCAGTGTTGTGGTCACGTACGCGTTTCTCCTTTCTGGCGCCTCAATTTTTCTCACACCTCTTCGATGGCGGCACAGGTATACTTGCAAGATCCTCGTTACCAATCCGGCGGCCGCCGCAACTATGGGATATGTCAGCCCCACCCTGAACGACTACAGCGAATACGGCGTCATCCAGAGCACCCAAGACGACGCCCTCTCAGTGACATTCGAAGCCTCCGGGCTCGCGCACTCCCAGCTTTCTCTACGGACCACCAACGACCCGAACAGTGCATACCCCTATTTTGGCGCAGGGGAGATAAAAGCAAGCCTGCACTCCAGCTTATCCTAATTGTCTATCTAGTGGCGAATGACTATTACGACACCGACGGCAGCTTGACTCCTACCGCGTATACGTGAGGACACCCCCCCATTACCTTTGCTCTATCCTCCCGAAATCTATACTTAGTGCGTCGTTGACAGGGCACTATTCCTCACAGCGACATCGCTGGCGCCCGCCGGAATCGCGTCCTACGGCCCCAACGCATACAGCGACAACTGGGCCAACATCGAAGTATTACGAGAGCGCCATTTGGTCCTACGATCCCACGACCAAGGCATTAACCGCGCAGTGGGTCAATAGTGACGGGACTTCGTATCCTGCAACGATCATGCAATTCCCTTCGCGTACGTGTGATCCTTGTCGCTCGCATGATATATTGACTGACGCCGTGCGGATATCACAGAGGGAACCCTTCGAATCACTGGGAACCCCCATTTCGCAGACGGCAATGATGACTTCAGTGTAGCGGTGAGTGCAGAGCCAACACTTTAGCTTGATGCGGGGCTGATCCGACTCACAGACACTCACATGCGTTTAAGAGAGCGGCGCTCGTTGTTTCACAGTTGTCTACCATACATACCACAGAGCGCACTTGGCATCGACTAAATCTTATATCCTTTATATACCTAGATTGGTCACCTTGTGCTATTCCGAACCGTAAGGACTCCGAGGACTTGAGGAATCTATTGTCAGTGCAGTCGATGTGGATGCTGAACGATGGCTTCATTAATTTACTCCCCAGGTCCTCCATCGGCTCCCATAGAGATCAGGTTGCACTTCAATTCAGAATCCGCTCGATGAGGGAATCACGAGCAGACTCCGGAGAGTCGCCAATCACCCAGCTCACCACCACCGCGCAGGCCATCCAGATGGCCAACTTCTCGACTTTGCGGGGATGCCGCGTCTGAATGGCCTGCGCGCCACCGAAGGCAGCGGTGAGGTCTGTTGTAGCGCGAATGGAGGGAGAGCTGTTAGATAGCTGTGGTTCCACCGTGTCACAGTGTCCGGCTGACTGCGAGGGTTGGACTGCGAGGGTCGAACAGAAATAGAACGGCTAGCTCGAATTGGGCAAATCTGGTTTGAAGTATGGACGAAGACATCAAACTCGATTGTTATAATGTGGCCGTATATAGCTTTCCACCCCCTTGTTCGGCACTGCCTGGTCTATTTTTTCTACCCGATGGCAAAGCCAATGATGAAACCCCCTCCCTTTATACCACGGTCGAGAATTTGTCTAAGTTGCTAGAGACAATCTCCTGGTGCAATTATATTGCATAGTAATTGCAAGAGGGGCATGCGAGATCGTGTGGGGTGTGCCCGAATATTCCACGACATAGCACAGAAGTGTCCAGACTTTCTCGCGCAACGATATACAAACATGAATCAGTTCTCTAACCTCTTCTCCGGGAGCCCACCCGCCGCGGATAGCACCTTCTCCCCGTCCCTGCGATCTGCATCCTCGTCCTCAGGCTCCTCTGACGCTTTCCTGATCTCCTTATCCCCTTCTCCCGCTTCCGCCACGCCCACCCTCCCACCCGAACCCAGGTGCGCCTTGCGCAGTGCGGGCCGCGCGCTAATAGGATGAGGAGCTGCCATCTCGAGAGCACGGCGTGCTAGCCGTGTTGCAGATAGATGCGGCTCCCGCGGAGGTGCCCATGACCTGCGGCGCGCACAAAATAAGGATAAATCAGTCTTCGTTTTTACAGAGTACAGAGAATGATGGATAGGAGGCGTACCTGCCCGAGCAATATCTGCGCGCCGGCAGAAGAATCAGCGGTGGGCAGAGCTAGTGCGTACCTGAGCACGGTCCTCGCGAGCGGCGCCTGGAGGGGCTGCCGGAACAAATCAAGCGCAAAGGCGACGACAATGGCGGCGCCGATGCTGAGCCCGCTGGTGGCGAGCTGCATGGCGTTGAAGACGCCGAGGAGTACGACGGCGAGGAGCGTCGCGTACCAGAGGACGAGCCGGTCGATGTGGCGTCCCATCAGCGGCCCGCGAGCACGCCGAGCATGCCTACGAGACCGAATAAGCCGATGTCCAGCCTGCGGCAGAAATCAAAGAGTACGGGATGAGCGCGCGCACGTATCGTAGTGGTAGAGTGGCTCGACTAGGAACGTGAGTGTGACCCAGAAGCTCGTGGATGCCGCGCTCGTGGCGAAGTTCAAGTCGATGAGGCACGCCTGCACGAGCGCGGGCTCCGTCATTGCGAGAGGTAAGTGGCAGTGTTGATTGCCAGGTCGGATACTGCCGGCATCATTTTCCTTCTGCCACCACGACCGCCTTGCGACGGCAGGCACACAGCCCTCCATCCTGGAGGGAAGTTCCCAGATACATTGTCGTGTCCGAGTCTCGTTCACAAGCCTAACGACGCACAAACACGCGCGCCGAGCAGCACGGTTCAATCACCTATCAGGACGGCAAGCTACAGGCCTTTTCCAGCTTGCACTTCCTAGTGCAAACTAACCTCGCCCACTACTCTGCGGCTATTATGGTGTCTCTTCCCGCGAGTTTTTGCTCTCTCGTTCCTCGATTGGCCTTCGAGTCCCCTCGCTGCTCTTCGGAAGCACCCTCTCATCTGACGCTATCTCTTCGAAACCCCGGTACTTCGGTGCGTTTGCTTTTTTCTGGTCGATGCCGCTTAGCTAACTTCGCTCAGTCCTGACTAATCCTTCGCATTTCCACGCAGACAGTATCTCTCGACACTGCTCGGGAGGGATCAGGCCCTTATGACCTCGTCAACAACGTGAGTCTTTTGTCCTCGGTACCATGATCCGATCTACAATTCTACCCTTTCAGCTTTCAAGCCAGGTTATGTCTTGAGAACTGGACTGGACACTGTATTCATCTATGGAGTGGCCCCCGCAGCTTTTTTTTTTTTTTTTGGCCGCATATAAGCACCATTCACTCATCAAGATCGATCGGCACCGTCTGGCGTCTGCTAGGATCAACTCCTCAGAAGGGTGTTCGAATTCGTTCTTTGATTCCCGTCGGGGATCACCCACCTCCGAGCTCGTGATTCGTCCATCCCGGGTGCCCACATCCAAACGAGCTGGAAGTATCCTGCGATACAGTGCCTGTCGCTAGCGACGGTAAGCGCTGTGCTACGTTATAATTTGGAACTGTCCCGGATCCATGCCGGGACGAAATGACAGTAGTGTCGTCCGGATCGGTGCCTGGTGAGCGCTACCGCAAAGTCCTTTAACTGTATCCGGCCGCAGTTGTCTGGCCAACATTATCAGCCGGAGATTACGCGGTTCGGACCGAAAATATCTCTGTAAGGGAGGCTCCGTGGACTCAGGACACCCTAACTCGATTTCAAGAGTCTTGTCTTCCTTCACCTTGGAGGTGATTTTCCACAACTCAGCCGAAGAAATTACCTCCTTGTTGAATATTCGAGTCTTAAATGCAGTCCACGTGTGAAGGAGATCCCCAACAGAGCACGTACAGGTGAGCCAAAATAGTATGTCCCACATGGCACATGCCTAATTAATAGCCTAGTGCCTCTTCATTCCACACAGGAATACCGTGCTCGCTGGATAGTCATCATACCCGCCCATGTGCAGCCAACGCCCACGGTGTTTCGCCGTCGGTATTCTTTCTTTGGGAAGCAGTGTTTGAACGATTTGCCGCTCGCGTTGCAATTGAAACAGAGTGTATTCGGGCCCTGAAATGTACCCGACTGGTGAAAGAGATCACAACACAGCAAATCGAGGCGAGTCCAAATAGTCCATCCACGTGGTACGTAGGCTGACTTCCCCAGCAAATTTTATTTATGGTCTGTGCCTGACTCGATTTGCCATCTGCCTATCACTCTTTCGTACGCGCTTTTAGCCTTTCCCGAAAGCGGATGGATGATGTCAGTGTTGGGCGTCTGTTGCGTTGCCAACTTCCAAGCCCTTTGTTCTCCAAGACAGCCTTGTAAGGAGCGCGAGCATTGGCCAGATGCCTCATATCCGGAGTGAATGACTTATGTTTCAAACATGTGGGATGGGCTTGGACCGTTAAATGCCGCGGTGAGCCTAATCTTGACTGTTTTTGAAGCCAACTGGATGCCAACTGTTCTAAGGCCATGTAAGTCCTCCCAGAATTCAACCTAGGTATACGCTCATTGATTGTCACTGCCATCACTGTGTTCGAAGAATACAGTAAATTTGACCATAGGTGCGTGGGTCACGAGACGGAAGTAAACGCGGTTGGGTGGAAGGAGACAGATTAAGAGACAGCAGAATCGGTGCAGGACCCGACAGGAAGGGGACTGCTCCAACGATAGATGGCTGCGGAGGAAAGTTGCCAGAGGAACCTCGCGCATTGTGATTTGCTGTGTTTTTCCATCCGCCCAGCGCGTAGGGTTGAACACCTGATCCGACCAATCAGAAGCAGGTGATCAACGATGTGATGCCATAGTAAAAACACCGTTACCGTGTTGCCCCTCTGTTCAGATCATCATGATAGCCTTCAGACATCCCGAAGAAATCCACCAGTCTGTGCTCTATCGATCCATTTAGGACCAGACAGCTTTTCCAATGCAGAATCGACGCAGCTCGGACTCTCAGTCTTTGAATGACTTATTTTCTCTTGAGAAATAATTATGTCTCAGAGTCATGCAGTGAAACTGTTGAGTCTCTCCCCTGGCACTGCGCGCGGCGGGTTGGGGCAGATGTCTTACGGCGCCCACACTCCTCGACATGCTCTCTCGATTTCTCTGCGCGTTATGACCGATTCTGACTGCCTGCCTTCGGCTGTTGAATGACGGGGTAGCCATCTTTAGACGGTACTATGATGCCATCTACAGTTGTTAGGATGCTAATTTGGGTCGCTTGGAGAAACTCTCGAAGAACACGGACTATTTGACTATCTGCTCGAGCAGTGCGCACGTGGGTCTCCGAGCACTATTGATTTCCTGCCCCTCCGGATCGGGTCGTGACGAGAAGATTGTTGTACAGACATCATGAGAACCGATGAAGACCGGCTACTACAGCAGGTCTGTTTCCAGCTGGTGATGAGTCCGATCCAGTTCTAATATGTTCTTTCGTACACTCCTTGATGTGGTGTTTGGAGGTTACATCGCAGCACTGTTGCGGGCCCGTTCTGGTCACTTTACATCTACGTCACTCCGTTTCCTCGCTCGTGAAACGGTGAGGAGGTCTTCTCAAGCTCGCCCTTCGAAAATGATGGCCAGAATTGGTAGGCGCCTCGATAAACTTTGAACCCCGAATTTGTCACAGATGGCAAGACAAACAGGCGTCGGATGCACTTAGGCAATGACCACAGCTTGTTAGTTTCTTTTCCAAACGGGTTAGTGGCAGCGATTGGGGGATTTTCCATATAAGCCGCCCTGTATATGACTTTCATCCAATCTCTATTCCTCATGTCCACTCACACGCGGCCAGACTCCGCAGTGAAAACGTTCACCCAAGCCAGAAGAATCTACATGGCGTGCGTGAATTGCCGAGCAGGAAAGGTCAAAGTGAGCATTCCATTCTATCCCACATGTGAGAATGTTTAACTGCTCGTCAGTGTATATCCACCGAAGACGGCCAACCTTGTTCGCACTGTACCAAGAAGAGGCTCAAATGCGAATACCTGGCAGTTCCTGACAAGCAGGCCCAGTCGGGCTCCACAACTGTCGGCAGACGACGTTCACGGAAGCCACCTCCGGCCTCGGGACCTCCTCCACACATGCTGCCAGG
The DNA here is from genome assembly GCA_029289555.1 of Mycena latifolia. Classification (NCBI taxonomy): domain Eukaryota; kingdom Fungi; phylum Basidiomycota; class Agaricomycetes; order Agaricales; family Mycenaceae; genus Mycena; species Mycena latifolia. The sequence continues at coordinate 600,751 of JARJLE010000020.1, forward strand.
GTGGACCCAGGCTCCTCCGGGTTACGGAGCATCCGGCAGAGGAAGCCACCCACAACCGAGCCAGGGCCTTTTCCCGCCACAAACCCCCTCGCAATTCACTCCGGGTCCCGGTGTCCCCGCACTAATGACCCAGCCAAACCGTTATCCGCCTCAGTCCCAGTATCCTGCCGGTGGAGGCTACATCCCATACAACTACGGCGGCAATGCGTTGATACACTGGCAACTGACCCAGCAGTGTGGGAAGTGAGCAGGAATAGTGCAATGCAGGAGTGCTGAAGGTCGAGACCAACAACTAACTACCACAAAACCACCAACCTAACACTAAACCACTGCAAGACAGAAGTCATTGTGTTGTTTGTTCGGGGATAAGACCAAGTATTAGGTCTATCAGACGAGATTTACGGTGATAGTCTTTCCAAGAATCACTTGTGTAAATGGCCCTTGTCCGAGCGATCCCAAGGATGTTTGTCTGCAATCGACTAGATTGTATACACAACACACAGTAGGTCGGCGCTTTTAGGGCCTTCCGAGATACAATGGGGTGCGATTTGATCGCGATATTGGGTTTTATTCGGGCTCAAAGGCCCTTCAGCAATGGTATCGACTGGGCTCAACAGGCTTTCAACAATTATAAACGGATCGACTTGATTGTCGACTACGAGTACAATGGTGTATATGGCCTGGAGCAGATGCAAGAACAGTGTTTTAAATCGTGTATATGGTTGATTTCCGTAAAGGAGCACACAACCTACCAACAACTAATCGTGACTATATTCTAGCCGCCAACTAGTCGCCGATGCGATTGGCTTGTAAACCCCCCAGAACACACTGGTGAACTGTATAAACGCGATTGAACAAGTATAAACTTGTAAGATTTTCCAGGCCAGGTAAACTTCCAGGCCAATAAAACTTCCAGGCTCAATGTATTGTGACTTCCAGGCTCAAATGTTTAACTTCCAGGCCAATGTACTTCCAGGCTCAAATGTTATAACTTCCAGGCTCAGGTGTTTATATCAATCCAAAGGTATATTCACACACTATAAAGCAGACTCTACTGAGCAATGCCTTAAGGCGAACAGAGCACACAATCTAACCAAGCAGCTGGTTGTGACTATTCCTAGCCTCCAACCAGCCACTGGCGCGATTCGCTACTGTTCCCTCTCGAGCAGGCGCCCTTATATACTGTTTCTATATACGATTACAAACAATGATTACGCTACAAGCTGATAAATAATATATGAAATGAGCACGCAATCCGGAATATCTCGTTCCCATAACCTCTATGATTGGTCGAGGGCCTTCCCACGTTCGTGGATGACTCCTCCTTGCTGATATACAGTGGAGCCGTATGACTCGTAGCTCCGATCCATCGGGATTGAGGCGCAAACGGTCATACTCCAAGGTATACAGTGTTCAGGACACCTTCGAAGTGTCTTATATTGTTTTAGGCTTCCTTCCCAAGTCTCATATGTGCTTTATACAGACTTTAGGTGCTAGTTTACGGCAGTCGAACATCGTTCCGGAGTCTTCCGATCGATATTTGATTCCATCAACGGAGTCATCCATGTCTGTTCGGATCCGATCGAACCGGCTACTTGTGTTCCCAGAGCCTGGACCCTTCACGTGAGGTGTCGCAGCGCGAGGATCAGTGTCAACATGGTTAAACATCCTGTCGTTCGACCGTATATGCCGTTCTTAGCATGTATACAGGGCTCAGAACCCTTCCCCTTGGATAACTGGGTTGCAAATAGTCTCTATTCCTTCCTGACTCGGTCTGACTCATATGGCTGTCAGGTGATGTCCGATGTCCCGGACGGCTTCAACCATGACCCAGGGCCTAGAACGGTCCAGAATCAATGCTGTAGAGGCCAGGCTGGGTGCCTTCGTCGGTCCTACTGAGTGTATATGCTGCTTCGGTCATGGATACAGCCTTTGAGTGCATGTATATGGCGACTGAACACACACACACACATATGGTCCTAGATGTGGCTTCCTATCTGCCCAGCAACCATACATACTCTTGGTTCGAGTGTATATGCTTGAGGGTTTAGTGTGTAAGCTCAACTGTGTACTCTCCAAGTGTCACTAGTTCAATCATCCGAATAGACTTGGATGGGTTTACAGCCATCCAGTCCTATCAGCACCAGAACAACCCCATTCAGATCATCATATACGCCGACTGATCATTGTATACACAATTCGACCATCGTATATGCCACTTTATAGTGCAGCTATTGGATGTTGACACTATATCATCTGATACAGTCCTGTCTCCGTCTCGTGTATTTATTGCTTATATGGCCTAGGGATGCAATATATCCCATCTCCTTGATATGGACTGGCACTAAGTGACTTGTTTACCCTTGGATAGAGGGTTTGCACTGTTCGACCTTAAGGTATTATATCCTAGGTCAAGTTGTATATAGGCCTCAATATGGAGTACCTGCTATAAGATCATGTCCCAAGAGTCCTCTGGGTGCCATATATCCTCGACTATCTGCGCGGAGATCACAATAGTCCTCTATCGAGAATGCTAGTACTTTGTAGATATGAAGCATGCACAAAATGCAATTTTCACAGCCAGCTCAGTTCACTGCTTATCAGCGTTCCAGCCGCCTCCCCCTCAGCTCGGACATCCGTCATCGAGCCTGCCCAACCAGAAGCCTGGTGTGACAGAGTACCCCTCTGAATATCAGCAATACACCAACTTCGACCTCAATGATGTGTCGTACCCCGCGGGCATGTTTCCTGGGTAAATGACTCGGGCACTGAAAATCCTCGCATTGACTTCTGCTTTGCAGGCGTTGCACATGTGTGCCGGGCGGTCCATGTTACTGTGGTGGAGCGCCCTGACTAATTTTCACGAATTTAATAGTGCAGGAAGAGACGGACACGTCTCGAGGTTCGCGAGATCGACCCGAGATCGACGCTGTGTACTACATTTTATAAAGATTAGGAACATTACTTGCTGCATTCCAGCTGCTGAATAGCATGGAAATTCCGGCGACTCATTAGCAACTCCTCTTTCCCCGTCTCCCTGGTATTTCGCAGTGACCCACTGCTACGCCATCTATCTTAAATTTGTCACGGTTTCGGCGGTAAGAAGTAGTCATCGGGGGCCAGGGATAGTCCACTACCCCGGTCCGCGCCTTTTGAGCACAGCCTAGATAAAGCTTTAGTCCCTTTTATGGATGAAACGGGACCCATCAATTGAGCATCAATAAGCCTGTTTTGCTGCTAGTCAGTCTGACGGCTTAGGCGCTCTACGCAGATGGATCATTGGATGATTAGTGAATGGATGAAATGCCTTCAGTGACACTGAGGCATCTCTCAAGGAACAATTCCGACACCGTTGAACCATTAAACCAAAATCCTCGCCCATCTATCCTGTACCCTATACTCATGACACGGCGGATCATCAGGTCACGAATCTAGATCGTAGCTCTCCTTGACGATCTATAACTCGACAAAAAAAAATGACAATATGGGGTACCTGGCCCACGTAAGCATGTTGCTGGCGGAACCAGTACAGCAGTCCCTTATGGTAACTCCGCGTTCCGTCTGGGACACTCAAGTCTGTCCCGTAAGGACATAGAATTGGGTGCACGCTGTTACTTGGTTCCCAGCAGCTTGAACTCTAGCTCACGGATGTCGTCATTATCAACGTTTGAGGGAATGCCGTTGGAACCAGTTTCGAGTGCTTGGATCATGTATACTAGGGAAGAGTTGGGAAAGAACAATGGGGATGAGGTTGGATGGGGCTAAACCAAACATACAACCACGAACAAGGCAGTAATCGTTAAAGAACGGATAATTAGCGCGCGCGTCTTCATGATACGTCCGAAAGTCCGGTGCCAAGACCCGAGCCTAATATGGATTGAGCTTTTGACGAGCATCAGGCACAGCATGATGTTGAACAAGGCCGTCGAACATTCATATCTAATCTAATCACTACTCAACCGTGGGATCCGGATCACTCCACCCGCTGCCGAGGTCCATCCCTTACACATAGTCAGAGGGTAGTCAGAGATGTCTGACTACATGAATTTACACCCGTAGGCGATGGTGCACCTACAGGCTGCCTACCTAGGTCTACCTCTGTCCACCTCTGTCTAAGCCTCACTACGGCCCCAGACATAGGTGGGTTTGCTCATTGTCACTCAAAATTTGGGTGGATAGTAACATTAACAGAATCTGCCAGCTCAGGTAGACGAGGTGGGTCTACGTAGATTGACGAACATAAACACATGTAGTCATGGTATGTCTACATTGGGTAAACCAATGTACGACAACGGCGGCAGACCCCTCGACTACGCACCCGCACCCTGCCTACCAGGATCGGCGGAGGTAGACTAATGTAGACGGCAAACCTCTGCCGACGAGGGGCCGGAACGCAGTGAATTACGGCCGCGCGCAAACGAGCTCAAGAGTCTCTTCTGGATTCTGCACATCAGCACTTCGTAAGGCGACGAATGTGTACGGGCTACTAGTCATCAATCTCGGATCCTGTGGTGAAAGTTGCGGCCAGTCCTGGAAAGTTCCAACCTCAGGCTCTCCGTGTCGCAACACTCCTAAATCCCCCCCCCCCCCCCCTCAACGTGGCATCAATCCTTCCGCGGATCAGGCTCTCCTACTTCACCGACGGACGATTTCACGCTCGACTCTTCTAGAGATGCTTTCAGACACCTCCGACGTCGGCGGGATCGCCCCATACAGCCTATTCCATGCTCTGCGTCTCCTCCGGCGAACGAATCGTCCCAGCAATTGGAATCTCTTCTTCCTAGGCCCGATCGTTGTGGTTCCGACGGGATTTCAATTGAACTTTACTATCTCTACCGATCGTTCCACAGGGGTCAGTCCTCAAGCTGTGAGCTCTTGTGTCACGGTGTCCGCGGAAGCAAAGCGATGCTTATGTCGCCCGTCGTTCAGCTCACACCTCGCACCGACTGCAGGTAATCTATTCATCCCCGCTAGCTCCAATTCTGACACAGGGGGCAAAACCTAGGGCAGGTCACCGTTACCTGTCGGCCAGGCATGTATCCGGGCACGTACCAGGGTCCAGGGCATGTTCCCATCAACACGTTGTCATCACACCTCCGTTACGTGCAAAGCCGACGATGTTGAACTTCACACGAGGGCAACTTGTGAAGGTCATAGCCTTCAAATTATGTAAAAGGTGACTTGGAAGGTGGTTAATTAAAGTGCGGTAGGCTACGGACAAGGATTGTGAAGCCGGTGGTCGCTCCTGCGAGGCATTCCAGCTCCAACATAAACGAAAGTTTTCCTTGATGGCCGGGACAAACGGGACACAAAGGATGCCCGGGTATGTGTCCGGCTACCTTGGCTGGCAGGTAAAATTGACGTACCCTGGCCCTCACCCCCTGTGTCATTAGGTGAGAGGAGGCCGATGGGATGTTTGGTCTAAGTCTCAGGCTCAAAGGTACGATACACAAAGTCTCAGAACCGACAGATATTTACCCTCATCAGGAGTACATTATGCTCATCCGGTCCTGCACCGTGCGCTATTTGACTCGCCAGAGTTTATGGCATTTCTCCATCGAACGCCATGAACTTCCGACTCGTGCCACTACGCGTATGTGTGATCCTTGTCGGTCGCATAATATATTGACCGGCGCCGTGCCGATATCACAGAGGGAACCCTTCTAATCACTGGGAACCCCCATTTCGCAGACGGCAGCTCTGGCTTCAGGGTAGCGGTGAGTGCAGAGCCAACACTTTCGTTTGATGCGGGGCTGATCCGACTCGCAGACACTCACATGCGTTTAAGAGAGCGGCGCTCATTGTTTCACAGTTGTCTACCATACATACCACAGAGCGCACTTGGCATCGGCTAAATCTTATATCCTTTATATACCTAGATTGGTCACCTTTTGCTGTTCCGAGCCGTAAGGACTCCGAGGACTTGAGGAATCTACTGTCAGTGCAGTCGATGTGGATGCTGAACGATGGATTCGTTATTTCCTACCCAGGCCCTCCATCAGCTCCCAGAGAGGTCAGGTTGAACTTCAGTTCGGAATCCGCTCGATGAGGAAATCGCGAGCAGACTCCAGAGAGTCGGCAATCACGCAGCTCACCGCCGCCTTCGGAGACGCGCAGGCCATCCAGACGGCCAACTTCTCGACTTTGCGGGGATGCCGAGCAAAGTCGGGGAAGTCGTCCGTCTGAATCGCCTGCGCGTCACCGGAGGCAGCGGTGAGGTCTGTTGTAGTGCGAATGAAGGGGGAGCTGTTATATAGCTGTGCTTCCACCGTGGCGCAATGTCCGGCTGACTGCGAGGGTTGGACTGCGAGGGTCGACTAGAGAAGGAGCGGCTAACTCGAATTGGGCAAATCTTCCCGCCGACTCGGCACCTTCTTCCCAGCATCGGGACCTTCCATTCACGGGTAAGCCCCCTGAGCACACGTTCCCACAAGACGCGCCTTGGAGAGGGATCTGGTTTGAAGTATGGACAAAGACATGACACTCGGTTATGATATGTGGCTGGCATATGGCTCGGCCCACCCTGTTCGGCACTGCCTGGTCCATTTTTTCTACTTACCCGATGGCAAAGCCAATGATGAAACCACCTCCCTTCACACCACGGTTGAGAATTTGTCCAAGTTGCTAGAGACAATCTCGCATGCCCCTGGTGCAATTATATTGCATAGTAATTACAAGAGGGGCATGCAAACTCGTGTGGGGGCTGCCCGAATATTCCACGACATAGCACATAAATGTACAGACTTTCTCGCGCAAAAGAGTACAAACAAAAAATCAGTTACGAGGACAAAACTTTGTTTTGACTCGTTTATATTCCTTCCCCAAGCCAAAAAGCGTGACGATTGGGGCAACAATTAAAATGGTGATTTCTCCGAGAGCCATTAGCATTTTTCTGACTTCCATCACTGTTTTACTGACAGCTATCAATGAAAGTGTTATGGATCCAAGGATTACTAGTCCTGGCCGTGTCTGGCCATCAGGGCATCACGTCAGTGTCACCTTGGCGTCACATCTTTGCCCGGGACCGACAATCTCCGTGATGGTTGAGTTGCTTGAGTCGTCATGATTCGTGTATTTCCTGACTCCTGCCGTGAACTTGCATCAGCACACGGTATGACTGTGCCGGGAACTTGCATCAGCGCCGGCATCCCGGCTCTAGGTATTTGAACTTTGCATAGTTTCTCGCTTCCTTTGTTACCCCCGGCGATTGCCCTGCAGTGCGCATCCTACACCAAATCCTCTTCCTCAGCCTAGCTGCGGGAACCCTTGTTCTAGCAACTCACAATCCCTGGAGGTCCTGTATCTCCAGGCTTGCCCACTTCCCATATTTGGCTTGGGAAGCATTCAAAGAGCAGCCAACAGTCTCTGACTGAAAACAATGGCACTCTTCCTACTTCTCACATTTGTGGCATATTTGTTGACCCAACATGGGTGGCCCGAAAGGCCTCTGATAATGACCAATATGGCTGGCTCGAAAGGCCTAAGATAAAGACCTGGCCCAAATGGCCTATGATAATGACCCAAAATGGGTTGGCGGTGCCTATGGAGGCACTGCCAATGAATTTGAGTCATTATTATTTGACATGTCCATGGAAAATAACAAATTCCGGGACTATGAAGGCGGTTACCCAGCCCGCCGTGCCTTGGTTATCCCAAATGCACTAGGAATGGCAATGGATTCAGTGTACATCCACCACAACTCAGAACATGCTCTAATACAAGCATTCATTTGGACAGTCTCTGGTGGATTAAATCAAATCCCACAGCCTCGGATGGCGTAATATTGTTGCCTGGATTGCTTCCAGGGTATAGAATCTGTTCCAGCTGGTATGGGTGGCTGTGGAAGTATCTCAGCCCAGTTCAACATGCCATACTCCGAACAATTCAGCATACTCTTCGGGTACATGACGTTGCAATCTTTATTCATCGAGCTCAATATAAGGACCACCCCCTCCGGTTCAAATCCAATCTGGTCACACTGAGATGCAATGGGTACCAAAATTGCAGCGATTGCCAGATCTTCTCATTGTTGGAATCCACAATAATGTATGAGGATGCCTATAGATCTAGAACACATCCTCCGATTCGATTTACACGGTATCCCTCGGATTCTCCTTCGGCAATTCCCACTCTGCAAGAATCATAGGCTCTGATCGGCGGGTATGGTTCCATGATGAAACCAAAACTGGTTGAGGGTGCATTGACAAACAGTACTTTGACAACTATCCAAGTGATTTTCTCCAGTCTTGCAGGGGGAGGGTTCCAGTGACACTTGTGTATGGGGAGGCATGATGGATTGATATCTTGTAAATAGGCTGCAAAATATTGGCAAGCATAATTGTTTGGTCTAGAATTAAAGGTTCAACATGCAGTCTGGAAAAGCTAAAACTTGTCGGCCAATGCCTGGATGTGTCAATATTTTCCCCGTTCCCTCCCCGAAAAGTCCTCGTACATGCCATGCATGCAGTGGCCCCACAGACCAAGTTCTCCAACCTCTTCTCCGGGAGCCCATCCGCGGCGGATAGCACCTTCTCCCCGTCCCGGCGATCTGCATCCGCCTCCCCTGACGCTTCCCCGATCTCCTTCTCTCCTTCTCCCGCCTCCGGGGGAGATTGCGATTCGGCGTCCGCCGACTCCACCGCGCGCTTCCGCAACACCCAACCCCCCTCCCACCCGACCCACGTGCGCCTCGCGCAGTGCGGGCCGCGCGCTAATAGTAGGAGGAGCTGCCATCCCGACAGTACGAGCGAGAGCGCGGCGCATGCGCGCCAGCCGTGCTGCAGGTAGATGCGGCGAGCCGCGGAGGTACCCATGATCTGCGGCGCGCACAAAATAAGGATAAATTTGTCTTCGTGTAGGAATGGTTGAGGCGGGCGCGTACCTGCCCGAGGAATATCTGCACAGCCGGGGCGATGAGTGAGAATCAGCAAGAAAGGAGGCACGGAAAGCACGTTCACAGCTTTCATCCGCCGCGATGCTGCATTGAAATTTCTCCCCCCGCTAGCGCGCTCACATGGCGCCGCATAAATAGGGCAAAGGGTCCGAAAGTGCACCTGAGCACGGTCGACGCGAGCGCCGCCTGGAGTGACTGGCGGAAGAGATTGAGGCCAAAGGCGAAGACGATGACGGCGTCGATGCAGAACCCGCCTGCGGCGAGCTGCACGGCGTGGAAGACGCCGAGGAACACGACGGCGAGGAGCGTCGCGTACCAGAGGACGAGCCGGTCGGTGAGGCGCCCTATGAGCGGGCCCGCAAGCACGCCGAGCATGCCCATGAGGCCGAATAAGCCGATGTCGAGTCTGAGGAACCGCACAGAATGGACGCGAGTCAAGGCCTACGTATCGTAGTGGTAGAGCGGCCCGCCAAGGAAGAACGTGAGCGTCACCCAGAAGCTCGTGGCAAAGTTGACGAGGCACGCCTGCACGAGTGCGGGCTCCGTCACGGCATACACCGCCATCATGCGCAGCACGCACGTAGCCTAGTCCCGCGCCCGTTGTGGGCGTTCTGTGTGGCGCCAATGGTGATTGAGCATACGAGCGGGAGGTGTGCTTGGGTAAGCACGGCGTCGGGGATGGCTACGATTACATTAGATGGGTGTTATATAGGTTATATGGGCCATCGAAAGAGAGAGAAACGTACGAGAAAGTGATCCAGCACTCTTCAATTTGCTCGGTGCGGTCCGTGTTCCCTGCCTTCCGAGTCTATATCAGAAGCCAGGATTAGACGTCGTTCCCTGCGAATATGGTGTCCGACCGGCACTGAGCAAGCACTGAGCGAGCAACGTAGCTTGACCTCATGTTTTGTTGAGGAGTGACCAGAAGAGTAGGACTAGGACTGCCCCAGTCCTATGGAGTAGGACTGAGTCCTATGGAATAGGACTCGCTGCCGTATTAGACAGTCGTCGCTTGAAATGACAGTCATCGCTTGAATGACAGAATGACAGATATCGTGGGCATGCCGTACTTTCTCTAATAAACGACCATCTCGGTAAGGCGGCTACCTGCTGCTACCTCACCGGGGCCCGCTTTACTAGATCTTCGCTGATGCCGATGTTGCCGACATTCCAAATTTGCGCTGAAACCCATCTATTCTGCTCTGGAAACACAGAGCTCGCTTGGGGAATTTGCGTCGAATCTGCGGCTTTTTCGATGTTCCAAATACCCCATTTAGCCATCCCGCTCACCCGCAAGCGAAGCCAAGTACTCAAGATGATCGCCTGCTGGATGCTGCAATGCGCGCCCTTGGCTCCAAGCATCTCTCTGTTTGAAAATTATTGACTGGTGTGCAATGCTTCCATTATGCGATCTTGACATTCAATGAACTCATCTTTAACAGCACAGTCAACGTCGACGCTGTATGGCGGTAAGCGGGTGGGAGAAGTCAGTCCGGCATTCATCGACACACGCAAAATACGCAAACGCATCGCTGCTTATCAGAAGATCGAGTATCCGCACGGAAAAGGCTGAGCGCGAGCGCCTTGCCGAGCAACGAGCGGGATGGACTGCGCGCAAGAGGGACAAACGCAACGACGATCTTGCAACGTATGATGCCTTGGCCCAGGATCGGGAGGAGGAGCAGGAGGAATGGCGCTTTTCCCTCGCAGGTGGTCATGCGCTCCAAGAGCAGATTCAGTTGGTGCAGGCGGAGTTGAAACTCGACAAGCGACGGACGGACTTGAGCGAGGAAATCAAGACGCTGCGGGCTGCAGTGGAATCTGAGAAGCAAGCTTGGCGCGATTGGGTCGTTCAGCGTGGGCAGATCGATGTCGAAATGAAGGTGTTGCGAGCGGGGCCGTTGAAGGGTGTTCAAATCAATCGGACGCGCACGATAACCGACCAAACGGATAACATAATACCCGGTGAGACAATTATTTTGTCTCGTTCTTTGTTCTTCTTCTTACGCAGCCCAGATACAGAATTGGGTTCACCGCTTCAGGTGCCAGATATGAGTGAGTAAAGAGTCTTATTTTTTCCTATTTCTCACGGAGGATGGAGCAGATGACCCCAACGACGAGCCGGAGCAAGAACTGGACGAGGATATGGCCCAGCTGGACCAAACCCAACTATCATGGTAAGCACGCTTGTGTTGATGCGAGATGCACAACTTACTCAGCAAAGTCCTAGGAGGGTCGGATGATCCTGTGGCTTCGTCGGCTCCCAACTACAGCGCTTCCGGGTCGGACTACGTGCTTTCGCTGCCACCACCACCACCGCCGGCGGATCAACCGACGGAGACTTCCGGGCCGTCTCGAGCGCGACGGCGCAAGCGTGAGCCGGAGGTGGATCCGGCAAATGAAGTTGAAGGGAAGCGAAGTCGAACAGCATCGAGGCGCGCAAGGGGTGAAGAAATTCTGCAAGATAAGATTAGATAGTGTATGTAACATCACTTCATCGATGTCGAGAATATACACGCGAGGGTTAGCGAGAATGATCATGTTAAGCGATTGAACGTAACAATCGGCCGAGATAATGGGACTGAATCCTATTCCATTGGACTGAGTCCTATTTCATAGGACTGGGGCAGTCCTAGTCCTATTCTTCTGGTATATACTCTGTTTTGGAGTTTTGTTGGAGTCGGCAGCGGCCCAGCGCATGGCCCATGGGTGGAGCAGCATACGGAGGAGAGGCTGCGGACCCGGGTGGTATACTGGGTGGCAGGAGGTGCGGATGTAGACGATGCAGCGTCGAGCTGGGCGGAGGGAGACCTAGTCAAGGTGTGACCAAGGTGTGACCGAGTGACCTCGACGCATCTGGGCCGGTCTGCAGTATCTGAACGCAGTGACTCTGCACAGCCATTCGGATTTCGCAGCTTGCGACCCAATTAATAATTTGATCGCTGCTAACATCGCACTCTGCTTGTTGGTCCGGCCCGAGGAGCGGGAGATTATACTATTCACGGCGCACGCTCGTATCAAAAATATCTCTGCAAGGGAGGCGGGCCGTGGACTCAGGTCACCCATACATCACGGCCTCAAGACTCCAGGAAAGGTTAATGGCCCGAGTCTTTGTCCTATTACATTTCGAGAGTGAGTCTTGTCTTCATCTTAGAGGTCATTTTAAACAGCTAACCACAGGAATTACCTACTCGTTGAATATTCGTGGAAGGGGCATATCCCCCCCGCCAAATATGATCCCGCGGCCGAAATTAGTCCGGTTGCATTCAGGTCCTGAAATGCAGTTGACTTGTGAAGGAGATCCCAATACATCACGTACAGGTGAGCCAAAATATGTCCCACATGGCACATGCCTAATGGCCTAATTGATAGCATAGTGCCTATTCATTCCAAACAGAAATACTGTGCTCCTCGGATAGCTATCATACCCCCGAGATATCGCCCATGTGGCAGCCAACTTCACTTTTTTCCTGGCTATCTCCGCGGTGCTCCGCACGTTGCAATTGAAACGGAATGCACCCGGTTCCTGAAACGCACTCGACTGGTGAAAGAGATCACAACACAGCAATTGAAGCGAGTCGAAATAGTCCATCCACGCGGTACGTAGGCTGACTACCCCAGCAAATTTTATTTCGGGTCTGTACCTGACTCGATTTCCCGCATGCGTATCAGTTTTTCCGTACACGTTTTTTAGCCTTTCCCGAAAGCGGATGCAGTGCTAGGCGCCTGTTGCGTTGCCAACTTCCAAGCCCTTCGTTCTCCGACACAACCTCGTAACGAGCGCGCGCTATCCACTGGGAGTGACTTATGTTTTAAATATGTAGGAAGGGCTGGGACCGTCAAATGTCACGGCAAGTCTAATCTTGACTGTTTTTGAAGGGAACTGAATGTCGACTTTCTCAAGGACTTGTGAGTCCTCTAGGTATACACTCACTGATTGTCGCTGCCACCACTGTGTTTGAAGAATACAGTAAATCCGAATATAGGCGCACGGGTCATGAGACGGAAGTAAAACGTGGTTGGGTTGGAGGACGCAAGATTAAGAGACAGCAGAGTCGGTGCAAGGGCCGACACTCTAGTGTGAAGGAAAGGGCTCCAACGATCGATGGTTGCGGAGGAAAGTCGCCCGAGGAACCTCGCGCATTGGGATTTGCTGTGTTTTTCCATCCGCCCAGCGCGTAGGGGTTGAGCATCTCGGAATGCTTGATCCGACCAATCGAAGAGAGATGATCGACGATGTGATGCCATAGTAAAACACCGTCACAGATTCCCTCTATGTTCGGATCACCGCCTTCAGAAATCCATCGGTCTGTGCTGTCAAGCCATTAGGCTTAGACAGCTTTTTCCCAATGCAGAATCAACGCAGCTCGGACTCTGAATCTCTGAATGACTTATTTCCTGTTGAGACAATAATTATGTCTCAGAGTCATCCAGTGAAATCATTGCGCAAATTCTCTCCTGGCACTATGCGCGGCGTGAGGCAAATGTCATAGAATCCCTGCACTCTGCGACATGTTCTCTCGATTTCTCTGCGCGTTATGACCGATTCTGACGGCCTGCCTTCGGCTGTTGAATCAAGGGTGTAGCCATCTTTAGACATGTCGGCGGAGACGGGGCATGCACTCCACAATTTACACGGTAGCCGTTATGCCATGCACAGTTCCTAGGATACTAATCTAAAGATCTTAGAGAACCTCTCGAGGAATACGGACCATCGGACTATTTGCTGGAGGCACACGTGGGTTCACTCTCACAGTCCCTCGCATTCAAGCACTTTTCACCCACCAACCGGCATAGTTGGTGGATCAAGACTTGATCGGGGGTCGCGAAAAGAAGATTGTTGAACAAACCTACGAGAACGTTCTATTGATACGGGTCGGCTCTCAACTGGTCCGCCCGCAGATCGCGGAGAGGTGAATCCCGATGTTCTTTGTACACTAATTTCTTTGTACACTAATATGGTGTTTGGCGGTCACATCGCAGCACTGTTTCCCGTTAGATTCGCTGTACGGTTCCGTTGCTCAATTTCGTCCCCGTTGAAACGCTCAGGAGGGCTTCTCAAGCAGCTTGGGGAGCCCCGCCGTGCCGTAGACGGTTACGGGCGTAAACTATACGGCACTTTCGGGTTGGAAAATTTGGCCTATACGGGACGGTATACGGGACGGGTTTCCGTGCCGTATATACGGTATACGGGCACCCAGACCAATGAAATAGCTGGGTAAGTGGTGTCATAAACAATAGATCCGGCCAGTTCTTACCTGCTCTTGTATGTGTCGACCTTCGGCTTCCACACTGGGGTCTTCCTAGGTGTGTTAACATACTGCCGTACCGTACCCGTGACCGTACAAGGTGTACCAGAAGGTAATACGGGATGGTACGGGTTACCGTATTGTACGGTTACGGTGGGGATCCTTGCTCAAGCGGGCTCATCGGAAATGATGGCTAGAAGTATGCCTTGGTAGGCATCTGAATTCACGTTCAACCCCCAACCTGTCACTGATGGCAATGCAAACAGAAGTCGGATGTACCCGGGCAGTGACCACAGCGTGTTACTCTTTTACAAACGGGTAAGTACAGCGATTGGGGTATTATCTATATAAGTGGGCCTGTGTATGCATCCTCTATTTCTCATGTCCACTCCCACACGGCCAGACTCCGCAATGGAAACGTTCACCAAACCCACAAGAATCTACATGGCGTGCGTGAATTGCCGAGCAGCGAAAGTCAAAGTGAGATTTTATGCTGCCCCCCGAGGGATGATATTGACCTGCTCATAGTGTTTATCCTCGGGAGACGGCCAGCCTTGTTCGCGTTGCACCAAGAAGAGGCTCGAATGTGAATACCTGGCAGTTCCTGACGAACAGGCCCAGTCGGGTTCCACAACTGACAGTCGACGACGTTCACGGAAGCCACCTCCGCCCTCGGGACCTACTCCACACGTGCCGCCAGGGTGGACTCAGGCTCCTCCGGGCTACGGAGCATCCGGTAGAGGAAGCCAACCACAGCCTAGCCAGGGTTTTTACCCGTCCCAGACCGCCTCGCAGTACAATCCGGGTCCCGGCGTCCCTGCACCAATGACCCAGCCAAACCGTTATCCCCCTCAACCGCAGCATTTTGCCGGTGGAGACTACATTCCATACCACTACGGCGGCACGGCGTCTCAGCCGTCTCTCCCTCAGTTCGGCCATCCGTCATCGAGGCTACCCAACCAGCAGCCCAGTGTTCCAGATCAGCAATACTTTGCCAACTTCGGCCTCGATGCGTCGACGTCGTACCCCGCGGGCGTGTATCCTGGGTAAGTAACACGGTCACTGAGAATCCTCGCATTGACTTCTGCTTTGCAGACGCTGCACATGTGTGCCGGGCGGTCCATGCTACTGCGGTGCAGCGCCCTGACAGATGTTCACGAATTGAATAGTGAAGGAATAGACGGACACATCTTGAGGTTCGCGAGATCGACCCGAGATCGACGCTGTGCACTACATTTTATAAAAATTAAGAACAGTACTAGCTGCATTCCAGTTGCTGAATGGCATGGAAATTCTGGCGACTTATTGGCAACTCCTCTTTCCCCGTCTCCCTCAATAAACCATTGGTATTTCGCAGCGACGCACTGCTACGCCATCTATCTTGAAGTTTGTCACGGTTTCGGCGGACATGGGGGGAGGGATTTATTATACTCGCGTGGTCCACAACATGAACAACGAGTCTGGTCCTTTCTAAGATCAGACACGAAAAACTTAGGATCGTATAGCACTCCCAAACATCGTAAATGTGAATTGCACCTCTCCACTATCCTTAATTGGTTACCCGAAGGAATTCGTACCAAAAAATTAAACAGATGTGGGAAAATGTCCATCAGACACCAGGAAAACGGCTGCGAGGAAACTCAGAAGATGGTTATATTGGAGTGCTGAGACTGTAGATTATCTCACAGAAGCTAACCATCCTAGAAAATATACAACTTCATGAAAACTAAAGCGGTCATTGAAAATATGCACCGAGCATCGCTGTTCAAAGGCATAAGCCCAGTACAACACTTGACAGGGTTCGACTATATTCTTCGTTCAACCCACATATTCAATGTACTGAGCCAAGGAGCTCCTGAAGATCAAATATAGGTTGTTCCTACCAATTCTGACGATTTATATGCCTCGAATAGTAGCTGAGCGTCCCAACCAGGGTTTTTTGGGTGGGCCGAGTTGGTGAAAAAGCATATTTGAGCGACTAGGCGTGGCGTGTCTACTATGCACGTTTCTACAGGGAAAAACCGATCTGAATCTCTTTAAAGGGACCCCCAATACGGCAGACAAATATCGGCCATAGACAGTGCGCTTCGTGTATACATTCCAATTATGGTGGAGGAGCGGCTGAGACAGAGGAATATGATTTAGTATTTATGGGAGGCAAATGGGAGGCGTTTAAACACTTCAGTGATACTTCAATGCATCAGGAGAGTGATGCTTTCAATTCATGAAGCCTACTGTCCAGCACACGGCGACGGGAAGGGGCCTCGGCCTCGGTGCAAAGGGAGCCAGGGGCATCATTTCGGGAGTAGACGCTCCGCGGTCGCTGGGAAAACAGAGAAATCCCTGCGCCTACCAGCCCTTGATATATCGACGCGTCTGAATGTCCAAAAATCGCGTGTAAACGCGCGGAGCTGAGCGCGACGCGAGGGGAGAAGCACGTGATCGCCGGAAGGGGAATGCAATGACGCGCCTGGCGCGCCGTGACGGCAGAGGCTACAAAAGTGGAGAGAAAAATGATTCTCCTGAAAAGGGCGAGCACCTTGAAACACAGCGGGAGCGAGCCGGAGGGCGGGGGGTAAGGGGGTAAGGGACAGGGGGGCCTGGCACGCTGCTGGAGTGGAAAGACCAACGAGACGGCTGCTATCTCTGCGGAGCAATGCCTAAGGAAGCTGCAATGCATAGCGCCCGGTGCTGGGGGCGGGCGGCAGCGGCGCGCTGGTAAGCGGCGGAATAGGGGCAGCACCGCAGACGGAACAGTGCCCGGGACACCGATATGGGGATGGGCAGGAGGGGTTAGTGGCGGTTATCATGCACCCTCCACGCTCGGTGGACTCCGGCGCGTCCCAGGAGCAGGGCGGCGCCAGGGCCCCGCTTTTTTGTTGCGGCGGGAGCGGGGCCGGGTACTAGCTGCATTCCAGTTGCTGAATGGCACGGAAATTCTGGCGACTCATTGGCAACTCCTCTTTCCCCGTCTCCCTCAATAAGCCATTGGTATTTCGCAGCGACGCACTGCTACGCCATCTATCTTAAAATTTGTCCCGGTTTCGGCGGTAAGAAGTAGTCATCAGGATCCAGGGATAGTCCACTACCCCGGTCCGTGACTTTTGAGCACAGCCTAGATAAAGCTTTAGTCCTTTTTATGGATGAAACGGGACCCATCAATTGAGCATCAATAAGCCTGTTTTGCTGCTAGTCGCTCAATCTGACAGCTTTGGTGCTCTACGCAGATGGATGGTTGGTGAATCAATGAAATGCCTTCAGAGATGAGGCATCTCTCAAGGAACAATCCCGACACCGTTAAACCATTAAACCAAAATCCTCGCCCACCCATCCTGTAACCTTGGCGGATCATCAAGTCATGGATCTAGATCGTGGCTCTCCTTGACTATCTATAACTGGACAAAAGATATTACAATATGGGGTACCTGTTGCCGGCAGCACCAGGACAGCAGTCCCTTACGGCAGCTCCTCGTTCCGTCTGGGACACTCAATTCTGTCCTGTAAGGACATAGAATTAGGGGCATGCTGTTACTTGGTTCCCTGCAGCTTGAACTGTAGTTCACCGATGTCATCATTATCAATGTTCGGGGGAATGCTGTTGGAACCAGTTTCGAATGCTTGGATCATAGATACGAGGGAAGAGTTGGATATGACAAAGCGTCCGCCAAGATAGTCTAAATGATGCACACAGATGGTGGACTCCATCATGCGCCCGTGCCCTACAGTGATAGTTGATGTGACAGTGCGCGTCCTCGTGATACACCCGACCGTCCAGTGCCAAGACGATGGACCAAGCTATTTACGGGCATCAGGTACGACACAAAATAGAAGCGCACTCTAGAAATGCACTCCGAGGAGTGAGGCTCAGTCGAAGTCAGCGCGCGCGTCTTCATGCACTGTGTTCAGAGGGCAGATAGCCACAGGGCCACCTCGCTGGAGATAGCCGAGGACATTTGGCTAGCTCTGGCTAGTTTGCCGAGCCACATGTGGCTAGCTCTGGCCAGCCGGTCATGCGTAGTTAGTCACAGCTACACATACCTCCCCTCACCTCCGCACACCTCTGACTTGTCGTAGGGAGCGGGTCGATGGAGCTGGCGATGTTGTGCGGCGGGACTAGTCATTAGGAAAACTCCAAATTACTACGAGCTCAAGGTGCGCGCCACGCCGTAGGTACATGTGAGGAACCTTCAGAAACTCATTATTCTCTCACATATCTACGAACTTGCTTGCACACAGAGACCCAGGCCCAAGCCCGGGCTCACGGGCCCTGCGAATTTCTGAGCCCGACCCTAAGCCCTGCTTGGGCCCTACTTCGGGTCGGGCTCGAAAGCCCAGGCTTGAGCCCTAGACGCTGACAGCACTAGAAACGGCACCATCAATAAGACTGTTTTTGCTGCTATATAGTCCATCTTCGTAGGTGGGTAAACTACATATCTCGTTGTTCCTGACTCGCGCTGGTATGGACTCCTTACGAGCCACCTACACTGTCCTGCGCTCTGCAGTGTCTGACTTCCTCAGCTCATCCTCGTGTCATTCCCTCAGATTTAAGGATCGCACCCCACAGAAACCAGTTCGACTGGGCACCAATGGCCTGAATGTCTTCTTCTTTGTCCTCTACCTCAAAGCATGTTCTATTTCCCAACTCAAATTCAGGATTATCCAATTCTACCTCGATAGCGGTTGGATCGCACGCGCATCAGCGCTCCGTGCGCTCCATAGAGTGCGCCGATGTGCTTGCTAGGACGTAATTGTACTAGGGGCTTTCACGATCGTGTGGGGTGTGCCCGAATATTCCACGACATAGCACAGAAGTGTACAGACTTTCTCGCGCAAAAGAATACAAACAAAAATCAGTCCTCCAACCTCTTCTCCGGGGGCCCACCCGCCGTGGATAGCACCTTCTCCCCGTCCCTGGGATCTGCATCCTCCTCCTCCCCTGACGCTTCCCTGATCTCCTTCTCCCCTTCGGCTGCCTCCGGGGGTAATTGCGATTCGGCGTCCGCCAACTCCACCGCGCGCTTCCGCCACGCCCACCCCTCCTCCCACCCAACCCACGTACGCCTCGCGCAGTGCGGGCCGTGCGCTAATAGGATGAGCAGCTGCCATCCCGAGAGTGCGAGCGAGAGCGCGGCGCACGCGCGCCAGCCGTGCTGTAGGTAAATGCGGCTCCCCGCGGAGGTGCCCATGACCTGCAGCGCGCACAAGATAAGGCTAAATCAGTCTTCGTGTGGGAATGGTTGAGGCGGGCGCGTACCTGCCCGAGGAATATCTGCACAGCCGGGGCGATGAGTAAGAACCAGTAGGAGAGGAGGAAGAGAGGACGCACCGAAAGCACGTTCACAGCGTTCATCTGCCCGCGCGCCTCCGCCGCGATGCTGCATTAAAATTTCTCCGCCCGTCAGCGCGCTGACATGGCGCCGCATAAATAGGGCAAAGGGTCCGAAAGCGCACCTGAGCACGGTCGTCGCGAGCGCCGCCTGGAGTAGCTGGCGGAAGAGATTGAGGCCAACGGCGACGACGATGACGGCGCCGATGCTGAGCCCGCCTGCGGCGAGCTGCACGGCGTTGAAGACGCCGAGGAACACGACGGCGAGGAGCGTCGCGTACCAGAGGACGAGCCGGTCGATGAGGCGCCCCATGAGCGGGCCCGTGAGCACGCCGAGCATGCCTACCAGGCCGAATAAGCCGCTGTCCAGCCTGCGGGTGGGGGGTAAACACGACGCCGAAATCGGAGAGTACGGGATGAACGCGCGCACGTATCGTAGCGGTAGAGCGGCCCGCCGAGGAGGAATGTGAGTGTCACCCAGAAGCTCGTGAACGCCGCGCTCGTGGCAAAGTTAATGAGGCACGCTTGCACGAGCGCGGGCTCCATCACCGCGTACACTGCCATCGTGCGCAGCTGAGCCCCCCGCCTGCATTGTTCGCGGGGTAGTCCGGGATCATGCCGTAGCACATGAGCAGCGCGAGCGCCTGCGCGCCGATGCCGAGGTAGTCCGCGCTGCGCCACGAAGCGAATTGGCCGAGGACGCCCGAGAGGACGCGCGCGGCAAGGCCGCCGAGGAGGCTTGAGATGACGACGGAGAGCGCGGTTGCGCGGCGCTCCGGGGGGGCGATGGCCGCGACGAGGGCTGCGGCAGTAAGGTAATAGTTTATGGGAATGGGGGCGCACCTGCATGAGGGTGGTAATGATGGATGTAACACCCACGAAGAAGGAGAGCATCTCGAATACGACGAAGCTCGTGGTCACGGCGAGCCCCTACCAAATGTGCTCACAATTCAATATTATTTGCGCGACAACGTACGCACCACGGTCAGGGCTGTCGAAATAATTAAGAGGAGGAGGATGAGTTGACGGCGGCGAACCAGATCGGCCAGAGGGGAGATGAGAACTACCCCGATGGCGTATCTACACGGGTCAGTCCGGGAGTACAATATACGCAAAAAGCCTCGGACCCCGCCTGCAGAATGGTGGGTACCCTGCGTACATCCATGAGGGTCGGACGACGCGACAGGACAATCACTCACTGGGACACATCAGCGTACAACATGTCGAACGATGCTGCCAGATCGACTTCCGGCGCGTCAGCTCCCGATTCATAGTGATGTTCTGGTTTGGTTTGGTTTGTAAACCGTGGTTTTGGTTTGGTTTCATCTGGTTTTGGTTCCAGAATCTTCAAACCAAAACCAAAACAATGAGGGAGGGTTTGGTTTGGTTTGGTTTTGGTTTAAACCCTGGTTTCAACGCCCTCGATTCGACCTTTGGGCCATAAGCATCATACGCAATTCTGTTTGAAATAAAGTATAGCGAACAATGAATAAATCATAATTTAAAACTCCATATCACCAGATGTAAATGTTTTACGCACTCCCCACCATTTAAATTTTAATTAATGGTGTCCATGCCATCTGGGACAACTTCACGGGTGGTGAGATACAAGTTGAAGTCGTCGAGCCATGGTTTAAGTGGGTCAAGGTACAGTTCAGCCATGCCGGGCATATCAGTATCGTCATCGTCTAGGACAACTGGGCGTCGCATTTTGCTGGTTGCAGGTTTTTTAATGAGGACTGAAGCCGCTCTAGGTGAGCGGTGAAGCTGGAGATAACGCTACTTAAACTGTTGCTAGTTATTATTTGCAGATGACAAGATAGGCAGAGCTGACGCACTGTTTCACTAAGTAATATGCAGGAACTCGAAACCAGGGTTTAAACCCTGGTTTTTGGTTTCACTGGCTTCAAACCAAAACCAAAACCAGCCTCAAACCATGACCTTGGTTTGGTTTGGTTTCGGAAAACCATGGTTTTGGTTTGCTGGTTTTTTGGTTTGAAACCAAACCAAGCACATCACTACTCCCGAAAGAAGCCGTCGTGTCGCCCCACGCACTCAATAACGGCTGGCAATAATACAGGTTCGCCACAGCTGCGAGACCAGTCAGGGGCATTCCTTTGAGCAATCGGCTACGCACTGAACGTGCTCGTGAATCCGAGCGCGATGTTGAGCAGCAGCCCGAAGTGGAAGGACTTGCCGGGGTGATAGCGGAGCGTCTTCGGGATGGGGAGGAACCCCAGATCATGCGTGAACATTGCGGGCGGAGGCTCGAGGGTGACCGGACTCGGGGCGCCTTCGAGTTGTCTGGGTGAGCCTTCCGGCGAACGCGAGTCCATGGTGGGGCGGCAAGCAGAGGGATCGCAGTACGCACCTGACACAGGACACGAGGCCGATTCGAAGGTGAGCTATGCCTCAAGTTGAATCCCATAATATCTTCAACCTGCGCCATAGTACCGCTGGCGAACAGAGAATACTCAGAATAGAATCCAACTCGTAGAGTCACAGATCCAGGTGAGCAAAGGAAGACATGAAGAATTTCCATTCGAGCTTCCCCAAGTCATCGACGCACTGTTGTAATTGTAGAAATCGGTCCGTTGTAGGTGATGTCGTTGTTCCTGCCTTTGAATGAGTAGAGGTGTGCTCGTATAATCGAAATCACATGCCTGGAGTAAGCCAGAGGTCGTTCTAAGTCACTGAAACCTTCAAAAAAAAGCGGACGAAAAGGAACCGGGGGGGCTCATAAGACGGACAAGTTCAAAGAAGTTGCGGTAAGATACAAGAAAGCCGCGTGTCAATTTGCTAATGTGTTTTGGTCCATTTGGGCGGCACGGCGAGAATTCCATGTGTGTTTGCCAGAGGAGGTTTTAAACCCCTTCTATCTTTAGAGGCGGTGAAACAGATACGAAGAGGAGACTGGAGTGCCTAAAATGTGCCCTCTGCAGAGCCCATGGATTACGGTGCAGCGATAAGACACAAAGCGTAATCGGGGTTAGGAAATTATAATAAACCGGAAAAAGGCACCCAAGATCCTCGCATAGATGGTGATATACGGGGAGTTATCAAATGGCAGAGGAGAAAGGCACCGGCGCGTTTCCACGGCTGACCAAGACTCAGCAAGTGCAGAACCGCGCGTTTCAGATGTCGAGGTGGAGGAGGATGTAAGAGAATATGTACCGCAGAGAAGAGGAGCACCTAGAGTACAGACTAGGGGTCACTGCGGACGGGACCACGAGAGGCGAAGGCAAGGGCAAAGGAAGGAATTTTCGGAAGCGAAAATGCCGTACGTGCGTCACTGATGTCATGTGACCCGACGCGTTTGCATCGACGTCACAACAAACACCAACGCTGATTTCAACCGCGATATCCATTCGATTGGCTGCTCGGTACGGCTCAAAGTATCAACGTTCGCTTTGAATATCAAGTGACTTGGCTCAATTTTTCGCAAGGTTTTCGTGAACCTTAAGAGATCTGAGCCTTACGGTCAAATTTGGGGGAAGCTTTGCACAATGTGCAGCTCTTTGCGGTAGGTCACTCGGCCCTTCAGAAATCGAGGACTCATCCCCAGTTTAACTCGATAGGAACCTCGAACCAGGAGAATCATTTCGGGGAACAGTTCCCTATATGTAGTACTGTGACCACACCCTGAGATCAGGTCTGACGAATGTGCTGAGTTTGAGTTCATTCTTGGTGCCCCAGGGTTCCTTAAACCGCCGCAATGAAGCGAAGAAGGTCACTGCATGTTTTTGTTGTCATGATAATTCATTCCTCAGAGGTACTGTGATCCCAAGTGCTCCGAGATCTGTCCTCAGAGTCCAGATCTTTTGATAGAAATTCGAGGGTACTTACCGCTTGATTTTGCGCAACCACGGGTACGACTTGGTCGATACAGGCCCGGGCTCGCTGACAGCTCGATATATTGATATCCGCACACATTCATCAGTCCAGGAGCGAATGGAACAAAAAGGCATAGTATATTCAAACACATAGCTCCCCGTAAGGCCTCATCGAAAGATCACAATCTGATGTACTACATATGCGACGCCATCTCTCCAACCCCCCGCTGATGACCGTGTATTTGGGAATTGTTGACGAGGGATCTACGCATGATAAGTGAGCGTCGACTTTAGATAGTGAAACTAGGGTAGACTGACTTAAGAGCGATGCACTGCAAACCCGTGGGTACAGGTCGTGCAAGGCTTGTCCGAAGGGCCTGAGAAGGCCGGGCAGCTGCAGGAGCCGGCGGAGCAAGAGCCAAAACCCTTCTTGGGATCGGTCGGCTTAGCGGCTTCGGTGGTCCCGCTGCCGGTGTTGGCGGTCTCGTCGGCGGTGGTGGTCTGGGTTTTGTCGTTATCGGACATGGTTATTTGTGATTTGTAGAAGAAGCAGTATGTGCAAGGGATTCGAGTGTAGGCTGCGGATTGCAGACTGAAGAAACCGGGGTGTTGTTCTCGTTTATATAGACATTCCTCCTCTTTTGCACGTGTTCAATCATGATAGTGATGGGCCCTGAACTTGGGCGCTTCATGTTATTGGTGAATGTTGAGGCACCGTTCAACACGTCGCATCCTCATGTCCACCGCGATGTTGCCCTCTACAGGTGGCGCCAAAAAAATGAATGCCCGGGCACCAGCATCTGAATTGAGTAGGCCTGAACTTTGAAGTTAGTTTATCCTAGACTGCCACCGGGCGAACGCTAGTCCCGCCTCACTTAGCCCATCCGGCAGGTCCAACCCATGATTTAATCATATTCGAGATGTGCCCGATCCACCTAGAATAAATGCAGCAAAACTCGAACTCCCCCAGCGCAGCAGACACTTTTCTCAGCCCTGGGCATGACGGCAAACTCGGGAATAGAATTCCAATATCCTTGGGCTCCTCGCAGCTGGTTGTTGAGCCCTCGAGTAGGTCTTTTTTTTCCCTCCGCGCGGGCGCTCTTCCCAAGGATCAGGTGTCGCATGCTTTGGCGCCTAGTTCACCCTCAGACACAGGGAATGACGCCTCCAAGTTCTTTCTCAACTACGCGAACCCGAGATAACATTGCGACCCTGAAAACTGAATCATCTGACGCCCGGTGAATACAACGGAATTAACCATACCAACAGCACTCCGACTTATAATTGATAGTTCGGGGGTAGGATCCTTGAAAGCTCCCGCAGGAATCGGACGTTCGCGATAGAGAAGAGATTGCGCCATAGAGAGTGGATCGGGGAAGCGTGGATATAGTTCAACATCCTTAGCACACCATCCGGCTGCCCCGCAGGCTGATAGAGATTTGGGGTTCCACGGTGGACCTTCTCTGGGCTCATCTAACATTCGACACCCCACATCCCGGCCTGGCCCATGGGCGCTTGGACTGCGGCTTTCACCGGGTCAATAGCAGCATCATGGTTGGCCTGCGCCAAATTTGGCGAAAGTTTAGCGAGATGATGCATAGACTATGCCCTTGGGGATTCCACAAAGTCAGGTGAACTTTTCCAACTAGGCGATGTACAGTGTTGTCAGACGGGAAGACGCCCTGTAGTACGGATACCGTGAGCTTCACATTTATCCTGTCACAGTGGCGGCACGCCTTCTTGATGTTGGTGGGTAGTCTGTGAAGATTTGACAAGTATTCTCCACTTCGCTGGCGATGTGGGACTTCGAGGCAGGGGGGAACACGCCAGAGGGTCAGCTGCCGTAGCTCCGGAAGTACGTCTGCACAGCATGCTGCATGGAGGTCGTACAGCCCGCGGGTGGAGTGCCCATGAACCGCGTAACAACAATCTAAAATGCAAGATAAGGACGGCAAGGCACATCGGCGGAGGGCAGCAGTAACCGCTCTCCATTCCCACGGTTTGCGCCGGACAGCTCTTAGTATACGTACCGAGGTTCATATATTTTGAATTCAGCCGGCAAATATGGACCCAGATAGATCGTTGGGAAAGAGCGAGCTTTGCAGATGAATGCTTAAGATTCCAGGTAGCTGCGCGGGGTTGATCCATCTCGATCCGTGGCGATCCCTTGTTGAAGATGGTAGATGTGAATAGTCAGTAACAATGCATGCGAATCTGACGGTGGACATTCGACCTACGTCCTGGGAGTTAATCACCCCCCGGCACTTACCCCATCCATTTTTCACTGCAGACGTCCAATTCAATCTCCCAGCGCCGTTCTCCCTGTCAGGATGGGCCTGGCGCCAAAATGTGTCACCTGAAGTTTGGAGAAGCGCCTGAAGAAGCGCCCAACCTTAAAAATGTAGCGCCCTCATCACGGGGTGCTCGAGAGAGAGTCGCAGGGAGATTACAATTACACCCATTCGCTTCAGTGCTTTCTGCTATATCTAGCGCTTCTAGCACATTTATCTTGGGTTGAGCGGGAACATGCTCAATACGATTCAATGACGGGTAGGGGCCGTCAGACGAGGCAAGGAGAAGAGAGCCAGCACTCACGCGGGGGCAGATTCAAAGTGAAGTTCAGGCCAGCGCCTCCTGGTATGGCACTCGAGAATCCGTTTCTCGGCGCCAATTTCAGGGGTACAACATCGCAATGGACATGAGGATGTGACATGTTA
Organism: Mycena latifolia; assembly: GCA_029289555.1. Classification (NCBI taxonomy): domain Eukaryota; kingdom Fungi; phylum Basidiomycota; class Agaricomycetes; order Agaricales; family Mycenaceae; genus Mycena; species Mycena latifolia. The sequence continues at coordinate 626,769 of JARJLE010000020.1, forward strand.
GACGGTGCCACAAGATTCAACAATGACATGAAGCGCCCAAGCGCAAGGCGCCATTATCGTGATCGAACACGTGTAACGTAGGAATGCCTATAAAACGAGAACTCTCCCGGCTTCTTTTCTCAGTCTGCCATCTTTAGTCTGCCATCCTCGGCCTAATCCTCTGTACACGCGCACCTCTTGCACAAACCACAAACCACCATGTCCGATAACGACAAAACCCAGGCCCAGTCGACGACCGCCGACGAGACGAGCAACACCGGCAGCGGTGGCGGCAGCGGCGGAGGCGAGACCCAAAAGCCCGGCAATCCGAAGGCAGGTTTTGGCTGCTGCCGCGCTTGCAGCTGCCCGGCCTTCTCAGGCCCCTCGGACCAACCATGCACGACTTGCACACACGGGTTTGGAGTGCATGCCTCTTAAGGTGTGTGTCCATATTACTTTCACTGCTTGAATTGCCTGCTAATTCATGGTGGGGTGCAGGACCTTCCTCAACAACTAACAAATGCACGCGGCCGGCGATGTGAGGGCTGGAACCGTGGCTCGGGTTGAATACGGAGTTTAATTGTTGGAGGAGTTGAACCTATATGCGTTCGAATATATTCTACGTTTTGTGCCTTTCGTCTGAAGTTGACATGCATAAACGGCTCGAAATCAATTGCACCCTCGATTCGGATCCTAGGTCCCAACTACTGAAAAACACCAGTCTATGGACTTGTGAAGGTAATGACGGCAGTGCCTGCATTCTACTCGAACAGAGTTTGGATCTAGCTCGGGCGATCTCCTCCGCAATGAGGCGCGTCCTGGTCGCCATAAATTTCGCAGCATCGTGGTCCTTTAGGGAGATGCTTAGCGGGCCTTCGAGATCTGTAAACACCTTGGATGGTGCATTCGAGAAATGCCAATCTCTCACGGCCACCCTCCACAATCGGGACGTAGCACTGCGCCCTAGCGTGGACGACGCCAGTCGTGGCGTGCATGGCGTGGAGCAGAATGAGGTTCGCGACCACGATCTCGTCCGGGACATTCGCCCCTGCTGGATGGCGCGGAGAAACATGGACTACGCCCGTGTCCGAGGCTGCCATGTATGCGCGGAGAAACGTAGCCACGGGGGATGAACCGGGCCGGCTGTAATACGCGTATGGTTCTGAAATCGCCGCCGCGATCAACGTTGGCCGAACATGAAGAGGGGCAGCTGAGGGCTCCTCGATAGCAGAAGGCGTTCCGTGAGGTGCTTAGCGAATACGTACGGCCAGATGAACTTGGGGAGGCTTTGTACAGCGGAGCCTGTCTCCAAAATCTCCGAAAGCTGTTGCTCCGGGTAACTCCCGGCGTAAATCCGCTCTTCGACAATGCCATCGGGAAGGAACGAGTTCGCGCATGCAGTAGATATATACACGAACCCGCCGAGATTTTTGAATCTGGACGCCAATTGCGCCAGTTCAAGCGTCGGCAGGTAGTTATCGTAGACGGTCTACTTGAGCGGATTATTCAAATTGATGTTCGCTGCGGCGTGGATGACTAGGGTGACGCTATCAGCCATCTCGCCAAGAACAACGGAATCGATACCAAAATCTCTTTCCGTGGTGTCTCCCACCACGAAATGAATTTTGTTCGTCCCCAGGATGTCGTCGATTTGGTGCGGCATCGTTTCGGATCACCTAGCGATCGCTTGTGCAGCCGACCCTCGAATCAGGTCGTATATCTTGTGCGTGTCGACTTTCATCGCGAGCTTGAAAAGAAGACATCCGCCGAGGCCGCCATTTCCGCCGGTCAAGAATATGGTCTGTTTTCGAAAGAAGGTCAAAGGACTCTGAGTGTTGGGCACGGAGATAGCTTACGGAGTGAGGATGACGACGCGGGAGAAGGGGCTTTGCACGGTGATAGGGCACCTATCCGCTTCACCCATTAAATGGGTCCCGGCCGAACAGCCGCGTCCATCGGGCTGCCAAAGAGCTTCGCGGTTTTGAAGAAGGTTACCTAGGTTAGGTAGCAAAGTAGCCCAGCCGGGATACGAGGTGGGTGGAGAGATGCGGGGACCGGAGAAATGGCCAGATGGCATCAATCGTGCACTCAGTGCTATACCTTGGGCGACGTAAACCGAGAGTCTGTGCGAATTAGACCCCGGCTAGTTGTCTCAGCTTGACGGCGAGGTAGGGCCGCAGGACTGCTGAAAAATCGAGGGGAATATCCAGAGTCCGTAAGGCTCGGGAGTATGAGTAAGCTGCTAGACGACGGCCTTGGCTGCAGTTGACGAGCAGATGGAAGTCGCGGTCACGAGGCGCCGTGCCAGGGGAAGGTTGGTTGAAAATCACCCATTCTGCCTCAAATCGACACAGCTATCTGGGCGGAAAACGTATGAATCAGCGGCTGGATGGCGGTGCTACCGCACTTTCCCCCTATCGCTCGAGCGTAATATACCTTCTGTAGGGACTCCCGTTCTTTGTCGTCTTTAACTGATCCGGTTCGCTTGGCGTTACGTTTTACGCCACGAATCATCAGGCAAACTCTCGACCTGTATAAATCAATCTATTGAAAAACATCTAGATTTCCTACCAGGCGCGACGGTTATCTCGGAGTAGGAAAATCGGAAGATGTGATGCTCACCGTCTCACAACGATCTACAGCTGAGAATAGGGCTCGAACAGGCGAATGCAGCGCGGCTGGGGCTTCTTCCAGAGCGGCTCCGTATCGTTCCCCGCTGCGAGCTGCTCCGTAGCGTTCCACCCTATCTTCTCCAGCTTTCTCCAGTCCCAGAAGAACGGCCACGTCGGGAGGTAGCACATTTCCTACCGATACACCTCCGTCAGAAATACATCAAGCGAAGAGTGGACGGAAGACGTAGGAGCGCACCTCGACACCGCACGCAGGCCGACACTTCACCCACACGCTCCAGTCGAGCCATGCCATCAGTGCGCGCGCCTCGACGCGCCAACCCTCGATGATTGGAAGGGCGGCTTCAGCCGGTTCCTCTGGGGGGAGGAGCGGGTCGAGCCCCGCCCGCACGCCCGCGACCCACATGCGCACCACGACGCGGCAGATCTCGCGGCTGGTCTCGTCCAGCGCGCGGAGCAGCAGGCGCTCCGACGCTGTGAGCCGCGCGCGCAACGCCGCACTCGCGTGGATGTGGGCAGTGTGTCGCATCGCGCACGTGCGCCACACCGGAGCTGCCCATGTATCGTCCCTCGGCGCCCCGCGTGTTTGAGTGGGGCGTGCGGAGTACAGGATGTACGGCGTGAGCATAACGCGCAACTGCGTTTGAATCGTCTGCGCGCGTGCCGCGCCGTTCGCGGCGGTCGTCGTGTTGAGGAGGTGCTCGAGGAGCTCGAGGCGGTCTGCATAGCGGTCCACCACCACGCGGGCCAACGTCCCCCAGTCGACCCCGCTGCCGGCGTCGCTGGAGCCCGCAGTGAGCACCGCGCGAAGGCGCGCCGTCACTGCTGCGAGGTCCGACGCGGAGATGCCCTCAAGGCGATGGTCCCAGCGCTCCAGGCCTGCACGCTGCGCGACGAGCGAGGGCACGAGCGCAGTGTCGTAGAAGGAAACGAGGCGCGTGAGATCGAGCGTGACGCGGGTTTCGCCGGGGTACCGGTTGTGCCACGAGCCGGCGTGGATTACCTCGAACCTGATCAGCGCCGCCACGCCGGGCTCCATTTTGGAGTCATTTTTCGGCGAGGAGTCGGGCGGAGGGGGAGGTGGTGGGTCGAAAAGAGCGGGGAATGCCAGTACAGAGCGCGGAGGCGACGATGGGGGTGACGGCGTATTGTGGCGCGCCCACACCGCCGCAAGGAACTCGGATGCCAGCAGCTCGACGCCGGCGGTGAAGTCACAGAGCATAATCTCGCTAGAACAAAATGAACACCGGTGACGTCAATATGAAGAACTGCCCAACTCACAAGTCCATCTCCATACTACGCGGTACGATTGAGCCCGCGTTGAAGGGGGGGAAAACGAATGAAGACGCACCGCACATATCCGTCGATGCCGAACTCCTTGCCCCACGCACAGAGGTCGCGGATGCGCCCCCACTCGTCGACCCACCGCGCCGGGTCGACCTTGCCCCACACCAGCAGATCCTGCGCGTCGAGCGTCCCTTCTTTCATGTTCGCCGCGCTCGAGCCGTCGAAGTAAAGCACCTTAAGCGGGCGCGTCGCGACGAAGGTGAGATGCCAGCAGCCCGTGATTTCGGTTTCCGCAGGGGCGCCGCAGAAGGGGTACGAGTGCTCCGGGTCGGTGGCGGTCCATTCGGGGACGGTGGGGACGCTGTTGTTAGGTCGCCCATGGTAGAGGAGGGTGCCGACGGGCACGGTGCCAGGAATGATATTGTGGCCTGCACATCGATGGTTATCGCAAGTCGAAGCTGAGGGTAGACGGTGGCCTACCATTGCGATACCTTGTATTAGGCCAGTGCTGTAATAATGAGTTTACCGTATCGAAAATAAGGTGGCCCGTCGCGTTTGCATCTGGCAGAGCGCTGAAGTCGCTCCAGCCGTCGAAGGTCTCCGCAGCCGGAGTGTGGAAAGGACTCTGCGCAGCGTGGATGGCACACGGGAGAGCGGTGGCCAGCGCGAGGGCGAGGGGACGCATTTTGGCAGCAGAGTGATGCCTTCGTCAGTCTCACAAGTCGGTCTCGTTCTTGTCGGTGAGCGTCGCTGCAGGATGTAGCCAAGATCTAGCACATTTTAGCACCATCCGAGTCATCAAAACAGCGCATGAGTCACATCAAGGAGTGTCTCCGGAATCACAAAACCCGAGATAAAGCCCGAGTTCTTGCTGCTTTGGGAACAAACGCCGAGAGGTGGAACTCCGCGTCCGAGCTTGTCCAGCAGCTTGCCCGACACTTGGGATTCAGACACGAACGCCGGCAGAGCCAAAAAGGACAGAAATGGGCCATGCTTATCTCAATCCCGAAACTGATTATACCTTCCTCGCGTCCCACCGCCCGCTCGCTCGCCGTGCGGATTCCAAGTTTTCACGGCGCCCGCTTTCTCTCGAACTCCTGAATGTGGCCCACCCGATTTTTTTTTCCAACTCTCCTTGTTCTTTTCCCTTACATGGCTTCGATCTTCACTCGTAGTGAATATCCTCGTAGGCGCCGCCGCCAATAAAACTCCCAATTAGAGAGGCTGCCGGCACCAAAGACGCAGCAGGGCTCCGCCTGACGTGAGGCCGCAGTCAAATACTCGGGGGATCGGTTATATTGCTATACTCATTTACAGTACTTTAGACTTCTCTGTCTTTTAGGTACTTGAATACAGCGCTCTTCCTTATGCGTTCGCTGAGGACTTCTCTGTCTTTTATCGCCGAGCGCAGGAGTTCCCGATTTGGAAGGGTCCTCAGTCACGTGTGTTGATTTGTGTACGCGATCCAGAGAATCATCGCTTACCTCTTGGCGAGCAGGACGAATTACAACGTCATGGAGAGTTAAGAGATCAGTGAGATGACGTGGCCCGAGACGTTGATTGCACATTGCCGAAGATGCCGAAGGTCTCCCACGGACCACAGTCTTGGGGCCTTGCTTGGGGCCTTGGAGTCCTGGACGCCAACAGCAATGAGATCCAGCGGGTGGTTCGATGATCCCAAGATCAGCGGTGGCTCTCGCGGAATACTACCGCGCTCTCAGGGGGACAGAGCGGACTGGGTGGATGGGAATAAGATATATCGAGGATGAGCACGGAGCGCACCGTGCGAATCTGGCCTTCCGGCGGATGGAATACCTCGTCGTGAGTCGCACCTTTATCGCGCCGAAGCAGGGCGGAAGCTCCGGAGGGCCCGCAGGAATGCAAGTGGTATGTAGTACGAATCAGCATCAGCAATGTAGACGCGGCCCGCGGGTGGATAATATATAGGGGAGATATCCGAGAGCTTAGAACCGCATATTATTAAGAATCAGGGTTAGCACACCGCTACGCCTGGTGCGTAGACATATACCTTGACACACCAGGACGCCTGCTGCTTAGACGTGGCATCCATAGCTCGCCCGCCGACCTGCCCGGCCCTAGGAAGCAGTGACGAACCCATAAACGAAGTCCTAAAGTATGCGACTCAGTCTCAGAAGGGATGCCATCTCTTCTGCTGACTAACAGCGGATTTACGCAAGAAGCAAAGCCTTTTCTCTCTGCGCGGTGTGATGATCGGTAACTTCCCGGGCCATTCGGCTGTGATAGTCACTTGCTTATCGCAATATGTGATGCAGCGGCAGACCCAGATAGATAAACGGAACGCAAGACCCCAGCACATGAGCGCAAGCTACAGCGAAACTCACGAATGCATTGGAAGGCTTCTTGACGCATCGAGGTGTGGGAAGTAGTGCTGGCCAAAAATACGATACGATAAAATATATTTTGAATATATTCAACTGAATATGAATATGATATGGGCTCCAGGCTCAACTGAGAATATGAATACACCTGAATATGAATACAATATAATATGAATATAATACGATACGGGGCCAGTCGTATTCAAATATATTCAACTACGGTGAAGTGGCTCTTTGCCACCCCGGAACACCACCCGGCACAGTTCGGACCATGAAACTTGACTGCCGAGCCTGAAACTCGGATCTTATTTGCCTAGGGCGGCCGGCCCATCAGGAAGACATAACCTGCCAGGCATGGAACCATCAAACATTTGGTGATCTTTGATGTTTACAATGTTTACAAATTTAATCACACCTCTGTCTATTACAAGACTGAGGTACGGCCGAGGCCGACAACGGCGGATTGTATGGGTAGAGAGAAAATGAAAACCGGAGCCTTCCGTCTCATACCAACATGTTGATGGCAGCTGACCACTCAAATTTACAGATTGCATGTGCAAATCTTGTTCTACACGCTTCGGTGAAAGATGCGAATACATACGAACATCTATACTTGGGTCCTTGGATGCCTTTAAGGGCCAATTGAGCACAGTTTTTCAATTAGGTTAGTGCTCAAAATATATTTTGGATATATTCAAAATATATTCATATTCATCCTCTAGAATATGAATACAATACACTACGAATACGATACGGCCTCTCAGAGGTGAATACAATATGAATATGAATATGATATGCCATTTGTCGTATCATATTCATATTTGGCCAGCACTAGTGGGAAGCACCAAGTTCTGAACTCGATTCTCAGGGGTGCTTACTACATAAATGAATTTACATCTGCATATTATACTACCGATCGGGAAGGTGCACAAGTGCTTCGGTCCGCGCTTACCGTGCGATGCTTGCAAAGACACCCTTTTTGCGCAGGTAACACGGGCACCCCTGGAGGTATAAAAGACCACCTTGGACAGAGCGATAATCAGAATCCTCCCTCTGCCGATTCTATCCCTCCAACATGTTGAACATGAAGCTCTCTGCTCTTCTTGCTTTGACCCTCGCGGCCATCGCAATCGGTGGTCCGGTCCCTCGCACAACTGAGGTTGCGCAAGAGCCCCGCGCGCTCGACACAGTAAGCCCAGAGCACCGTTCTATGCACAATCAGCCGTTGACGTCCGTTCGAAGGTTGATAACATAGACAGGGTCGCCTTCGTCGGCTGGTATAGCGGCCCCCCCGACGATGCAGTAAGGCTACAATCCCGTAGTGTGCGCAATCAGCCTTTGATACCCATTTGAAGGAGCTCAATATGTGCACCACCTGTTGAAAATGGCAATGCTCTTCACGCCTTCACGGCTCGAGAGAAGAGTAATGTCAAGTTCGTGAGCTCCCCCGTATTATGCCACAGACTGCTGAGTGTACCATGCATTTTACTTTTTGTAGTTCATAGCCTACTCTCTTCCCTTTTGAATTAGTTAGAATTGTGTCTTCTGTGTTCCGTTGCCGTGAATCCACAACTCCTTGCCGTGCACTCGAGTCATAATGTGAAACTCACTCAGCAATCCCGGGAGCGCTGCTCAGTATTAAGGTCTAATATGATTGCGGAGTGGTCCGCACCTGCCTTGGGCTTGGAGGGACACAGGCGGGGGTGTCCAATCGGTTTCAATGGGCTTGGATTGTGCAGTGTGGGCTGGGGTTACGAATTCTCTTTCCTTCGACATTTCTGTTCAAATCGTCGTAGAGGCCCTACATTTCCCTGGCGCCAACTCGTTCGAGGAGGGTTGGACCCAGGATTTTTTTTGAGGCAAGATCTTTCGTTCGGCAAAGCAATAATCCGTCACGGATTAGCCCCAAATCTCACGTAGCAATCCGTATCGTCTCTGCCTTGAATGCCCATCAAAATCCTGCTAATCTGGCCAGGTTCAGTTGCAGACTAGCATGGTCCAATTTGTTGTAGTTTCTTCCGGAATCAGACGGAGTTAGGGAAAGAATCCAAAATAATTAGCGGGTGGCTGAGCTCTGCAAACGCTTGAGCTTTACATAGAACCTGTAGCTGCTTATATACTAAATTGTCCAACGTAACTAGAATGTTCCATAATATTATCCCCTGTTCTCCTGTGTTCTCTTACTGACTCACACTAACTGCACTGACTCCGTACGACTCGTTACCTCGGCCATGATGCCGGGTTGCCTCTTATGGCACTAACTTCAACACAATTGCGGAGAGGCTTGCGCTTGGATAGGATTCGGCAGCAAAGCAGCCGCATTTGCAGGAGACGCCCGTTCGATTCGGGCTTGGACCGCGTTGACGTTCTGAGTCATGATCACCTTTATCGTTTGCTTCTGGCATTTAGCCATGTCTCATTCGCCTCGTATTCCCAGACTTGACCGTCAAACGAAAGTCGGGAGGAATCCGATTTCCAAACTCAAGTTCAGTCCAGCACTCTCACCATTCCCTTCGCCGTCTCTTCGCGCACCGCCCATCCCGCGCATCCAACCGCGTCTTGGCGTGCTATGCGCTCAAAACCTGTCTAAGCCACTCGGAACCCACTCAGGAGCGCCGGGAGCACGCTTACACCTTCGCTTGCAATTGCTGTTGTCGTCCGCTCGCAAAGACGCGCCGCAGGGAGGGATGCGTCCCTGCGCTCCAAACTCAGGCCCCACACGTCATCGCCACTTCCTAATCCTGATCCCCGCCGCCGACGCTGTGGATGTGAAATGTCCGAACGCAGGAAGGTCCCCTAGGGCCTGTGTGGATGCAGAGTCGCGGCACGGCATGTCGTGGGCGCCACTTGCGGCGCCTTCTCTTGTGTCCTTTTGCACGATTCACTTCGCGCCCGCCGTGCATCTGCACTTTCTTTCCCTGGCGCCTTCCTCTCCTGCTGTGTCTTCCCGCGCGCTCTGTCTCTTTGCCGCGAGTGTCCTCGAGGACACCAAGGGCCGAGGCGTTGGTCGATAAAACCTTGGGGAGGGTATCTGAGGGTGATTTCAAGGCCATGGCTGATGGCGACTGAAATAGTCACGATTCCAAGCCTGGCGGTGTTCCCGAAATAAATTACTTTAAATCGTGTTAGTCACGATTTGAGGCGCGCGGAAAACCGACTAGCGGTATCGTTCGCATTGCAATTGAATTGAAGGTACGATGTGAAGCTCCAGCGGTGGATTGATGCGGACAAAGAGCGAAGAAATCAGAATAGCTCAAATCATACTCGAACGCTAGGTAGAAAACACGGAAGTGAAACGCGGCAAGAGTGATTGGTGCGATTGAGGGTGGTTACATGGGCATCCTGAAGCTAGATATATATGCAGAGCTGCGGGAGAGGTCTGACACCAAGTCCCGGATAACGCTCACTCACCGCGCAATCCACATGCTCCCTGAATCGTTTCCAGGCTTTTCAGCGAATTGGTTAGGCTGTACATACACTGTCACATTGAGCCCGACCAAATGTGCGAACAATATTATGAGCGATTTGAGCACCCCAAGTCGGAAACTGGAAGAGCTTATCTTGACTCAAACAACCGCCCTCCTCACCCCTTTTGATCTTCTCCTCTCCCGCAAGCGCAGATCGACGCGCCTCGAGTCCACGTCTGTACTGCCGGCGGTTTGCAGTGCCACCAGGGCGGCGGCGCGCCTGCGTCGCTGGCCGAGTGTCGACTCTTATTTGTGTTCGCAGTCGCCTTCGCAGCAGCAGCTGGCGCGTATCTTCAAGCTGTCAAATACTCAAGGACGCAAATGCGATCAGTGTCGTGTAATCCGAAAGCGAGGGACAGAAAAAAGATAGACAAGCTCGGAGGATAGCGCGAGCGGGGCGAAACGGGCGAAGATTGTACGTGCGTGCGACAGCGCAAATTCCCGCCATCCAGGACACAACAATGAAGGAAAAATGAATTAAAATACAGAGGCACACACCTTCGCCCCCCACCGCCTCCAACTCCGCTTCAAGCACCTGATTTCGCGCGGTCTTGTGCGCGAGGAGCGCCCGGATCTGCTCGCCTCCGCCTCTACCCTCACGCGCCAACTCACCTCCAACCTCCTAACCCTGCCCACGTCGTGGCAGGCGCCCGACGCTCGGCCGCGAGTTGGGCGCGCAGGGGTCGGGCCGTTGAAGCGGGATGTACCGAAGCGAGGGTCTACGACAATGATGAATACGAAGTGCCGAGAGTGGGATGGAAGGCATGAGAGAAAGGAGAATCTACCCAATAGACAGGGATGCGTATCCCACTTCACGTCCATGTCGTCGTCTTTGCCATTCGAGCGTTCTACTGCAAAAGAATCCACTCATCGATTAGCGCGCCACCAATGACATTTAGCGAAGTAAGGAAACAAGGAAACGAGGAAAGCTCGCGGGAGCTGAGACTCACCCCCCCCCTACTAACTCCACATCCCGCAGCTCATCGCTCCCCTGTTCGACAATGATCGGATAGCGTGCCAGCGTCTCGCGCCACGCCGCGTCCGTTTGCACTTCCGCAGCCAGCAGCCCGTGAAGCTCGTCGAGCGCGTTCAACGCCGCCTCGAGCCGCGTGTGTGTTCAAGTCCATGCGTTGGGCTGGATGGTCTGCGTGGTTGAAAGTTAAGTTGCTGAGCGAAACAGCAGCAAGAAAATAGAAACCTCTGGGTTCTTCACCGCAGTTTGCACGACGCATCACCAATTCTGCGACCTTCGAGCGCAGGTGCCTCGGGCTTCCCTTGGGTGTGCATGGGGGGCCATCCAGCGGCTGGATTCGAGTTACCGGTATTGGGGGAGCTAGAGAACATTGTAGTATAACTCCACTGAGGCGGAGGCAGCGCGAGCTATGCGGGGGGGGGGGGTTATATTATACTCGCGTGGTCCACAGCCTGAACTACGAGTTTACCGAAAACAAACATGTAGGTATGTATGGGTGGTTATCCTTACATAAACCTACAAGATGCTAACGGAGCACACACCATTCCGGGGGGTCGATCACACAAGACGCTGACAATCTGGGACTGGCCGGCCCTTAAAGGCTGGACCTCCGGATAAAACCTCGTGGGACCTGACCACCAGCCCAATGTCCTGGTGTGCAGAAGGAGTTCTCTCCTTCCAGGTGTAAATCCCCGGAGTCCACCAGTCACAAAAAAGTTGTCGCATGTCTGTCCCTTTGCAGAATGCATGCAAAAATCCAACAACCAAATATTTTTGCCCGAAGGCTGGCAAACTATAGTTGCCAAAGAACTTTGGAGGCACGAGGCCATCAAATCGGTTCCACCGGCGGTTCGACAAGGAGCATGGGTGTAGCGTCATAGATTTTCAGGACATTGAATGCCAATTTTGCGAGCACCGGTGTAATGTCCCTCCGCGCAAGTACCGCTCGGAAGAAGCTCATCACATCTGTGAACTGGTTTTTATACTCGGGAATTTCGGTGTAAAGTGCCTCCAGGAATGGCTCGCGGACTTCCATCAGCTCTTGATGATCACAGAGGAACATTGCATGTGCTGGGTCCTCAACAGCTTCACGACAGAATCTGCAGAGTCGCCAGTCACGCGGGACAATCTTCTTGCCTCTTTCGGTCCAACGCCGCCGCTCCACCGCTAGACTATGGCTTGAGAGAACCATTCGAGTCAATGCACGACGATGGTCTGGAGTTTTGACTCTCAGGTAATGCCGAAAGTCGAGGGACTTCTTGACGAGCCTGCCTGTCTCGCTGTCCTTCTCAAGACGACCGGTGAGCAAGTCCTTCGTCCTGGATGACGACTCGATCTCGTTATCAATCCACGCTTCCATGGATTTCTTGACCGCCTTCATGGCTTCCTCCACAGTGGATACCTCCAGGTCATCAACAATGTCGAGGTCCACCGGGAGATAGAGTCGAGAGAGCACAGTGCGAAGATCAGTGATCCAAGAGATCCGTTTAGCACGGGCCAGAGCGACAGATTCCTGAAGGGCATTCCAAACAGGTCGTTCGGAGTCTTGGAGGCCCAGAAGATAGCACAGATTCTTGAGTGCCAGGTAAACCCGGCGATATCTGATAGGCCATATGACGGTCTCCGAGAATAAGACTGCTTTAAGGCAGCGAGAGCCAACTCCGAGCATGCGCCGTAGGAATCTGGATTGGACCTTCTCCAGGACTTTCAAGCTTTTCTCCTGAATATCGAGGCAGACTTCACAGCCTGCAGTGAGATACGGGTCTACACGGGCCATATAAAGTGTCCGCATGTCCCATGTTGGGAGAACTCCAACAAAACGGTCTAAGCCGAGGATAACATTTGCAGCTGTGGCCGCCTTTTTAGCCTTTATCTTGTACTGCTCTTGCCAGATGAGTTTTGTCCCAGTCTCGAACCATATTCCAAGGTAGCACGCCTTCTGTACTTGTGCGATCGATTTTCCACCTATGTGGAAGGAGGGATATTTCTTCTGACGTGGTCCGAAGATCTGGTATAGGCATTTCGGGACTGAGGTTTCGCAGCCGTTATCATCTGCCCAAGACTGCGAGTCATTGAGGTGGATCTGGAACCCCGATGGGCAAGAGGACGCGGTTAGAATGTCGTCTGCATGCTCAATATTGGGTATTGGGATTCCATTTAGCTCGATATCCTGCGGATGGTGGGCGAGGATGAAGTCCGACATGAATAAATTCCACAAGTGGGGAGATCCTGGGTCCCCGGTCAGAATCCCGAGGAGAGACCTGAAAGCTGGCGCAAAGCGACCATTGAGCCGGACAATATATCGAATCCTTTCGTAGAGCAGTTTAAGCCATTCAACCATAGGTCCGGAAATCCCCATCTTGGCGAGTTTAACCCACAGTGTTGACCTATCGGCTCCGGGAAAGGCATTTTTCAAATCCAGATATGCGACGTAGAGAGGTTTCCCGAGTGCCTCAGCCTTGTCAATGAGACACAGCAACACGAATGGGTTGTTATTGGTACGAAGGTGAGCTTGGAACCCATTCTGCGTCTTCGGAATTACACCAATGTCCTCGGCACCCTCGCGGAGTCTCCTGTCGATGATCAGGGTGAGCTTCTTGAGCATACAGCATTCAAGTGCGATGAGCCGATAGCTTGATGGCTCAGTTGGATCCTTGTCCTTCTTGAGGATTCCAATCAAGAGGGAAATCAACCAGGGACGCGGCACGTCACGATTTTTCAGGCAGAACAGGAAGAACTCCAGCAGTTTGTCATTTGGAATGGCCAGACAGTCCTTGTAAGAAAAACCGTCAACTCCGAAGGCAGTCTCGAGGCCGTGCTCCTTGATATGCCGTTTCATATCTTCAATTTCCTCCAAGGTAATCTCCCTGGTGTACGACTGACGCGGAGATGTATCAACGCGATTGGGCGCGAGTTCACGTGCCATCCTTGCATTGAAAGCCAATTGTTCCGCATTGAACGATGTAGGGGGCGTCGCGGGATAGTTCAACCTGGCCTCGAAATCGGCAGATAAATCATTCAACGTGACTTTGGCCTTCTTCGGCCGTGCATCAGTACGTTTGCGCACAAGGTCCCAGAAGGACTTGTGATCTGTGCAAGCCAGGAGCTCCTCTCGAAGTGCATTCTGCAATTTATGAACTTTTGCCCGACCCCGATGATTTGTATCATGGTTCGTGGGTTCATGATCCCCCGTTCGCCACGAGATCGGCCTTGGTGGAGAATGTTCCTCCAATTCGGTGAACACTTTGCACCTGTCTGAAATGGGGTGATGAGCGTTCGGGCACGCAGGCACTCCGCCGGTTTGGGATACTGGTTCAAATAGTGAGGCCCCATGCGGGATCTGAAGTGCACTCTTCGCCAGGTTGTATGCGGCACGCTTCGACTCGTTGTTTGAATGTTTCTCAACATACACAAGTTTTGTTGCACCATGTCTCGAGGCCAGAAGCTTCGCCGTAGCCTTGTAGATATCACCGTTGCTCCCTGGCCAGCCAATGGCCATGTTCTTTGCAGCATCATAGCATAATTGCCGTATGACCATCTTCGATGTACAGAAGATAAGGAGGCTCTTGTCCGAGGCAACCATTTGGATGGCCTGGTGTATGGCAAATATCCGTGCTCTATCAGCAGTTGGGCGATCCGGTCCTGGCACCTTGAGTGATTGATTCAACATAGACCCGGGCCCAAAGAATATTCCAGCTCCAGCGGACTTCGTTCGTACCGCGCCAGGAGAAGCCCCTTCAACATAAATGTGTGTTGGGATTGTTTCTGAGAGGACAGGACCCCATAAAGAAGTGAGAGCCTCATCGGACGATTCTTTCGAGTCCATTGTTGCTTGGTACATGAGGTCAATTGGCCGTGTCCCCGTAAAATCCGGGGTTGGCTCTCGTTCAAGTGTTGCAGGGCCAGACCGAAGAATTGCCGAAACATCAAGTGTCAGGCAGATTCGAGGATGGTCTGCCCAGTCGTCTTCAGGCTCCGGGGTGGGAGATTCAACATGGAAGCTCTTGACCAGTGGGATCAGGCTTTTTGAGACCATTGCGAGGTCGATTGTAGATTCTCCACTCGGCTGCCACGAGGTGCAGCGGCCGGGTGAAACCGTCTCCAGAGAGGTGCCATTGAGAATACATAGCCCGGACATGTCACATTCGTTCAAAATCTGCTGTCCCCGTGTGTTGGTTGTTACGTCGGCGGAAATGCGGGGCCATAGGTCCGAAAAACTGGGGACTTGAAGCAAGCCAATTCGGCCATTTATGTCCGTGAGCAACGCGAGGTGTTTGTCATCATTCTGTGCACACAGAGCAACTGTTTCCCAGGGTTGTTGGAAAGGCTCGACATCTGTCCAACCTTGCCATCGTGAAGATACTGGAGGGATGTATGCTCCAATTAGCCATATGAAGCCCAAATCCAGGACGAGAATATCAGGTGAGCTCAGGTGAGATTTACTGAATTCAATATCATCTCGAATTAGGAGCGCCACACCGCCCCCGCGTCGGTTTGTTCGAAGGTGGGGCTTGCGGGGCAGAGAAATGAGTGAATAACCTCGGGGGACATCAGCAGCATCCTTCGCCTGGGAGCATGTCCGTTTCAGCAATAAACATAATGTCGTATGGCTTAAGCAACGAATGGAACTCCGAGCTCGTCAACTTGAGAATGCGCGTGCACTGGATTTCATCGGGCATGAGCGTTTTATCGTACGGAAGATCGGTGACAGTGGAAGTGTGACTGATTGTCATGGTGCCATCAGTGTCACCCCGATAAGATAAGATACGATAAGATAGAACCGGCCTGTTGCACTACATATTTCTAAATAGTTCGCGACTTGAACTGAACTCGCACAGTCAGAATGGAGGTTCGGGACTTGAACTTACCGAAGGTGTAGAGATACAACATCGACAGGTACGAGTCTACAGAAAAATGAACTTGAGAGTGAAACACAAGTGAAACACTAACCGCGTGAAACATCGGACTGTCGATGACGGCGCTCAAGGTTGCGCCCAAGATGCCAAGCCGGCGGGACCGGGCGCCCATGGTTTGATTGGCGCATGATGCCGGAACTTCCCCGCGTCCCGGAATAGTCCAGATTGAGAAAGCTATTCAGGGTCCGCGGGCTCCAGTCGTTCCTGCGAGTCATCGAGATCTCACAGATTTGGCTCCCGCAGTACAAGGGTCTGTGCGGCCGATTCTCCACAGCCCCATCTCGCTCTTCTGAAGCAGTGTGATCTCGTCCAACTTACTCGCTGCCCGCACGGTGTCCGGGGGCTGCCTAGCGAGTCACGGTAGGCTCTATTTGACCCATATCTCCGGTATGATCGCGGATAGTGTGAGATTTCCGACGGGCTAACTTCGCCGGTAAATTAATGTCGCCTCATCGGATATAAAGCCAGAGCCAGCCCAGTTTCATCACTCCAACGAAACCCCTTGAGCCGAAGATGCCCCTTCAGCCGACGACCGCGCAAATTCGTTTCGACAACATTGTTATATGCTTGACTACGGCCGTGACGACGTTAGAAGTGGTTTCGGCCAGCTTGAAGACACCATTCCTGGGAGCCATTTCAAACACCGTGCGATCGCTGTTGAGCGTGGTACAGGTACAGTGCCGAGGTGCATTTTGGCTCCCATTCGATCTCATCGAGTTTATAGACTGTCAAAAGAAACAAGGACGATTGCACCCAACTGCTGGAGCAAATCTACGCGCTCCTCTACGGAATCATCCGGCTTCACACCAATTTGGAGAGTGGTACTGAACTCTCGCCCAATATGCTCGAAAATTTGGGCAAATTTACAGAGTACTTCATTCTTATGACCCTCGAGCCTTACGCTAATCCCGAATATTACAGCACACTTCACAAGATCCACACGTTCGTTGAAGCCCAGCAAGACAAAAACAAGATCAAGCAGTTGTTCCGTCACGGTGAACTAAGCACATTGCTGAAAAGCTGTAAAGTTGGATTGGAACAAGCCCTTGCGGTCTTCAAGGTGAGTCCATTGTCACTTGGTATCGTTCTTTGCAATGTCAGAAATTTCAGCTTCAGGGCGTTGGTGTTTTAACGGACATGTCGGAGATGCAGCAGTATGCCCAGAAGAGGCATCAAGAGATCGTGGAGTTGATTTCCGCTCTATCAGATGAAGGAAGTCCGGATGACGGATCCTCGGTGCATACTGCTCCATCACGTCGGAAGCACTAAATTGACATTTCTTTCGCAGATCAGCGGAGTTTTTTCCAGCAACCACAACAGGTATGTTGTGTGTCTAATCTTTGATTTCTCTGACATCATCTAGCTCCAACTCACTGTCGTTGTTGCCATCTGAGCCCAAAATCTTTTACGGTCGGGAAACCGAAGTCTCAGCCATCATCAAAATGTTCAACCAGCAGAGTCCGAGGATAGCAATTTTGGGAACCGGTGGCATGGGCAAAACGAGCTTGGCCAGGGTAATCCTTCATCATCCCGAAATCACTCCGAGATATGGGGAGCATCGTGTGTTTGTCACCTGCGATGCTGTTTCGAGCAGTGTTCAACTTGCTGCTTTGATTGCTGCACATGTTGGACTCAAACCGGGGAAAAATCTCACTCGACCGATTGTCCGTCATTTCAGTACCAGCGCACCTTGCCTCTTAGTTCTGGACAATTTTGAAACCATCTGGGAGCCACGCGAGTCTCGTGGTGAAGTTGAAAAGTTTTTGTGTCTCCTCGCTGATGTGCCTCATCTCACGCTGATAGTAAGCGGAATATTTCCCTGTTGTTCTGATCGGAATATACACTGAAAGCTTTTCAGATCACAATGCGGGGAGCTGAAAGGCCAGTTAACATCCAGTGGACTCACCCGTTTCTAGAACCCTTGAAACCCTTGACGCTAGATGCTGCCCGTAAAACCTTCATTGACATTGTTGATGACGGGCATTCTGCCGAGGATGTTGACAAGATCCTCCATCTCACAGGCAATATGCCGCTTGCGATCGACCTTATGGCCCATCTTGTTGACTACGAAGGCTTTGGCAGTGTGTTGGCCCGGTGGGAAAAGGAGAGGACTTCATTGCTCTCTGACGGATATGACAAGGGGTCAAATTTAGATTTCTCAATCTCAATGTCTCTGACAAGCCCACGAATCATGGCTCTGCCACAGTCACAAGATCTATTGAGCCTACTCTCTCTTCTTCCAGATGGGCTGTCTGATGCAGAACTCGTGCAAAGCAAGCTGCCGATTGACAATATTCTGGCCTGCAAAGCCACTCTACTTCGGACCTCATTGGCATACACAGATGACCAAAGACGGCTGAAAGCATTAGTCCCAATCAGAGAATACGTTCAAAAAATGCACCCACCAGCACCTCTGCTCACTGGACCTCTTTTACAATATTTCCACGAGCTCTTTCAGCTTTATGAAACATATCGTGGAACTGCCGCAAGCTCTGGGATAGTTGCTCGAATCGCACCGAACTTTGCCAACATCCACAGTATCCTGGTGAAAAGTTTGCATGGAGGCCATCCTGACCTCATAAATACTATCTACTGTGCATGCCACTTCGATAAGATCAGTGGCATGCTTGGTTATGGGCGTAGCCACTTGATCGACCTGATCCCCAATGTTCTACCTCACCCTCGTGACCCTATCGTGTCGGTCTATTTCATCACACAGCTCTTACGGGGATATTTGCATCATCCAATTCCTAATGCAGAGGACCTAGTGAACGAGGCTCTCGGATACTTCCCACAGTTTGATGATCCAGATCTTAAATGTGGGTTTTGCTAGTTTGCTGTCCAATATTTACTGATACGCCTCCTCTAGGCAGATTCTATTCTTCTACAGCGGTCTTCTATCAGGGTCATGCCTTTGATATTCCAAGATCTATGCAGTTATGTGAAGCTGGTCTGGCATTGTCAACTTCCACAGGGAACACAAGGAGACAGTCACAATTCTTGGATACATTGGCCTGGATCAAGTGGCGCAGTGGAGATCCTTTAGAAGCCCAAGCACTTGCCTACGAGTCACAGAGACTGGCTAGGATTTCTGCAGATCTGTTCCATGAAGCCCAGGCCCTCCGAATCGAATCTCTTTGCTGGAAATCCCTTGGAAACTATAGTCACTGCAGCTCTCTATTGACTAGATCAAGATATCTTCTCAGTCTTTGTGGTCTGTCTAAAGGAGAGACAGACTATGCTGTCATGAATGACCAGGCAGAGGTCCATCGATTGAAATCGGAATATGTCGAGGCTCTCCATATTCAAAGGCAAATCCTTCATACCACTGAAGAGCCGTATCAGCTTGCCGTGGTCTCGCTAAATATGGCACAGATTGAAGTGGAAATTGATACACCGAAAGAAGATGTACACAAGCACATTGATAGAGCCAATTTGAGATTCAGCATGATAGGGTATCCAGTGGGATTCATGTACTCTGATATGATCAGAGCAGCACTATGCATGAGAGAAGGAGACCTCTTGATAGCGAAGAATCTGTTCGAGAAGTGTCTTAACATTGCTTGGACAAAAGACAATGAAGCTGTCAGCAACTGTTTAGAGAGCCTGGGTGATTTCCAGAAGTGGAGGAGTCTAGATCAGGCCTCCCCCATGCGCACAGTGACATTCTTGGTGTATGTCCTCCAAAAGAAACAAAAACTCGAAATCTACAAAGCTTTCCAATTTCTGTCAGATGTGTGTTTAGCTGAGGGGGACCAGTACACAGCAATCAGCCTTTTGACAGTAGCTCTCAGGGGATTTACACAGATGGATGTTCACCGCAGCCGAGCAGAATGCATGCTCCGTCTTGGAGATATTGCAAAGCAAGACAAGGACACGGTCAAAGCAAGAGAGTTATGGAATAGAGCACGGCCATTATTTGAGCTCTCATCACAGGCAAGACAAGTTGCCTATATTGATGAGAGGTTTGCCCTGGTCAGTGACAGCCTTGAGCCCTTGCCTCAACCCTCGAACCTGGAGGCGACCACTGCAAGTCTGACAGAGTTTGAGGTCACCCTCCCAGACGCAAGGGCCGAAGGGATGGAAAATCCAGTCTCGGAGGATGACCGAGATTGTATTGTGATTCTGCTTTGATTATTTTGACTCCATGTATCACTTTGTTGGAGAATGTCATCGAAATGTGGGAATTATTCAAATGGCCAGGTGCACAACTCAGGGGATGAATCAGAATAGTAAGTCTCAGATTGAATGTTCCCCATGCCCCATTCTCGCCCATAGAGGGCCAAAATGACAAGATTGAAACACTCTGATGTGAAAATTACGACCACTGGAAAAGCATTAATTGTCAATTTTGGGGGAATCACACATTTTGCTGGTTACTGGCAAAGTCAGAGAGGCCTGTACATGTTCACAAAGATTGTTTGCGGAACCCCAGAAGAGTGCGGGGGGACCACAATCGATCTAAGAAAATCTTGCTGATTCCTCTAACATAGGTTCCCGGAAGTTTCCTCACCATCATTTCAAAAAAAATAGATACAGTATCCCATTTCATCCTACGAGAAATAAAGGGTATATAGGAGATGCATAAGTTCATAGGTTCAGGTGATTGATCTGCACAGAACTGCAATACAATCCCCCCCATTCTGGACTGGATTTTCCATTGTCCGGATACTTGATAAAGAGCTGTCTGTTTGCACAGAGTCACGCCCTTCTGGTCCTCCACACTTGGTGCACTAAGGTTGAAGCAACTTCCCAATGGTCCTCTCTCGTCTCTGATTCTGGCTAACCTCTGATCAATATGAGTGACCTGCTTTGCCTGTGATGACCTTTCAAACAATGGCCGAGCTGTGTTCCACAACACTGTTGCTTTATTATCTCCCCTTGGTCCTTCGCAATATCTCCAAGGTGGAGCATGCACTCTGCTCTGCTTCGATGTACGTCCATGTGTGTGAATCCATCTAGAGCAACAGTGAAGAGGCTCATTGCAGTATGTTGATCACCATCTGCATGGTACACATCCCCAAGAAATTGAATTGCCTTGTGGATCTCCAGTGTTTCTTTCATCTTGAGGCTATGGACCAAGGAGATGACTGTCCAGCTACATGAAATTTGATCTAGAGTCATCCGCTGGTGACCATTCCCTGGTCTCTCTAAACAGTAGCTTACAGTTTCACTGTCTCCTGTCCAAGCAAACTCCAGACATTTTTGAAAAAGAGTCTTCGCTCTGACCAAGTCCCCTTCCCTCATGGACAGTGCTGCTTCGATCATATCACAGTAGATCATCCCCCTTAAATCCCCCTTGCCAGTAAATCTGCTGCGGGCTGCTTCAATATTCCTCTGGATTTCATCTTTTGACACACCCATGTCCACCTCAATCTGTGCAATATTCACCAAGGTCATTGGATATGAACATGTGCCGTTTTCAGTGGTATTAAGGATTTGCTTTTGAATATCGTGAGCCTCGGCATACTCGGATTTTAGTCGATGGACCTCTGCCTGATCAGCCATGACAGCATTACCCCCCTGGCCTTCACCCATACCCATACCACAGAGGCTGAGGAGATCCCGTGGTCTTTCAAACAGTGCGAGACTGTGGCTAAAGTTGCCAAAGGCCCTCCAACAGGTAGCCTCAATTCGGCGTGCCCTGGCTTCATCGTAGAAATCTGCATTAATGCTTGCCAGTTGTCGGCCTTTAGAAGCAGACACTTGTGCTGCTGAATAGTCACCGGTTGCCCACTTGATCCATGCCAAAGTACTCAACAATTGTGACCGCCGTTTAGCGTTGCCTATTGCAATTGCCAATGACAGTCCTGCTTGACTTAAGTCCATGGCAGTAGGAAGATCCTGGCACTGGCTATAGAAGTCAGTTGCGGCATCATAGAATCTGCCTAGAGAATTCGAGGGACCTTGCCGGTAATTCCTTCCTTCCTTCCTTCCGCACTACGTCGGTCCGAGGTGGAAAATTATTTCAACCGCGATTTAAGCGTACGTGCGCCATGCTAAGATTCGTAGAACAGACGGTGATAGAAGTTGAATGGAAATCTCAAGGACTTAGCATGGACGACGTATGAGAGACCATATTGGGGCTTCATGGACTAGAGTGGCTCGAAAAAACTGGAACTGCCGCTCGGGGATATTGGCTGGTGAACCAGAGAATCTGTCACATACCGCGTAGTGAGATGCGGGTGCGACACATAACAGCTACGAGTGGCAGCAGCGCGATGTACAGTATAATCAAAGAGCCCAGAACCAGGCAGGGAACTTGAGCCGCGGTGGTCAGAGCTTGAGCTTAGCAAGCGCACACTAAGTGTCCAGGTGTGCTATTAATGCGAAGCGAGGCACAGAGGGGTTGTGCATGGATGAGAGGAAAACCGAAAATTCGTGCCGGGGATGGGGAGAATGGCGAGGCGTGATACGGATATGGAGCTGTCACATTAAGCCCTACAAACAGGACATGTCGGAAGCACGCACTTCAACGAGGACAAAGGGCACGTCCGAATGCGGGGAAACGGACACAGCGCTAGTCTAAACTCGCCAAAAATTGAGGATAAAGACTGGAGGAACCCGTCGTGGAGATGCGAAAAAAAGGTTTGAAGGATGGGAGCGTCGATGAAGAGGCAAGGGCAGATTCAGCAGAAGTTCAACAAGTCTCGCTTTGTGACTGAATAGGCATCGTACGCGCTGGCCAAAAATGAAAGGGCCTTCATCATCCACAGTTGTATTACAGCTAGCGAGCCCGGGACGGGGCGAGAAATACCCAACCAGCCTAGGATACAAGAAGTCATAATTATGTTGAGGCGTTAAATGATTCAGAACGCGGTGATTTGTCACGAGTAGGAAATATCGCAGGGGTTCAGGGTCCTACCATTGACATTGCGAACGTCAGGCCTGCATCCGAGAGAGTGTGAATAATATTGGTGGAAATACTCCTGGCACTGAAACCACCGCAAGCTGGGAATATCAGGACGTCTTGACGGCCCGCACTGAGAAACCGTGCGCGGCATTCCGGAAGCTGAGGAGGGAAGATCAGACGTTGGGAACAGCGAAGTGGACTGTGGAATACATACTTTAGCAAGCGCAGCAGCCGCATCGGCAATTGACCCGCCAAAACAGATATATCTTGTATTTTTGTCCCCGGGTAGTTGTGTGTTTCTTGATTTCCTTTCGTGTGGACGCTCCGGCATCGTGTCGGTCGGTCTGGGGCCCTGGGGGGGCCTTGCGGTAGAGCCAGGGGGCGCAGAGACGGGGCTGCCTCAGATCGCAAGCTATGAACGTATCTAGAGAGGCTTGGGCTTGCTCTAGTGTCTTCCCGCACAGTCGCGAATCGAGAGAACTCGACTAGATACGAGATGGGGTACATGTTGATGCGGTGCGGTGAAGAGAGGAGGGAGGAGTCAGTTGAGTGCGGATGACCGTAGGCTGGTGATAATGAGTGTATTGGGATGCTTCACGCCTCGAGGAAATCTGTGCGAGTGAAGGGTTCGGGATACCTGAATGCGTAGACTTCAAGTTGGACCGAAAGAGAAGTGGGCCCTATAAATTGGCGATATTGGTTTTAGAAACGCATGCGAAGAGAGATGAGACGCACACCGATGTAAGTCATTGCTGATACGGCGAAAGATGGAGAACGCTTGGAATCGAGCCGAGACGATCAGAGGAAAAATAGGTAAGCATAAATATCCGCATTTCTCATACTGCTCCAGTCGTCTTGTTAGATCCCCGCTAGCACACATCTGAGTCCCTTGAGCGTGTGCCCGGAGCCGCAGCAGGTCAGCCTTCAAGTTCTTCACCATATCTTCGGAACAGCAGGGGACTCGGAAGGGCCAGGACATATACGTCCGAGGGGCAGAGGAAGTCCAGATGCGGACGTTGCGCTGCTTGCTCGTGGTACAGACGATGGCTTGTTGGTGACAGGAAGACGCCGTGAGTCACAGATGACGTGTAGTCGCACTGATTGCCGGGTAGTTACGTGGCGCGATCAAACACTCCTTACGTCCCTCATCACCATCCCACACTTCCGCTGCCTCAGTTCTGAGTCTCGCTCCTCCCAGCCGCCGTGGCCGGGCGGAACTTTTCAAAAACTATCCTGGGGAAAAATCAGGCTGCTCTTGCGCATATTGCGCCGGGTCTTGGACTCTCGGGAAACTCTTCCACACTGCACAATGGCTCCGAGACTCTTGGGCTGGTCCACTTGGGTTTGAACGGCCGTCGCGGCATTGATGTCCGCAGCCTCAATCACTCTGGACCTCGCACGCTGCTGATGCTTTACAGTCTTACCGTCTACGCCGCACCTTCGCGCATACGATGCGTCCGATTGCTCATCATATTCGACTGTCTGCCCTCCAATGGTCTCCGATCGGCCAGGTCGTACCGGTTGGCTCACCAGCGGCAAGCTTCGCGTCGAACTCTCGATGCCGGCACGGGTAAGCCTCACGCAGATTGATCCGCCTCCGTCTTCGCGGAGTCTCGAATTTAAAGATACCGAAAGGTGTTCGTAGATTCTCTCCATCACGCAGTTGCCGTGGAGGCACTACAAGACTCCGTGGAGAGCTTCCCGCAGCACCGATTCCATCCTGAAACTCGCACAGAAATGCTCGATGCCTTGTATCACTAGGTGACACTTGTTTAATCCGCTGGCTGCACGGGCCTGCCGGTGTCGGAAAATCGGCCATAATGGAGACTCTATCGCGACATTTACAGGAGAATGGCCGTCTCGGAGGAAGCTTCTTCTTTAAGCGGGGCCACATCACTCGCGGCAATGCGAAGGTTCGCTTCATGACACTCGCCTACCAGCTCGTGCTGCATCACCGCCAATTGAAGGTTGCTCTTTCACGGAGTGTAGAAAGCGGCCCATCTGTCATTGAGAGAGGAATGGATGTCTACTGCGCAGGCTGATTGTTGAGTCTTACATCCCGCTCAAAACCTTGGCACCTGTACGGCCTTGACGAGTGCGAAAATCCCAGCGCTGAAATAGAAAATTTGTCTCTGAGTGCACGGTTCCTTTCGATTCCGAATCCCTGATGCCAGCAGACCAGAGGCACACATTCGAGAGAACTTCCACCAGTCTTCCTTGCACGGACTCTATGATGCTATGAATATTGAACAATCATTGAAACATGTTCGGACATACCTCCGCAAACATGTTCGAACATACCTCCGCCATGAATTTGCTCGCATTCACCGCTAACATCGGGATACCATGGGTGAAATACCGACGCCTTGGCCCTCGCCGGACATTCTGGACAGCTTGGTTACAAAATCATCATCTACGCATGTACAGTCATCAAGTTCATTGTTGATAGGTGCTCCCCACCGACAGAGCAGTTGGACATCATTCAAAATCGCATCCCCCAGGAGGTTGAATCACCATTCGAGGCGCTTGACCAGCTTTATATTCAAATTCCCTCCACTGTTCCTGCCCGATCTCGTTCCAAGCTGTGAGACATCCTGTGTGTTGTCGCAAACTTCCAGATGATTCCGGACAATATCGACCGACTGCTAGGTCTCAAACCTGGGGATGCTAGATTGATCATCCACTCCCTCCACTCCGTCCTCGACTGTCCCTTCAAACACCACGAAATAGGTGTATACCATGCATTCTGTGAAAGATAAAGGCCGGTCATCGATTTTTTATATCGACGCTGAACAACACCGCATAAAAATAGCTCGCTCGCTTCTCATGGCGCTGATTCATAGACCTGAAGATTGGTCCCACCGGGCTGTCTCCACGTATGTATGCAGCGTCACTTTGCCAAATCTCTGTTCGGTGGTCTACAGGAGGCTTGGAGGAACCTCTGACTAGATTGAGTTCATCACCGGTTTTCCACATGGCGCCGAGCTTCTACCCCTCATTCAATTGGTCAATCTGGACGTCATTGACCGGAGTGACCAAGCTCTCGATGAGCCAATAAGCCACCTCATCCGTTGATTGAATAGAGTTGCGCAAAAGCCATTCGAGCCATCAGATAGCTTTTGGGCCTTGCACAATTTGATGGCTAATTGCTCGTATGAGTCTGGATGCTGCCCATCTGTTCAGAAATTGTGTCGATCATTGTCAGTGCTCATGTTTTGCTCAAAAAAACATCTTTCGAGCATTCTCGTCAGCTTAATCAAGGAAGAACAGAAACCCCATTTGCTGGCTGAAGTTGGACTGTTACGATGCAATCAGATGCAAAGGGAGGTGCTACAGTCTGCGTATGATAATAATGGACTTAAGATAACCCTATGTAAGAATTGGTTCAAAGCCATGCGGGTCACAACAAGGTCACAAGCCATCCGTTTGCACACAGAAAAAAGGCCATTGGCTGGCTCGAATGGCTTCTGCGCAAACAGGTTAATGTATGTTATCATTCCTCGCTTCAGAATTCCCATTATAAATCTCATGCAGGAAACTCGGCCTGTCCGTGAAGATCTCATTCAGCGCTGGATAGGGTAAGGCAGGGAACGACATGGATTGAATAGATCGATAGAGGACCGTCTCAGATCATATTCGCAACAACTTTAACGCCAAGTAGTACCCAGGTTTCTTCCCCCCTATCGCTCGTGTCTCCGCTCTCCCGATCACTGCGTAAGGCTCACAGAGACCACTGCGGGGCCGGTGCCATGCACCGTGGCCCCGGGAGTGATCTCGACTACATCCTGCTCGGTGTGGTTCTGAACAGTCAAAACAGTGGTCGATGGGCTGCCCGCCTTGAATGCGACCGCTGTCGCACTCTCCGGGATTCCGATGACACCGGCGGTTGCGACATTGTTGACTGGGTTGGACACTCCAATGGCGGGTGAGACAGTCAAATCGACTTGTCCGTAATTGTTAAGCTTGACGAAGGCTCTGGAGCACGAGTTGAGACGAGTTACAGCGACACTGAGATGCAATACTCACACTTTCATTGTGGCAGATGGCTTATTTGGCAAAGGGGACTGTGTTTTTGGGGGCTTGATTGAATGAGGACATTCTCGACGTGGTTTATATGCCAGGACCTGCCCTGGACCGGAAATGGATTTCCCTGGTTCACGCGATCCTGGTGTGGGCATACGGATACCGGAAGGAGGGAACAGTGGACTGGCACCTTGCTCGAACTCAAGATCGAGAATCTCCCGGTGTTCCCTGCTTCCGGTATCAGTATGCCGAAAAACGAATACCGGAAGGAGGGAGCACCGACCTGACACATTGCTCCAACTCAATAGCGAGAACCACCCGGTGTTCCCTGTTTCCGGTATCAATATGCCGACACATAGATTGCGTAAACCAGAGATTATGGAATAATCCATTTGTGGTCCCATAGCTCGAACTGAAACTCCAGTAATATGCCCATAGGGCATTGGCACAATTTATCACAATCGATAAATCTTTTATGTTGCGTTCGCATGGGCAAAGATATCACGTGTTGTACATTGCAGGTCTTGCTCAGGACTCCCGCTTCTCATCACGTTTGAACCGTACTCCAGCCATGTAGAATATTTTCCCTGTGTCCATGTCCCGCTGTATTCTTAGGGACCAAGCCGTCTGCGATATTGCCATCCGGAAAATATCCAAGATACATACCTTTCGGTATCCCGCACAGTCCGCAGGTGGATGGTTGGTCTAGTGCTCGTGTATCTTCCAACTCATCAGAAACACCGTATCTTTGTCGTTGAACCTGCCGAACGGGACGGTACGGGGCATTTTACGACCCATATTCGCGTAATCTCCCCGGACTTTGGATGCTCCAGGGATTCTCTCATGCGAGTCAAATCCGTACATACAGCTAGACGCCTGGTCCGGTGGCGGGTGCTGCATTTCCCCGGGATGATACTCAATACTCCTCCCGATAGTCTGGATTTTTCTCATGCGGAGCCGGAGTTCCATGCAGTGAATAGACAGGATGTGCACGAGCCGCATGCGGCTTTTGACACTTGTGCAAAGCCGCAGCGGCTTTCCTGTTTATTTTGAGTCAAGCACCACCATTGCACCTCCGGGCTTCTATTCAATGCCTGACACACTTAAATCTTCAATAGTATGGAAAGACTTCTGCCAACAGAGCTCGCGAAACCTGTTTTTTTAACGGCATCGTTCAAACCGCTGAATTGTAGGCTGCTCTAACACACCGTTGGTGCTCAGCCCGGACAGTCTCAGGATATAACCATCTACTATACACTTGTTTTACATGTATTCTACTGAGATGTATGTTGTTGAGGCCCCAAATACTCTATTCTCCCTGCGGCTTTGCACAATGACCAAAAGCCGCATGAAGCCGCATACGGCCCATGCGGCTTTTGCACATCCTGTCTAATTCCGTGGCCTATAATTACGCGCGGAATGCACGCACTTCCCGGAATATTTTGTGCCATTGTTAGGTGCGTCTCGCTGTCTCAGTGTTCATGTTCAGGGACGTCTCCCAATCCAACCGCTTCGGAAATCTCTGTCATTCTAGCTGCATTGACCCGCACCCAATCCCATGATGTGGGTGTGCATCGTGAGGGCTGTTTCCTCAGAAGGTCAACGTTCGAGATCTCATATACATGACTGAGTGTCACTCGAGGACAGAGATGATATTTGGTAGGGCCTCTGAAATTTAATTAAGAATTATGTCACCGACGCTTGTGCATGCGGCTGTCTGACAAGAATACCCGATTTAATACGACTCAGCCGGCGATACCGGGAATTCGATTTTACCTGCCTGCTCAGGGGTATTCTGCATGCAAATCAAGGGTCGGTTCACGGCGACACAGCTGCGTGGGTCGCAACGGTTCCCCGATGATTCATCACCATACGCTATTGGAGCTTATGGCCCCGCGATTTTCCATGTGAACTGAGGCTGTTCGTACAGCGAATTCCGTACGGAGCGGGCTTCGAAATTCAATTATGAAGTATGCCACCGAGTCGGTAACGACGCTTCTGCGTGTACCTGTCTGAAACGAATCTACAATTCAATACGAGGAAGTCAGCGGTACCGGGAATTCGATTTTACCTGCCTGCTCAGTGGGGTATTATGCGAATCAAGTACTCGCTTACGGCGAGACAATTGGACTGGTCGCAACGCTCATGGCCCCGCCATTCCCTATGTGAACTCAGGCTGTCCGTACCTAGCGGGTTTTTATGAAATCGAATCGGGGGCATTATCCGGACGCACAGATGATGCAGCTGGAAATGCGAAGACAGAGGGAATGATCCATTGGCGGCCACAGAACTCCCCGCTATATAAACCGCACTGTACCGACCCTCGCTTCAATCAACCAGCCTCGAAGAACACGAGCTATCCACTGAAGCAAATCGCCTACCACAATGAAAATGTACGTGTGCATTCCATTCTGGTCTCGCTCCTTTGGTCTGATTGAATCCAGCGCCACGGTCAAGGTCACCTACAAGGGAACGACCACTTTGACGATATCACCGGCAATCGGTACCACGAACATCCTCAACAAGGACGGAACAGTGACGATCCCCGCCACCATGGACAAGATCGAGTTCACGGTGGAGGGATCAGTCGTTGCGTCTGTTTTGAGAAACACGACCACCAACAAGTTGCAGATCCTCGGTGGAGCTGAGGTCAAAGGAACTGGCTCCTTAGAGTTCAATGTGAGCTTGGAGGAGTAGATGCAAGGATGGAAGGGGGTGGTGTACATGTGACAGACGTATCCCTTGTGCTCCGAACCGTTTGTTGTGAATGTGATACAGTGCTGTTGTTGCTTCGCCGCCACATTGAAGAAGTTTTGTCGCAATAACCAAGAAAGCCCGCCATTGTGAGGGCTGGGATCCTGCTGACAGGAATTTATCTATAGGTCAAGCGCTGGTCAGAGACCGTGCACTCCGCGTGGAAAAAAATGGTAAAATGGGCCGCACAGTTAGACAGATATCTCGGCTTTTGATCGCCTCCATGATCCCACGAAGGCTTTCAGACGACCTTCACTACTCCTAAGACGATGCCTGCTCCCAGGAAGGATTTCACACCATGTGGAAGGCGCCAAGGAGGATGAGGCCTGGTAAACTTTGCCGTTGAATGCATTTTCAAGTGCACATGAGTGCGGTGGCCTGGAGTGAGTGACCAGACGCAGTGGAGACTGAGGAAACATCCTCCGTGCTGTCGGTAAATGAGTGAGGTACATCAGCCAGATCACACTTGAGACCCGAAAATCCCTGTGTGTGTTTCGGAGGGTGAGAGCCTTTGGAAGTGTGTGCTTACTCTTCACCCGTATTGTGAATTGGCACAATTGATTATGATGTTCCGCAATCAGAGTAGGGACAAAACATCTTTGAACCAGTGCCAGTGGTGCGACTAGAGGCACAATATGCCAAGAATATGGCCCACCGGATTCGAACCGCCCTGGGAATACACTTTGCACATACGAGCCCGGCTCCGCACCCCCGCGCGTACGAGCCCCGGCTTCGCACTCGTCGCTGCCCGTAGGCTGTAGACCCCCCCGCCCTGCCCATCTCATGTGCCATCTAATCTAGCCCGGCGGTTAACATACGGGCCGTACGGCAGGACCCCGCTAGACAGTCAGTTAGTACATACTTAGACGGGATCGTTTACCATGGCCGCTTACAGCGGCCCGAGCACGCTAAATGGATTTTATCATCATTTCATCGTCATCGAACGTCTGGGTTAACTTGCCGAGACAGCCATGTTGCCTCAAAACGGCAGCCCCGTAGGTTAGTCCCGTGCATTGCATTCCCCTCCTGAGGAGTGGCCGCTAAAAAATGCATAAATTGCAATGCCAATTGCATATGTTGCACTATGGTGCGGCAAAATCATGAATCGGATACATCTAGTGATGGTGCGGATATTTCGACTTCCCGACAAGTCGGAAGATAGCCTCCAACTCAATCATTCAGCTGGGTTCTCAGCGCTGTGTTCTCAGCGCTGTGCTCAGCACCGGGCTTTCTACTTCCCGAGCAGTTTCGAAGCTAGGCTCCAGCTTCATCAGAATTCAGCCGAGTTCTCCTTTTGTTCGATAATTTCAGCCCTGCGCTCAGTGGCACGGCGGATGATTCTTCGGGACTAAGAATACACCGACAAATAGACTTACTACGAATAGTACTAGTGGCAAATGTCTGTGCTGATACAAATGCATGAATAACCGAGAACTCCAAAGTCGCTGAAAAGCCGCAGGGTGGAATATTCGGTCGCATGTTCACCCACTGCGATCGCGATGTGCCGGTGTTTCGACTTCCCGACAATTCTGAAGACAGCGCTGCCGCGCTACACGGTGACACGGGGAATGATTCCTCGGAGCCGAAACAAGTATACCCAGCCGTAATGTTCAGATTAGTTCTCTTCTGACATCGCCATGGCCTTTAAAATTGCTACTCAAATGCCGGGGATACTATTCATGGTGTTAACCCAGATCCGTCTGTCCTCGAAGGGTCCGCCCCAAGCTCCGGCATGATGCGTCAGGAACAGATCATGTACTACCGATACCACTGACTGGGTTTCAATGTTCCTGTCATTCTCGGACTTTTCCACCAGTCCCGTGGTCCCAGAGCACCACTGTAAACATGCAAGAGGGGACATGGAAGGTATTCAGAAGCTCGTTGATCCATCCCTACGCACATTAAAACACTTGTACTACCTATTCTGAACTTACCGCACCAGAAGTGGGATCTGAATCAACCGTCACATGTCTAGCTGCCGGCGGAATATGCACCCGATTGTGACGTCCGGATGAAAGTTTGAAAGGGAAGTTCTTGCGGTGAGTCGGAATAACTTACAGCATTGGTGTAACGTGGGCCTCCGAGAATTACGAGAATCTTCTACACGCCGGTGAAGTTAGTAAACCTGACACACGTCCGATGCTTGTATTTCGGACCCGCTTTTGATCCTGGGTTTGTCACGACTGAACCTCAGCGTGTCTTTGTTGGTTCGAAATGGACAGGTTCCCAAGCCGGGAAGTCTTCGACACTCCACGAGCACTCCTTGCTCCAATAAGTCCTCGGGTCGAAATATCTGCGGTACATTCAATTGGACCCGCGCGAGCTGATCCCAACGGCCTCCACAATGCCCATCGGTTGTCTCGGCCAATGCATCTGCAGAGAGTGTATAAATATTGGGGCCTACCCACCGATCATCTCACCACCCTTTGGCCTCTGCTCTTCAGATATCTCTCATCTCTCATCGTTTGTCTCTCCTCTTCTTCCTCTGTCCATTGATTAACGAGTATCTGGCGATTCGTAGGAACCTCGTTGACGGTCGTCGATCTCAATTTCTGCTCTTTAACCTCTCTCACTTAACGTGTAACTTTCTGTTCATCTTATTCTGCGCGTCTTGCACTCACGGCTCGCCGCAGTTCTCGCCACAAGATGCCTGTGTTACCAAGGAACCTTAAGATCACCGACTGGGTCATGTCCGGAGACTGTGTTGATCAAGAAAACACTGTCAGGAATGACTCTTTGTCGCTCCCTCACTACTTTGGCTGCAATCAGTTTGGCGGACTGGCTGTCTTCAACCCATTATACGGATACGTCCGGCGCATCAAGACGACCTGGCCGAGTCCGTCCATCATTGAGGCCACGAATGGTCTGGAGATCTCATGGACTCATCCCGAGTATGTCGCCCTGTTTGCATGTGCCAGTGCTCAAGGAACGTTTCGTACAGCACCAAGACCGAGAGCAGGATAAGCCTGGACGGTCTGATCGAGAGCAAGAACGGACGTATTGTCTTCCTAAAGGAAATCCCCGCTGTACTCTTCGTCGAGGACACCGCCAAAAGCGGCTTTCTCCAGGACTTGAAGAAATATCTCGAGTCGTCCGAGGCCAAGGATGCCACCGTCGAATGGTCGCCCGTCCCCAAAGACAATAATATCGCTCTTGCGACTATCAAAGGTAGCACTGAGAAGGAGGGCCATATCTTCACGACCCACAATGTAGAAGCAAAGGTGGCGGCGTTCTCCATAATCCAGGTCAGTGGATTGTTCTATGCTCTGTAAACTCGAAGTTATATATCCTGTGTCGACAGGACAAAGGCGCCAAGGTCCAGCAAATAGACTTTGACATTTTGCAAGCGAAGGTGGCCGCCCAATTGGGCACAACGTACATCGGATACGAAGCTTCCGTCAATCTCGTCGGCGGCAAAGTGAGCGCTTTCGACGCAACCCTTGGATTCGGTATTGGTAGTGGTATAGGCATCCGCGACGAGGCGATCGAGATCGAAGCACTCGGATGCGGATTCACTGTTGGGAAGCGCATTGGGATTTCAGTTTTTGGAAACAGCATCGAGATCAATTTTGGGAGGTTCTTTTAACTGTGCGCCTCTACACTCATATTCTCCGCTTACTTGTGCTCACTGGAAATTTAAACAGTCATCATGTCTTGCGCTTGCCGACTCTTAAAACCATCCCTCCACGGATAATTACACAGAAAAAATCAAACAAAAAAATCAGATCCATCTTTTGCCTTGCTTCTGCCCGGCCGCTAAAAAAGCAGTTGTCCTCGCCCCCTCGTAAAATAGAAAACTACCAAGAAAAAATGGACCCCTAGCTTTTTGGATTCACGTTCGCGTACCATTCCCCGATCCGTACCTACCAACCTATGTAGTTGACCATTTTAACAACCGATGCTTCTATGTTGACCCTTAATCGCAATCTGAAGCATGTCTCGGTGTGGTACCGACTCACGGAAACGTTTTTTTCTCGACCACCCAATGGGAAGATATTGTCACTGCCTCTGATGACAAGACCCTGGATGGTATTGGGATGTACAGAGGGGGTGCTGTAGGGCTGTCCCCTACGGCCTACGGGTGTGACGGGTGCACTGTAAACGGCAGGCCACCAGCAGCCATCTGCCCACTCCGCCCCAAGCTGTGCCCTACCGCCGTGCGACCGGATTGCAACCGAATGGGTGTCTGGTCGGGCAGAATGCGGGAAGACTGCGCGGGGGGACTGTGACAGTACCGGCGGATAACCACGGCCCACCAGAGTGACCAACTGCAGGTGGCGCGGAAAAATGGCCGTCACAAGTAGTCTCGCAAGCTGACTTTCTGCTGATACTTTTGTGATGACAATCGTTCACACTTATATAAAGTCTTGGGCGTATCACTAGGGCCGCCGACCGTCCCCGTATTTACGGGTGTCGGCCAGCCAGCATATGTTCAATTCATTCCCTGTGGGCCTTTCGCGCAGAGACCTGATCGCGATCGGATGACGGCGCTGCTCGACGTGGAACGGAGGAGAGCATCTGCATGCATCTTTGAGTCGCTGCATACCATTCTCCCGTGTTTATGGACTTACATCGTGTGGTTCATAATTTACTGCTGGCGTGTCCTTGCCGCTTTCTGGAACTCGTATCCGCTCCTAACCGTCAAATCTGCACCGACATCCTGCGTGCTACCGTCCTATATTATAAATGTATATTAGCTTTGCTTAAACAATGGGTGTCTCAACGGAAATCAAGGTTCAAATAATGCTCTGTTTAAACACGCCATAGCCCTCTGCTTTGCTCGTTAGGTCGATGTCTGTTTAAACAGAAATCGATGGGATGTTTTACCAAGGATTAAACACGAAGTAAAACAGTGTTCAAACTCATGCATCTCGTGTGCAGCAGAGAAGAAGGGTGCTCCTTATCGCGAAAACATCCTGAAAGAAGGGGTCTCCAGCCGTGGCGCGCGCAAGTTCGTGCCCGGAGCTCAGCACCGCGCAAGTGATTGACTACCGCATGAAAATGGTCGTCAGGAGCAGAAATGGACGCTCGACGTCATGGAGCGCATCCCGGGTAGCTCCATACAGGACAGCGGGAGTGCGGGTCGCATGGAGGGAGGTAAGAGCGCACGAGCATTGCTTAAGCAAACTTTATATAGATTTATACTCAGCAACCCTATTAAGTCTGCTTAAAGAATGGGCTTCTCAACGGAAATCAGTGTTCAAATATTTCTTTGTTCGACCAGAAGATTGAACGTGGTTTTTGAGGCGAAAAAGATGGTGCCACGAGGAATTGAAGTCTCGGCTGCCTCGCTTCCATCCAGCGGAGGGGAATGAGCTAGCGCGACAGCGTCGCGATGGACGGTCGACACTCAGTAGTTGTGAGGTGAGATTGAGCGGGCGCCTGTGGTGAATGGAGATGAATCAGCTAATGTGGCACGGTGATTGACGCCACCGAGGTGAAGAGTGAGCGATAGCAGGCCGCAGTCGCCTGACCTCTGACAGGGTAGAGCGAAGACTGACGTGACTAGCAGTCGGTGTGAGCCCTACCCCGATCTGAACCTAGAATCACTCCGAGTAACTTCCGCGCCCTCAGGATTTACCTTGCAATTTCAACACCTGGAGTACCCTACCATCAGGTCTGTATACGCAACCTCCCGAATATCCCACCCCTCGATCTCGTGCATAGAGCACTGAGGGAAAATGACAGATAGTGCACACCATTCAGAAATGGCACATCACCTCGAGGTCTTCAATATTCGCCTTGAGCGTTTCTGGGGTTCGTCAACAGAGTGGGGATTATACTTATGTTGAAGCAACATCGAAGTGCCCGTGCTCGAAGACTGCTAGTGTGCCCCGGCTCAGTGCGACCAAATCTCACATGGGAGGATACCACGGTATGTATCGCCATAACCCCCCTGGGTCGTCCACGGCTTGCAAGAGCTGTTTCAGAGGGTGGTCGACACAAATACTCAAGCGGGCTAGGTAAGCAAATGCGCTCGCCCCTTGTGGATGCCATCTGGTTGAGTTCCTCCAGATCTCAATTTGTGGAGTGAATCAGCCTCGATAATTATGCGCAGCTCAGTCGCTTTGAACTGGGGGACAAAACAGACCAGACGTACAACGCGCCTGAGCCACAGCTGGTGCTGCCACAGTTGTTCTGGGATGGTGGAGCTGACGATCACTGACATCCTCACAGAATCCAGTCGACGATGCGTTCAGTGTGAACGGCTTCCCTGTATATCGAGGAGAATTCACCGGTACCACCGGATAACAAACTGTCTCAACGATCGACCACGTTACACGTAGAATCGATCGTCACTGACGATCGATTCGTCAGATCTTGCGCGGGCGCAATCCCGGTTAGTTCTGTAGATATTGATACCTCCGCATAGGCAGTACTTCAGTGGGGGCTAGTAATATGAGTTCTCGCACCTTGTAAGTCATCTCTCCATTTGATATATACCGTCCGGGTCATACATAGACAATCATCGCATGCCGATGGATTACGTGCTATAGGTCTTCAGTTGGCGCCATTGTTCCCGAACTGAAGCTGCTTCAGTCGTTGAGCGAGTATTGCGCGAAGCTAGCTGGAATACCATGTGCGCAGGTGGCAGAAGAGGATTAACCGTTCTTTAACGAAATGGCTCCTCGGCGGTGCAATTGCCCCATGAGGGTTCATCTCCGTTGTGTTTCCTCCCTTTTCCCTCCAGTTCGTATGCCCATGCCCCATTTGTCTCTGCAGTTTGCCTGGTGTCTACCCATTTCATCAATTACGCACTCCTCGGCCTTCGCCGCAGCTTGGTCCGGGGACCACGCAACTTTTGTACATTGGAGCTCCGGAAATGTGCTTCCCTGTACCAAGAAAATCCTGCCATACTCCGTGGTTCAAAAGATTGACCAGATCAGCACGCAGTTCCTCGCAGCGAGACGCAGTCCCTCAGAGTTGCGGTTGCCTGCGCCGTAGTTCTGTGGTACCTGCAGCCGCATTCCAAACCCCTGAAGTTTTGTGAGGCATATAGCCAGCTCAACGCGTGAGTTCCACCTAATGATTTGAATTTTGGAAACTGCCTCTCTGGATTTCCGGAGCAAAGCGATGGCACGTCTTTCTCCGTTGTCCTTTCTGCCTTTGCCATATGCTTGCCGCCTAATGCCGACGGACCTACTGCGATTCATTGTCCCATTGTCCCGACTCCGCGTGCCGTATAGACTGCGTCACAGCTCGCAGCAACGTTTGCGGTGCAGCAGGAAGCCACGTTAAACTTTTTCCGTCATGTCCTTCCCAACCATTCCCAGTTTGCAGTCGGTCAGCTGTTATCCCTGCCACAAGCATCCCTATCCGTATCTCTCTCAGCAGAGGGTCGCAGTTTTTTCGCAGCCAGGACTGACTGTGACACAGGCAGTTGTTCAACCTGTGCCCGAGGATTTTCCGAACATAAATGACCCGCTTTTCTCCCCTTCTCGACTGCCTCTAGTGTTCCTCCACAAGTTTCCTGGTTTCACTCCGTTATGCGCTGCTCTCATGGTCCACCATCTACCTCTGACGTCTCCAAGATTCTCGCCCTGCTGTTCAAGTTGATATTATCCAAGCTGGCCTTGTCCAAATCGTCTCTCTGTTCTTGGGCGGCCGTAGCTACGTACTGGGTTTCTCTCCTACTCGGGGTCCGCTAAGCCGCGGATCAGCTTGCGCAAAGAGGGGAGTGAGCACGGAGGTGGGTGGTCAAATTTTATTTTCGGACACACCAACTTCCATTCATATATTCTTCCCCCTACTTTCAGCTTCGCTCTTATCCAGTGTTTAGTAGCAAACCTAGTACGTTCGGTACCCAGCACGTACTAAGCAGCAACGGTGAACGTGTAGTCTCTGAGTAATAAATTATTTCCAATTGCAAATTTCAACTCGCTTCGACCACCTCACTATTTGAGTCTTATCATTCACCAGTTACCGATGCCGGAGCGAAGCGAAGGCACATCTTGGGATTCCCAATCAAATACGAATCTGAGACTCTCAGCCGTTGTTGCGAGTGAATATCCTCTTATCACCAGAGCAGATCGATGGATGCGTCAGAGCGACGCAAGACACCGCTGGAGAACCTAGTCGAATTGCGCCTGCCAGTCGGCTGGTGGGGGAAGCAAGAGCTGCCGTCGGCAAAATTCGGCATGCCGCGGTTCGGATCAGACTTCCGATCAAGTTCGAAGTGCCGCCTCAAGCCCGCCTTTGAAGTTGAAGTTTGAGTTTCCTGGTGGAGTTAAGTGGCGGTGCAGAGATGAGACTGGGGCGTGACCAAGGCATGACACAATTAGCTGGGCGATTGCCCGCACCGTGCACGTCCCGCGATTGGCCCTTGATAACACTGGCAGGTAAAACCCTGGATCACCAGGGGTCGTTGGAGATCGCGCGGCCAGCGGATAATCGCCATGCATCGCGTTACTGACAAAGGAGAAGCGAGGAAAGCGCGATCAGAACTGTGTAATCCAAAGGCGCGGGACAGAAAAAAGATAGACACAATTCGGCGGATAGCGCGAGCGAGGGGAAACGGGCGACAAACGGATACGCGCGTGCGACAGTGCCAATTCCCGTGTGGCAGGTGTAGCCCGGATGTATTCCCAGTATGGGCTATGACGGAACAGATTGAACAGATCGATATGGGACCGTTTCAGATCATATTGACAGCAACTTGAACACTAACTACCCAGGTTTCATCACCGCTATCGCTCGTGTCTCCGCTCTCCCGATCACTGCGTAAGGCTGACAGTGACCACTGCGGGGCCGGTGCCATGCACCGTGGCCCCGGGAGTGATCTCGACTACATCCTGCTCGGTGTGGTTGTGAACAGTCAAAACAGTGGTCGATGGGCTGCCCGCCTTGAATGCGACCGCTGTCGCACTCTCTGGGATTCCGATGACACCTGCGGTCGCGACCTTGTCGACTGGGTTGGACGCTCCAATGGGGGGCGAGACAGTCAAATCGACTTGTCCGTAATTGTCGAGCTTGACTGCGGCTCTATAGCACGAGTTGAGACGAGTTGCAGCGGGACGGAGATGCAATACTCACACTTTCATTGTGGCAGATGGCTTATTTGGCAAAGCGGGGTTGGGTTTCTGGGGCTTGGGTGAATGAGGACATGTTCAACCCGCTTTATATGCCCCATAATCGCTGGTTCACGCGATCCTTGTGTGGGCATGCGGATACCGGAAGGAGGGAGCACAAAACTGGCACCTTGCTCGAACTCAAGATCAAGAATCACCCGGTGTTCTCTGCTTCCGGTATCAGTATGCCGACAAACGGATACCGGAAGGAGGGAGCACCAACCTGGCACATTGCTCCAACTCAATAGCGAGGACCACCCTGTTTCCGACATCAATGTGCCGACACATAGATTGCGTAAAGCAGAGAATATGGAATAATCCATTTTGCGGTCCCATAGCTCGACCCGAAAGTCCAGTAATATGACCATTGGGCATTAGCAAAGTCTCCCGCAGTCGGACTCCACACGATTTATCAGAATCGATAAATCTTTTATGGCGCGTTCGCATGGGGCAGAGATACCACGTGTTGTACTTTGCAGGGTCTTGCTTAGGACTCCCACTTCTCATCACGTTTGACCTCTACTCCAGCCATGTAGACTATTTTCCCTGTTGTACATGCCCCGCTATGCTCTCAGGGACCAAGCCGTATGCAATATTACCATGCGGAAAATATCTAAGGTACATACCTTTCGGTATCCCGTACAGTCCCCACGTGGAGGGATGGTCTAGTCCTCGTGTATCTTCCAGCTCATCAGAAACACCGTATCTTTGTCGTTGACTTTTCCAGACGGTACGGGGAATTAACGATCCATATTCGATTGAATGCCCCAGGCATTCATTTTTTCATGCGAGTCAAATCCGTACATACAGCGAGACACCTGGTCCGGTGGCCGGCGCTGCATTTCCCCGGGATGATACTCAATACTCCTCCGGATAGTCTGGATATTTCTCAGGCGGAGCCGGCGTTTCCTTGCAGCGAATTCCATAGCCTGTAATTACGCGCAGAATACCCGTAGTTTCCGGAATATTTTGTGCCCATCGTTTGACCTGTTAGGCCTCAGTGTTCTTGTTCACGGCCGTCTCCCAATCCAACCGCTTCGCCGCTCCCATGTCATGCCAGCTGTATTCGCCTATACCCTACCGCATGAGTGGCGGTGCATCGTTTAGATTGTGTCCTCGGAAGGTCAACGCTCGAGATCTCGTATCCATGGCTGGGTTTCACTCAGGGACAGGAATGATATTTGGTAAGGGCTTCGAAATTCAATTAAAAGTACGTCACCGAGTCGGCACCGACGCTTCTGTGTACCTGTCTGAAAAGAATCTACAATTCAATACGAGGAAGTCAGCGGTACCGGGAATTCGATTTTACCTGCCTGCTTAATGGGGTATTATGTGAATTAAGTGCTCACTTGCGGCGAGACAGATGGACTGGTCGCATCGCTCATGGCCCCGCCATTTCCCATGTGAACTCAGGCTGTCCGTACTCAGCGGGTTTTTATGACATCGAGCCGGGGACATTATTCGGACGCACAGATGATGCAGCTGGAAATGGGAAGACAGAGAGAATGATCCATTGGTGACCCATAGACCCCCCCACTATATAAAGGGCACTGTATCGACCCTCTCCTCAGTCAACCAAGCCCGAGAAACACGAGTTCCCCCCGGAATCAAATCATCTACCAAAATGAAAATGTATGTGTTCATTCCATTCTGGTCTCGCTGCTTTGGTCTGATTGAATTTAGCGCCACGGTCAAGGTCACCTACAAGGGAACGACCACTTTGACGATATCACCGGTAATCGGTACCACGAACATCCTCAACAAGGACGGAACAGTGACGATCCCCGCCACCATGGACAAGATCGAGTTCACGGTGGAGGGATCAGTCGTTGCGTCTGTTTTGAGAAACACGACCACCAACAAGTTGCAGATCCTCGGTGGAGCTGAGGTCAAAGGAACTGGCTCCTTAGAGTTCAATGTGAGCTTGGAGGAGTAGATGCAAGGATGGAAGGGGGTGGTGTACATGTGACAGACGTATCCCTTGTGCTCCGAACCGTTTGTTGTGAATGTGATACAGTGCTGTTGTTGCTTCGCCGCCACATTGAAGAAGTTTTGTCGCAATAACCAAGAAAGCCCGCCATTGTGAGGGCTGGGATCCTGCTGACAGGAATTGATCTATAGGTCAAGCGCAGGGTCAGAGACCGTGCAATCCGCGTGGAAAAAATGGTGCCATTGGGCCGCACAGTTAGACAGATATCTCGGCCGCACTGCCCAAGAAAGCCCACCATTGAGAGGGAAGGGATCCCAGTGTATGGCTAGACAGGTTGAGAGGATGTAATGCTCCGGCGAATAGAGACATGCTGTATTCACCCCTCGCACGCCGGATAGTCGCGGAGGAGACACCGGGGACCATACTTTATGGGCGCCGGGAATGGAAGTGCACTAGGTCTGCATAGATGAAATCGGCGGGAAAGCGACAAGATGAGAGCGCGAACAAGACCAAGGCCACTTGCATCAAGAAGATATACGCCAGACGGCGCATACTGCCGGCATCCAGAGCACAAACCACCGTGAATGTGTCTGGGGAATTCAGCTGGAGGAGCGGCGGTCATCGTAGATAGGTGTGTCGGCACGTACATGGAGCATCAGGCCTGAGCATACGATTGTTGTCGGACTCGCGCCTGTTCACATGGATGGTCCAAATCGGTACTAATTTCCACAGCATCGGGCTCCACCAGGGGGGGGGCGGACCGCATTTGCAAGCAGCAGAAAGTGCGGGCACTGTGCTTCCCCAACATCCAGCATCGCGCTGCGCTTCGGGAGTGAGGCAGGATTTATATAAATAAATGTGACTCGTGGGTGTACAGCCGTTTTGGAAACTATAGAGGGGTTTCGTAAATCGTTGATGCTCGATTTTTGCTTACCTCTGTTTGACACCGCGTCGCCGCTCCACCAATGACTCATGCTCATCATCGCAAGCATCCGAGTCATCGTCTGTATGGAGTTGCTTTAGACCCACCTCACCTTGCGTCTCCTCATGAACACAACCAGTCATGCAATCAACTAACTCGACCTCTTCGCACTATCGGGAGCACGAAGGAATTGAAGGTGAGGGCAATTGATGACGACAGGTGGAGTAAGATGGCGATGCAGTGTCAAACAGAGGTAAGCAAAAATCGAGCATCAACGATTTACGAAACCCCTCTGTAGTTTCTAAAACGGCTGTATCTCCAAGGTCTCCGCAAGCCCCTTGCGTCAGGCTGCCGACTTGGATGAATTCCTCCCCCCGTAATCGATCGTTGTAGGATGGGTCAAGGTTTGGGCTAAGAACAACGCCCAGTGTGCCGTGTTGGCTATTCGAGCAACTCAACCATCGAGGGGGATCATTGCGCAAACAAGGGCCTTATGGTCGACTTGCTTGACAGTTGACTCAAGGTATCCCGGATGTGTTCACGCGGCTTACTTGTATGGGCTATGTACGACGAAATGGATCAACCGGATCGATAGAGGACCGTCTCAGATCATATTCACAACAACTTGAACACGAAGTAGTCCCCAGGTTTCGTCCCCCTAACGTTCGTGTCTCCGCTCTCCGTTCACTGCGTGAGGCTCACAGTGATCTCGCCGGGACCGGTGCCCTTCACCGTGGCTCCGGGGGTGATATCGACTACATCCTGGTCGCTGTGG
Organism: Mycena latifolia; assembly: GCA_029289555.1. Lineage (NCBI taxonomy): Eukaryota > Fungi > Basidiomycota > Agaricomycetes > Agaricales > Mycenaceae > Mycena > Mycena latifolia. The sequence goes on from JARJLE010000020.1 coordinate 668,706, forward strand.
TTGTACACGCTCAAAACAGTGGTCGCTGGGCTGCCCGCTCGGAATGCGACCGCTGCTGCAGTCTCCGGGATTGAGGTGGTACCTCCAGTCGCGACTTTGTCAACTGGGTTGGACGTTCCAATGGGGGGTGAGACAGTCAAATCGACTAGGCCATGATTGTCAAGCTTAACTGAGGCTCTAGAGCACGAGTTGAAACAAGTTACAGCGAGACGGAGAGGGAATACTCACACTTTCATTGTGGCAGATGGCTTATGTGGCAAGGGGACTGGGTTTTTGGGTGCTTGGTTGAGGACATGCTCGACACGGTTTATATGCCCGGAGCTGCCCCGAACCGGAAATGGATTACTCATAATCCCTGGTTCACGCGATCCTTGTGTGGGCATACGGATATCGGAAGGAAGGAACACCGGGCTGGCACCTTGCTCGAACTGAAGACCGGTGTTCACTCTTTCCGGTAGCAGTATGCCGAAAAGCGAATACCGGAAGGAGGGAGCACCGGGCTGGCACATTGCTCCAACTCAATCGCGAGAATCACCCGGTGTCGCCTGCTTCCGGTATAAGTATGTCGACACATAGAGTGCGTAAACTAAGGATTATGTAAGAAACCATTTGCGATTCTCATAACGCTTGAACCGTACTCCAGCCATGTACACTATTTTTCTGCTCAAAAGCTACAGGGTTTCCAATCCATCACCAGCACCGTATTTTTGTGGTTGAATCTGCCAGACGGTACGGGGCATTTACGACCCATATTCGGTCCGCATTCTTTCATGCGAGTCAAATCAAAAGAATCTATATGAAGTTTGTTTAAACAATGCCTGTCTCAACAGAAAATCAATACATACAGCGAGACAGCTGGTTCTGTGGCCGGCCCCGCATTTCCCCGGGATGATACTCAATATTACTCCGTATAGTGCGCATATTTCTCATGCGGAACCGGCGTTTCCTTGCAACGAATTCCGTAGCCTCGGACTTGGCGCGGAATGCGCGGACTTTCCGGCATATTTTGTGCCTACTGTTTGAGCTGTTAGGTCTCAGTGTTCTTGTTCAGTGACGCCTCCCAATTTAACCGCTTCGCCGCTCCCTGTCATTCTACCTGCACTGGCCGCACTCTGCTACATGATGTGGGTGTGCATCGGATAGGCTGTGTCCTGGGAAGGTCAACGTGCTAGATCGCATATCCATGGCTAGGTTTCACCCGGCGACAGGGTTGATATCTGATAGGGGCTCCGAACTGTAATTATGAAGTATGTCACCGACGCTTGTGCCTGGCTGATAAGAATATATAGGATTCAATACGAGTCAGCCAGCGGTCCCGGGAATTCGATTTTACCTGACTGCTCAGTGCGGTATTCTTCGTGCGAATCAATTGTTCGCTTACGGCGAGACAGCTGGACTGGTAGCAATGGTTCCCCGGATAATACGACATCCAAGATCATGCTCCCGTAAATGTAGGCTGTCCACTTAGCGAATTCCGCACTCAGTGGGTTTGTATCAATTCGAATCGGGGGCATTATCCGGACGCACGGATGATGCAGATGGAAAATGCGAAGACAAAGGGAATGGTACCTTGGTGACCCATGGAGCCTCCCACTATATAAAGAGCACTGTATCGACCCTCGCTTCAGTCAACCAACCCCGAAGAACACGAGTTACCCGCTGAAGCAAATCGCCTACCACAATGAAAATGTACGTGTGAATTCCATTCTGATCTCACCGCGTGGGTCTGATTGAGTCCAGATCCACGGTTAAGGTCACCTACAAGGGAACGACCACTTTGACGATATCACCGGCAATCGGTACCACGAACATCCTCAACAAGGACGGAACAGTGACGATCCCCGCCACCATGGACAAGATCGAGTTCACGGTGGAGGGATTAGTCGTTGCGTCTGTTTTGAGAAACACGACCACCAACAAGTTGCAGATCCTCGGTGGAGCTGAGGCTAAAGGAACTGGCTCCTTAGAGTTCAATGTGAGCCTGGAGGAGTAGATGCAAGGATGGAAGGGGGGTGGTGTACATGTGAAAGACCTAGCCTTTGTGCTCCGAACCGTTTGTTGTGAATGTGATACAGTGCTGTTGTTGCTTCGCCGCAGTATCGAAGAAGTTTTGTAGCAATACCCAAGAAAGCCCGCCATTGTGAGGGAAGAGATCCTGATGATGGGAAGTCCTCTATACATCAAACACAGCGTCAGGGACGGTCCAATCCGCGTGGAAAGAATAGTAAAGTTGACCCGCACAGCTGGGCAGATATCCCGGGTCTTGATCGCCTCTACGGTCCTACGCAGGCTTTTTGGACGACCTTCACTACTCTTACCATACTGCCTGCTCCCAGGACGGATTGTACAGTATGTGGAAGGCGCCAAGGAGGAAGTGGGCTGGTCAACTTTACCGTTGAACACATTTTCAGGTGTACATAAGCGCGGTATTGGGGATTGAGTGTCCAGGAGGCGCCGATATTCCGGGGATGGGGAGAACGGCGAGGCGTCATTTAGATATGGCGTTGTGGCCCCTTGAGACCGTACGAACTGGATATGCCGGAAGCACGCACTCCAAGGAGGACAAAAGGCACGTCTGAATGCAACGGAAAACACAAACTCGGATAACAGGAACCCATCACCGAGAAGCAAGGGAACAGGCTGACGGATGTGAGCTTCGATCGAGCGGCAAGGTCAAGTTCAGCAGAAGCCTAGAAAAGCCCGCTTGGTTACTGCTGAGCCACCATGTGAAGTGAGTGAGGCTTGGTCGGGTGAGGGGGGAACTACGCAACCAGCCTATGATACAAGAAGTCATGATTATGCGGTCAACCATTCACAGAGCGTTGAGTTGCCGCAAGTAAAAAACTATCATAGGGGCCCAGGGTCCTACCATAATACCGTTGACATTCAGAACTGCAGGCCTGCATTCGAGAGCGGGTGAAGAATTTTGGTGGAAATGCCCGTGGCGGCGAAACAGCCGTAAGTTGGCAGTATCTCGACGTTTTGAGGGTCCGTACTGAGAGCCTGTGCCCGGCGGTCCGGGAGCTGAGGATGGAAGATTAACCACTGGGGACGTCGAAGTGGACTATGGAATAGATACTTTACCAGGCGCAATAACTTGAACTTAGTGTTGTCAGAGTCTAGGGCTCAAGCACAAGCCCGACCGAGGCCCTGGCGCGAAGTCGGGCCTAAGTAGGGTTTGGGGTCAGGCTCGAATTTGCAGAGCCCACGACCCTTGGCTTGAGCCCGGGCCGCTGTGTGCCAACATGTATGAGTGAATGGTGAGTTTCTGAAAGTTCATAACATATCGAAGTTGAATCTTACGGGTGTCCAGGACTTTGGACCATGTTGCCAGCTTTGTTCGAGCTTAGGGAAGGTCGAGGAGGTGGAACGGAAGATCCCGGAGCTTCGATGGACGTTCGGGTTAGTGTTGCACGCTGTGGTTACGTCCATTAAATCATCGTACGCTTTGGGGGAAGTCATTCTATGGTTATACAACCTATTCATCACTGAGAAACTCACCTCAACGTAGCGCAAAAAAATCAACCAATCCCGGGCCTGAGCCCCGAGCCTGACCCAAGGGGTAGGATCGGGCTCGACCTAGACAACGCTACTTGAACTGCATCATGATTTTACCTGCCGCAACAGAAATATCGCTCAGTCTCAGTGGAGTCATACATTGCCGCTCGAGAACCACGAGAGGGAGGAGGCGCGGAGGCGCAGCGACGGGGCTCCCTCAACTCGCAGGCTACGATCGCATCTAGAGCGACGAAAGATATCTTGAGCGTCCTTGAACGCCATGCCGGCAACCGGCGAGAACCGGGAGAGCTCAACCAGATACGAGATGATATCCTTGTCGATTGTGGTGCGGTACAGAGAGGAAGGAAGGAAGGCATGCAATTGAGTGGCGCGTAGGTCGGCGGTTATGACTGCATTGGGGATTCGCCATGAGTAGAGAATATTGGTGGGTTCGGGTTAAATAAATATGGACTGCAAGCGACGCGGGCCCACTCTCATAGCGAAGAGAATTGATGAATATAAGGGAAGCATGCGAAGATAGAGGAGACACGCGATGAGATAAGTCATTTCTGATACGAAAAAAGACGGTAGAATCGAGTCATCGAGGTCACCAGAGAAAAAATAGGCCAGGAACTCCGGAAAACCTCATCGATCAACATTCTCAAAAAGATAAGTTTGGCATGCACAAGTACCCGGCCTTCTCATCCTGCTCCACTCGTCATTATTAGATCACCCCTCGCGCACATCCGAGCTCTCCACCAAATCTTCTTTGCTCGTTGCTGGACACGTTGGTGACAAATTTGCTCGGATGTCCGCAGCACGATGGAGATTCCAGCAGATCCCGAAGCCGGCTGTGTTTGGGGCCGAATCCGTCCCCGTAAATATCGGACATCCAAAAGCATATGTGAATCTGGTGGCGCTTGTCAAGAGAGGGCGCCCGGCCTCCGCGCTGGTGAAGAAGGATTGAGAAGACGGCGGCACGTGCTCCATCAGCCCACGCACGACCAAACACACTTGAAATACACCTCCGCTTTTCACTTTCACCTTGCTTTCACCATACTGCCACCTCGACGCCCCTTACATTCCGCCTCTACATCTCTTCCTTCGTCAAAGCGGGAAATGGCGGCGCCCACCGAATGGGACTGGATGCAATCGCAATCTGTGGGCGGTCCTCCGTCGTGTGCGCCTGTTCTCTGTAGACGTCCTCTGCCTCTGCCCGCCGCGCACCGGCCCAGCAAGCGCCCGTGTACGACGACTGGGAGGACTATAATCAAGACGACGACGATGACGAGCCGCCCGCGCGCGCGGATAATCAGTGGATATGGGACAACGCGTGTGTCTCCGTCTCCGTCTCCGTCTCACTCACACCCCCTCCTTCTCCATACCCAAACGCGAACGCTGACGTGCGGCACGCAGGAACGCGCAGACGCCCATGCTCGCTCTCATCCTTTCGGACGTTGGCGCGGCGCCATCGCCGTCCGCGGCCTTCCCGTATGCGCGCCCGAGGCGCCGTCGGCCGATGAGCTCTCCACCACTCCCCTTGCGCGCGTCTCGTCTTCTAGTTCCGCCTCCAATCTAGTTCCAAGTTCCCTCCCGCACACGTGCTAATCCCGTCCTCGTCTCGCCACAATGCCTCTTCGTTGCGCTTGGCCTCCTAATCCTCCTGGTCGACCGTTTATAGTTTTGGTCCCCTTCGCCGCATCTTCGTGCAGAGCATGCATCCCTCATCCTACGACGACGGCACATCCTATTAGGCTGTCTGCGCCAGGATGGTCTAACTCTAAGAGCTCGGCGCACATCTGTTGGCCCACTACAACAAGCTTTTACACCTCAATCCCGCCACCCGCAAGACTCCCACCGATTGATTGACGTGCCGCTGGCGCCGAGGGCGTCTCGAAGATACTTACCGAAAACAGTGCTGTAGGGGCGTCGAATCGCAGCGCTTCTACTGCTCCTCGTGCGGTGTCGTTCGGCCGCGCGCGCGCATCCATCTGTCCTGCGTGACGGGCAGCGAGCGAGATCTGGGGTGCATTCTAGATCTGGGATGGATTCACCTAGAACGCAAGGCCCTAGCTAGATCCATCGCCGTGCCACATACTACACTCGGCTGACCCACCTCGAGAGGGAGGGAATCGACGTCCGCGCACTTTCACTGTGCCGCGCAGCGCGCACGCACTTTCGATGCGCATCGCTCAATTATAATTGCACTGGGAGTACTCCTCCACTCACACTACACCGCTCACACCTAACTCAGCGCACCTTTCGGCGAATATGAGCGAGCGGTAAGCTATTTTGTACGGAATCAGAACGATTTACCACTGAATGCCTCCCGCGCCGCTCTAGACGGTAAACAAGCTTATTCGCGTCTCGCATCTGGACTCAAGTAGCCCAATGGATGCACTAAGAGCGATCACCGGAGCTTCGATTCCCTGCCGCGCGAGCTCCCACAAGTTGGATTGCACCGAGCATGTTCGAACACCTGTGGCTAGAGTATTCATTCCATTACGCTAGTCCGCCGGTGTCAATGCAATCCAAATTGACGGGCGCAGGAGTCCGACCACTTGACAAGATCGCTCCAAACGATCATCAAGCTTCCTCGACAGCTCGTCCCGCAGCATGCTTCTCGCTCCCGACGCAGACCAACAGGGCTGTCACCCCGCCAAATCACGACCGCGGGCCAGAACAGACAGTCAGGAGCCGGTTTCCCCTCACCACCCATCCCACTCAAAGTCTATTGTTCTCACGGTGAAGCTCACCGCATTTATCTCTCTTGCCTTGTTCTTTTCTGGGACACCCAGTACAGTGGGGTTTTCCTATCCGAACACGTTGCCTTTTCCCCCCTTGTTTCAAACGCCCATGTAGGAACCCCCTGCGTCGCGATGTTCCTCGCTGCTCTCAGAATCCTGCTCTGGGCTCCTGGGATCCAGTCTGTAGATATATTTCCGGCCAAGGATGGAAATCGAGTCCGCTGCAATAGTCTTTCAATCCTTCAAACTTGCACTATCGTAGGCTGAACTTGGTTTGGGCTCGGCTCTGGGCGCTAGGGGCAATTCTTAGTCTCGCGACATGCGATCTTACCGGTCCATTCCTTGCTCGTTACAAGTGTGACCCTGCGTATTTTCTCTGCGATGTGGGACTATGGTGTCGCAGTGTGGATGTGTCCACCTTGTAAACATGTATCCCGAGCGAGGGAACTCGGGACCGGTCCCCCTCAACTTGACGGGCGGGTAGACATTACCTCAATTCGCTTCACATCTCAGCTCCCTTCGCATCGTCAACATTCTTCGGACCTTCGAAGCGTATTACGACGGAATCGCAAATATTTTAATACTTTGGTCCGCCTTGTCAGCCAGCGAGATATGTACGCGCCCGATTTCATCGCGTGCTAAGCGTATATAAAAGCCGAGCCACTTGCACTGTGGAGCAACCTGTCTCTCACTACTCCCTCTCAACCAACATGTACACCGCTATCGCGATTCTAGCATCCCTCTCGGGCGCGTTGGCTGACCCTTCGAGGGAACCCTCAGCAAGTGCGCCCACGCACAATTGAGACAAGCTGCTGATGAAGTTCGCATGTGGATAAGAGTACCTCGCGTTTCTCAGTGTCGGGAGGGTAATCAACGGTGCCTTCCCTCCGCGGGTCCGTCCCGGCCGGGTCGCACCCCAGGGTCGGCTGCCTATCGTTCGATCCCACTACCGCCCTTCATGTGGCAACCGATGCGACCCAGATTGTTATCGGTGCGGACCTAAGCCAGGACTTTCCAGTGACCAACATGAGTTGGCCGAGTGGCGCGGGAATTTCTTTATATAACCTTCGGTATACTTATCCCCTGGCCGGCATACATAGACGGTGTCCCGAGCATCGACGACCAAGACAATCTCTACTCGTTCAAGTATAAGAATGGCACTGCGAACACTATGTTTGTGGCAAAGCCCACTGCTGAGATTGGTCACCCTCATTCGTGCGATACAACACCAAGTAAATGATCCCCAGGGAGCCTTGATCTCCACGTTCATACAGAGTATCAACAATACAGACAGCACGGACGAGAACACAGCGTGGCAGTTCCATGTCATAGCGCACGACAGCTTCCAGGCTGCGGCTGGTCAGTCTATACAGTAATTACCTCCCGCAGTGTTCTTAAGCAGGGGCCCTACTAAGTCATCCGCGCTACACAGATGTGTGTGCCAGGCGACGAGCTCTGCCTCGGTCTCACCGGTTTCAGTAGCAGCACGGTGAGTCTGCGGTGTTCTGGGTCAAAAATGAAACTCAAAACACTTGTGTGTAGGTTCACAGCAGCACAAGCACACCTCGATGTGCCGCTCGCGAACGTTAATGCAGCTCCGGGCCAGCCATGGTGCCCGCCTTGTCCAAGCTGTGCACCTCGCCGACCCGGTATAACCGATACCACGGGCATTCATGTGGTGCTCTGTGGCTTTATCAGCCCATGCACCATTGACTCTGCATTCTCCGCCACCAAAAAGCGGGACGTGAAGCCGACACCGAGACCTTCCCTTTTGGGAAGACGCGGCTATCAAGATCAACTGATGCGCATCAACGGCCCGTGATTTCCGTCTCCCCTTTAGGATGAGTGGCGTTGCATTGTTCGCTTTTTCCGTTGGAGGGCGCTATCGACCATCCCTCTTTGAATGTTAATTAAATCGAGAGTCGAAATTCGTTGTCATTACAATATATACTAATTTAATGAGGTGCAAAGGACTGGTGTAACGCGTACATCGAATTGATTGCGGCGCGCTGAGCAGCCGAAATTTTAAGCTGCGCCAAGCGCATCGGAGGCAAGGCTGCTTGCATCCAGACTGCCACTTTTCTGACCAGGGGTGTAGGCTCCAAATCGAATTTTCTTGTATTGCGTTGCCGGTGGCACCGCAGTGGGGGTAGGTTCCGAAGAGGCCGCCGCCGTCGGAGGGCAGCCGGGGATGCCGAACTTGACATTCTCAGATACGAAGGTGAATTCAGCTATAGAGGAAAATAATTTCAGGGTGTGGTAGGAGGTTAAGTAGTACTTTAACGCCATCTTGCCACCCGATGGCTCGAACAATGGCGGGCCGCCCAAGTTTGCGAGCTGAATTGGGACGACGGTCCGCATCAATGAATGCCGTTGATAGCCGTGGGATGCCAAAAGGGAAGGAGTCGGTGTCGGCCCAAATTCCCAAAAAGCGAGCCGCACGTGTAGATCGCCCCGCGCATTCGCGGGCGTTGCTGCACATGCGCCATGCGGCGTGAGGTGTGGGTGTTCGGTGCACATACTCCCAATGTATGTCTGTCCGCACTCTTCATGGTCTGATCTTCAGCCTACTTGCCTGGGTGGCACCTGCGTTGCGCAAACACAACATCAGAAAGGAAGGAAAACCCATCCTCGCTCGACACACTTAACATTCCACGTACTCTACTTCGCCACCGCCTTGACTGGGAACGTGAGGGTGAGGGATTGACTCGCCGGAATTGGACGAGGCGGGCAGGACACTGGCACTGGATCTCGTGGAATGTTGACGGGTGCGTGCGAGCCGAGCCTGCGGCAGTCGAATCACGTTACAGGAGAACGTTGAAGACTCTGTGGGTTGACTAAGCGAGCCCGCAGAGTCCTCAACGTCCTCTTTGATGATGGGAAAGTTTGGGCCGGGGGCATCAGCCAAATATGGGCATCGGCCGGTGCTGTCAAAACTCAGAAACCAGGTTTCAGTACAGACTTTCATTTTTAGCCCGGGGTTTCTGCCTGAAACCGGGTTTCCAAATGGAATTATCCTCTGCTATCCCAGTAATACTAATACTTCCTGTTTTTTATTGCTATTTTGTTAACCTACTGTGTGGTATAGCCTTCTTACCCTCAGTCCCGAATTTCCTTGGTAGTAGTTAAGACACTGCCTGCAACATCCAGACTGCCCACAGGGTGGTAGTAGTGCTGGATTACAGGCTGATGTTCTGGCTAGCGCCAAAATTGTTGTTCACAGGGCCACCAAACGGGTCACCAGGTCAGTTGTCTGGGGACGCTAGATTTCCAGTACTTAAGTTGCTTTGATAGTGGGATAAGTTCGGAGCGCACTCTGCCGCACACGGCATCACTCTCAATGTACCGGCAAGCTGATCTGAGCAGGGGTTGCTGAATAGCATCGGCAATCAGCAGGTTGCTGCTGAATAGAAGCAACCCCCGGACTGCCAGCAAGGGAGGTTGCTGATTAGAATTATCCAACCATCACTTCAACTGTTTGATCCTCACTCGTCGGAGTCCATTGTTAGAGCGTATCACGTCGTGCCTGATGCCCGTAACCGTCTCAGTCCTCATTTACATGAGCTTCCTCTGTTTTTAGTGTCTGTCTACGAGAGACTAGTCCTTATTAGGCTCGGATCTTGGTGCCGGACTTTCGGGCGTATCAAGAAGGCGCGCGCTGTGGCCTCAACTGTTCGACCCTCACTCCACGGAGCGCATTTTTGGAGCGCGCTTTATTCTGTCGTGCAGGATGCCCGTAAATGGCTCGGTCAATATTAGTCTGAGGTCTTGGCATTGCCCTATCGGGCGTCTCACGAAGATGCGTGCTGTCACTTCAGGCGTCGTTACCCATCGGCAGGAACGCATGGTAGAGCCCACCATCTGCATGCATACTCTTGACGGGCCCGTTCTCGTATCGAACTCTGGTCTCGTATCTATGATCCAAGCCTGTGAAACTAGTTCAAATCGAGATCATGATCCGCCATGTTGCCGCCATGTCGTGACAGGATAGACGGACGAGAATTTTTGTGTGATGTTCTAACGGGAGGTCAGGAAGTGCTCCTTGGGAGACACTGCATTCCGGCCCCTTGTAGTCAGAGGGTAGTCGTAGATCTGCAACTACCTGCTCCCACACCCGTAGGCAAAGCATGTCAGTTGTTAGCCTACCCTCGCCAACCTCTGCTTGCCTACGTCCAACCATGACTTAGGCTGACTACGGCCGTAGTCACAGGTTGGTTATACTCTGATTGTATCCAAATTGTAACATATTGGCCTGAATTTCGCGTACATAGTAAGGGTGGGTGAGGTCGGTCTATGGACCGAAGGTACAGCCACGTAGTCAGGGCATGATCAAGTGAGGTGAACCTCGCTAGGACATGGAAGTCAGACCTCTGACTACGAGGGGTTAGAACGCAGTGTAGATACCTCATTTTTGTTAAACAGATAATGCGGCACTGGAAGGCGTTGTATTGATTCGCCAACCGTCCATCTGCGCAGAGCGCCAAAGCCGTGAGATGAATCGAATAGCCGCAGTAAAAACACTCTAATTGATGCACGCTTCATCTAAAGCTTTATCTAGGCTGTGCTCATGTCCCCAAAAAAGCACGGACCGTCGAAATGGACCCTATTGAAAATGCCCCGGGGTATTGGACTTCGCCTGGACCCCGAGAACTACATTACTTCGTACCCCAAAACCGAAACAAACTTTGAAGATGAATGGTGCAGTGGTGCATCGCTGCGAAATAGCTATGGTTCAACGAGGAAGGTTGGGACACCGAGGTTGTCAATGGGTCGACACAATTTCCGCTTTATTCACCAATAGGAAGGCAGTAAATACTGTTCGTAATTTTTACAAAATGTAGTTCAAAGCTCCAGATCCTCAGAAAGAAAGAAAAACGTCTATCTCTGCCTCACTAAATTTGTTCGAGACCACGTTGGCTCATTTACAATCGTTCACCATCGGGTCGCACCACAGTAGCATGGACCGCCAGGGATACAGCTGCAAAACCTGGAAAGCAATACTTTAATGCGAGGATTAGCAGTGATCGTGTTCACTTACCCGGGATACCTGTCCGCGGGGTACGACGCATCGTTGAGGCCAAAGTTGTCAAAGTATCGCGGATACTCAGAGGGATACCCTGGCGCACCCGGCTGCTGGTTGGGCAGCCTCGACGACGGATGGGCAAGCTGAGGCGGAGGCGGCTGGGCCGCAGTGCCGCCGTAGTTGTATGGAATGTGGCCTCCATCGGCAAAATGCTGCGGCTGAGGGGGATAACGGTTTGGATGGGTCATTGGTGCGGGGCTGCCGGGACCCGGATAACACTGCGATGCAGTCTGTGGCGGGTAGAAACCCTGGTTTGGTTGTGGTTGGCTTCCTCTGTCGGATGCTTGGTAGCCCTGAGGAGCCTGAGTCCACCCTGGCGACATGTGGGAAGCGGGTGCCGAGGGCGCAGGTGGTTGCTTCCGTGAACGTTGTCCACTGTCAGTTGGGGTCCCCGACCGGGCCTGCTCGTTAGGAACTGTCCGGTATTCACATTTGAGGCTCTTCTTGGTGCAACGCGTGCAAGGCTGGCCGTCTCCCGAGGGTATACACTTATGAGCAGGTCAATATCAATCATCCCACGGAGAGCAGCACAAAATGCCCACTTTGACCTTCCCTGCTCGGCAATTCATGCACGCCATGTAGATTCTGGTGGGTTTGGTGAACGTTTCCATTACGGAGTCTGGCCGTGCGTGAGTCGACATGAAGAATAGAGGATCGAAGGCAGTCATACACAAGCCCGCTTATATAGAAATATCCGCATCGCTGTACTAGCCCGTTTGTACAAAAAAAACTAACAAGCTGTGGTCATTTAATTCAGACGCCTATTAAGGCATAGTTCTGGTATGAGCGAACTTGAGACGTCCGCCCTCCTGAGTGTTTCAAGAGGGAGGAAACCGAGCAACGGAGCTGTAAAGCGAACGGAACGGGACCGAACCAGTGCTGGGATGTGACCTTCAAACACCGTATTAGTGTACTGTACCATTTCGACCAAGTGTTCATTAATTTCGGAATTTTGACTCACCGAGATGGCCGAAATATGTTCTTTTGGATTATAGCAATTTTGAAAGTCTCAGAAAAATCGGTCGTCACGCGTCACCTGCACACTAGGTCGAAATGGAACAGTACAAGGAGCACATCGGGACTCATCTCCCCGCCATCTTCGAGGAGACCAGTTGAGAGCCGAATTAATAAAAAGTTCTCATAGGTTCTCATGATATCTGGACAGCAATCGTCCTTTCCTGAAACCGGTGTTCTTAAGCCGGATCGTGCGGTGTAGTGCCACCTACCTACCTACCTTCCTGTCACGACCCCCGATCAAGTCTTGGATGTACCAACTATGCTGATTGGTGGGCGAAAAGTGTTGAAAAAGAGGCGAGGCAGAGTGCCACCGAAGGATTTTGAAAGTCCGATGTAGAAGTTATTGGGACGGTGCGGAAGGGTATTCTACATTGTATGTATCTTGTCTCGCCAGCTCAGGAGCTCCAACATTTCTGATAATCCAGTGCATAACCTGTCGACAGATCCGGAGCGACAGGGAATTACTCGAGTGACCCACGGATGCCCTCCTTCAGCAAACAGTCGGATAGTCCGTATTCCTTGAGAGTTTCTCTAAGATCCTCAAATTAGTGTCGTAGCAACTGCGCATAGCATGACGGTTACAGTCTAAATCTATGGAGTGTGTTCGCCGTCTCCGCGGATCTGTCTAAAGATGGCTACACTGGCCATTCAACAGCCGAAGACAGGCAGCCACAATCGATCATAACGGGCGGAAAAATCCAGAGAGCATGTCGGGGAATGCGGGCACCCATGGCATCCGCCCCAGCCTCAATCCGGCGCGCGGAGTGCCACTGACAGGGGAGAGTATTTGTACAACGGTTTGACTAGATGACTGGGAGACATAATTAACCTAGGCCTTCGGCACTCTCCAGGTAATAGGTCCTTCAGAGACTTAGAGTCCGACCTGCACAGATTCTGCATTGATAAAAAGCTGTCTAGTTCTAAATAGATTGACAGAGCACAGAACTAGTAGATTTCTCCAGGACGTCCGAAGCTTATGATCCGAACAGAGAGGCAATAGTGTAACGGTGTTTTACTATGGCATCGCATCGTCGATCACCTCCCTCCAATTGCTCGGACTCTCACCGTGACATACGACGGAGCGGGCACACATACAGCCCGGCGAAACAAGGAAAAAATCACCCTCGAGTGGTCACGGGATGTGTTGTCCCCGGATCGAAGCTGCAATGATCAATGTTGCAATTTGGTCGCAATCAAAGAAACCTGGGTCTGATGCATCACAGTAGTTAGCCGGTGACTTTATGAATAGAAGCGGCACATTGGATGTTCCAAACCCCGATCAATTTGTGAAGAAGCAATTAGACTGCACGTTATGTAAAATAGGATGCCTGTGGATTTGGAGCTGCCTGTGAACATGATCTACTTATCGCACTGCTGCCCTAAGAATACAGGCTGCGGAGCACCGTAGAGATGGCCAAGAAAAACGAGGCGTTGGCTGCACATGGGCGGATATGATGGCTATCCAGTGAGCACGGTATTCCTGTGTGGAATGAATAGGCACTAGACTATTAATTAGGAGTGTTCCATGTGGGACAGGACTGACCTGCACTTGGTCTGTTAGGGGTCTCCTTCACAAGTCGACTGTATTTTAGGACCCGAATGCATTCGGACCAATTTCGGCCGCGGATCAAATTTGGCGGGAGACACGAAGGACGTAATTTCTTCGGGTCAGCTGTTGAAAATCACCTCCAAAATGAAGATAAGACGCGCTCTCTAAATGGAATTAGGGTGTTCTGCGTCCACGGCGCTTCCCTTACAGAGATATTTTCGGTCCGAACCGCGTAATCTCCCACTGATAATGTTGGCCAGACAACTGCGGCCGGATACAGTTAGAGGACTGCATGGAAGCGCTCACCAGACACCGCTCCGGAGGACACCGCTATAATTTCGTCCCGGCATGGATCCGGGACAGTTCCAAATTGTAACGTAGCGCAGCGCTTACCGTCGCTAGTGACGGGCAAGGTATCACAGGATACTTCCAGCTCGTTTGCATGTGGGCACACAGGATGGACGAATCACGAGCTCGCGGGTAGATGATCCCCGACGGGTAGGTACGTACTAATAGGTAGGTAGCATTACACAGCACGGTCCCGCTTAGGAACGCAGGTTTCAGGAAGAATCCCGGAGTACTACAGGCAATTTTATGTATTTCATCGTCCCTGACCTTAAAATACCCCCAAACCGAGCTCACGCAGCCGGTCTCCCGTCGCGGTGTAGAACCCAGGTGATACATCAAGGCAAAAAGATGAAAGGAGTAAGACACAGATATCTTCAGACAGCCAAACGAAACACAGGAGTTGCGTAGAACACTTGAAGGACGTCATGAGTAAACTTGGCCACGAGAGCTATAGTTGATCGTTCCCAAATCATGGATTTGACGAACTCGATTAAAACGGGAATCACATAATGAGTTCCAGTAGCCTTCTATGGAGTTGATCCTAGCGGACACCAGACGGTGTCGATCGATCTTGATGAGTGAATGGTGCTTATATGCGGCAAGATATCTGCGCTGGCCACTCCATAGACGAATACACAGTCGCCCGTCCAATCTTCAAGACATAAATTGGCGTGAAATTTGAAGGAGTAGTGTTGGAATCCTCATGGACACAGGTCAGAGGCGACACATCAGCCCAGCAGAGCCACGTGAGCGCGGCACGAACGTGGAGCACACGACGTGGAACCTATACGTCGTGGACGTGGATGAAACGCGTCGTAGACGTGTCCGTAGGACACGTTGCATGCACAGCCATCAGCTGGGACCATGAGACGTGTCTGGACGCGTCTTTACTACGTGTTTCACGCACCATGCATTGCTTCTTCAGTCGGAGAGTTCGAACTCAGCATTGCATTGTCTAGCTTGCTATTGTTCTAGCTATTCATTGTACTATTGGGGACTGGGTGGTTGACCATTTGAAGAATAGAGTGCTGTACACACAAGGATATGGCTAGGTTGCACTCCAAGGAGGGAATACGGCCTCAGATACCAGTCTGTGTCGAATTTCGAGGCAAAGTGATGGGTTGATCGAAAGCTGTGCTGCCGTTCGGTGCGGGCCGACACGTGAGAACATCAATTTCTTAGGACAGCCTTTGCCGCTTGTTTCTCGATTCTTGGTTAATCCACGACTTTGGGGCCTGAAGTCATTTGTAGCTTTTTTTAGTCTACGGTGCCCTCTGACCGTTGCGCTGGGCTCGGTTAGTTACCAACAGTAATCCTGCCTTTTGCTCTCTCCTTCTGAATTAAATATTTAACCCCCACGAATAGCTCTGAATTTGGGTTTGAAGGCATAGAAATGTCAATTAGTACCTCCAATTGAACATCAGATATGCCACAACTGCTAATCTGATCCCTAACTGTGTCTTTGGGCCAGTGGTCAGATACCCTGAATTTGGCTATTTTTGTCATGCCAGCGGAGAAAATTCACCATGGCCTCAAATCATCACCAAAATTCAACCCAATGGGTTTGATCGATTGGTAGGATGCATGCCTTCATCATTAACCCGTATGGACAGTGTAATGAAACTAGTGGTCTTTGACCGTAGGCCAAAAGCCTTAGGTGGTCAAGTACCCACTTAACAGTACTCCTGAGGAGTATAAATACTGTACTGTACTCACTGAATATACAGTTTTTCCCTTACTCATTTTACAACAGGTAAAATTGTAGATCGAATCGTGGTGACGAGGACAAGAGACTCACGAGGGACCTGTAATGTCGACGGGATCATAAGGGCTTGATCCCTCCCGAGCCCACGTGGAAATGCCAAAGAGGAGTAAGGACTAAGCGAAGTCAGCCGAGCAGCATCGACAAGAAAAGGCGAACGCATCGAAGCACCGGGAATCGTAACGCTGTGACGACTGCTAGTGCTGTGTAAGAAGTCGATGTTAAATAACATGACCTTTCGCACACTGTTATTAACACGTTATTTGCTATGTTTCTCACATTGGAGGCCCTGGGACGCATGTAATTTAGTTGTGAGAAAGGGCGGGTATATGAGCCCTCAAACGACCTGAAGTAGCATTTTTGGAGAGTCAAAAGTGTTCCTGGAGCTAGAGCATTCATCCCAGAATGAGTCTGGGCAAATCCGGGTATACGGCCCCGCTTTTGGTCCTTGCATTGCCAAATTCAACCCCATCTTCGCGCCGAAACTTCCCTAAGCGCACCTCTAGGCATGCTTATGTCATGTTATATAACATGTAAATAAAATGACTCACAAAACTCACATGGGGGCCCGGACCCTCTCATGTTACTAACTCAAGTTAGTAACTTGCTTACACAGCGCTACAATCACTGCGGAAAGCTAAAATTGATCGGACCCGGACAGAGCTACGGACGGTCAGATTCCCATCTGTCAGGACATTCGGGGAAGTGAATATGTCTAGAGCTGGGCAGGAATGGGAGCAGAGGATGTACCTAAAGCTGGGGATATTATTAGCAGGAGCATGACCTCTCCGGACCCGGATTTGCACCAGACATCTGAGATGATCGGAGCCTGTCGAGAGGCAGGATTGGCCACATTCCCTCACCCTTCTCAGCGACAATGTAGACACTAAGGAGAGTTGCCACCTAGCAAGACGAACCTTCTTTTAGTCATTCGACACCGTCGGATATCTTATCGCTGACATTCCCTCGTTCTCGCTCATGGTTTTCATGCGGACGTCATCCGCCTTGGATGGTCTGGTTACTCTCCCCTCGGTTCCGCTAGGAAAAGGTCTGGATCATCTTGTGTGCAGGTAGCCAAGAAGTTGGGCGTGAAATCCGCACGAATTCGGCCATGTGGCAAGCATGATGGGGGACACGCCGCGTCTAACTACCGACGGTATACCTGTATTTGTCAAGGTATTCCTTGGGCCTTCCATCGTCTGATCCTGTCGCGACTCAGTTTTGCACGGCAGTCTATGCCCTTCAGCGGACGCTGCCGACCGAAGTAGGCTCGTCTGATATTGCCCCCTATTTCTCGGGCTAACGAGTTCCCCCAGCACCATCCCGTCAGATTTTCCCGGTGCTGCAAGTCCTCTCATTCTGCTGCAGCTATCCGCAATTCAGCAACGCGACCTTCCTTACAGAGAAATTAACGAACACTCGCCACATTCCGATCACTTGGGATGGACGGAGACTCCCAGACATGATATTTTTCTTCTCCTTTGAAGCATGAAGGTTGAAGAGGTTTCCAGGAAGAATTACACTATCCCCACCCCTCTGCAACCCTTCCGAATCACTTGATCATTGATACAACGGGCTGCAGAGCGGGCAATCAGTCGGTTTTCCCCACCCCATGCTTCCTCCACTTGCGTTCATCACCGGCATTGTTTCGCGCGCTGTGGCTTTCTTCAATACCGCGGGCGTCTCGCAGCGATCATCACAAGTACCAACACCTCACAGGACTGCTGCTAGTTCCCTAGGACCACCAATCCCGTACGTCACGTACGAGGATAGATATTAAGACTCTCGAGGCCGGGATGGATATCATCCTCGCTCATGCCGTACTTGCTATGCAGGTTCTTCGAAACTCGCTAGTTTAACCGAACATTTGGACCGCTGAAATCCCCTGCGAAATCGTCGAATCGTCTGTGCCTCGTTTTCCCTGCGTGCAAGGCTTTGTTCACTGCTTGACGGTTGCAATAAAGAGGAATAGCTGCCGCCTTCGATATTTGGGCTTGGGTTTGGACGGACTGCAGGTACGCTAATTCAACTCAGGTCTAAATTAGTTCACAAGTGTCCGATAGTCGGATACAGTCCTTCCTCTCCCAACATATGCAGTTCCTTATAAATTCTGTTCTCACTCCTCACCGCATTTGCGCGCCTCGCCCTCGGAGATAAGCACTGCCCCTGGCTGACCTATAGAAGATATGTGATCCATCCAGTTGATGATATGTTTCCCGACTCACGCGGGAATTAGATGCTGTCCACAAATTCAAGCTATCATCCCACGTACTATCTGTCGCAATTCTACCTTGCCCACCAATGTTTTTCTCGACGGGTTTTAAATCGTCGCTGACATATTTTCCGATGTTACTAATAATTGAGTCATCTCCTCAGCGTAGGCTGGACATTTAGATCGCCAGAGCATTGGGACCGCCCCACTTGCACGCCTGCATACGATATGGCTCTCCCCACAACAACCCGCCAATGGTTCTTCCCCGAGGTTAGCTGACATATTCCGCACCACTGCATGCTTCTCGGGCTAACGTGCCTCGAATGTGATAGCGAGGGTCGTACAACGATTTGGTGCTCGAAGAGGTGCCGCTGGTGGCCCCCAAATCCAACGAGGTCTTGGTGAAGACGCTGAAGAAGAGTTAAGTGGTCCTCTCGGGGACCGAGTGATGTCAAGGTCGTGCCGGCTGAGGTACGGAGACGTGCAGCAAAATGTGGATGCGGGGTGAATAAGAATAGATCTAGGCGTAGAACAGTCAGTACTAAGAATAAAATGGAAAACTCAGCTCAGATGTGTGAAAAAGAATGTGGATTCACGCGTGGTTGCTCAGAAATAGATGTATAGGTGGTGGCGGGAGGCAAAGAGCGATCCCCGTTACAAACAAATAAAAATAAAATGTCAGCTCGGTACGTAAGAGTCCGTGGAAACACCTCAGCTAGGGCAAAACCTCTGTTGAACGAACCATCCGGGAGCTACGCAAAGACGGAATAGGGAGAGCACGTCCCCCGCAAGACGTTGACAAGTGGGGGCCCAAGCCACTGTCGGCTCGATCCCCGGCGTAGTCCGAGATGGCCGACAACTCGGGTCTGGCGCGTCGCATTGGTGGTACGTAGAGATAAAAATAAAATGTCTGTATGGTATCAGATTGGTAAGTATAAGAATGTGTAGCAAAGTTCAAAAGCTCAATAAAAAAGAATCCCCGCGTGGCCGAAGAAATAATCTTGCTGTCTCGACTGAGTTGACTTGGCAGTGCAAAGCAAATAATCTTGGCCACGCAGCTGCAGATGGAATTGGACAGTCTGGGAGTGGGTAGAATAAGGTCAAGAATAAAAGGTGCAAGAAACAAGCAATGCAGGAATAAAAGAAATTGAAAACACGCCATGTTGATTTGTTTGGTTGACGCGTGCAACTGACGTGTGACACGAAGGCGACGAGCGCGGCGAGTCGCACTTCCACAACGCATGCAGTCTCATTTCAGGTAACTGTCCATACCGATTCGTAGCATTCATTATCCATTAATCCAGTTGCCACCAGTCCCGCGATCTCCTCATCGCGCAATCCATGTTCCCTGGCGTGTCCGTATTTCTTCCCCTGTATAGTTGCGGGTGGGTCTGATGCACATCCTGCCAGTATACAGTCCAATCTCGTCCCGTGCTCTGACATGGCCGGCGAGGTGATCGCCGTTGGTGCGGATGTGCTAAAATGGAGGGTCGGGGACCGAGTTTGTGCGAATTTCGTCACCGACGGGCGCCACAACGAGCTGAGCGCCGAAATTCTTGAGACGGCCCTCGGAGGGCAGTTGCACGGCGTTTTGACAGAGTACAGATCATTTCCCAGTCATGTACGTCCCCGGTTCCCTATTGCAACTGCGAAGAACGGGTAACTGATAACCTTGTTTTTAAGTCCCTCGTCGCCATTCCGGCGCAGCTCTCTTATGAAGAAGCTGCCACCTTGCCGTAAGCTGGCCAGTTCGGCATCTAATTCTCCCTTATTCAACTTCAAGTTATTTAGCTGCGCCGCCGTGACAGCCTACAACGCCTTGACCGGCGGGTACCACCCCGTCAAAGCGGGTGACACCGTCCTGATCCTTGGGACCGGCGGCGTCTCGATGTATGTTCGCCCCCGGCACTGCTGCATGGCGCCTCAATCTCCCCAACACCTTCGCGCTGCAATTCGCGGTCGCGTCCGGCGCGACGGTCATCGCCCTGTCGTCTTCCGAGGAGAAGCTCAAGACGGTGAAGCGGCTCGGCGCTACACATGCCATCAACTACAAGACAACACCCAAGTGGGATGAGGAGGTGCTGAAGCTGACTGGTGGACTGGGTGTCGATCGCGTCATAGAGGTGTGCACGGAATCCTCTATCATGTTATGGGCTCCCCAGATATTTACGCGATCTAGGTTGCGGGCAACAGTACTCTGCAGCGGTCACTCGCTTCTGTTAGGGTCGGCGGTAACATCGACCTGATCGGCCTCCTGGGCGGGGTGGGTATTTCACCTGCTCCTACGAGTCGTGGGATAACCGCATTTTAGGCGCAGCCTGCTGTCGATATCGTATTCACTGGGATCCGCAAAGGCCTCAACATCCGTGGGGTGTTGGTAGGATCTGTCAAACAGTGCGTCCCCCGATGGCGACTGTATTCTTTGCGATCGTGTTGACGGGTTCACAGATTCAAACTTATTGACGGGCTGAACGATGCCGAGAAGGGCCGCATTTGGCTCCCAGCAACCAACGACCGGAATGAAGGTGCCCTCGGATCCTTCATTGTCTACATGCGAGGGAATCCAACTGCTGCGCTTGCGACACACAATGGGCTGGCGATGTTTGAAATTTCAGCGCAACCAGACCCAGGGCTTCATGGATATGTGGTTCTCGCCCGAGGATCACCGGTACACGATGCGGGCGGCGCGAACTCTTGACGCTTCCGGGCTTGAACGCAAGCGAAAAGAACTCCAGATGGAATACAACCATCGCATTCTTGCCGAGAAGGCCCAGAAGGTCGCTAATGCAGCAGCGAAGGCAGCCGAAATTCAAGACCGGTTGGACGCTACTGTCCTGATTTCGCGTGTTGAAGACATATATGGGAGAGGTATGACCAGGGACAAGCTTTAAGATCAGCTCGAGAAATTGCGGGCACTGTGGAACACGAAAACACAAGAAAGGATTGTGATTCCGAAGAAATCGCACATTCCGAGGCTCGCAGAAAAGCAGTGCGCTCTTGTTAACGCGTTCCAAGACCACATAAACCTTCTTGCAGCCTCTTCCGAGCAGAGCGTGGGCTATTCGGGACCACAGATGGCGGCAGACTTTGTACGGGAGCACTACCACAGCGACGACGAGGATTTTGGCGAGTTCGAGGGCGATGCGGCCACATTTTAATCTGGATTCATTTGTTTATAATACATACTAAATATTGTAACATGTTCCGTGGTCGCTGGAGGTGTGAATAGCTTCAGAGAATGAAGGAGAAGTGAGAACCACGAATTTGCCGGTTCATTTTAGTTACCGGCCTTCCCATCAGCCCATCATGATTTGGTCGGTGCCCACCACCATTCAAAGATATGAATAAGCTTATTGAGGCGAATCTCGGGATGACCCGGCCCGTCATTGCTAAAGTGTTCCCTTTTGAGCAAGCCAAGGATGCGTACGCGTACCTCGAGTCCCAGGCGCATGTCGGGAAGGTGGTCACGGTATTGCAGTAGATTGGATATATTTGCCCGCATCCAAGTCTCTGTGGACATTGTCTGTGTCACCGCTCATTTACAGTATCCCCGGAAGGAACATCGAAGCAAAAACTGAGAGATATTGGTCGTGTGTAAACACCATTCATTCATCAAGCTCGCTGATCTCCACATGGGTCTCATCGAGGTTACTGCGAACAACCATCTCGTCGAGTTCCAAGACATACAGTAAGTTATATGGCAAGAGAAATGAGGGCTTGAAAGTTCGACGTGTTCGTGCACTGTTGATGACTGTCGCAGTGGGCATGCTGATGCCCTTATGCCGCTCGATTGCCGGTTCACCGATCGGCGGCAGACAGCCGGCCACCCCGTGTGCCGTGGATGCCGAGGATGCCGGCAGCCAGCGGAACAGCGGGATATTTCCTGGTCTCGGACATCTTCGTCGAAATCTCACCAGTTTGAGGGGCCATTAGGCAAGGACTTACCGGGTCCCGTCCGGTGCAGTTCCAGCTTCCTTGTCCTCCTTTCTTGAGTCTCGAGCCGGCGCACTGATCCAGACCAACTGAATAATTGTCAAAATTTGTCATTCTGGCTTCGGGAGCTGACGGGCGGTACGGCCCGTCGGGAGTCGAAGCGTTCAGATATGCGTTCCGCCCTGCATACATATTCGCGCTGAAGAGAGCTCACAAATACTGCAACCGTACCAGATGGATCGGTCCAGCAGCTTCCCGATACGTGGATGCCGCCGTTGGCCTGGATCCCGCATCAGGCTCTCGGGCCGTCGACGCGGGCGTAGAGCGCTGCCCGCTCTGCACAGCGTAAGGTCGAGATAACATAACCTTCTCCCAGCAATTACAGTACTGCAGGATTGCAGTGGGCTTGCGCATTCCCTGCTGGTGTTTACGTATAGCCGCTGCGAAGCCCTGCAAAAAAACTGCCGTCGATGGCCCCGACCGCACCGAGGACATGCAGGCATGCGCGACGCGACACACGACCTGGTTTGGCGCTGGTGGGGGCCCCGCAGTTTAGACGGCGGGATGAGTTCGACAATCGGTTATTCGGGCTAACGAGGGTGCTATTCACTGATGTGCCAGGCTCCACACGTCCTAGGGTGGTGTTGTGGGCTAAACCGAGCATGCAAAAGTTTGAGCCCCGCTCCGTCGCCACAGCCGTGCAACGGGCAGCGAAATCGCGACGGAGACGGATGGAGTACGCGTCTGTTCGGCGCCCCTCCGGTTGCCTGGTGAAAATCAGGTGCGCCAAGCAATGCGCACCATTCTCTATACCAAAAAAACATGGGCGCGGTCGAAATTTTATTCGTCGGGGCTGTAATTGACGGCCCCAAGCATCCGCTGCCCCCCGGATGTGCGTATCATTCTGCCGCTCGGAACGTGCTCTGCGATCGACGCGGACTCGACTCGGTGGACTCGTCCGCAGCCCGCTGGCGGTGACTATACTATCACGCCCGGACGATCGGACGCGCGACTGGCGACATGCGTCGTATCGACCACGAACCCCGAGCACGTATATACGGACGGGCACCGAACATGGATGGAGTCGGTGAGCCTCGGGCTGTCACAGGCGCGCCGTCGCAGTGGCGCGGGCGTCCCGCCGAAGAATTGCACGAGGTCCGGGCCCCCGCAGTTTATTGACGATGCGGTAGTGCCCATGCGAAGACACTGTGTGCAGCGGATGTTCTAGCCAAATTTTCGGCAGACTGCACGATGGCGCGGTACGCGGCTCGTCGCATTCTGATGCACTAGTGGCCCTGTCAGAGACACCTCGGCACGCATGCTTCACAAGCTCGGCTGCCCCGGGGACCAAAGGGCCGGGTTTATGCAAGCCGTCCAGTGCCCACGTATAAGCGCCGTGAACTCCACATTGCGCCTCTGCGTCCTGCGTCGAAACCAGCGTGAGATCCTCCATCGTCCTCGCCGTGGCTACGCCCGCGACCGCACCAGAGGCACGGCACACTGCGGCAGAACAAAACGCGCTGTGATATCGGGCGGGCGCGCTTATGCACATGATCATTGTGCAATGCAGGCGTTGGCGGCTCCTCTGCAGGGAGCTACAAGGCCGACAGACATTGCAAGGGCGCTCAAGCGCGTCTACGAGCCCACCACGGACGACCGGTTTTATTGCCGGGACGAGTGGGGCTTGAAAGACGGGAGGTTTCGTTCGTCGGGCATCGCCCAAAGTGGTGCAAGGACGCTCGGCCGGCTCGGCCCCGTATACGGTACGGTACGGCCAGCAGCCTCGAGTCCAGACACCCGAGCTTTTTTGTCCCAGACGATGGTGTGCGAGAGAATGCGGGCCGAGACCTTGAGCAGGAGAGATTCGTCGACGCCGAGGTCCAGAGGCTCCCCAGCAAGTGGCATCAGCCCAAACACACCTCCGCTTTTCACCAGCCAGTGGCTTTGCACCGTGCGTTCACCAGACTGCCGCCTGAGGATAGCCAGCCTCTTGAGCTTTCGCCGGGGTTTCGGACCGGGAGGATCCCACTTGGCGCGGCACAATCGGGGCCAAGAATGGAGGTCGGCCCGTGCATCTGGAAATAGTGCCAGCACTGGCGTGAGATTCCAGCAGATCTTGAGGGCGGGCTTTGGGCCAAATGCGTCCCCGTGAATACCGGCCATGGCGCTGGTCAAGAACTGAATGGCGCTCAGCCTCCGCTGCGTCAATGACGGCGGCACGTGCCCCATCTGGCCACGCACGACCAAACACCTCTCCGCTTTCCACTTGGCTTGCACCACACCGCCACCTGCGGCCCCTTCCAGCCCGCCTCAAACTCAAACTCTTCCGTCGTCAGCAGCGCGACATGACGGCGCCCGCCGAATGGGACTGGCAATCGCAATCGCAATCTGTAGGCGGCCCGGCCTCGTGTGCGCACTGCGCCCACTTATCCGCTGTTCTCTAGACGTCTTCTACCTCGACCCGCCGCGCGCCGGCCCAGAAAGCGCCGGCGCCCGTGTGCGACGACTGGGAGGAAGACGATGGCGACGACGCCGCCGAGCCGCCCGCGCCCGCGGATAACCAGCGGATATGGGACACTGCGTGCGTCTCTCTCTCTCTCTTTCCCATATCTCCGCCCCATCCCCATCCCCGAACGCCACCGCTGACGTGCGGCGCAGGAACGCGCAGGCGCCGATGCCCGCGCTGATCGTCTCCGGCGCGGCGCCGCCGCCCGCGGCCTTCCAGCCCGCGATGCGCATCCTCAAGCGCCCCGCCGCGCCCGCGCGCGCGCCCGTGCGCCCGGCGGCGCCGGAGGAGACGCTCGAGGCGCGCGAGGGGCGCTACCGCGAGGCGCGCGAGCGCATCTTCGGCAAGGAGGCGGATAAGGAGCGGGACGGCGAGAGGGAGAGGGAGAGGGAGAAGAAGCGCGGCGGCGCGCGCACCCCGCGCGGCCCGCAGCCCGGCGCGGCGCAGGCGGGCTTCAAGGCGCGCAGCGCGCGGGCCCCGCCCCCGAGTCCCACACCCACGCCCACTCTCGCGCGAGACCCCCAGGCCGGCGCCGCGGAGTGACTCGCGCCCGCCGCGCCGCTGTATACCCGTCTCCCGTGCTCACGGTGCTTGTTCCTACCTTACTTTGTGTCGCTCATAATTCACCCGCGTCGTCGTCTGTGAGAACCGCCGCCCGCTTGAACCGTCTGTGTTCCGTACGTACGGCATCTCCCTCCCTTGCGCATCGCCGCGTCTTCCGCGCCTTGCTTTCCTTTCCTTCGCTGATCCAGAATCCTCCCCGAGACCCTCGGCGTGCACTCCAGGGCAGGGCGCCCGCCAACATTTCATGAACGAAAAGCCCCACCCGCGCCGCGCCCCCTGTCTGCCCGTCCACCCAGATCAAACTCAGAGGCGCGCCTCCGCCCCAGCCACGCCGATTCAGCTCCAAGCGCGTTCCGCGCCGCTCCCAGGTATCGACGTACGGTCATCCCCACCCGAATTCAAGTGAATAAATTGGGGAGGCGCCTCCGCCGGCGTCCCCCGGCGAGAACTCGGTGCAGTCGCTCATAACTCACGCCTGGCTTGTCCGTGGCGCTTCCTGGGGTGTGATGCGCGCCGGCGACCGAGGACCTCCACTGCTCCTAGGCGCGCCTGCTGGTTCTGCCTCTCATCGCTCCAAGTTCCCCCGCACACGAGCTACATTGCTCTCGACGCAATGCCTGCATTGCGCTTGAGCTGCTAATCCTCCTGGTCGGCCCCGAGGATCGCACATCCTATTCGCCTGTCTGTCTGCACCACGCCGGCCTAACCACTACACTCCAACAAGCAAGCTCTCGCCGCACCCTGCGCTCGATCCCAATCCCAATCCCAATCCCAATCCCCGCCACCCTCGAGACTCCCACTTGTGCGCGTCTCGAAGATCCCGAAGAGCGCGCTCTAGCGGCGTTAATGCTCCGCAGCGTCATGCTGATCTGTCCCGCGCGAGATCTGGGGCTAGAACGCACGCCATCGCCGTGCTGCACTCGGACGCGTCCCGCACGTTCGATGCCGCGCTGAGTACTCGAACGCGGAATATCAGTATTACTCCTCCGCGCACACCTCTTGGGGATCTTAGCGAGTGCTACTTAAGTTTCTTCGTGGTGCTTCACTCAAGTTCTGCGGAATCAAACTGATGTGGATGCCTCCTGTATACGGTCAACGAGCTTACGCTTATTCGCGTCTCGCAAGGAGCGGGCTTGAGTGGTTGTTGGCGTGGCGTGGCGTGGCGTGGCGTGGCGTGGTGCGCGTAGCTGAATGAGTGAACGCTCTAGCCACAGGTGTTCGAACATGTTCGGCGCAATCCAAGCTTCAATCGAGGGGGCTGGCGACTCGGAGGGAGGGAGGGACTCGGAGCTCCGGCGACAGACAGCTCTCAGCGCATCCATTGGGCGACTGGTGTCTAGCTTCACGCCGCACCAGCGCC
Source organism: Mycena latifolia (assembly GCA_029289555.1). Classification (NCBI taxonomy): domain Eukaryota; kingdom Fungi; phylum Basidiomycota; class Agaricomycetes; order Agaricales; family Mycenaceae; genus Mycena; species Mycena latifolia. The sequence continues at coordinate 695,285 of JARJLE010000020.1, forward strand.
GCCGCCGACCGTCCTGGTCCCGACGTGGACAACGACAGCTACATGGCCTGGCTGCCCGAGAGGTTTTTTCCCGTTGTGTCAATGCAAGTCTGCCCGACTCTCCTAACTAATGTCCAGGGTTGATGGGCCTGGCATGCGGTAATGCCCGTCGCAAATGTGCCCCAAAACACAACCACGCGGTCTCAGAAGCGACGCAAAAAAACGTGCCAAAAAAGGAGGATGATAGAAAAGGGGGGAAATCACGAAAAGTTGGACTGGCATCTACGTCACTGGGGTGCCTTGGACGGGCCTAAACGTCCTCACGTGCGATCGAGACTAGGGCGAATATCGCTCCGTTAATGTAGCACGGTGGTGTATATATGCGAATCTGCCGCAGGCCGCCGGTGATACACAGGAGACGGACAATATGGTTGACTCAGCCTCCGAGGGAATGGATGGCGTCGGGTGTCGGCTGTTCGGCTCCCGCGCACTTTAATGCAACGTCAGTCAAGAGTAATTCGAACCTTGATGTGGAATTAAGGATTCTGGCATTCCCGGGACAACAGGGCCACACTATCGAAGCGCACGGGAAGTACTAATCCGCCGACATCACTCCTGAGTGGCATTCCGTCCGCGACTGCGGCGGTGCTCTGGTCAGCGGGGTTACTTATTCGCGTGCAGCACCATTTCTCTAGGCAGGTGCACTAGTTTCATGTATTTGCTGACCTGGCATGGCTTGACATCCGTGTCGCGGAGAGGGGCAGGTCCACTAACGCCAGCGGATTAGCGTCATGCAATGAATACTCTGGCCCTCGGAGTTTCGACGTTCGGCGCACGCCGCAATCCAAATCGGGGGGAAGCAAAAAATCCAACAACTCGACAGCATCGCTTCAAATGCTCCTCAAGCTTGTTCGACTCCTGCAGTATGCTTCTCGCTCGTGATGGAGATTAACAGGTCTGTCACCCTAATAAATTGTGGCCTAGAAGCTCACCCAGACAGCCACGTCGTCGGGGCATACCCACATTAAAAGGCGGCCTGTGTCCCCTCACACCACCCATCGAGCCCACCCACTCAAAGTCTATTGTTCCTGCTATGAAGCTCACCGCATTTATCTCTCTTGCCTTGGTCGGCGCGTTTACACTCGTCGGCAGTGCCCCTGCTCCCGGCACTGCCGACATCACCATCGTCGTCCAGCTGGACGACGGGGCTCCGGCGGTCCATGCGGCCTTGACCTCCGAAGGCGTGCACAAGAGGAAGTGCCTTTACTGGTACCGCAACTGGCCTCCTACTTGTGCCCGGGTATGGCCCTTCCCGCTCCGTTGTGTAGCTCCCGAGACTAACATTATACATGCCTCACAGTACTGCGACGAAGTTGCGTCGCCGCCGCCGGAGATCTGCGACAGTGTAAGTTGACTCGAATCCTCCAAATTGCGCTAATCATGCCTCAGGATTGATCTTGGAACTGAGGCGCACATGATGGGTGATACTCGGTATTTGGCAACGGCTACAGGATCAACGCAGTTGAAACGAACTGCAAAAAAAACGGAGGATAATATGCAAAAACAGGAGGAGGGTAAAAAAGGAGGAAAAATCACAAAAAAAATGTACTATCGTCTACGTGGTGCCTTGGACGTGCCTAACGGTCCTATTTCTCGCAATGTGTGATCGAGTCAGCCTGGGCAGCATTTTGAGATGTTCTGGCAGGAGCCATCACGAGAGCCATTGTCGCGAATGAATTGGCAATAATCTCGCTTGGTATTGCAGTCAGTAGCAGGCAAGCTCCAGTCCGCGGGGAGAGGGAGTGTTCACTAGGTAAGTGATAGCGGGTTATGCTGGCAGGGTATGCGACTACTCTTATATACATTCGCCGTGCGCCTATGGACTTCACGAATTGAGTTGTCTATGATCCAGATTCCACTGATTATTTGGCTCCTGGATGACGTGAGGAGGAAATAGAAGCATACGAAATTATACACTTAAAAAATAAGCTCGAAGGCTCAGTAAATATAGTGCACGCTGGTGCTTCACGTCGGGGTCAAGCCAATTAGGTCCAGTGGCTGATTTCTAGGCCATTACTGCGCAAAGCACCGACAAGTTACAACTACTTTTGATCGGATACTGCCGGCATCATTCCGGCTTTTCCCCCATCCAAGTGCAAGCAGGGATTCAAGCTCCACGGCGCCCGTTTTAGCCGCCCGACGTGAATAAATCAACAGCGCGTGATTGCTATCTCGCGGAATTCATGTGCTCTGAGCTTATCTCGTCCATTGTAGACTTTGCTGCTAGATTCCTGTTGGTGGAGTTTCTGCTTGAAGGAATTCAATCCTTAAGTTCACGCAATATTCGGTTCAATCAATATAAGATTTACACGATGGCTGTGAAGCCGGGGAGGTACAAGCTCGTGAGGTATCTAGTCTTTTCCTAGTATATTTATACTTTTTGTCCTGTCCATCTGAGTCATTCTGAGTCGTACAATAAATATTCCATAGTGTTCCGGAGTCTTCCATAATATTCCTCTGACTCTCTGTGATTCACGATGAGTCGCTCACTGACTCACTAGCCCGAGACATCCCCAAGCCTCGGTCATGTGCCCGAGCGCCTCATATCCCAACACCTGTTACGGCTATTCTCAACACACAACATCCTCACCCGAGTTTAATAGCTGTCCCTCTCTGCGCTACGGCGCGCCGGTCTTTGGGGTCCGCGATTTGCGACTGTTGCAAACCAGAAGTCGTACATTCTGAATCCTCGGCTCCTCCAGTATAGCACTGCAGCTGTAGCATGCTGCAGTGGCGTGGGGTGGGGCATGTGCTCAGGGATCCTCGGAGCCTAGATGTCATAACTTGGGCTCTTTGGATCGGCATTATCCGATGGAGAATCAACGCAGGTCTGACTCAGGTCTCTGAATGACTCGTTTCCTGAGGGCCCAGTTTGTAAATAATTGGTTCCGACAGTCATATGCATTCATTGACACCGGTGCCCAAATGCTCTCTCATTTGAATTTGTCTACGCGGAACGGGGTTGGGCAGATGCCATGGGATGCCCGGACTCCCAGACATGCTCTCGCAATTGTTCTGTACGTTACCACTTCAGCCAGCCTGCCTTTGGCCATTGAATGCACTGGAATGCACTCGGCAGCCAACTGTCGACGGGTCGTCGTGGACGTAGAGCCTACTCCTCCGTTGTATAAATTCGACCGCAACCAGTACGCCATAACAAGTTCGTCGGCTGCTGATTCGAGGCTTTTGGAGGACCTCTCCACGAATACGGACTATTGGACTATTTTTCTGAAGCCATTCGCACGGATCCGTCGATAGGTTACTCCTGGAACTTGACGAAATATTGTACCCGGGATACATCCAATGCAGACAATACTAGTATGCACCGTGCCCGATGGCTTCTAAATGAGGCTCACCAAAATTATTAGTGGCAGTCTTCCTCAGCTCCTAGCGTTCAAACACTTCTCGCTCCTCAATGGGCGCGGTTGGGGATAAGGCTTTGAGCGGGGGTCGTGAGAACATTTTGTACGGACATCATGCGAACCTCTATTAATATGGTTCGGCTCTCAACTGGTCTGCTTCCAGGTCCCTCCTTGATTCGGAATGACGGCCAGAATTGTGCTTGGTAGGCGTCTGAATTAAGTCTCAACCCTGAACTTGTCACTGATGGCAATGACCACAGCTTCGTGGATTTTTCTAAACGGTTTAGTGCGGCGATTGGGGTATAAGCGGCCCTGTGGGTCAACAAAGTCTATCCTTCATGCCCACTCAGTCATACATCCTCTCTTCCTAATGTCCACTCACACACGGCCAGACTCCGCCATAGCAGTGTTGACCAAACCAAGAAGAATCCACATGGCGTGCGTAAATTGCCGAGCAGGAAAGATCAAAGTAACCATTGGATTTGATCCTGCCAGGCGTGCAATAATATTGATGAGAGTTCATTAGTGTATACCCCACGAAGACGGCCAGTCTTGTGTGCGCTGCATCAAGAAGAGGCTCGAATGTGAATACATGGCAGTTCCTGACGAGCAGGCCCGGAACCAGCCACCTCCACCCTCCCCGACTCCCCACACGCCGCCAGGGTGGACTCAGGCTCCTCAGTTGGGCTATGGAGCATCCGACAGAGGAAGCTCACCACAGCCAAGTCAGGATCTTTACCCGCCACAGACCGCCTCGCAGTTCAATCCGGGTCCAGGCGTCCTCGCACCGATGACCGAGCCAACCCGTTATCCCCCTCAGCTCCAGTATCCTGTTGATGGAGACTATATTCCATACACCTCCGGTGGCACTGCAAACCAGCAGGCTCGCCCTCAGCTCGCCCATCCGTCGTTGCGGCGGCCCAACCAGCCACCCGCTGGGTTCGGGCACCCCTCTGAGTATCCGCAATACTTTGCGAATTTCGGCTTTAACAATGCCGCGAACCACGCGGACCTGTATCCCAGGTAAGGGGCACCCAGAGTCGACGCTCGCATTAGCTTACCGATTTACAGCCGTTGCACCTGTGTACCAGGCGCTCCATGCTACTGTGGCGGAAGCCAATGATGACTGGTTGCGGAACAGAACATATTCAGTAATACCGAGATACACGAACTAACGTTCTGAAGACCGATCGGTGATCCACGCTGTGAACTAGACTTTATGAGACTTTAAAACAGTGCCTGCTGTGTTCCTGCGGGTGGATACAGTGGAATTCTGTCGTAAATAAGTTTACCGCTTAGGATATGTGATTGGGTGTACGTGCCGACCATCCGCTGTCAGGCTTTCGGAATTTGGAAATCTGTGCGGCCGAGATCAAGAGATGTAGTAATTGTATTTGAAACTGAGTGCTTGTATGGCACCCTTGGGATGGCGGGCACCTTGGACTTTTGTTCAAGATTGCGTTGCCATGAAGCAGAGAAATAGTTCAGGATCGGGAATCGCTAGAAAGTGAAGAAGCGGAGGTGTGTTTGGGCGTGCTTGGGCTGATGCCAGTGGGGCACGTGGCGCTGGTCAAGATCTTCAAGCTGCAAGCCTCTGGACCTGGGGCTCGTTCTGAATCGAAGAATCTCCCCTACTGAAGGTCTTGGCCTGGATTCTCTACGGCAATGTCTCGGACACCATCATCTTGGACAAAAAAGCGAGAAATGTTTTGGTGTCTAGACTCGAGGGCTGCTGACCGTACCGTATGCGGGGACGACCGTCAATTTGACGGGTAATTACAGCTGAAACCGTCCCATATCCCGTACCGTACAAAAATATTCCCAAGGTCTGCCGGTACGGTACGGTTCAAAAACGGTCGTATTACGAGAGGACGGTGCGTAAAATATTGAAATATAGCTGTGCAGGTTAACCACGGTGTCTGAAGCGCCACAATAATCTTCTGGACAGCGATACGGGCAAGCCGGAGGTAAGTAGCCTGCGAGGTTCTGCTTCATGATCATCACGGTTTCCGAGCTCAACTACCTAGCGGTTGAACACAGGGATGAATGATTTCCTTACCAGGGACAAGGCATTTCTTACACTTATGACTTAAAGGAAATCTCGTGCATTCTAATCACTCAAGGCAATATCCCTAGTAACTCTGTCACATTACAGTTTAGATGGATTTGAGCATACTGCAAAGAGGTTCCGGGGCGAGGGAAGTGTGCATAATATTTGATGAGTTATCAGCCAGTACACATGAAACATACTACTTACTCAGGCTGGGATGAAAAGAAGACAAAATCAGCTCGTTTTGGACCACTATCCTTCAAGAAATAGTTAGTATTGAACACGTGGAGTGGTCTATTGATGGATGAAGATTCATTGCCGGATGACTGGATCTACGAAGAGGGGGTTTTAGTGGGTATACGACCCAAAATTGATACAACTGGAATTGGATAATCTGCAATGGTTGGAGCCCCACACTGGTTTAGAACGTGCGTAATGGCATTTCCTCCTTGGACAATATTCCCGGCATGTCTGGCTAATCACTAGCAAAACAGATGAACGAGCTTAGAATGCTTCTGCAGACTTAGCTTCATTTTTTAATGTCCAAAAAACAAAAAAAAACCAGCTCGTCCTGAAGTCCGGCACGGCACGGAAATGCCGGCATGGGCCAATGCCGACCCATGCCGAGTCTCGCGTATATCGCGGAGACCATGCGGCATCGCCAATGCGCCGTAGTGGTTGTTTCAGCCGTCGTGCGCTGAGTTCCATCTAGGTTCCGTGGATTTCATGGTCATTTTGTTGGAACTTTGGCTGCACCCGTAAATACGGGGTATTCGGCCGTATTTTCGACGGCCGTAACGGCCCATCGGATTGAGGGGTCAGGGGCGACAGCACGGTGCAGGCGCCGTTGTACGGAACCCGTAAAACCGTCCGATACGGGTCCGGTCAGCAGCCTTACTACTCGAGCCATCGCACTACCGGATATTCATGACGTGTGTAAAGCAGCATGGCCAACCCTCTATTCTGTGCCCCGCCCGGGACTGCAGGATGTTACCTCAGTCGAGCGAGCGACTCAAAACAATCCGGACGGGGGCTCTATACTGTGCTTGATCTGTGGGCATGTAGGGTCCGCATTCTCGCCGCTGCCGTCGATTCAGATTCAACTCTCCGCGTTGGGCAACCCGAATGCAAAGGACCCCACTCCGCTGGAGCACCACCAATTGAAATTTACCACCGCCGATGAATGTTTCGTGCCTGCGGATTGAGGCTCCGAGATGCATTGTGCGCTGCCTGCACCGGCGCATCGACGCGCTTCTTCCCTGAGTCGTCTCCCCACCAATTGTTTTTGTCCCACGAGCGCACGAAGTACATTAGACTCGCGACCAGTAGTTTGACTCCGAGTCAGCTTGATCACGGGGCCAAGAGATCAAGCTTCATCAAACGACTGGAACAATTGGTTCCGGATTTGGCTGATGCCGCCAAATGTGGTTTTGGACTTCAAATTTTTGGCCTCCTCGACCTTGAAAAAAAGTGTCAAAAGTTGCTTAGAGAAAGTTGGTTAGTTTTCGATTTTAAGACGATTGGACCCAACTTGTTTTTTGGAGTAAATGCAATTTTTTTTCAAGTTCCGCCCCCGTATCTCTCAGCATACCTCCTTCTGCAACCATAGTTTGCGCCAAATTCACATTGAGAGCATCTGAATGCTTTGAGTGACCAACATTCCTCGGATCGCGGTCATGGAAGGTAATGCATTACATAACACTACGACATCGACCGCGTAAATAGGTTTGCTAGTCTTGGATCTGGGGGCATTTGGGCGAACTCTGCCCGTATTTATTCTGCCGTCTTCGCTTGCTGGCGTTTTGGCCCTGGCCGCACCGTTCCAGGACCACTGCTTGTGCCAAGGGGTGCTTGATCTCTGGATCGTGGACTCTGATGTCCGCTAAGCGAGATCAACGGCATCATTCGGCATCTCGGGGGCAACAACCTCTTGCTTTACTTCTTGCTCGTCTTCATCTTAAATGTTTGGCCATTTACTGCACCAATGTTCTCTACTACAGCTACACAACTATATTCTATGTAATAACTCGTGAAAGCAACTGGATTGAATAAATTGTGTGCACCACATACATTTTTAAGATCCATAATGAGTTCAGAAGTAGGTATACTAAGCGTAATGAGGACACAGTGAATGCGCGACATGCTGAGGAGCACGGCAATGCAACATAAATGGCTTGGATGAGCCATTGATGGAATTGATGGGAATTGCCTTTTCCAGGGGGGGGGGGGTCGTGGGAAGGAGTCCATGATCCAGAGATCAAGCGCCTCTTGGCTTGTGCCGGCATGTGCTGATTCTACGGCAGCGGCGGTGATTAGCGGCGCACTGTTGGCATCCACCGCAACTCGTCGACGCGTTGGCGGAGGCTCCTCGCTCCCGTTCTGCCCAGCTGTTGTCTCGCTCTCCTCTAGCTGTGGCTGGGGATGTTTCGCTGCTCGGGTCTTCTTGGGCAAAGGCCGCATCGGTGGGATCGACAGAGTGGACATGTACCGGTATAACGAGTCCCCGTACTTGTCAATCCATAACCACTGATCTGACAGCGTTCTCCTCAGATGATTCTGCGAGGTTATAGGTCTAACTGATGCCAGCAGGGCCACTGTCTCGTCTTTGAGGATCATTGAAGGCGCGTACATTGGACCCGGAAAATCCCTGGTCTTGATTTCAGTGCGCCACTGGTTCAGCTGAATCTGGACCTCCGTATCGACCTCACCCCGTTTGACAGCAGACTGAAGCAGCGCCGGAGGTGGTTTACCTGGCCGTGCAAGGTCGAGAAGCTCGGGGCAGCAGATATCACAGCAAGGGACCGTCGGGACTGTGAATGGGTAAGTACACTGAAAATATAGGGACGAGATACTCACCTGGTGGCTTGTTCTGATAGATATCCGTCAACACAAGGCGTCCACATAACCCTGTTTGCACTAAAACGTGCAAACCCTCGTTGGGCGACTCCGGATCCAGCGGAGGGGTCTCGCGTACGAATATTCCGTCGTGTTTTCCGCCCGCAGAACCCGATGAACCCCGCGAGCTTTAGCGTGGGCTTTGCGTTGCTGCGCCCGCCTCTTTTTCGCTGCTTCTGACTCGATGGCGTGGTCTGCCATAGCCTTTCCCTTGCCCCTTTTCGCCCGCACAGGTCCTGTTTTCACGGCAATTTCTTCCTCCACATCAATCCCGTACACACTTTGCTCAACAAGCAAAACGGCGAGGCCCGAGCGCCCTGGACCTCGCGCAACTCGACCTGCGCGTTGTACAAAAATAGAGACTGATCCTGGCAGCTTCCACTGGACCACGAGATCGATGTCCGGAATGTTACAGCCCTTAATCGAGGTGAGTTATAGCTTGCTTCACAAATGCTAATGCTTACCATTCCAGCGGCGTCTGTACAGACCAGAACACGAATCTCGCCGCTTTTGAATTGGCGCATCGCCTCTCTTCTGTATTCCTTCGAGAGCGCCGCATTGTAGGGGCGAATTAAGCCTTGTTCTTGATACTCTGGTGGCAGCAGCTCGTTCAAATGATCGATGATTTCGACGCCGGTGGCAATGTTGTCAGCGTAGATGAAAGTCTTCTTGATCTCGGATGGATCTGTTATTCCGGCAACGACAAAGTCGAGGTCGGCATATGTGTTCAAGGGATGCTGAATGGCGCGGACGACAAGCGAAACATTTGGTCGGTCATTCCCAATGTCAATGCTGATGTAGTCTCGACTAAACTGCAGTTTGCTCAGGACATCGCTCCGGATCCGAGCTGGAAGCGTGGCTGACAAGGCGACGATTGGCGTTCCGCGTGGGAGGAATGCTCGGATCATGCCCAAGGTGCCGTATTTCTTGCGGAATGAGGCCCCCCAATGGGACACAACATGGGCCTCATCGACGACCACCGACAATACCCGTTTCCCGAATTCGGTATTTCGCAGGACCTCGCGAATGAAGCGACGCGATAGAACCATTTCCGGTGAGATCAGAACTATCTGGTGCTCGCCATTAATGATTTCCTACCCTCACAGGGTCAGCACGTCTTATTGAAGCTACAGATTTCAGGATAGCGCACCTTCAAGACCTCAATCTTGCAGCCGCCATTGCTGCTATTTACAGCGATTGCCTTCAGCTTGAATTCCTCTCGGAATGTCTCGACCTGGTATCCTCTCGTCAGTCGCGCTCGGCGAATCAAGGGGCAAAGACATACCTGCTCGTCGTGCAGAGCGATAAGCGGCGAGATCATCAAGGTAACTCTGCCCTGGCTACTCTTGTGGGCATGCGGGCCTGCGGCAATGGCAGTCTTTCCAGACCCTGTACCGGCATGAACGAGGACATCGCGCATCTGTAGCTGTCCGATGATCCCTTCCATCTGGTGAGGTTTTGGGGTGTGCGTCCATTCAAATTTGGTTTTCATATCATCTTCTAGACCATGCAGTTCCGCTCTCGTGAGGGGTTTGCGTGTGTTGGAGGGTACAGTTGGCCTCGGGGCTGCTCTAGCTGGCCTCTGCAGCGGAAGAAAATTTCGATCACTTTGTCTTTTGCCCGATTTGGAATAGAGTCATTTTGCGTCTCACTGTCTCCTGACTATCGCTCATGCCATTTGTGCGCGGGAGAGCGGTTATCTCTTCTGAAGATGACCCTGCAGACACTCCTGTCCGTCCAGAGTCGCCTCCACCTTCACCAACCCCAGCTGTTTCTGTTCAGGGAATCAATTTGTACACCCCTGGAGCTGTCGGACTGTGGCCGTTCGCAACTCCGATAGCTGGTCCCTCGACTCCGACGGTTCACCAAGTCTTTCGCCATAGCTCCCTCCCTCCCTCTTCTCCAATCCAGACCTCTCCCGAAGGCTCACCAATACGGCCAGCCACTGCTGCGCATGCGGCTCTACCCGCCATTTCGAGCGACGGCCTGATCTACACAAGTCCTATGGTTGGGACCAATGATGAACGGAAAGCAAAGGCCTATTTGAAGGGTCAAAGGAAGAAGAGGGCCACACTCGCAAACCAATCGGTGTCGACAGAGGCTCAAAAGCACGCTATTTTCGACGGAATTCTTGACGAGCTCAAGACCAACGGGTTAACATTTGGCGATCTCATGCTTTATGTTTTCAATCCCATCTATAAACAAGGGGAGACGAGATGGCACGGTTTTTTAGGAACCGCGGGCTCGCTACGAGTATCCTCGGATTTTAGGTCGCTCCAGAGAACAGCAGGACCGCACGCGAGGAAGTAACCGAGTGGGCGGGGGATTTTGTTGCGAACCTGGCACAGGACGAAGCTCAGGATATTACCTCCTCCAAACGTTTACAAACGGGCGACGCAACGGTAGATGGCGAATACGTGGATGGTTTCAGTATGATGAAGCTTCACACGTATCTTCAAGAGCATGCGAAAATAGTGATGAAGGTCTTAACTGCATTCACGACGTCCGCTCGAAACGTGCGCAAGGACTTGCCCTCCCGCATTGCGAAGCGCGCTACGGTACATTTTTAAGAACAATTTGTCTACTCCCCTGCTGATGCACTCCTAGATTGTCACGTCCGCCACCCTTGCTCTGCTCGGAGAATACAGCCACAAGAACAATTTTTCGCGACGCATTATGGGCCTCTACTTGTATGCCGCCGGTGCCCAGCGCCAGACCATCACCGTCATGGCACACCTCGGGATATCGGAAAGCTATCAAAACCTTACTCGCAAACCTCGTTTCACTATAACTCGACGCACCAGACGCGTGGATCCAGATGCTCCACTGCCGCCTCGACCATCATCGACACCATTAACTGCTTCTCATCCGTATATTCCCCCTGATGCGGTATGGTTGGCCGCTAAAATTGAAGGCCTAAGGAAGATTCGCCTCGGAACACTTCGCCAACTCTCTGGGGCGATGCGCGACATGGCTCGCAGTGTAGCAGCCACAGGTCTGTATGCGGCTTCATATGATAACATCAATATGGTTTTCCGGGCGGCCGAACAATTAGTTGGAAAAACAGGTGCGCATTTTTGTGTCTCAACGGCGATTAGCACATTAAATTCGAGTCAGATTCACAAGAGAATGGCACCTGCTCGACGATTTGGCCGCTTTGGAAAGCCGTCCTCGAGGATATGTCTATCGAGGAATTAAATAAAGTGTTCGGTACAGCCGCTCCGCTTTCCATCAAAGACATCCTGCTCTCTGCACCCGAACTCCAGTTTATGGACAAGTGCCTCCGTCATTGCATCCTCCGCATCATCGTAGAACAGGGCGGCGAGAAGTTCCAACGGTTCCGTGACGCCTTAAACCAATCACTTCCAACAACACCCGAGCAGATTGAACTTCATAAAACACCTCTTCACCCTCTTCCAGCTTGGAATATCGACGAATCAACTATCATAGGCAACGCAGAAGTTGTCGACGCCATCCATACGGAGCTTCAAGTCAGAAACCTCTCGCATTGGAATTGGGTTGTCAAGTTTTTTGCGGGGGATCAACTCTCAATTGCCCGTCTACGCTCCCTTCTTAATATCCGTGCGGGTCATGAGGGCGGCTATTCGGGCTTCGGATGGGGAGTGTGGATGCCAGGACTTTTTCATGCCAAAATAGCGGACATGCATGGATTTTTCGTCACTCACTGGGGCGTTCCGAACCGGGGTACACGTAATCCGGGGTCACTGTCATTTCACAATACACAACTCCACCGCGCGCCAATCCTCCTCTCCTCGCTTCCTCCGTTTCGTACATGTCGAGACTTGGTGTTCGTGTCACTCTATTCCCGTGTCCTCCACTGTCTCCTCCTCGAAACGGACACAGCCACTCTCGACGAATGTGCCGATTCGATTGAAACTTTTGCTGAGCTCGAAGCCCATGCAGCATCAATCCAAATGAAGTATGCTAACTCTGAACTCGTCTCGGAGCTTCGGTGGAAGCGTAAAATGGCAGACACTTCTTCTGGGGACCGGCCGCCTGGAGATGAGATTTTCGAGAATGCTTCTCTCCTCCTGCGCGATGCCCTGGTCTCTCGGGAGCTCACAGATTCAATCAAGGCTGGGGATTCTGGCCGTATTGTACTTCTCCTCAAGGTTCTTGCCTGTAGTTATCGGGGAAATGGACGCACCAAGTATGCCCACGAGATGCTACATCTCATTCATAATCTGACCCATGTATGGCCCGAGTCGATTCGGTGAGTAGTTGATGACCTTTAGATCAATCTCCTCTCACCATCTTTCCGAAGGAAAATTGTATTGAATAATTGGCTGGTCAATCCCACGGGAAATCCCTTCTCGTGGGTTGAGGTCGATCTCATGCAAGAGCACATGAATTTCTGGATCAAGGTACGTGTCGTATCTATTGACTTTGATTCCTTCCTAATTTTAAGCCGCCAGACCATCTATCAAGCGCATGGAAGCAGCGCGTCTTGGGACTGGCTTGAAATGGTTTCCCCATGCATCAGTGTGCTTCGCCGTCTTTCAACGATGAACACGAAAGCGCTTGGCTCGGACCAAGGAAACAAACACCAGCCTCCAGATCTCAAGAACGATATCGCACTGCTCATGGCCAGTCTCCGCGAACATGATGTATATCAGATCAAAGGTCGTGTGTTTGCCAAGGACGATGGCTCTCCAACTCCGGACGTAATTTTGGTTGGAGCACAACAGCTAACCAACAGCTCCTCAAATCCTCTGACTGAGTACAACACCATGTTTAAGCGACTCCAATCTCGGCGCCGCTTGCAGCCCCTTGTCGGCAGCTGGTCCGAATCGACACCGGTGTCGAAATCCGTGCCCCAACCTGCTGATCCACCATCAGTTCCGACAACCCATCTGCCCGCGGTGGGAACGACATTGGCAATGGCCTCGGATGCCCTCAGCGGCGAATTTCCTGCCAGTATTCTGTCTGAAAACAGTGATTCGGACAATGATGGGGACGCAGATGAAGACAACGACAACAATCAGAATACTGCCGAAGAGCTGGCAGCGTTCGAACGCTCACTGGATGAAGATGATGGACCTACTTTGACGAGGGATACAGCCGCAGATGTTGCACTCGATATGGATGGAGGGGACAATGGTTTTTTATTTCCCGATGCGGACAGCGAGGACTCGTATTTAGATGACGGTGCCATTGATAACTCGGATGACGACTATGTAGATGAGGAGTAGTCACTATATACCTAATAGTATGTTACCAGCCGCCCAATGTGATTATACGACCCCAATTCTACCCACAGTCCTCTGAATAGCACTTCAAAAATAGGAATTCACATAAAAAAACAAGTTAGGCTTAATCGACTTGAAATCGAAAACTGAGCCACTTTCACTAAGCAACTTTTGACACTTTTTTTACAGGTCAGGAAGTCTCAAATTTTGAAGTCCAAAACCACATTTGGCGGCATCAGCCAAATCCGGTGCCAATCATCCCAGCCGCTTCGCAACGTGATAGCGCAGCCATGTGAGTCGAAGCGGTTGGTCACGAGCCTAGAAGTACATAGTGCTGATGCTAGCTCGTGACCAATCCGCTTTGCACGTGGCTGCGCTATCATAATAATCACGTTGCGAAGCGGCTGGGACACGAGACTTGGAATTTGATAGTGCAAAATCTTGAAAAAAAGTGACAAAAGTCCTTTAGTGAAAGTGGAATATTTTTCAATTCTAAGTCGAATGAGCATCACATGTTTTTCGGCTTTAATGGAAGAGTGCTCGATGTCGTCGGCGCACGGACCAGTTGACGATGTCGAGTACCGATATATCATCCCAAAAAAAAGTTTGTCTCATTCACCTTAGAATTCAAAAATACACAACTTTCTCTATATGACTTTTTACACATTTTCTGAAGGTTTACAACTTTCAGATTCCAAGTCCAAAGACTCATTTGGCGGGTCCAGCCAAAATGCTGACCAAATGTTCCAGTCGTTCTAGGAAGCTTTGATCCCTCTGCTCGTCTCGTGATCAAAGTTGCTTACTAAGAACGATTGGTAGCGAGTCTATGCTGATGCGATCTTTATGAGTATATACCACTCCCATCATCAGCGTGCGAGTCCCATTCTTGATGGCAGAAAGGATGGAACTCGAGGCATCAACAATGGGAGTCGATATCCCAACAATCCCGCCATCAAATGTGTGACTGATGGTTTAAATTTGCTTCAAACCAACAGTGCCGCCCTGCGAAGGAGCTGGACACGTAATGTGACGGCGGGATCGGACAGGATACTCCCAGTCCCGAAAACGTAGGTGAGAGAAATTCAGTGTGAGCTAATTACTTGTGGTTTCCTCTCAAAATTTTCGCGGCCCAGACGCAATTAACACATTCAACCCTTTGGCGCGAGGATACCCAACCACAAATTCCACAGAAACGTGAAGAGTTATAAGAGATTGGAGTGTATCCAGAATGCATCGAAAAGTAGATGCAGATTCTCGTGGCTGCATACATGTTATGACCATGATCCAGACATCAAGTCTATGGATTCTCCCTCAGCGCCTGATTGGTTGTTGTTGGCTTTTCCACGTGTGAAGATGTCATTGAATAGAGTGTGAATCCCGGAAATTATATTTATGCATACTGTATTGCCGTATTGAACAGTGGACACGCCAAAAGTTGAACAACCTGCGCCGGAAGTGCAAGTTGAAAAATGTAGCTCGCATCTGGTGCAGTTCGCAAAGCTGTAGATATAGATTCCCTCCTCCCCGCGCACAGAACATGACATGGCATGTCAAGATCTGTGCGCGGGGCAGAACTGAGGATCGTAGCACGGGTGATCGTCTATTATACAATTTACTGGATCCGGAGGGGCCGTGGGACTGTACGCTGAAAATTAAACATCTCGGAGAATGGTCGAAGAACAACACAAAAAATACCCTCTGGCGCTTACATTGTATGGCCCTGACATGTGGGTCATAAAACCCAGGAAGCAAGGAGGTCCTTCTTGAATTAAAGTTGGAGAGTAACGGTTCATGACGCCGTATAGTTCCGTAATATACGAATGGTTGAATAGCTTCTGGATCATCGGGTGTGTTATCATTCTGCCTTGCACGTAGATTCTTTGGGTATCAATTATTCTCTGATTCACTCGATTGGTGTACGCGCATTTCTATTCTTGATCCGGGGGGCGATTTTCTCTACGGTCAGTTCACTTCCAGTCTTGCACGCGCATGCCTTTTCTTCCTTCTGAAAGAACCTAACTGAGGGCCACCAGTGCAGGTTAGAATTTCTGTAATATTCCTGATCAATGACAGGTCTCGATCTTGCCATTGAATACCAGATTTCGGTCCAAGATATCGAAACAATCGATACGAGGGTGACATCCCCTGTCGCAGTATTGACACACGCCTAGCACGGCGCCGACGCAAGAAACCTGTAAAGAATGCAGTTGGGAAGTCCAATTCAAATCGCAATTCGTTACAACTCCTTCGGTTCGCACGCATTAAGCCGTTGGAACTCGTGTGAGGCTGAAATTGTCCTACAAATATCAACTTTGAAGGGATCAACCCACATTCCGACATGTATATTTGGTGCCCTCGAGCTGCCAATCTCTGCATATCAGTTTTGCTGACAAACATAAATTCAGAACTCACATCGATGCCGTATTCTACAATACTACATAGTAGGCTACTAGGAAGCCTGGTTTGAGGTCTGGGACTCGTTCCCCAATCCAACCATCAGTCACAGTTGGATTGTTGGGATGTCGAGTCCCATTCTTGATGGCCCGAGTCCCATTCTCGGGAAGCAAGTCCCATTTTTTCTCCCATCAAGAATGGGACTCGCACGCTGATGATGGGAGTGGCCGAGTCCCACTCCCATTCTTCTCGTCATTACTCGATCTTTATCCATGGTGTTATATAAACTGTGATTCCGTCTGATATAGTACAACGTCAAAGTTAAGAGCATCGAGCCAGCAGTCCGTGGAAGGAGGCGAAACAAAGGCAAAGGGGGGCCGTGGGGAATCAAGGGAAATCAAGGAGCATGGGTACCTGTAATTCCATCTAGCCACATTCATCTTAGCGCAACTCAGC
Organism: Mycena latifolia; assembly: GCA_029289555.1. NCBI lineage: Eukaryota > Fungi > Basidiomycota > Agaricomycetes > Agaricales > Mycenaceae > Mycena > Mycena latifolia. Next base: position 711,691 of record JARJLE010000020.1, read on the forward strand.
TAGCGCTGGCAGGCCTGGGGTCGTTGCAAGCATACTACGGAATTGAGTTAGCGCATGTCAATAGAGACAGGGATTAAACCCACTTCTCAATGGTGCCCTGGTCCACCGGTGGTGAGGCCCTTGTGCCTACATATTGTCTTGCGGCCGCAGCTTGGGGCGCCCGTGTTCATAACGACGTACAGGTAAGCCGGGCCTGGCGGGTAGATCGCCGCCGTCGGTGGAGCTTTGACAGTGAGCGTCTTTTTGTCCGTTGCCATTGGCACCAAGCGCTGGTCCATATGGACGCCGTGAGTTGCAGAGCCAAGATTCATCAGAGCTACTGAAGTGGATGATGTCTAGAACGCACGGGTGGGCGATTTTATTTCTCACCCGGCGGCCAATGGTGGGCCGCAAAATGACGGTACCACGGTCAAACTTCAACCATAATTTGTAGTGGATCACTATATTTATCAAGACACCCAGGCTGCCACCAGGACGACGGTAGCATAGCTATTCGGCACACAGCCCTCCATCCTAGAGGGAAGCTCCCAGATACATTATCGTCTCTCGTTTACAAGCCCAACGAAGCACAAACACGTGCGCACGAGGAGCGCGAGTTGAGCGCGAGTTCAATCACCTATCAGGACGGCAAGCTGCAGGCCTTTCCAGCATGCACTTCGTGGCGCACAGCGGCTCCCGGAATCTTGCCAACTAAGTTAAGTACTAACCTCAGTCAGTACTCTGCCGCCGGTGTGCCTTATTATCTCGTCTCTTCCCGAGACCTTTTGCTCTGACTCCATGGCTGCTCTTCGGAAGCGCACCCTCGTGTGACGCCATCTCTTCGAGGGCAGTCGCCACAGTGTTACGACTCCCGGTGCTTCGGTGCGTTCGCCTTTTCTTGTCGATGCTGCTCGGCTGACTTCACTTAGTGCTGATTCCTCTTTGGCGTTTCCACGTAGATGGTATCTATCCAAATTTCTCGGGAGGGATCAAGCACTTATGACCTCGTCGACATTACAGGCCCCTCGTGAGTCTCTTGTCCTCATCACCGCGATCCGATCTACAATTCTACCCCTTCAAATTTCACGCCAATTTATGTCTTGAAAATTGAACGGGCGACTGTGTATTCGTCTATGGAGTGCCCAGCGCAGCTAAAATCGAGATATCTTGCCGCATATAGGCATGATTCACTCATCAAGATCGATCGGCACCGTCTGGCGTCTGCTAGGATCAACTCCTTAGAAGGCTGCTGGAATTCAATGCGTGATTCCCTTTTTAATCGAGTTCTTCAAATCCATGGTTTACGAACGATCAACTCTCTCGTGGCTAAATTTGCTCATGAAGCCCTTGAAGTGTTCTATGAAACTCCTGTGTTTCAATTGGCTGTCTGAAGATATCTGTGTTTTAACTCTTTCATCTTTTTGCCTTGATGTATCACCTGGGTTCTACAACGCGACTGGAGCCCGGGTGCGTGAGCTCAGCTTGGCGGATATTTCAAGGTCAGGGACGATGGCGTACATAAAATTGCCTGTAGTACTCCGGGATACTTCCTGAAACCGGTGTTCCTAAGCGGGACCGTGCTGTGCAATGCTACCTACCTACCTGCCTACCCGTCGGGGATCATCCACCTGCGAGCTCGTGATTCGTCCATCCTGGGTGCCTACATGCAGACGAGCTGGAAGTATCCTGCGATACTTCGCCCGTCACTAGTAACGGGAAGCGCTGCGCTACGTTACAATTTGGAACTGTCCCGGACCCATGCCGGGACGAAATGACAGCAGTGTCGTCGGGAGCGGTGTCTGGTGAGCGCTTCCATGAAGTCCTTCAACTGTATTCAGCCACAGTTGTCTGGCCAACATTATCGGTGGGAGATTACGCGGTTCGGACCGAAAATATCTCTGTAAGGGAGGCGCCGTGGACGCAGAACACCCTAATTCCATTTCGAGATCTAGCGAGTCTTATCTTCATTTTGGAGGTGATTTTCAACAGCTGACCCGAAGAAATTACGTCCTTCTTGAATATTCGGCGCATTATCTGTGTCTCCCGCCAAATTTGATCCGCGGCCGAAATTGGTCCGAATGCGTTCGGGTCCTAAAATACAGCCGACATGTGAAGGAGATCCCCAACAGAGCACGTACAGGGCAGTCCGGTCCCACATGGAACATGCCTAATTAATAGTCTAGTGCCTATTTATTCCACACAGGAGTACCGTGCTCACTGGATAGCCATCTTACGTGCCCATGTGCAGCCGACGCCTCATTTTTCTTGGCCATCTCCACGGTGCTCCGCGGCCTGTATTCTTAGGGCAGCAGTGCGATAAGATCGTGCTAACAGGCAGCTCCAAATCCACAGGCATCCTATTTTACATAACGTGCAGTCTAATTGCTTCTTCACAAATTGATCGGGGTTTGGAACATCCAATGTGCCGCTTCTATTCATATAGTCACCGGCTAACTACTGTGATGCATCAGACCCAGGTTTCTTTGATTGCGACCAAATTGCAACATTGATCATTGCAGCTCCGATCCGGGGACAACACATCCCGTGACCACTCGAGGGTGATTTTTTCCTTGTTTCGCAGGGCTGTATGTGTGCCCGCTCCGTCGTATGTCACGGTGAGAGTCCGAGCAATCGGAGGGAGGTGATCGACGTGTTGGCGGAAATCGGCGATATCGGATCGAAGCACATCAGTGCATCATCGAGGCTTCGCACTCGGGTCGCTGAGCTTTGGGTAAGGAGGCTCTAAAGCAATCGAGTAAGGTACTACTAACTATTACACAGTTTATATACTACTCAGAATACGATTAATCAGCAGCTTCGGGCAGACTTCGGGCTGAGTAAGCACGAGCGGCGGAAGGTGCTCGAACATTCCAACACGACGATGCGACGCCATAGTAAACACCGTTACAATATTGGCTCTCTGTTCGGATTATAACCTTCGGACGTCCTGGAGAAATCTACTAGTTCTGTGCTCTATCAATCTATTTCATCACCAAAAGTGTCCAAAGCTGGTAAGGCCTCGTGACTTTGACAAGGCCCATCAAGCGCGCTCCAGGGCTTGGACGCGTCTCGCAAGGCCCTTCCAAGGCCTCTCCCAGCCTCGGAACTCCTCGCCAGGATTTCCCAACCCTTGCCCCGCCTCGCAAGATCGGCCGCGCGGCCTTCAAAAGTCGAGCGCGGCCAAGTCCTCCTTCGTCGCGTCTTCCACTCTGACCACCACCACGCATTTCAATGTCGATTTCACCTTCCTCCCTTATACTTCGACCCTCTTCTGGTCTCAACCCACCCTCTTGGCCGGCGACGCGGGAGCCCCACGTACGAAATGGGCCGCCGGGAGTGCCATCGATAGCGCCGCCAGGAGGCATAAAGCGCTGCTGGTACGTTCTATTCATTCACTCAGATGCATTCCCCAGTCCTTCGACATGCCCTCCTCCCCTTCTTACCGTTCCATCAAGGCCAATTGCGTGAGGTACGCGCTTGTCGACGCAGGCAACTTTCCACTCCCGCTCGACCGCGCAGCGCTCATGCCCAACGCCCCACCGCAACCGATCTTCGCGCTGTCGCTGGGGCAGGCCTGCTGCTGGTGGGTTGCGGAGACAGCGAAGTAGCGCAGCGAGCCCCAGATTTCGCGGGCCACGTCCGCTCCCTTTGGTGGAAGATTGCCGTCATCTCTTCCCAGTCGACCTCAGTATTCGCTGTTCGCCCATCCACATCTCTTTCCCCTTGATTGATGATTGCTTACCTCCAATTCTCAGACCACCCTCACTCAAGCCATCCAGTCTTCATTGGGACTCATTTAGTGGTCAAACCTGGTGCGATCTCATCTTATATCTTGAGCGACACCCTCCCTCTCCAGCATTTACTCAGCCCCGTCCCTCCTTCCCTTCTCGGAACCGCCGTCAAGCCGTCTCGCCCTTCTTCCTCGGGGCCAAGCTTCAGACCCGTGCCCGTGACAGCTTTGGCGAGGGAGACGCTATGGAAGTGCCATATGGCTCCCACGTCGCCATAGGCCCCTTCGGGCATTCAGCGAGTCTGGCAATCACGATCACCTGACCGCGTCGAGTACTATTCCGCGTGCGCTGCCCGTCTCAACTACCGAATCGAAGTGAGCACCACATATCAGCATCTCCGACATCCCCGATTTCCTCGAGCGCCATATACGCACCTTCATATTCCTTCCAACGCTTCGACATCGAGTCTCCAACCTCGGCAATAAATACTGGTTCCCGATTGATATGTTTCTCTCCTCACAATTGCACTCTCACACTCATTTATTTACTTACCTATCGACTCTTTACAGACGTTTCCTTGTTCCACCTACGTACACCAATGCGACGAGTGACGACCCGAGTCTTCGGCCTTCTCGGACTACGCCGGGGATTGAGCCGGCTGTGGCCTGGGCACCCACAAGTCACCGTTGAGCGGCGCAACGTGCTCTCCCTATTTTGTCTTTGCGTAGCTCCCGGTTGGTTCGACGGCGAGAGTTTCGCTCTAGCGGAGGCACATATACCACGGACTCTTTACCTATTTTTGGACCGATCGTATTTACTGTCGTTACCGCTGTCATGTACAGGGGTTCGCTCCTTGCTTCCCACCACCACCATCGATTTTCCCGAGTCTCTTCCTGCTCAATTCTAAGCCTTTGCGAGTCTCTGAGCTGAGTTATTCCTATTCTGAGTCCAGATTATCGTCCACTCTTACTCCAGATTCTTCCTCCCGGGCTCTCGGCATTCTACGGCACTCTTACGCTCATTTCCCAGCACGACCAGGCACCTCCTCAGTCCACCCCCGGACACACCCTTTCTTCTACAACGCCAGCATCGCACAGGCGGGCGCTCGACCTATTCCGCGAGGCGCGCGCGCGCTCAACTTCCGGAGACGCGCCGGTTCCGATCGCGGGTACGCGCGCTTCGAAGCCAAAGAAGACGGTTACCTAGGCGTTTGATGACGAGGTCGAGTCTGGGCAGTTCATCGGGCGCGTCGTCCCGACGAGGTAAGTGTTAATTAGCGCGCATATATCCAACTAATCGCACTCATTCCATCTCGAGATCCTCGATTGTCTCCCTCGCTAAGGTAAGGTTTTTGTCGTAGTTATCCTGGCTGACACTCCTTAGCCGTTCGATTGACAACATTCTTGTCAAGCGCTCATTCCCCCCGGCAACCGCTTCCATCAGAGCCAAAGGTACTGTCCGTCGTCCTCTATGTATTCTGCTTACCTACCTTTCGCAGAATGGCGTTCAGAAATGCTACCAACCTCTTCCAATGATGTTTCTTGCCGAGTGACTCTTGTAGCGCCGCGCACGCCGTCTCTTCCGCAACTAAGGCGAGTTCTTTCACCTAGTGAGGTGAGCATCGTGACCCCTGCATTTATCATATCGCTGCGACGGACATTGAAGCTCCTAGGTTCGGTAAGCATATCCCCTTTGATTATTTTCCTGAACTCTTTCATTTTCCCGTGGTACAGGTATGCACACCTCGCCTAGTTGCATGTAACCCAAACTCACAATTTCTGTCAGATTTCGAACTCTAACCTCAAAATTGTACCGCAAGTAAATATCTATGTCTTCGCCTCTCCAAGTCGGGTTCTTCGCACATGGACCCAATTCGTAAGTGTTCCCTTCAGCGCCATTTTCACTTGCTGACGCTGCGGTACGTTTTGACTCGATAATCCTGCTGGTGAGTTAAATGCACTCCGTGTCATTTTCGTTCCTTACTCCGCATATTTATTGTAAACAGCCTGTCTCTCGTTCAAGGTGTCTTTCCTCGCTATCAGTATCAACTCCTTGTCGCGCGACCGCCCGCGGTAAGCATGCCTTTTTAAGTCTTTTGGCGACATCTTGCATAATTGAGCCATCTTTATAGCGTCGTTACCCTCGCGCATCAATAACTCGTCTTTGTGAGTCTTCTCGCTCGTATGGTCTCCTTTGTACTGACCAATTTCAACCGCAATTCTTAGTCATGCACACTTAGCTCGTCCTTATTCTTGTACTCCCGTTATTTGATAATAAAATTGTTTTTCTCGTCTTTATTTGGAATGACAGGAATTGGGAAGGAAGGCCTGGAGCACCCTTGCAAGGGCCCCAAGGCCTTCCAAGGGCGGCGGAGGGCTTCCAAGGGCACTCCAGCCCGGGACGCCCTTGCGTGGCCTTGTGAATTTGAAGAGTGCCTCGAGAGCCCCTTGGGAGGGGTGCACAGGCCTTGGACGTCCTTGTGAGGCCTTGGGACCCTTCCAAGGGGCTTCCGAGGCCCTTGGAAGGTCTTTCCGCTTTTGGTGATGTTAGAACTAGACAGCTTTTTATCAATGCAGAATCTGCGCAGCTCGGACTCTAAGTCTCTGAATGACCTATTACCTGGAGAGTGCCGAAGGCCTAGGTTAATTATGTCTCCCAGTCATCTAATCAAACCGTTGTACAAATACTCTCTCTCCTGTCAGTGGCACTCCGCGCGACGGGTTGAGGCTGGGGCGGATGCCATGGGTGCCCGCATTCCCCGACATGCTCTCTGGATTTTTCCGCCCGTTATGATCGATTGTGGCTGCCTGTCTTCGGCTGTTGAATGGCCAGTGTAGCCATCTTTAGACGGATCCGCGGAGACGGCGAACACACTCCATACATTGTGAGAATGGGGTATCCAAAAGAGTGGGGAGAGTAGGGAAAGCAAGATTTCAATAATTTATTCCAAGATGTACGAGGGCTTTTATACCTCAGAGAACAATGTAGTATACAATGATAAACAGAAACGTTGAACAATGGAGCGTACAATGTTTCAGACCAGCTGAGACATGTTTCGCAACATTGCTGTGCATCTCCATGCCAGCATTCCAAACAGCCACGTAGGTACACGAGTGTACAACGTGTCGGCAACGTGTCGGCTTGGTAATATTCCAACATTCCCCCTCAAGCTGAGCTCTTCACCAAGCGGCATCAAATTCTCCACTGGCAGTACCAGCAGTTTCCTTCTTCGCAGTGCAACTAGCCTTGTAGTGACCTTTCTTGCCGCAATTAAAGCAAGTGACTTCGGAAACGGGTCGTGTGCGATAAGAAGCCTGGAAAGAAGCTTCGCGGGTGCTGGTGGGTGTTTTACGTGATTCCTCGTTCAAGAGGCGGCCAATCACGTAGTCGAGGGTAAAATTGTCGGGCTCAGTAGAGTCGAGCGAAACAACAAGGGTGTCGTATGCGTCGGGGAGTCCCATGGTGAGCACAAGGATTATATCTTCATCGTCAACGGTAATGCCAGCCTTTCCTAGCCGGAACGCAACATTGCGCACATCACCAATCCAAGATGCCATCTTCTGCTGGGTGTCCATCCTCATGGACATGAATTCACGACGCAATGCCATCTTCGTTGCAAAGCCTCGGGAACGGTGAACCTTTTCCAGTTCCTTCCACACTTCACATGCAGTTGCAGGAGTCATATGCGCTAGTTGTCCAACTTCAACAGCGAGGACCATTTCCGCACGGGCCTCAGCACTCTGCCTATCCCAGTCGCGGACGGCCTTCGAATTCGGTCCAGTCGTCGGTCGCGGGGTGATCCCAACAGCAACATCGTGAATGTTCTTTCGAACAAACACAGCTTCCATCAAGATGCGCCAAATTTCGTAGTTTTCGTTCGTTAATTTTGTCATGCCTTTTGCCTCCGTCATCGTGGAAGTTGTAGGGCGTCAATCGGTTCGGGTTCGTGCTGCTCGGCGCAGAATTCGGTTTCAGTACACGTGCTTTCGGATACGGCACGATCGGTTCGGGGTTTGGTACACGCGCTTTCGGATACGGCGCGATCGGTTTGGTACACGCGCTTTCGGATACGGCGCGATCGGTGGTTTGGTACACACGCTTTCGGATAGGCGCGATCGGTGCTACTCGACGTAGACTTTCGGTGCCACTCGACGTGGGCTTTCGGGTACACGCGCTTTCGGATAGGCGCGATCGGTGCTACTTGACGTAGACTTTCGGTGCCACTCGACGTGGGCTTTCGGGTACACGCGCTTTCGGATAGGCGCGATCGGTGCTACACGAGGTAGACTTTCGGGGTTCGGGTCGTAAACAGATCGAGGTCAAGGCACAGTGGGAGTCGGGGGCCAATAACCTGTGAGAATGGGGTATCCAAAAGAGTGGGGAGAGTAGGGAAAGCAAGATTTCAATAATTTATTCCAAGATGTACGAGGGCTTTTATACCTCAGAGAACAATGTAGTATACAATGATAAACAGAAACGTTGAACAATGGAGCGTACAATGTTTCAGACCAGCTGAGACATGTTTCGCAACATTGCTGTGCATCTCCATGCCAGCATTCCAAACAGCCACGTAGGTACACGAGTGTACAACGTGTCGGCAACGTGTCGGCTTGGTAATATTCCAACATACATTTGGACTGTAACCGTCATGCTATGCGCAGTTGCTACGACACTAATTTGAGGATCTTAGAGAAACTCTCGAGGAATACGGACTATCCGACTGTTCGCTGAAGAAGGGCATATGTGGGTCATTCGAGTCATTCCTGGCGTTCCGGATCTGTCGACAGGTTACCCACTGGATTCTCAGAAATGTTCGAGCTCCTGAGCTGGCGAGACAGGATACATACAATGTACAATACCCTTCCGCACCGTCCCAATAACTTCTACATCGGACTTTCAAAATCCTTCGGTGGCACTCTGCCTCGCCTCTTCTTCAACACTTTTCGCCCACCAATCAGCATAGTTGGTATATCCAAGACTTGTTCGGGGGTCGTGACAGGAAGGTAGGTAGGTAGATGGCATTACACCGCACGATCCGGCTTCAGAACGCCGGTTTCAGGAAAGAACGATTGTTGTCCAGATATCATGAGAACCTATGAGAACTTTCTATTAATACAGTTCGGCTCTCAACTGGTCTCCTCGAAGATGGCCGAGAGATGAGTCCCGATGCGCTCTTTGTACTGTACCATTTCGACCGAGTGTGCAGGTGGCGCGTGATGGCCCATTTTTCTGAGACTTTTTAAAATTCCGAAATTGATGAACACTTGGTCGAAATGGTACAGTACACTAATACAGTGTTTGAAGGTCACATCCCAGCACTGGTTCGGTCCCGTTCCGTTCGCTTTACAGCTCCGTTGCTCGGTTTCCTCACTCTTGAAACGCTCAGGAGGGCGGGCGTCTCAAGCTCGCTCATGCTAGAACTAGGCCTTAATAGGCGTCTGAATTTACTGATCACAGCTTGTTAGTTATTTATTTATTTTTACCAACGGGCTAGTACAGCGATGCGGATATTTCCATATAAGCGGGCTTGTGTGTATGCCTGCCTTCGATCCTCTATTCCTCATGTCGACTCACACACGACCAGACTCCGCAATGGCAACGTTCACCAAACCCACAAGAATCTACATGGCGTGCATGAATTGCCGAGCAGGGAAGGTCAAAGTGGGCATTTTGTGCTGCCCCGCATGGGATGATATTGACCTGCTCATTAGTGTTTATCCTCGGGAGACGGCCAGCCTTGCGCGCGTTGCACCAAGAGGAGCCTTGAATGTGAATACCTGACAGTTCCTAATGAGCAGGCCCGGTCGGGGACCACATCTGACAGCGGACGACGTTCACGGAAGCAACCACCTGCGCCCTCGGCACCCGCTTCCCACATGTCGCCAGGGTGGACCCAGGCTCCTGCAGGCTACGGAGCATCCAGCAGAGGAAGCCAACCACAGCCTAGCCAGGTTTTTCACCCTCCCCATACCGCCTCGCAGGGCAATCCGGGTCCCGGCGTCCCAAACCGTTATCTCCCTCAGCCGCAGCATTTTGCCGGGGGAGACCACATTCCACAAAACTACGGCGGCACAGCGGCCCAGCCGCCTCCCCCTCAGCTTGCCCATCCGTCGTCGAGGCTGCCCAACCAGCAGCCGGGTGCGTCAGTGTATCCCTCTGGGTATCAGCGATACTTTGACAACTTCGGGCTCAACGATGCATCGTACCCCGCGGTCAGGTATCCCGGGTAAGTGAACACGGTCACTGCTAATCCTCACATTAAAGTACTGCTTTCCAGGCTATGCAGCTGCACCCCTGGCGGTCCATGCTACTGTGGTGCGACCCGATGATGAACGACTGTAAATGAGTCAACGTGGTCTCGAACAAATTTAGTGAGGCAGAGATAGACGATTTTTTTTTGAGGATCTGGAGCTTTGAACTACATTTTGTAAAAATTATGAACAGTATTTACTGCCTTCCTATTGGTCAATAAAGCGCAAATTGTGTCAAACCGTTGACAACCTCGGTGTCCCAACCTTCCCCGTTGAACCATAGCTATTTCGCAGCGATGCACCACTGCACCATTCATCTTCAAAGTTTGTTTCGGTTTTGGGGTACGAAGTAATGTAGTTCTCGGGGTCCAGGCCAAGTCCAATACCCCGGGGCATTTTCAATCGGGTCCAATTCGACGGTCCGTGCTTCTTGGGGACATGAGCACAGCCTAGATAAAGCTTTAGTGCTTTTTATGGATGAAACGAAACTCATGAATTGTGCATCAACTAGAGTGTTTTTACTGCGGCTACTTGATCCATCTCACGGCTGTGGCGCTCTGCGCAGATGCACTGCGTTCCGGCCCCTCGTAGTCAGAGGGTCTGACTACATGAATGTATACCCGTAGGCGATAGTGCGCTTGCGAGCTGCCTACCTCGGTCTACCTCTGTCTACCTCTGCCTAAGCCTGACTACGGCCGTAGACATAGGGGGCTTTGCTCATTGTCGCTCAAAATTGGGGTGGATAGTAACATTAAGAGAATCTCAGGTAGACGAAGTGGGTCTACATAGATCGACGAACGTAGACACATGTAGTCATGGTATGACTACATCGGGTAAACAATGTACCGTTATGTGCGACAACGACGGCAGACCCCTTGACTACGCACCCTGCCTACCGGGATTGGTGGAGGTAGACTAATGTAGACCCGGTGTACGACAACGTCGGCAAACCTCTGCCTACGAGGGGCCGGAACGCAATGATGGACGGTTGGTGAATCAAAGCAATGCCTTCCAGTGCAGCATTATCTGTTTACAACGAGGAATCTCCCATCACACATCTCGTTCGTCTATTCTATCACAACGTGGCGGATCCACGCATAGATCTAGATCGGCTATCTATAACTTAGCCATTTTTGAGTACGGCGCACATGAGCATGTGTTGCCGGCGGCACAACTAGTACAGGAGTCCCTTACGCCAATTCCGCGCTGCATCTGTGGCATTCGATTCTGTGAGGTCAGTACATAGAATTTAGTTTGGTCCCCCACAGCTTCAGCTTTAGTTCATGGATGTCATTATTATTAACGTTCGGAGGAGTTCGATTTGAACTAGTTTCGAATGCTTAGATCATAGGTGCGAGGCCAGAGTTGGATGCGATAAAGGGTCCATGCCTAAATTATGCATGCCGATGGTGGGCTCCACCATGCTTTCCTACCGATGTGTGGCGACGGTTGAAGTAACTGCGCGCGTCTTCGTGAGACGCCCGCAATGGCAATGCTAAGACCTCAGACTAATACGGACTGAGCTATTTACGGGCATCCTGCACGACAGAATAAATCGTGCTCTAGAAATGCGCTCCGAGGAGTGAGGGTCGAAGAGCTGAAGTCAAAGCGCGCGCCTTCTTGATACGTCCGAAAGTCCGGCGCCAAGACCTGAGCCTAATATGTACTGAGACGGTTACGGGCATCAGGCACGACATGATACACTCTAAAAATACACTCCGACGAGTGAGGGTCAAACAGTTGAAGTGATAGTGCGCGTCTCCGTGAGACGCTCCAAAGTCCGATGCCACGACCCGAGCATAAGAGACGTGCGCCGGCAAACGCGCGGCAGAATTATACGAGCACGCTCGAAAAATGCACTCCGAGTGTGAGCTACGGGGTTTCTCGGTGAGAAAGTCGTAGACACAAGGAATCTTGATGGCGCGAGATAGACTTCAGAATCAGAAATGAGTCGGTGAAGTCTACGTGTTTGAAACCAAGACTATCCTACTGCTAAACTACTAGTGAGTATTTATACCTAATTACAAGTACCTACGGAACCGAACTACAAGTAATTGACTTGGGGCGCAGCTCCCGCAGGAGCTGCGCAACTATGGCACAGTAGTTGCGGACTCCGGCACAGTAGCCGCGGACTCCGGCACAGGGAGCCGCAGCGAAGCCGCAGTGATGGAGTGATTGACGTAGCGAGCGGTGCGTGATCCTTACACCGAGCAGGGCGGGTCGGACAGTTTGAACCATAAATACATACTTTGCAACAATCGTAGCACCGGGCAGAGGAAAGACTTGTGGATTGGGAAGGGGCGCTGGAGGCCATAGCTCTAGAGAGTGAGCATTGTGTTATTCAGAGACTCAGAATTGTGCCTGACAGAAACACAGTGACTGCTTCCGTAGCCTAAATTTACTGGCACTAGTGCCAAAACTAGCGCACCGTGATTGGTTCATCCATCTTGATGTCCCCCAGCAAAGTATTAGCACCTGCATTTGGTCTAAAACTGCCCTCAAATTACTGTTGTTTGCATAAGTCCGTGAAAACACGAAAAAAAATCGTGCAGTCACGTGCAGGAAGACGAACTCCCGAGGAGACAAGTTTAGACCCGTGCCTTCGGCGCGCCACGTTGCAGCTAATTCTCAGTTGGGTTTTTTTGAGAAAAGAAATTTATACATATACTTGGCCATCAACTACTACTACAGCTACCTAAACTACCTGTAAGAGAAGTCAGTACCACAAATAAAGAAAATATAAAGTACCTGCATTGCAGCTGATTTGGAATTAGTAGGGCCAAATGTGAAGAGTCAATTGTTGGTACACACAGAAGATCAGATAAGTTTAGACCCGTGCCTTCGGCGCACCACGTTTGTAGCTAATTTTCAGTTGCGGGGTTTTTTTAAGAAAAGAAATTTATACGTGTGGGCGCCGGCTACTTATGTCGGCACAGACCTTGCTTGCAGCAAAACCTTTTTTTCCCCCCCTTTGAACTGGAGTGATATATCGCTAGTAGAGACAATTGTGCAATTGAAATTTCATTTCTCCTTCAACCTTCTTCTGCTCCAGCTTGTTCGCAACATTTTCAATGAATTAATGGTGGAGGTCAGCTCAGAGAAATGGCAACACACACTTGGAGCTCACCGAGGCTCTTCATTGAGTTGCTAATCCTAGGGACTGCCGGGGGTCTCTGCACAATTTTGCATGTGCGCGGTGGTATACTCACTAATACTCTGAACTGAACATTCAGCTTGCAGTTACAACCAAGGACTTTGATCTTTGAGATTCCAATGGCTGAGGGATATGATTGTATATAAAACGGTCTGTCACCGTCTGTGTCTACTCATGTCTGCAGGATTTGACTCAGCTAGCTGACTTTAAAAGTGTCTTAAGACTTAAAATCTCCGGCACCTGCGACCTGCCTACATGTTATAGATCCCAGATGTAACACAAATGTAATAATTTCTGGGTGCTGGAGTGCATTTTTACGACTTGAAAGGGATTCACAGAATCACAGTACCGGAAAATTTGGTCATGTGAGGAGATTTGGGCAATGGAGTGATGTTTGTTGGATTCAGAATATTGAATCAAGGAGGTCTCTGAAAATGTTCAAGTCGAGTGGAGAGATCGGAAGATTTCAAACGGGTGTCCTCATGTACACGTGGACTCGGAAAGATTCGGCGAAAGGATCAAACCGGGTGGGCTGGGTCCCACACAATTTTGAGGTTCCAGATACCTTGTCAAGCAAGGTAACATATACTTGGCCATCAACTACTACTACAGCTACCTAAACTACCTGTAACAGAAGTCAGTACCACAGATCTGTTTCAGAGCGGCAAAAGTTAGACTGATACAAAGAAAATAGAAAGCACCTGCATTCAGAGCCAGGCTTAGTCTCTCTTGACAGACTCCCTCGCTCGTTCCTCGTTCTGAAGTCTGTTAGTTACCGCGCCCTGATTGCCGTTGGGTCGCCTTATTATGTAACGATCACACTAACACCACCAAACACCTCGTTTATCGAGATGCGTCCTCACACGTCTCCTGCGTTTGGCGGCTTCGAAGACTATCTAAACAGACCCAGGATCTAGGTCTTAACTTTGCCCATGGCCCATAACCCAGAAAACTTTTATAACACCGCCTTCCTGACCAGGGCGGATCCACGTGCCCTTGATCTGCCCGCCGCGGCTTGATCGCCATCACTTTCTGTTTTTTGCAGCACTCTCAAGGCATTGTGGATGACCTCTTGATATCAACACATGTAAAGCATTTGGAGGACATTATTATACCATTGAATGTGCTGGGCATGTAGAAAAACGCGTCTTTGCTTCGATTGCGCGCAGTTAATCGACTTGCGACAACAACACGTGAGTTCCTAAAAGGGATGCTTACATAATAAGGGGACCCAACGGTAATCAGGGCGTGGTAACTAACAGACTAAGCCAGGCTGCAGCTGATTTGGAATTAGTAGGACCAAATCTGAAGAGTCAATTGTGGGTACACACAGAAGATCAGAAAAGCACAGTGAAAAGTGGTGGGGGAAGTTGAATGAAATGTAGTTGACAGATAGGGGTATAGCTGTGGAAATCATCAAAGAGGTTACAGGAATTGAGAGGAGAGAGGGAGTAACAAACCTGGAATGGGAAGGAGCAGAGAGTAAGGTGAGGGGCAGAGGCAAAGTATGCTTATCATTAATGAAATCTGTGTTGAGGCCTTGAGGCTTTGAGGAGCGGCAGTAGGGCCTGGAACCGCCGGGCGAGAGGTCACATGACATTTCATGTGACTTAGTGGCAGTGTTTTCATGTGACTTTTGGGTGGCGGTGCCATGCTCTTTTCTTATATAGGATTTCCGCAATAACCATTACAGATAAAAAGCATTGATTACAGGTCGCAAGGTTCTTCGAACATTGATTGATGTCCCAAATCAACATCCTGTTCCTGCCAGAACACGTGACATTGAACAATATAGCTGATGGACGCCCGGAAGGGATATATTGATGTTCTGACACAAAAACCACTCAATTCATTCACCCTCTACATCTTAAGCATCCCCAAAGCATGGTGAGACTTGAGTAAATTAACACATGACTGCGTGATTTTTTTTGTGTTTTCACGGACTTATGCAAATGACAGTATTAAACTTACCCAGAGAGATCGTTCGAAGGCTTGTAAGAACATGCTCGGGTGCAGTGGAGGGACTCTGATGGATTAATCCTCTTCTCTCGTCCTAGCAGAGTCCAGCCGAGACCGTATGATTCCCACAGCTGTTAACTCAACGAGAAATTGATTTCGGGTGGAATACCCCTGAACAGTCTATGTACGAACCTCGGGAAATTCTGCCCGTCGACTAAGTAGCACCTCTCCAATCAGATTAGCAATTAAATTCATGGCCAAGGGCATGCTGTCCGTTGTGGTAGTGGGCTTCGCCCCCACCACATTCTCGGTGGTGGCAAAGAGAGCGGGTTTTGATCGTGTTTCGGGTGGATTAGTCAGCTTCTGTCCTTTAGCTCATGCCATATCCATAGCTTTGGCCGATGTGGCCGTGGCATCTCACTCTCCCTTGACAATCGCGAGGGAGACATTGGTCTCGACACCATATGATCCGCTGGATTGGGCCGCTGACATGTTGCCTTCACCGATGTGGTCCCCATTGTTGCCACTGCCCACCTTTGAGTCCTGCACGGATCCCTTGACCATACCCGCATCCCCGGCACCTCCTTTTTTTTTTTTTTTTTTTTTTTTTTTGGTGGAGACTTTGGGCAACACAGTCACTGCCAACATAACAGGTACATTTTTCCCTGCCCATCATTACACATGTTCTTATGAGCCTGGACCAGTCTAGAAGCACCGCTCCTTAGAGAAAGCGAGAAACTGAGGATTGGCTACCAGGGTAGGAATGCTTTTACGCACACGATCCAGTCCGACGATGCGGGCTCCGGAAAGTAGTGTGCGACTAAACCGGACCGGCGTCACCGGCCCGTACTACCCACTAGAACCTCCCACGGCTACCGGAGTCATACTCAACGGCGGGGGCAGGGTTCGAACGAGGCTACAATCTGCCAAAGTCAGATTACATAGGCAAAACAGAACTTTGAAGTGACATTGCTGCTATGCCACGCTGCCCCCCCATCCCTGGCACATCTCCGCAACTTCTCTGCTCTTCGTATGGGGACACCACGGCCGTTCGGAAGCTTGCAGCGCTGTATCACGGGCTCCGTGGTCTTCCCCGTGCACACAAGCGTGCCAATCAATTTTTCTTGCACACGACTACTGTGTGCGGTTCAAAAACCCATCTCATCGTCGTCCATACTCCGCGCTGCACAAGGTCCGGGCACCCTTCCTCACCGCTGACAACATTTTCCGCACGCCGCCTCTCAATTGGGACCGCGATCTGCGGCTCACCACGTTAGGATGGAGGCCGGGCTCAAGGAGTTTCTGATTACAAAAAAAATACCTTAGGCCGTGTTTTTTTTTTTTTTTTTTTTTGAAAGGACCTATCTATCATGTGATGCCCATATCGGGTAATCTTCCCATGTCGGCTGGTCCAGAACCACATCAAACCGCGATCGCCTCTGGCGGTGCTCTAATATCTTGAAGCATGAAATTGGCCGGTTTGGTCGTGTTAATTAGGGTAGAATTAGTCGGCTTTTTTCCTTAGCTCGTGCCATATCCATCCCTTTTGCCGCCGCACTGCACTAGCTACCTCGGAATCACCCAAAGCGATGTGGTGGTGCACTCCAGCGGAAAAGACGGCTTCCACGGTGTCTGTTTGAGTCGCTGAAACGGTTGCTCAGAGTCAAAGGCTGCAAATGCAAAATGAACAAAATCTAACTTTCAAAAGACTGAGATTGGACACAACTCAAATGAGCGAGAAAGTCCAACTTCAACTACTCAAATACTAGATCTCAAACACTAAACACCTCTTTAATTGCCCCAATGGTTGTCTGACAAGTTAGGGTCTTTTTAGACACAAGTATAGGTCTAAGGAGCTCTAAGTCGGGATCTCTTTAATTGACTTTGTACTGCGATAAGATACTCAAAAAGGAACTTTCTCAACTGGCACTTGGTTCAAGTAACAATTTGACTAGGTCAAGATTGAAACCGAGTGGTTTATAGTTAGATTTTAAGCTTCTCAGCTATAGCGCAGGTAACGGCTTGAAGGCCGGCAAGTTGTTTGAACCGAAGTTCAGGTTTTTGGACACAAGTCCTACCGTTCGACAGTCTCAAATCACAAATCCAAAGTAATGCTTTCTCTGATCTCAAGACAACGGACACGCGGCTCTTTCAAACTCAAACTTAATTCACAACTTTGGCAATCAAAATAAACTTTATTTCACGGGACCACTATCAGAATAGCAGAGTCCTCAGAGTAAAGCCCTCAACCGAGACCTGTCGCGCGCGTGAGAAGGGGCAATGGTATTAGCCTTCCACACTAGCTTGGGTCAAGATTCAGTGCCATTCCCTTCAGAACATCCTGCTTTTATACTACAAAATATATGTGATTACAATGCTTGATTACACTACCGCGGGTATATACAGGTATCCAGTAGGTCATCTGGTATCGGGATATTATTCCCATTGGCTGATCATAGGCTCTATATGTTTAATTCTGACAAATAGGTTACCGATTGCAAGCAACTGTCCCCTTACTGTCACGATCAGGTATGATTTAACTCCTGTTGAATGAGCTAAACTTCCTCTGTACTTACTATGCTCTGCCCGCTGTGTCCGGAGGACACGGATAATTATACGCTCACTCATATCTTTAATTTGATACCCATAACTCCTGGGTTGGAGTTATGGTTACTTCTGTACTGTCTACTTTGTCAGGAAACTATATTTAGCCATCCATCGGAGTAAGCCGATCGAACCTACTTCGGCGAGAACCGCTACTCGGGTACTTCACAACCAGATCACGTGATCGAGCATGTCGCGGATATCATCAAAACTCAACCAAACAGGGCGGTGTTATACGCCGTAGTAATCGTTGGGACATCAACCAAGCTTCACAGAGTGGATATTTGTTATCTCCTTGGTAAGTGGCTATGTTTATGTTCTGTTGCCATTTAACTGAACACTCGGAGCTCGTGTCAGTCCTTAGATGTGTGCAGAATGCAATTATTTAGTAATTCCATTGTTGGTAAATTTGCGGCTTATCATCGCAACACACAGAATCGAAGACTCCGTGAACCTTACCAAAATCTTGTCATCTAATCATCGTCTATTGGGCTCAGCACGCGATGATCCGTCGCCTGAAACTTGACGAAATATTGTACCCGGGAGCTAATGAGACAAGATACATCCAATACAGAGAATACAATCATGCACCGTCCCCAATGGCTTTTAAATAAGGCTCACCAAATTTATTAGTGGCACTCTGCCTCAGCTCCCAGCATTCGAACACTTTTCATACCTCAATGAGCACAGTTGGGGATCAAGAGGATCAGACCTTCAATGGGGGTCGCACTGTGTTCCGACCCCCCGTAGACCCAGGGTGTGTCTACGGGTGTAGCTAAACCCGTAGACACAGATTTGTGTCTACATGTGGCTACGTCTGTAGCCGCAGTGTGACTACCTCCATCAACCTCTGGCTACCTGGGTCCGGGCCATAGACCAAGGTGGGTTTGGGTTTGTCATCTGTTATTAGGCCATAAATCGATCCCGACATTCTTGTTTTATGATCACAATTGACGGAAGATCAACTGAGCATTACACTGGCTTCAACTGGGTCGTATTTACAGTTATTTATTTGCGATCCAGAGGTTCCCTGGTTCCGAGATCGGACAACGTCGTGAGGGCCTACCAGGATACTGGAGGCTGCAAAAAGCCATATACACATTGTTAAGCTCTTAAAAGCCGAACCAGGTTGGTCAATGATAGGTAGGCCCAGGTAGCCCGAGGTAGCCCAAGGTAAACTGATGTAGACACAGCATGGCTACGTGATGTAGACTCGGCTAGGTCATCATAGCCAAAGGTGTGTTGATGGCTCTGCCACAACCCTTGTCTACCCCCATCGAAACGTAGCCAGGGGTAACCCAAGCTAGGTCACCGTAGCTTGACCGTAGCCACACCTGGGTCTACAGGGGGCCGGAACGCAGTGGTCGTGAGAACATTTTGTACGGACATCATGAGAACCTCTATTAATATCAACTGGTCTGCTTCCAGGTCCCTCATTGATGTTGAATGACACATATCGGATGCAGTTGAGCAATGACCACAGCATCGTAGATTTTTCTAAACGGTTTGGTGCGGCTATTGGGGTATAAGCGGCCCTGTGGTTCAACAAAGCTATCCCTCATGTCCTCTCAGTCATCTCTCTTCCTAATGTCCACCCACACACGGCCAGACGCCGCCATGGTAGGGTTCACCAAACGGAGAAAAATCCACATGGCGTGCGTGCATTGCCGAGGAGGAAAGATCAAAGTAAGCATTGTACTTGATCCTGCCAACCGCGCAATAATATTGACAATCTCATTAGTATATACCCCTCTCCAAAGCCGGCGAGAGAGTAAATCCAGCGAATAGGACGCCACAGCAACCCTGCGAGATGAAGACCCGCGACCCTCGAGGATAAGGATCGATATGACGGGGATCCAAAACCACTGCTTCCTCCTAGAAACATCAGTACAGCCGACGCAGATTTCAGAAGGCCTAGTAGCGGATGGCCCGCACCTACACCCAATTACATATCCTAAGCGGTAAACTTATTTACCACAGAACTCCCTCTATTCGCCAACCGGAACGCAGCAAGTAGTCACCTGTTCTTAATTCTCATAAAATCCAGTCTACATCGTTGATCTCCAGTGGGTCTTCAGATCCTCGGGCCGTCTAGTCGTGTATTACTAAATCTCTTCTGTTCCGCGACCACTCGTCCTCGCTTTCCGCCACAGTAGCATGGACCGCCCTCGACACACGTGCAAGGCCTGTCAAGAAGTAGGTAAGTTACTGCGAGTATTCACAGTGGTCGTGTCACTTCCCGGGATACATGTCCGCGTGGTATGATGCATCGTGAGAGGCGAGATTTGCAAAGTATTGCGGATCTTCAGAGGTGTACCTGTACACACCGGGCGACTGGTTCGCAGGGCCACCATAGGTGCATGGAATGTACTCTCCGCCGGCCGGATACTGGACCTCAGCCAGATAACGGTTTGGCAGGGTCACTGGTGCGGGGACGCCGTGACCCGAAGAGAGCTGCGAGGCAATCAGTGGCGGGTGTAAGCCCTGGTTCGGGTCTGGTGGGCCTCTGTGGGATGCTCCGTAGCCCTGAGGAGCCTGAGTCCACCCTGGTGGTATATGTGGAGTAGGTGCCGAGGGTGGATGCAGTTGCTTCCGTGAACGTCGTCCAGCGTCAGGTATAGAACCCGATCGGGACTGCTCATTAGGAACTGTCAGGTATTCACATTCGAGCCTCCTCTTAGTGCAGCGCGCACAAGGCTGGCCGTTTTCCATGGATATGCACTGGCGAGCAGATAAACATTATCGCACGCGAGGTAGAATGAAATGACCACTTTGATCTTTCCTGCTCGGCAATTCACGCACGCCATGTGGATTCTTGTCGGTTTGGTGAACACTGCCATGGCGGAGTCTGGCCGTGTGTGACTGAGCATGAGTATAGAGAATGGATGACAGTCATACACAGGGCCGCTTATATGGGAACGACCCCAATCCCTGCACCGTGACTAAACCGTTTGGACAAATGTACGAAGCTGTGGTCATCGCCTAACTGCATCCGACCCCTGTTGGCATTGTCATCAGCGATAAGTTCAGAGTCAGGAGTGAATTCAAAAGTCTACCAATGCACACTTCTCGCCATCATTTTCTACGGGCAAGCTTGAGAGTTGAGAGGCCCAACTGTCCGTTTGAAGAGGGAAGAAACGGAGCAAGCAACCTGGAACGGACTCAATAGTCTGTAGTCGTGGAAATTTTCTCCAAAACCTCCGAAACAGCATCCGAGGACCTGTGCATGGCATACCGGTTGCAGTTTAAATTATAAAGCCGCGGAGTGCGTTCCCCGTCCCCGCGGACCCGTCTGCAGATGGTTCCACGAGTGAATTCAAGCAGTGCGACGGTCGGAAACAATGAATTATGACCTAGGCCTTCAGGAAATGAGTCGTTGGGAGACTCAGAGCAGCGTAGATTCTGCATCGGACGATGGGCCGTATAGTGGCAAAGGGATTAAGAGAGCAGGGAGCGCATTGAAGGGGCTCGCGTTGTCGTGAAAGAACCGAGTGCCTTAGCAACGAAGCGGGGAACATGTTCGATGGTGGTTTATTCGTCCTGGCGCCGTACTGCGGTCAATCAGTGGCTGAGAGTTCGGAGGCTTTAACATCACGGTTGATAGGTTGAAGCGAAGGAATTTGAGCGCGAGACGAGATCGGCGATTGAAATGCGGTAGTGGCGTACGGGGGTTGAGGTATGTTCATGTGGTTTTGTTAGATTTCAAATAAACCAAGTGTATTGCTAAGTCTGGCGAGGCCCACGCAATGCACAGTAATTCGCGGTGTCCGTGAGACGAGAATTGCTTGAGGCGGCACGGCATGGTAGAAAAGTCGCTTGCGTCAGCGTGGCCGTGATGTCCAGCATATACTAGACCCTGACCGATGGATCGACATTCAGTGCAAAGAGAATCCGTCGGATGAATGACAGCTGGCGCGACCATCCTCCCATGACCGGTCAGATGTCTGGAATATATTGGGGATGTCGTCATGCGCAAGAGGCCGAAGGAGGGTACAATATTCGTTCTAGACCTCCAAAAGACACTGTAAGACTCAGACCGGGTTTATTCTCCTAGTTTACCGGGTTGTTTTCCCCATTCACCCACTAAACGGGTGAAGACATGGTGAATCAATATCCGGTTACAATTCCCTGTTTTCACCGGGTGATTTGCAGTAACCCAGTGAAGTAATGCTTTTCACCCAGTGGTACATCACCCGAATTTATAACCCGACGAACGGGTTATTTTAGCCAGCAGAAACGGGTGAGAGTAGCACGGTATCCGGGTTGCCTCCTGCATGAAAGGAAAAATACTAAAGAAAATAAAAAATGTGTCTGTCATCACAACAGTCATACTCAAGCCTCGGAAAAGCGGTTTTTGGTAGGAATAGACCCACACGGCAGGTTCTGCACGTCGGTTCCATCGGGACGCTTCAAGTCAGTTTAAACTCCGATGCACGTGGGTTGTTTGATGGGCCAATGAGTGGCAAACGATGTTGATGGATGTTGGTCGTCAACGTCTCTCTCTCCCTCTCTCCCCCACCATCCCCCTGCTTGCATCCTCATCCTTGGGCCTACACTCTTGGTACATGTGCCCTTTACTCTGACGTATTGTCTCTGAAGCTCCTTGTGTTACAGGTCCAGATAACTACCCATTCCTTTGCACAGTCTCCTCCACTACTAGATATGCATGTAGTAGATACAACCATTAATATATACATCCATTTATTGCACGATACCGCAGGATACATACGAGTGAAAATGACCAGCAAGCTGGGTGATATCAACCCGAATTTAACCCGGTTATTGGATTCTCAAAAGCACCCGACAGACGGGTTACAGTAGCCCTATCAGAAAGGTCTCCAGGACCGGGGGAAAAGCAAAAAAAAATTGGTTAAAGTCACCCGGTGGTGACCCAGTTGTAACCCGGAATCTTGACCCATTTAGCGGGTTACTGAGATTGCATACGGGTTACAATCACCCAAAACTCAAGCTATGTGAACCCATTTGCTGGGTTAAAAACCGGGTGAAAAGAACCCGGTTTGGGTCTTACAGTGAGATCGATCTGATCCCGAGATTGAGGCAGGGCGGGGATGGTGGGACCCGGGCCATCAAGGAGAGGTGCTGTGAATGTAGACCCAAGCAGCGCAAGGGATGATATCTAGCCTCCGAGAATACTGGAGTACATGCCGTGCCCCGCAACCCCACTACAGCATATGCATCCCACAGTGCTATAACGGAGGAGCCGAGGATTCCGAATGCCCGACTTCTGATTTGTACCGGTCACAAATCGCACACCGGACCCCAGCGGCCGCCGCGCGGTAGCTCAAAGGGAGACAGCGAAGCAGACTGAGACGGCTAAGAGACTCGCGTGAGGATGTTCTGTGTGGGGAATACCCGCAAAAGGGATCAACAGAAGGGGAGTGAGAACCCAGCAAATTCGACACAGATAAGCTCAGAGCAAATGAAGTCCGGCTCGAACACAATAGACTCTAGAGGGCAAGATCTTGGGAACGTTCGCGGAGGGCTTGCGTTGGGCGGCTAAAACAGGCGCCGTGGAAGCTCAAGAGAAGACTTTGATGATGGTGGCAGGAGGGAAGCCGATCCGATCAATCAACACTGCCACTCGCCTCTCTCTTCATACCACCACGATGCAAAATACGGTCTCATTCAACTGCATTGGTTGGATCCACCCTGCGTCTCTCTGGATTTGTCGACTCTGACACACAGATCTATAGCGCCCGCTTACCTTGCGACTGAATACACAATACATATTTCGCTGTGTTTTGTGCTCTGGCTGCTGTCGCTACTCTACGGGACCGTAAGTTATAGAAGTCTTCTTTATATAGCTCTCTTCGGACTTGTTCTCGACCCATTCTTTTCTTCCCGCCGATGTCATCAGTGCCGCGGAGGAACTACCGGCGGTATATCTCGATTTCCCAGTTCTTCCTCGTCTGAGTCTGTAGAGCCACACAGGTTATACCTTCCAATGAAGTCAGGAACACTTACATTTCAACCGAAGCAGCTTTGTCTGATTTTTCACCCTACTCCTCGCGAAGCTAACGAGGTCCTCCACCGCCGGTTGTGCTTTCAGTGACATTAATATTATGATCCTCAATGCATCGAGCGTGCGCACCTCTCCTACAGTGACCCCCTACAATGACAGATGAGTTCCGAGGCCATCTAACCTATTTCATCGCTGCAGAGTTATGCTCGGCCCTCGTGGAGCAGCTACCGAGTTTGTTCGTAGGCGAATCTCCTCAAATCCTCTAACCCTGGTTCCATTCTAGCTCGGCGCATAATCAACCTCCTCAAATGCTTCCGCCTTTCCGGCTGCCTTTCTTTTGGTTGGGGGAAAATCCATAGATCGCTGTCCCTGGTTCTGCATAGTATGTAGATTCGATGCATCGGCAGTTAACATGTCCGCTGCCTCGAGTCCTCGCAGCGCCATCAATATGGCACTTGCAGGCGTAGACGAGGCATAAAGCCGTAGGCTGAGGCTTATACAAGCTTATAGCGCTTGTTGAGGTGTGTCTCCGTCATACTGTCAATTCTTGCGTTGGTGTTGGGCATGATCATGTTTACTTCAGTTTTCTGCCCAACCCGTGAGGGCTTCTTCATACCCTTGCGCCATACCTCCATCATGCATTTAATCGAGACACCTTCAGTTCCTTGATCGAAGGACGCAAACTTGGGAGTTTATTCAAATTATGCCCGCGCTGTGATAAACGTACTGCCGCTCGTTCAGCATTCAAGCGACTTCGATGCGCGCGCGGGAATCCTTGCAGTATTTCTTCGGATCATTAATCCCCGGAGATCCTTGTTGGAAGCCAGTGGCTGGCTGCTCTGCTCCCTAACTGCGGCTCTTTCTTTCTGGATGTGGTCTCTCACGGGAATTCCTCCACCGCTGCACTCACCTCGAACGAAGCTAGAGCCAGGAGGATTGCGGATCGTACAAACGTAGTCTTGAAGCGGCAAGAATGGCAGACCGCAACACAGAGCCAAAACGCCAGCGAGAAGCGCAGAGTCCGACCCCAGCGTTCGTCCGTCCGCATGTCAGTGTGCATGGAGTGCAGCGTGGCGATAGCTCTGCCATTGGGCGATGCCAACTGTTTGTCTCACCACATCTCTCACCACACGTTATCTTTAACTGCGATGGTTCACCCACTCATCGCGTGCAGCTACTGCGCGGAATACTTCCTCTGACACTATGCGGTCGATGCAGCCCTGCGCCGCACTACCTCATCCGACGTGCGCGAGCGTGGCGTGGCACTGAGGCCGCGGATGAGGCAGATGATCGCCGCCCTGGCATTCTCCAACTTCATCCGCTCGAGCCACCGCAGCCGAGCTCGGCAACTGCATCCGCATGTAGATCTTCTTCACTCCGTCTTTTCCATGTCCCTCAATCGTTGTTGATCTTTTGTTGAAGAAATGCTTATCGCTCGCAGATATCGTCGACGACGCGATGGTCGTCCTGGCGATCTACACCCTCCGCCCCGGGCGCCCCCTCGGGTCGCCGCGTTCCGTCGCGCAGGTGTACATTCTCCCCACGGAGCGCTTTCTCCCGGAAAGCCCGTAGTTCCCAGCGTCCCTGTTGCCTGTGAGGTGGCGCGCGAAGCCAGGGCTGGAGCAGTTTTCCCGCCTCCCGAGGCGCGCCAGTAAATTCAAACACTTGGCGAATTAGACACAGTTATCCAAGGGACTTTCTGAGTGAGTTGCTGGTTCGTCCCTCGTGCTAGCTTATCTTTTGCTCCAGCGACTAGACTGTGCCTCACGTCCAGCTTCCAGTCCACTATAATGCAAATATGTCGCGCTATCTATCCACTATGGGAGAAGTTCCCAAGGCCAAAATAACATATGGTGCCGCCTCGAACCTGGGACACCGATGCACATATCTTTGGAGCGCAGTTATCGTCTGAGTCCGGTTCGGGGATACCGCGGGCTGCTTCTCGTCGCGGTACTCAGCAATCTTTCCTCTTCGACTCGTCACATCATATCACCACGGCAATGTGTTTTCTAGATTCCTCAGCGAACGACGACTACTGCACTCAACAAATCTCGGGGGCCGTCGAGCCATGTGCACCTGGCTCCTTCCTTTGCGACACTTCAGGGCAATCTCAGAGACACATGCCGTTAAAACTTTGCGACTGCGGGGCCTTGGGGAGTTCACTGGCAATTTGGAACAGTGGAGGTGGGTTGGGTGGTTACATGCTGGATCTATCCTGCCTCGCCTCCATTTTATCCCTGTGCAGCGGAGCCTCGATATCCGCCCGACCTTCTCAGTCCTCTCCGTCGTGACAACTTCCTTTCCCATGCCAGATGTGTCGACGTTGTTATTTTTTCACATTTCTCTCGCGACAGTCGCGCCCAGACGCACCCCATGCCCCAGCCCATGTTTGTATCTCAACATAGTCCATTCCTTGTGATCGTATCCTGGCTTCCATGGGAAACGATGTCGCTACCGTCAGCTTCATGAGACGTTCACGACCGCAAGTCCTGACGTCAGGTTTAATGCTTCGGGCTTATCGCCTATTAATGATAAGTTCACACACACTTACTTCCGACCAGTCACCGGTGATTGATGCTCGAAAATCAAGCTTGATGCGGGATTCTTGCCGGACTTCCCCGGACTTCCAGCATAAGTTGCACATGCTGCGAGGGAGCGGCCTGGAGGAACGTGCCAAGTGTTTACGATAAGTGCCTCCCTCATCCGACAGGGCGTGGCCCGCGACATCCTTCGCTTGTAATTCAAGATTGCGTCTCCGCTTCATTTTCCCCTCCCGCCATCTGGAACTCGATGGACGATGTGTCTGCCGCTCAATCAATGTCATCTCCTTATTCGGACCCGGGAGCAACGCTGATAATGACCTACAGTTTTTTCCAAAATTACTGCCATCTATTTGGTGTTTGTAAGCACCTCTATGACCGCCCGCACCTGCAGAGACTGATGTCTCGCTTAGCAGTTCTCATTTGGGACCACATAATAACGCTCGGTAGCGTACCCCCCCACCTGCCGCTCCCCTCCCTTCATAATGTCTTCTGAGATAGATGTGGAATGCCGATATCTCTGGAAGCGCACGAGATCGGCAAGCGCATACTGGTTCTTTACAATCCGATACGGAGGATTAGTAACCAACATACCGGTGGTTGTATTATCCTTTGTTACCCTACATGAGAGAGTGAGCATTCTCCCGATTGCACGATTTAAACTCACAATTTCGCAGCTGTTCGTGAAGAGTGACCTCGGTGAACGAATACCACTGACCCTCACAACAGATGCGTCCGATACAACCTCGTGCACCAAGTGCTCATGCTCATAACGCAACTTCTCGTCTCAGGTACTCTCTATTCACCGCTCTAAGTCCTCTTTCTCATTCCGATGGGCACCAGGGGCCATGATGCTCCGGATATATGCTCTCTACGGCCGTAGCACGCGTGTGCTGTGGTGGTTGATTGGTATTGCGAGCGGTTTCACCGCAGTAGCTGCCGTGCGCATCTCGCTTTCCTGTCCATTTGTCCAGTCCCAACCAACTCCAGTGGAGCTTCCACGACGGCCAGCACGGCCTCCCGCTCACTGTATTGTCGGGATGCCACCTCGCAATCGTACAATCGGCGTACGCGTCTTCCTTTTTTCGGCGGCGGCCTCTGAGCTGATGCCCCTGTCCAGTTCCTATCGTCTGTGCCGTATTCTACGTGCTTCACACATTCCAACCTCTTTTCAGATCTCGCGGGTTCCTGGGAATGCCTCTTCGCCTTTGACTCCATAATCTTCGGGATGATCAGCTACAAGGCATACTCGACGCGACGCACTGCTGGCAACGGTCAGTGCGCAAATATGCCGATCCACCAGGTTCTTGTCCGGGACGGTACGTCGGGGGGTCGCTTTCATCCATCTTTGCCCGCCTGTCAGCTGACGAAGCATAAGGTGCCATGTATTTTGCGTGAGGCCCAGCCTGTCGTAGTGGGGTTGCAAGGACTAATTGTTGTTAAAGTGCGATGGCCCTCGCGAACCTCAGCAACATTGTCACGTTCTTCGTACGCCCCTCCCGGTCCATCTCCTCCGAAGCAAGCTGATCTTCGAATAGATTGGCGGCGTATGCAATCTCATATGCGTATTTACCACACCTGATCAGTCGAGCTCAGCCTCTCCTCCCGGGCTCCCTCGCGACCTTCGCGACCTGGTGCGCCTTTATTTCAAATTTACTCCAATATGCTCATCGTGTGGGGTGCGATGTGCGCAGCATGTCCGTCGTGATGATGGCACGCCTAATGCTGAATTTACACGAGCGGGCGGACGTCGGGGTCCTCACCGGGCATGGGATCTACGACGAGTTGGTGTTCGCCGGGACGGAAAGTTTACCTCTCAGGGGCAGCAGCCGGGGATGAGGATGCGTTCGGTACGCGAGACCTAGATACGCTATATAGCTATGTTGGTGTACTTTAGTTCAAAAATGTCCCCTCCTTCTGCCAAGTGAAAAAATGAAAAACAATGGGGTGATGCCTAAATCCTGAGGATTTCAAGGCCCGAATTTTGTTGGCACGATTCCTTGGATTGCTGCATAGTGGAGGAGGGATTCAACTAAACCTGGGATGAATTAAAAGATACGACTGCGTTTCACCTCCGCCCGATTGGGTGCTACTGATGGAAGCAGAACGCTGCGTTTTGGAAGTTGGTGGAATTTGCTGGCGGCGATCCATCTCAGCGTACGGTCCACTTGAGGGCCGCCGTCATTTGTGGGCGCGCGCGGAAAGGATTTCCGTGCACTATTGTCTTTACACAAGAGCAGAGTCGGACAGACACATTTCAAACAGACAAAAATTGGAGAGTTTGAATCACCCCTGACAGCTTCGAAGTCTAGCGAAAAAGTGGCTCTATTGAATGGAACTTGGATAGAGGGGTTAACAGAAACATGCACTTTTGATCGACTTTCAATCCGGGACAACGACAAGCTAGAGTGGAGACGAAGACTGACATCAGAAATTAAGCAAACCGCGGTACGAGTTCGGTCTTTACGAATTCTAGTAATCTGCTTCCTTGGGCTTCTGGGACTTTAGACTCGTGGATTGGAATTGACTGGGCGGCTTCATGAACTCACGAGGGTCACATGTCCCGGCATAAACGGGGAATTACCTGCCCGTTCGACCCCGTTGGCGGTTGAATGAACAGAGTCAAAACAGAGTAATTCTCGCCTCGCCTACGTTCAAAGACTTCAATTCGGGATTCTCAGAGCTATGACCCATTTACTCGTTGCCCATTTTAGCTCCGCGCGCATTCGTGTCTGAATCCCAAGGCTTGGACAAGCAGCCGGACAAGCTAGAACGCGGAGTTCAACCTCTCGGCGTTTGTTCCAAAAGCAGCAAGATCTCGGGTTTTGTGATTCCGGAGACACTCCTTGATGTGACTCATTCGCTGATGGTGGGCTACATCCCAGCGACATCCACAAGACAAGAACGAGGCCAACTCGCGAGACTGACGACGGCACCACTCTGCTCCCAAAATGCGCCCCATCAACCTCGCTCTCGCCACCACTCTCCCATGTGCCATCCGCGCTGTACAGAGTCCTTTCCACACTCCGGCTGTGGAGACCCTCGACTGGAACGACCTCAGCGCACTACCAGACGTAAACGCGACAGGCAATCTTATTTTCGATACGGTCAACTCATTATTGCAACACTGGCCTAATACAAGGTATCGCATTGGTATGCAGCCGTGGTCTATCCTCGCCCGACTCCACGTAACCCTCTAACCCTCTCTCTCAGGCCACAATATCATCCCTGGCACCGTGCCTGTGGGCACCCTCCTCTACCATGGGCGACAAAACAGCAGTGTCCCCGCCGTTCCTGAATGGGCTGCCACCGACCCTGAGCTCTCGTACCCCTTCTGCGACCTTACGGGGTTAGGGGAGTCCACGGGCTGCTGGCATCTCACATTCGTCGCGACGCGTCCGTTGAAGGTCCTTTACTTCGACGGCTCCAGTGCGGCGAACATGAAAGAAGGGACCCTCGACTCGCAGGATCTGGTGGTGTGGGGCAAGGTCGACCCGGCGCGGTGGCAGGATGAGCTGGGGCGGATCCGCGACCTATGTGCGTGGGGCAAGGAGTTCGGGATCGACGGATATGTGCGGTGTGTCTTCACTGGCTGTTTGCCCGTTCCACGCATGCTCACTCGTAACGCGTAGCATGGAGATGGACTTGTGCGTCAGGCAGCTATCGATATTGGCGTCGTCAGTACTCATTTTATTCTAGCGAGATTATGCTCTGTGACTTCACCGCCGGCGTCGAGCTGCTGGCGTCCGAGTTTCTTGCGGCGCTGTGGGCGCGCCACAATACGTCGTCACCCTCATCGTCGCCTCCGCGTTCTGTGCTGGCATTCCCCGCTCATTTCAACCTACCACCTCCCCCTCCGCCCGACTCTCCATCCGACCCCTCGCCGAAAAATGACTCCGAAGTGGACCCCGGCGTAGCGGCGCTGATCAAGTTCGAGGTAATCCGCTCCGGCTCGTGGCACAACCGGTACCCCGGCGAAACGCGCGTTGCACTCGATCTCACGCGCCTCGTCTCCTTCTACGACACCGCGCTCGTGCCCTCGCTCGTCGCGCAGCGTGCAGGCCTGGAACGCTGGGACCACCGCCTTGAGGGCATCTCCGCGCCGGACCTCGCAGCGGTGACAGCGCGCCTCCGTGCGGTGCTCTCTGTGGACTCCAGCGACGCCGGCAGCGGGGTCGACTGGGGGACACTGTACCGCGTCGTGGTGGACCGCTACGCGGACCGCCTCGAGCTCCTCGAATATCTCCTCAACACGACGACCACCGCGAACGGCGCGGCGCGCGCGCAGACGATCCAAATGCAGCTGCGCGTTATGCTCACTCCGTGCATCCTGTACTCCGTGCGCCCCAGTCCCAACCAACCGAGGGACGATAAGTGGGCGGCCCCGGTGTGGCGCGCGTGCGCGACGCGGCACACGGCCCATATCCACGCGAGTGCAGCGTTGCGCGCGCGGCTCACAGCGTCGGAGCGTATGCTGCTACGTGCGCTGGACGAGACGAGCCGCGAGATCTGCCGCGTCGTGGTGCGCATGTGGGTCGTGGGCGTGCACGCGGGGCTCGACCCGCTCATCCCCTCGGAGGAACCCGCGGCGTCGGCGGCTGCAACCACCCTTCCCATCGTCGAAGATTGGCGCGCCGAGACGCGCAGGCTGATGGCGTGGCTCGACTGGAGCGTGTGGGTGAAGTGCCGGCCTGCCTGCGGCGTCGAGGTGCGTTACGTCTTCCGTCCTCCATCCAATCTTCCTGTCCCTCGCTTGATGTATTTCTGACGGGGCTTACCGGCAGGAAATGTGCTACCTCCCGACGTGGCCGTTCTTCTGGGACCAGAGAGAGCAGATAGGGCGGAACGATACGGAGCCGCTCTGGAAGAGGCCTCAGCCGCGGTGCATCCGTCTATTCGAGCCTTACTCTCCGTTGTAGAACGGTGTGCGCCGGTGAGCATTGCAGCTCCTTATTTTCCTACAGCGAGATAACCGCCGCCCTTAGTACGATCTCGATGTTTTTTAATAAATTCATTTGTGTACACGGATTCAGGCCGAGATAGCCTGACGATTGGTGGCGTAAAACGTAACGCCAAGTGAACAGGACGAGTCAAAAAAAGAAAAGGAAAAAAACGAGCCGAATGGGAAGGTATAGTACGCTCGAGCAATGGGGAGCAAGGACGGTCATCCAGCCGCCGATGCCTGCGTTTTCATCCGGGATAAGTGTGTCGATTTGGGTGAATACAGATCTCGAAGGCCCGCTAAGCAGCCTCTCCCTGAAGGACCACGATGTTGCGAAATTTATGGCGACCAGGACGCGCCTAATTGCGGAGATCGCCCGAGATAGAACCAAACTCTGATCATGAGGCACTGTGCCGTCATTACCTTCACAAATCCATAGACTGGTGTTTTTCAGCGATTGGGTCCTCGGATCCAAATCGACGGCGCATTTTGATTTCGAGCCGTTCATGCATGTCAACTTCAGAGGAAAGGCGCAAAAGTAGAATATATTCGAACGCATATAGGCTCAGCTCCGTCTCCAAGAATTAAACTCTGTATTCAACCCGAGCCACGGTTCCAGCCCTCACATCTTCGGCCGCGTGCATTTGTTAACTGTTGAGGAGGAAGGCCCTGCACCCCACCATGAATTAACAGGCAATTCAGACAGTGAAAGTAGTATGGATACACACCTTAAGAGGCATGCACTCCAAACCCGTGCGTGCAAGTCGTGCATGGTTGGTCCGAGGGGCCTGAGAAGGCCGGGCAGCTGCACGCGCGGCAGCAGCCAAAGCCTGCCTTCGGATTGCCGGGCTTTTGGGTCTCGCCTCCGCTGCTGCCGCCACCGCTGCCGGTGTTGCTCGTCTCGTCGGCGGTCGTCGACTGGGCCTGGGTTTTGTCGTTATCGGACATGGTGGTTTGTGGTTTGTGCAAGAGTTGTGCGTGTACAGAGGATTAGACTGAGGATGGCAGACTGAGGACAGACGCTGGGAGAGTTCTCATTTTTATAGGCATTCCTACGTTGCACGTGTTCAATCACGATAGTGGCACCCTACTGCATTTGGCGCCTTGCGCTTGCGCGCCTCATGTCATAGTTGACTTTGTGGCACCGTTCAACCTGTCACATCCTCATGTCCATCGCGATGTTGTACCCCTGAAATTGGCGCCGAGAAATGAATTCTCGGGTGCCATGCGAGGAGGCGCTGGCCTGAACTTCGCCCTGAGTCTCTCCCACCACGCGAGCGCTAGCTCTCTTCCTCTAGCCTCATCTAACAAATGTACTAGAAGTGTGAAGGGCCCTTGCAGAAAACCCGTTTTCCAGCGCTAGACATAGCAGAAAAGCACTGAAGCAAATTCGTGTAGTCTTCCTGCGACTGTTTCTCGAGCGCCCGTGATGAGGGCGCTTTCAAACTTGGGCTCTCCCAAACTTCAGGTGACGCATTTTGGCGCCAGGTCCATCCTGACAGGGAGAACGGCGCTGGGAGATTGAATTGGACGTCTGCAGTAGAAAATGGATGTGGTAAGATATGTACGTAGTTCAAAGAATGAATGGTATGCGCCATTGCAGGCGCCGAACAAGCGCCGGGGGGATGATTAACTCCCAGATGCAGGACGTAGGTCCAATGTCCACCGTTGGATTCACACGCATTGTTACTGATTATCCACATCTGCCAATGAGTTTGATTCATCCACACAGAATCCAGGAAAATGGTCCAGCTCAACCATTTTGAACGGATCGCCACGGATCGAGATGGATCAACCCTGCGCAGCTGCCTGGAATCGTCGGCACTGCCCAGCATCACATGTAAAGCTCGCTCTTTCCAGACGATCTATCTGGATTTATCTTCGCCGTCTTGATTCAGAATATATATATATATGAACCTCGGTATGTATCCTGCCAGAACAAGAACCGTCCGGCGCAACTCGTGGGGCACTGCCCCGCAAATGTGGGGTAGGGATGGAGAGCGGGGCTCTTAAATTACTGCTGCCCTCCGCCGATGTGGCCGGCCTGCCGTCCTTATCGTGCAATCTAATAGATTGTTGTTACGCGGTTCACGGCTATTCCACCCGCGGGCTGTACGACGTCCATGGAGCATGTTGTGCGGACTTCTTCCGGAGCTACGGCCGCTGACCCTCTGGCGTGCTTCCGCCTGCCTCGAAGTCCCACATCGCTGGCGAAATGGAGAACACTTGACAAAGCTTCGCAGACTATCAACCAACATCAAGAAGGCGTGCTGCAACTGCGACAGGATAAATGTGAAGCTAACTGTATCCGCACTGGCAGGGCGTCTTCCCGTCTGACAACACTGTACATCGCCTAGTCGGAAAAGTTCACCCGACTTTGTAGAATCCCCATGAGCACAGTCTATACATTGTCTCGCTAAACTTTGGCGCAGGCCCTACCATGGCGCTATTATTACACCTGGTGAAAACCTGAGTCCAAGCGCCCATTTGCCAGGCCGAGATGTGGGGTGTCAAATATTAGATGAGCCCTGAGAAGCTCCACCGCGGAACCCCATATCTCTATCAGCCTGCAGGGCAGCCGGGTGGTGCGTTGAGGATGTTGAGCTACATCCATGCTTTCCCCGATCCACTTTCTATGACATAATCTATTCTCTATCGCGAACGTCCGATCCCTGCGGGAGCTCCCAAAGGATCCTATCCTCGACTATCAATTACAAGTCGGAGTACTGTTGGTGGGGTTCAATATTAATTCCGTCGAGTCACCAGCGTCAGATGATCCAGTTTTCAGGGTCGTACTATGCGACACCTGATCCTTGGGAAGAGCGCCCGCGGAGAGAAACAAACACCAGACCTACCCGAGGGCTAAAAAACAGCTGGGAGGAGCCCACGGATATCGGAATTCTATTCCCGAGTTTGCCGCCACGCCCAGGGCTGAGAAAAGGGTCTGCTGCGCTGGGGGATTTCAAGTTTTGCTGCATCTATTCTAGGCGGATCGGGCACATCCCGAATATGATTCAATCGTGGGTCGGAGTTGCCAGATGGGCCAAGGGAGACGGAGCTTGCGTTCGCCCGGTGGCATTCTGGGATAGACTAACTTCAAAGTTCAGGCCAGCGCCTACTCACTTCAGACTCTGGTGCCCGGGCATTCATTTTTTAGCGCCACCTGTAGGGGGCAAAATCTCAGTGGAAATGAGGATGTGACGTGTTGAACGGTGCCTCACCATTCACCAATGACATGAAGCGCTTGTGAAGCGCCCAAGTTCAGGGCGTCAAATGCATCATGATTGAACACGTGCAAAGGAGGAGGAATGTCTATATAAACGACAACAACACCCCGGTTTCTTCAGTCTGCAATCCACAGCCTACACCCGAATCCCTTGCACATACTCCCTCTTCTACAAATCACAAACAACCATGTCCGATAACGACAAAACCCAGTCCACCACCGCCGACGAGACCGCCAACACCGGCAGCAGCACCACTGAAGCCGCTAAGCCGAGCGATCCCAAGAAGGGCTTTGGCTCTTGCTCCGCCGGCTCCTGCAGCTGCCCGGCCTTCTCAGGCCCTTCGGACAAGCCTTGCACGACCTGCACCCACGGGTTTGCGGTGCATCGCTCCTAAGTCAGTCTACCCTGGTTTCATTATCTAAAATCGATGCTCACTTATCATGCATAGATCCATCCTCAATAGTTCCCAAATGCACGGTCAACAGTGGGGGGTTGGAGAGATGGCGTCGCATGTGTAGTACAACGGATTGTGATCTTTCGATGAGGCTTTACGGGGAGTTATGCGTTTGAATATACTATGCCGTTTTGTTCCATTCGCTCCTCGATCGATGAATGCTGCCGGCCGGCTCGCAAATATACGCGAATGTGCGCAGACGCAATCGATATCAATATACCGAGCTGTCAGCGAGCCTGTATCGGCGCGCCAATCCAAGGTGTACCCGTGGTTGCCCAAAATCAAGCAGTCAGATCCCCTCGAATTTCTACCAAATAAGCTAGACTCCGAGGATAGACCTCAACGCACTTGGGATTACAACCCGCCTGAAGAATCATAATAAAAAGATGCAGTGCCTTCACTTCGTTCTGGGGGTTGAAAATATCCAGCGCGGGAGCAATGAACTGATGACATTCGTCGACCCGGACCTCAGGTTGCGGTCAAAGTCTAAATCAGTTGCCTGAAATCATTCTACTGGTTCGAGGCTCATGTTGAGTGGGACAAGCAACGCATCCCGCGCAAGTCTTTGATTGCTGTGGTATCGCGGAACCTAGCACGGGGCCGCGGATGTGGTCTATAGTGACCTCGGTGATTGGATCTATTCCCCTCACCCCAGGTCTAGTCAGAATTGTATACGCGAACATGCGCTGACGCAAGCAATAGACCGAGCTGCCAGCGAGCCCTGTATCGGCGCCCCGTTCCAAGCTGTGCCCGTGGTTGCGCGGAATCAAGAACTCAGATCCCTTCGGATCACTCTCAAAAAGAGCTGGATACTGAGTCTCCTCGTCGTTTCTATATCACAAGTTCTGGCGATCGAAGGCTTTTA
This sequence comes from Mycena latifolia, assembly GCA_029289555.1. Classification (NCBI taxonomy): domain Eukaryota; kingdom Fungi; phylum Basidiomycota; class Agaricomycetes; order Agaricales; family Mycenaceae; genus Mycena; species Mycena latifolia. The sequence continues at coordinate 747,380 of JARJLE010000020.1, forward strand.
AGACTTCCCCTCCTCGCTGTGTTGCAGACGAACAGTGAAGTAGCTGTAATCCCCGATGCACTCAGGAGGGTCTGAAGGTAAGGTACGGTTACGGTACCCGTGAACCCGTAACCGTAAACCGTAAATGCGGTTACGGTGGGGATCCCTAAAGTCTGTCAGTGAGGCAGGTTGAATTATATGCAGATATTATGGGACTCACCTTAAGGCATAGCTCACCTGTGCCTCGGCCTCGTGCGTCATCTGAACATAGGAGGTAAGTAGGTATAGGTAGAATTAGGGGAATGGCTTGTTCACCGCCAACCGGATATAGCGGAGATCATCGGCACTCTTCCGATATGCCGTCTTCGGCATTGTGTGGTGGAACAATACTCTCGAGCCACCCGCTTGTCTCGCCCCACCATGGACTCGCGTCCGGCGGAAGGTTCCCCAAGACCACCCGATGCTCAACATCGTGCTCGGATTCGCGAGCACATTCAGTGCGTCCCCGAGTGCTCTAGTGAACCCTGCTGACTGGTCTCGCAGCTGTGGCGAACCTATATTATTGCCAGCCGCTATCGAGTGCGATGGGCGACACGACGGCTTCTTTCGGGATCTGACGCGTCGGAAGTCGATCTGGCAGCATCGTTCGACGTGTCGTACGCTGATGTGTCCCAGAGAGTGAATTTTTCCCATCCTATTGTTCGGCATTGATGGGTGTGCGCAGGGTACCCACCCTGCTGTAGGTGGGGTGCGAGACTTTTTGCGGATATTCACTGCGTTCCGGCCCCCTGTAGACACAGGTGTGGCTACGATGACGTTGCTTGGGCTACCCCTGGCTACGTTCGTCGATGGGGGTAGACAAGGCTCGTGGCGGAGACATAGACACACCTTTGGCTACGATGATGTAGCCGAGTCTACATCACGTAGTCATGCTATGTCTACATCAGTTTCCATTGGGCTACCTTGGACTTCCTAGGCTTACCTATTGTTCATGAATCTTGCCTGACTTTGTTCATCTATTTAAGGGCTTAGCTATGTGCATAGGGCTTTTTGCAGCCTCCATAGGCCCTCACAATGTTGTTTCAGGGAGTCTCTAATCCGCGAATAAACAACTGTAAATACAACCCAGTTGAAGCTGGCGCAATGTTTAGTTGATCTTCCGTCAATTGTGACCATGAAACAAGAATGTCGGAATCGATTTATGCCCCAATAGCAGGCGACAAACCCAAACCCACCTTGGTCTACGGCCCGGACCCAGGTAGACCCAGGTAGGCAGCGGTAGATGCACTGTGGCTACAGACGTAGCCACATGTAGACACACATCTGTGTCTACGGGTTGGGCTACGCCTGTAGACACACCCTGTGTCTACGGGGGGTCGGAACGCAGTGATTACGCTCCGGGCTGACCCGCCGCTAGTAGGTATGCCATCGGGGTAGTCTTCATATCCCCTCTAGGCGATCTGATTCGCCGCCGCCAGCTTATCCTGCTCCTCTTAATTATTTCGACCGCGCTCACAGTGGTGCGTTGGAAAGGAATGAGCAGGTTACCAGGGTCTCGCAGTTACGCAGAGCTTTGTCGCATTCGAAGTCCTATCCGTCTTCGTGGGGGTTACGTCCATCATCACCACGCTCATGCAGGTGCGTCCCCTTGTCCAGAAATTATACCCGGCCGCAGCCCCTCGTCGCGGACATCGCCCCACCAGAGCGCCGCGCAACCGCGCTCTCTTCGGGCCTCCTCCTCGGCGTCCTCGCCGCGCGCGTCCTCTCGGGCGTCCTGGGCCAGTTCGCCGCATGGCGCAGCGCGTACCACCTCGGGGTCGGTGCGCAGGCGCTCGCGCTTCTCATGTGCAACGGCATGATCCCGGACTACCCTGCGAACAACGCGGGCGCGGGGCTCAGCTACGTGCGCGATAGAGGTATACGCCGTGACGGACCCGCGCGCGTGCAGGCGTGCCTCATCAACTTGCGACGAGCGCGGGGTTCACGAGCTTCTGGGTGACGCTGACTTTCCTCCTCGGTGGGCCGCTCTACCACTACGATACGTGCGCTTTCATCCATCATCCATACTCTCCCATTTCGGCGTCGTTTTTACCCCCCCGCAGGCTCGACATCGGCTTATTCGGCCTCGTAGGCATGCTCGGCGTGCTCGCAGGCCCGCTGATGGGGCGTCTCATTGACGGGCTTGTCCTCTGGTACGCGACGCTCCTCGCTGTCGTCCTCCTCGGCGTCTTCAACGCTCTTCAGCTCGCTGCCGCCGGGCTCAGCATCGGCGCCGTCATCGTCGTCGCCTTTGCGCTCAACTTGTTCCGCCAGCTGCTCCAGGCGGCGCTCGCGACGACCGTGCTCAGGTGCGCATTTGCTTCTTATCTTGCTCTTTATACATAGGAACAGAGCTTGACGCGCTGTAGCATGGCGGCGGAGGCGCGCGGGCGGATGAACGCGGTGAACGTGCTTTCGGTTCGTCTTCTCTTCTACTCCTTTGCCATCGCTGATTCCTCCACCGCCGCGCAGATATTCCTCGGGCAGGTACGCGTACTCCTACCAACACCCTCTGCACACGAAGACTGATTCATTTCAATTTGTGCTGCGGGGAGCCGTATATACCTGCAGAACGGCTGGCGCGCATGCCGCCGCGCTCTCGCTCGCGCTGTCGGGGTGGCAGCTTCTAATTTTGTTAGCGCGCGGCCCACACTGCGCACGGAAAACCTGGGTCGGGTGGGAGGGGCGGAGGGCGTGGCGGCGGAGCGGGGTAGAGGCGGACCCGGAATCGCAATCGCACTGGTCCCCGGCGGCGGAGGCGGGGGGGCGGCGAGGAAGAGACGGAGAAGTACATGGAGACGAGAACGGATAAGGAGTCGGAGGTGACGGACGCGGGTGGGGATTCAGAAGAGAAACCTTCGGGGCGAGACAGGGAGAAGACGGGTCCATTGCTGGAGATGAAGTTGGAGGGATGATTTATCTTTGTATTGTACATTTCTGTGCGATGTCGTGGGATATTCGGACAAAGCCACACGTCTGAGATACTTCCTTGGTGTACTTACGCCCTGGGCAGCGGGTCGCTGCACACTCGACCCCGAGTAATCCTAAAACGAACTTCTTTCTGGTGTAGGTACACCAGCGAGCCTGCATGTCCAACTGTTTGACAGCCATTGGATCGGGCATCTTACGGCGACAGGGTTCAAAATGCGATAGATTTCAAAGTTGACCACGGAGGCTGGAAGCACATGTGGTGGCACCAACCTCGTTCGCATCTATCCCGGTTCGGAATACGCAACATTGTTCATGAGTTCAGCCTCTGGATGTGCCCTTAGACGTGGATGCGGGTGTCATCAGCCTACGACAGGGGAAACTCTTCTCCAATGAATATTTAACCCAAGTCAATACAGCTGTGCTGATCTGATGTTGGCAGGGACTGCGGGCCGGTCGGCAAACGGTCAACATTAGTCGGCAGGATGTGTCGACGGAGGATGGACCTGGATGGTTCAAACGAGTTTCAACAAATTTTACCTCTGCAACATCAGATCGGCGAGCATTTCCTCAAAAGACTCGCGCACTGCAGCTCCATACGATGCCGAATTGAGTCGAGCTCCGTCGCGAACGTGATGGTACCGAATCCGTGGCTCGGGGTGTCCACACCGAAACCGAACACTCCCGATGGGGCGTTCCGACTGTCCTGGCGGCTGCGGAAGACCTTGCGAGGACAGTGCGGCTTGGGCACCCACTTGCACCCCCCTCGCAAAGTGCGCGCAACCGTTGGTATTTATCACGTAAGTAACGCATCAGGATCGACAACCTATCGTTCCTGGACACGTGGGAAAAAATGCAACTGTGATCCAATGCGAGCGAATTGATTGGGTTCCCTTTCCGCGCATACAACGGGTATCTCATGGAGTACGAAGCAAGGCGTACGGATCTAAAGAATGGGGAATAACTCAGTCTATTTGAAGCGGACATACCCGTGATAGCCTGAGGCCTGAAATGTAACCTTGTGATGTATTGACATCGCGTAGTGGCTTGCTACTGATCCTATTCAAGGCGATGGCCATCGTGCATACCAGGAAGCTCGAAGGGTGCGCAGAGCGGAAAACCATAGCTGGAAAGTCCACATCATAGCAATTTAGCGAGAAATGAAATTCCAAATTCAGTAATTGGTTGCGGATAGGGATGGCCGGAGTGCCTTGTGGATGTGATGCTGTTCGTCGCCAGTACCTTGTGCTGGTAGAGCCGAGGGTGTCAAATATTGTATTTTGCCGTTCCATGTACAGCCAGGCACGGCATTTAGTTCGCCGGCATGGCTTCTAGGAACGGCGCTGTATTCGCAGCGGATCATTCCGGGAGTGCAAGTGGGTGCTCCGTATTGGAAAGCTCTGACCCACCCCCTGCCCGTGTAAATTTTCTGCATATGTCAGCATTCAGGGACGCAGACACGATCTTTAACGTGGAGTACCACGGAGCATACAGGTGGGTGCATGGCAGGTGCCTCGGAGGCGACCTGCTCGTATGAGATTAACAGCCATATTATTGCTTTTTTAACACTCGGTATATGCAACTTTGGCAATCTCTTCGACCTTCCCGGAATAGACCAGAGGGCCGGGGTGCATACATCTCGACTTCTTGATGACAGCGGACATTTTCCTGAAATGGCACCGCCAATCTTCCTGAAATAGCCACAACGCCGATCTTCACTCGTCATTCTTGCCCCATGCAGATCTCTGATCCGGTAGTAGCTTTTAGGTCCGTGTTTAAAATGTATAGGATCGGCGACAGAGTCTCTTGCGGCGGGTAGCGCACATCCATTTTGTGGGTGCCTATACTTTGGTATAAGAGGAAGGAGGGCGCCGCGCAGTAATTCCAAACTCCTTCACCGTTCCTTCTTTACCTCCTCAGGACTCTCCCTTGACCAAGAGCCTGGAAACATGTCGCTCACCCGTCTCATCTTCTATTTGACTGCATCTGGCCTTGCGTCAGCAACTGTGCTGCCGAGAATGCTAGGCGAGTACTTTCCTGCATCCTTCCACCGACTCTCAAACATCGTCCCAGACTCCAATGCACAATCCTTTGCCGAAACCGCCTTCGACTTCGTGGTTGTCGGGGGCGGCACCGCCGGTATTACCGTCGCCTCCCGGCTGGCTGAGAACCCCAACATCCGAGTCGGCGTCATTGAGGCCGGAATGTACCGGCCAAATGACACGACGATCGACGTTCCAAACAGCCAGGGATATATCGGCAACCCAGACTACGACTGGGGGTTCACCTCTACACTGCAAGAGGGACTCAACAACCGTCCGATGTATCTCGCCCGGTAGGCTTTCGTACGGTTGAATTGGCAGCATCTGATACTCGTCTTTAGAGGAAAGCTCGTGGGAGGATCGAGCGGTATCAATGGCTTGGTACACCCTTTTCCGTTTGATTTTGAACTTGCGCTTATTATCTGCGATTAGGCATGGAGACGGGCTGCGGCCGACGATTATGACGCATGGTCGGACGTAATCGACGACGCGTCGTGGTCGTTCGACAGCCTCCTCCCGTATTTCAAGAAGAGCGAAAACTGGACACCCCCTACGATTCTCTATCCTGGCCAAGCCGACACGTCTGCTCTCAAGGAATCACAAGGGACGGGTGGTCCGATCCAGGTGAGGATAACCCTCCACACTAGATTTCCTATTATGCTCAAACATATATGAAGGTTAGCTACAATAACTACGTCACAGACCTCGACGTCCCGCTCGTGAGTTCCGCCGTGAACTGCGGTTGGAATTTCAACGAGAGTCCGGTATGTCTCCTTCTGAAACCTTAGTTGTGATGGTGCTGACTCGTTCTTGAGAACGGAGGAAACTCTTCCGGCATTTCCCCTCTCGCGAGAGATGTCAGCCCCACATTGGGTGTCCGCTTCTATGCCGCCCCGGGTTATTTCGCCCCCGTTGAGCAAGACTCGAACTTGATCGTGTTGACCGGCGCGCAAGCTACGAAAATCAACTTCGCCACTATCAAAGGGCAAATCATCGCCTCGAGCGTCGATTTTGTGGTCGCCGGGCAGAAGTACACGGTTCAGGCGAGCAAGGAAGTCATTCTCTCCGCAGGCTAGTTGCTTGTTCCTCGACACCAGTATACATCCTGACCATGCTTGTGTTACCAGGAGCTCTGAAAACGCCTCAACTTTTGGAAGTATCTGGGGTTGGGAATTCAACATTGCTGACCTCATTGGGTATCCCGACCATCCTCGATATTCCCCAGATCGGCGAGAATTTGCAGGTGCGTCCTTTCGACATTCTTCTGTCCAAAATATGGAATAAATCGGATAACAAGGATCATCCCCTTATTGCGAATGACTTCAACGTCCGTTCAGGATTCCAGACGCTGGGTACGTCGGTATTTTATCGTTTGGGCCGTCGTACTCACTGCGACGTAGATCAACTGCGTTTCAACTCGACGTTCGCTACTGAGGCAGCGAATGAATAGTAAGCTCGATTTGCTTAATTTTCAACGTGTGTCTCACTGACTATCCGCGCGCAGTGCGACCTCACGGACAGGCCCCATGACCTACACCTTCAGCTTTTTCGCCGCCGTACCGCTACAGAGCGTCGTAAATGCCTCGCAAGCTTCCTCGCTATTGGCGAAATTGGACTCCGAGATCGCCGCCACTACGTTGACGCCGCTCCAGAAGGTGCAGTATACACACCAACGGGCGGCATTCGCAGACGGGAAGATTGGCACCGTCGGGTACTCGCTTGTCGCGAGCGGAGGCCTGGCATCTACGCCCGGCGCCAACAGCTCTTACCTCACTCTCGTTGCCGCCGCGATGCAGCCATTCAGCCGTGGCTCAGTTCACATCAACAGTCAAAATGCGACGCTGGCGCCCACTATCGATGTGGGATATCTCAAGTTTGACTTTGGTCAGTATCTGAGTGACTCGCGTTGTTCCGATTGGTTGATTTTGCCCTCAGACGCGGATGTCGTGACAGCGGGGCTCAAGTTCACCGAGAAATGGACCAGCACCGCCCCGCTCTCCGAGATGATCTCAGGGCCTAATGTGCCATCGGCATCTCAGTATGAGAGTGACGTGGAGCTCAAAGAGTGAGTCTGAACTGGATTTTCTGTCAGCTGGGTCTCACATAGCTCGACAGATACGTGCGCAGCTCATTGATAGCGTTCAACCATCTCGCGGGTAGAGGACCTCACTTTCTACCACGCCTGCGCTAGTACTGACTAATGTTGCATATAGGAACGACGGCGATGGCTCCCAAGGCGATTGGAGGCGAGTCGATCACCTCCAATGCCTGTCTCGCTATTCATATTAACAACGTATCAGGTGTCGTGGACTCGAACTTGATGGTGTACGGACTCCAGAACGTCCGTGTCGTGGATGCTGGGATCTTCCCCATGCTCATCACTGCGCCTCTTCAACCAACCGTCTACGCCATCGCTGAGAAGGTACGCCGCTGCAACAGGGGCTGAACTCCGTCGCTCACTCACTTCCTTAGGCGGCGGATATGATCAAGGCGGCGTGGAACCTGTAAGCAGGGCTCATACTCTTGAACAAGGGGTTGGAAATACAAAAGCTTTGTGTAATATTAATTACTGGCCGTATAATATAGTTTCATTTGTAATTCAACCGTCGCCCTAATGATTATCGTTTTTTGTTTTTGTTTCCACATTGTCTCCTTGAGCTTCGCAATTCGCGGACGCTACCCTTGGTCCCCTCCAGTCTCGATAATTTACGCTGTGAATTTGAAGGGCGACTCAACTTAGATTCGACTCATTCCTGGCGATGTTCACTTTGTATCCATCTTCAATTTGTATAAGCAACTTTATCGGTGTCTGATCTCACGGCGGCTTAGTCCTATGCGTCCAACCGCACACGTGTCCCCGGCCTCCGGTGCATGCTTGTGTACCTCGCCTAGTAGAGGCGGCTGTAAGAAGCCCGCGACGGCAGAGGAGATCTGGTGGGCACCGCCGGGGTATACAATGCTGCAGATGGCCCTCCGAGTCCCCGGAGGTTCGTCTACACAACTTATTTATACCTGGGAACTAGTTAGGAACTATACTCGATGGCCAAGTAATCAAGTAGATGATGTACTCTGTAATGTACACATAATTAAACTATCTGGCTCGAAAACCCCGTCGCGGGTTATATGTGAAAGCAATACTTCGCCGTACTCCAACGTGCGCCGCACGCAGTCGCGCGCGCAGGACGCCGATCCACGTGCATGCGGCAAATAGCCGACAGTGTTGCAAGTTGGTTGCAAGTGCTCCAGACTGGAGTGATCTCAGCGACAGTGTTGCTCCTCGCTCCTTGGCAGGGGAGTCTGAGTGTAAGTGTGTCGTAGTTGGTTGATCCCCAAATGCGACACGGGGAAGCTGTCGCCAGAGATGAGATATATAGTTAACAGCAATGCGGCGGCCATATAGACCAATAAGTTATCATGAATATGCCTGTGTGCCACATGGATATCAAACAGCCACAGTGCTCTGTAATGAACTTCACTGGAATCCAGAGGAAAACAGGCCGAGCCAAGGCCGACAAAGTCCGATGGAGATCATCGGAAATCAACATCTAATCTTGCCGAACCGTGGGACCCATCGCCGGACGATGTCGCCTGATATCCACCAGCGGCTGCCAAGGGCCAACCGTGACGGTGTCCAGTGGTGGCCGCCAACGGACTTTCCACCGGCGGGTATAGGGATTCCCTCTTGCTTCTGACCACCACTTATCTCTCGAGCCTCTGAGTCCTTGCGCCTGAGTATCGAGCCCCGAGCCCTCTAGACTTACTCTAGATTTTGCCCCGAATCGTCGCCCTTTGGTCGCCCTTCACTCTTCATCTTTTCTGACTCGGACCTACATATGCCCTGAGCAAATTACTTTTGTACGGTGATTAATTGAACCATTGATTTTGCGATGACACTGTTCACCCCTTCAATTGCTGCAGAATCCCGTGGTATAGCACGGGTCTCTGCTAGTATGGCTGAAAACAAGTTGCAGGGATTGAATTACACTAAGGAACCGTGCGCGAATCAGTAGGCACGGTACGCAGCGCAGCGGTCTACGTACGAACTGGGGTCCAGGGCTATTTGTTGGTCAGTAGACAGACCCCGGCACGCGCCGCTGATTATCATCGTCTACGAGTTCCGACGGCGCCTCGCCCCAGAAGAGTTTGTATGCCGAGAGTAAGTCATCTTCCAGATGCGGCACGACCATGGCGGGCGTGCCTTCCCCGCGGTAGTCGACCTCCAGTTCGCCGCTCTGTACCAACGGCATCGCGATCTCCCGGGTAAGTGCCATTGAATCCTGCACCTTGTGCACCTTCTCGAGCCAAATGACGCTGACCTTGCGAATAAAGTCCGCCATGGAGCCCTCCCCGCCGTCGACGAGCACGAGTTGGAAGCAGTCCTGGAGTGCTTCCCGATCATAAGACACCATCGGGCACGCCGCCTTGAGCACGCTATCGCGGAAGTATACCGTGCGCGCGGGGTCCCACGCCGCGGCGCGCAGCCCCGCGCGCGTGTTCGCGTGCCGCACGCGCTCCGCCCAGATGTGCGTCGTCGACCGGATGACACGGCCGTCTGCGCCCTTGCGCACGAAAACCATCAGTGACTGGTCGCGCAAGCACGCATTCACGAACGCCTGCGCCTTGGAGTCGCCGAGCGGGAGCCCCGCGCAGATCACGTAACTCATGTGTTTCTCCTCCCAGTGCGGCACGCCGTTGTACGGGCAGTTGCATTTACTTACGGCGGAGCGCGGGGGAAAAGTGTCGATGGTGTTGTAGATGAAGCCGCTGAGGCCGAGCACCTTGGTGCCCTCGTAAGGGATCTGATATTTGAGCGCCGACTGGCTCATGCCGGTCGTGCTCAGTACCACGAAACGCGTCAGGGTCGCAATTTCCTCCACCTGTGTGCAATCAGATGCAGAATATGCGTGGCGACGAAGACTCACCGTTTTGCACACCCGGCGGACGCAGGAATAGCACATGAAGAGTGCCGTCATGTGGCCCCACGCGTGGAACGGGAACGCTTGACCACTCAGCTCTTTGTACACGCGCCCTCCGAGAACAACAACATACTCCCCGGGACCATCCGCCGGGCGCAGAACATCGTCTGGCAAATAACAGCCGTCAGATGGGCAGCCCGCAGACTTGAAACTTAACTCGCACCGATCGCGGCCCGGACCTCGTAGATGCTCAAATAGCGGATTGCATCCCAGAGCTTTTCCACGATACGCACGTCGAGGGTCGCGTCCATCAGGAAGGCCATGACGGTCATGTAGCCCTGCGCGACCACGAGTAGCTTCGCGTCCGTGTAAATTGCGCGGCGGACGCATGCGTGGATGACCTTGATGCGCTCCATGTGGAACCGCGACGACGCCGGCGCACAGTAGCGTGCTAGCCGCGTCTTGATTTTCTCCCAAAGCAGGGCACATCCAAGCACGAAGCGTCAGCACGGGCAGCGATGCGCGCACACGAAACGGACATACTTTTCGCGGAGCGCGACATCCAGCGGGTCTTCGACGTCGGCGATATCCGGGGGGCTGGTGATCGGGGCGCGTGGCGCGGGGAAGAGGGCGTCGCCGTGCCCAGAGCAATCCTCCTGTCGGGACTCGGGGACATCTGTCTGGAGCTTGAGGACCCAGAGTGCATTCTGCGCCCCAAGGACGAGCGCGCAAGCGCGCTGCTCGACCTCGAGAAGAAGATCTTCGATCCTCTGGAGCTGCTTCACGAGGAACTGCCAGAACGTCTTGTGACCAAAGTCCTGACCAGAGGAATTGAATTATCGGACGCTGGGCCACCACCGAGCGTACCATGTCATTCCTATTGGGGGTTTGCGGTCTGAAACCTATCAATAAAGTACGACACACCCAAAAAACCGTTCCGTGAAATATGCGCGGGCACAGATACAACTGGAAGAACGTGAGATTCCGAGGTAGGAATCCAGAACTGCGGCGCACCGATTGAGAAGATGATATTTACTGAGCAGCGACTTGTTCCACGCCCTCACGGTCTCCAAAGATGTGCTGCCCTTGATTTCCTCGATACTTTGGCATATACTGTGCTCCCGGAAAGCGTCGAGTGCCGAGTGGTACTTCTTGTAATTGACATAGAGCTTGATACGTTCCTGAATTTTCGCGGTCATCAACGCGGAAATATGCCTCGAATTTCAGCCCCGCGCACCTGATCATGGCGAGAACACCACCGCGAGTCCTCCGTTATTGCGTTGCAGGCTTTCCCCGAAGCATCCAGAGCCGCACACAGGGCTGGAGATTCATCTACAACTGAGATAGCCTTGAGTGCAGTTCCCTTCTTGTTGAAGGGCATGGTGGCAAGAGGCAAAGGAAGACAAGGCGCCGAAGTGAGGCAGGCCCCAGTAGGCTCATGACTGTGGAGGTCCGTGCGAAGGTGTGGCTGTGCAATATTAGACTGTGCTTTCCTTTTCGCCGTCGTGCGGCAGTGAAGGACTTGAGACCTCCTACATCAAGGTCCTTTAAACCCTGCTTCATCTCCTGCGAGGAGTCAGCTGTCTTTTGACGAACGCGAACCGCTACTTCAGCGAACCTAATATTTGTAGTAAGTTCAAACTCGTAAAGTCAACCTCCGGGCTCCGACAATCAATTTGGGGGGTACGCAGGATCTGTGTTGCCTGTGTGCGGAAGGGTACAATACGTTGTGTGAGAGTAGGCTACCTCGAGCCTCGGAGCATGCCGCCAGGAAACTTCCGCGGATTCTTGTGAGGAGACGGCGCGTACAGCAGACGCGCGAAGGGGTTCCGTCGGGAGAATATAAGAGGCTAGAAGTCATTTATATCCGGACATCCGCGCATCTGAGGGCTTTGGCGACGTGCTTGGAGGATTCCAATGACGTATAACGCTTCCGGCGCAGCTGTGGGCGTGGGATGCACATGGGGCCGCGTCACGAAATTGGTCAATGACATGAACGACATGCTGAAGAACCACAAGACCACAGAATGTACAAGTTTCCTCAGGGGATGTCAAATGCTATGCGGTATTTATAACTTATGACAGTGCCCCTCCATGGCCACCTTCCATCAGGGGCAACACTGAGCGACGTGGAGATATCTGGGACGGAATGCCGGGGGCGAGGCAAAATGAAGTCCGGGACGCACGACATCTCGAACTGCCAACTCCCGCGCCTGTCAGGGCCTGTGTCGATGGAGGCGCCTATCCGAAGATAAAAGATAAGAAGCCGTCGAATTCGCCGGCGGTAAATGTGCGAAGGCGAAGGCGGATGGACCGCAAGCACTGACACGTGCCGCACGGCGGCGGAAAGGAGGAGGGTGCACGCGCATCGGCTGTGGCGTACGCATTGGCGTACGCGGCGCCGGTGGGTGCCTGTGCGCAGCGTCGTTGACGCGCAGAGGAAGCGGAGTTGCCACCCGCACAGGAGCGGAGGTGGAGCGCCTCAGGGCGCCGCGCATAACCGCGGACGGAGGAGCGTCGTGAGGACGAGCTCCTCGGCCAGTTGCCCGATGCTACGCGTCCGAGTCGGCGTCTGCGTCGCGGGTGGGCTATGCAGGTCATGAAAAAAGAGAAATAGGGGGCGTACCTATGTATACTCGCGCGAATGAAGGCTCAGTTGATCGAGAAAGAAAGTGCATCGCGCGAAGAGCGGCAGGGCCCGGCCAGAGGATTATCTGCCAACTGTAGGATAGAGGCCTTGAGTTCGAGGATTCATTCAAAGGTTCTGTAGAAGAAAATAGAGGAGCGGAAGAGCAAGGACGAACAGGGGTTGCCCGCACCACAGGAGTGGAGGCGTGGGGAGCAAGTCGCCATGCGCTACACGCCGAGAAAGACGCCAACCTGGACTCAGAATCAGCATCTTGCATGGAGGATATTAAATGGACGACAGACAGACTCCAGGGGGGATTACTGGAGCCCCATCTTTCGAAGTACTCGTCCAGGGACCAGTTCGCCCACAATCATTGAGATGAGCAATCGTATCATCCAGCTGTATTCAGGATTAAACTAGCAGAGACTCGCGGTAGTCTGCTATGCCGAGAGTTGGAGAACTCCAATGGCTAGTTCAGCTGAGGGCATTCGAGCGTCGTGGACGTTCAGGACATGAGGAAGGACGCCACGCGACGTGCCGTGAGGATCAGATGCCAGTGTTATGATGGCATCACTGCCTCCTCGTTTCTACTTTCCACCGTACTGTACTATTTCGACCGAGTGTTCATTAACTTCGGAATTTTCACTCACCGAGAAGGCCGATAAATTTTCTTTTGAATTGTTGCGATTTTTAACAGCCTCAGAAAAATCGGCCGTCACGCGTCACCTGAACACTCGGTCGAAATAGTACAGTACTGCCAGCCTGGAGTCACATCGAACTTTCCACACAAAGCCGGGTCAACGGCGCCGATATCTCGATATTCTTTTTCCGCCGCGGTTACGCGAATCTGTCTCGGAAGCTACATACAGGATTCCAGGCTTTTTCCTATCTAGGCGGCCTTTCAGCCTATCCCCTTTCCTGCTCGTTCCTTCTCTCTACCGTATTTCCCGATGCTCTTCCCGTCACATCTCGTACTGCATGGGCCCCTTTCTTGTCGCTCTGGGACAACTCTGGGACATCTTTTTCTATCTGATTAAGCTCTGCGGACGCAAGAACTTCCGGGACCCTGGACCGATACGGCGTTCATCACTCGGACTTTTCGACATTTCCCTGGAGCGCGGGCTCCAGGCGCACCTGTGGAGAATGCCGGCGTGCTCGTCTAGGCAAGAAATCAGCGAGAGAACCCTTCCTTTTGTGTTTCTTGCCACGTCCTTCTGCGCCGTATAAATCTCTGATCCATTTTAGACTCTCGGTACATCACGCAGACACGCGCGCTCCTTGATTGTTCAACGTTAGCATGCCTTGCAGCGCTGAACCAAGATCGGTCAGTTGCTCCACCTTCTTTGCTTCCCTACTCATGTACACCCCTTGCACTGATGTTAACCACAAGACCGACTGGCTGCCCAATGTAGCGGTTATCACTTTAGATTTAGACATCTCGCTATCTTCACCAGCGGATAACTAGGTACAGTTCCGCCAATGCATTAAGCTCCAGTGGAATCTACACCGCCTTCGTTCTGAATAGATGTACAGGCTCCCCCTGACATAGATATCACAGCCACTAAAACAGTCAGTAACATGAATTATTGGGTACCAAATTTATCCCAAACCCTCGCGATACCCTGTCCAAATATTTTAGAAGGTTCCAATATTCATGTCCAGCATGTACTTAATAGAGAAACAATAGACTCGCGCCCACTCGGGCACCACAAGTACAGTTTGAAATTCCAGCACAACATCGGATGAGCAGATCTGTATAAGTGTCTACAGAAACATACTGAATACCGAGATAATCACGTTTGCGGCAGGTAAATTATTACGGGCATGTACGTTAAACGAATTCCCATTTGACGTTGTGGATCCGTCCGACGCTGAGGGGAGCAAGCTTCTTGAATCCGGCCTGGGTAAAATCGAGATCCCCCCGACCCGCACAGCCCCCACATCTATCTTGAACCCTCACGGTAACCGATTTCCCTCCATCTAAGAAATAAGTTAGACCAAGTGGTTCACTGCAGTTGGAGCGAGATACGAACGATGGGCCTTCAGTTGCTTTCCACAGATTGGATTGCTAGGAAAAGTTGTTCAGTTGCACAATCACCATGAGTTTAGTTCGATAAATCGCACTCGTTCGGATTCGTAGTGGCACCCCTGATTGGGGGTCAAAAATGGGTAAGACGGCACGGCGGACGGGAAGAACGCACGGGAAGTTGTCGAAGAGTTCGTGGCTCACAGCGACGATGAGGTCGTCCGGTGTATTCGTCTTACCGCACGCACCCAGGCCTGGCGCGAAAAAAGTCCCTGGACGCGAGAGAGAGTTAGTATCTTCCGCGGTAAATAATAATGGCCAAGACCAACCGTCGCCGGTGTGAACCTTGGCCCGTGCGTCGAGCGCGGTCGAATGCACTGCGCCCACGAACATGAAGGCGATTACGAGCAGCATGGTGCGCGACGACATGATGATACTGGATGCTGTTTGCTAATTGAGCGAAGTGTAAAGAGGGAGTATGAACGACGAGCGTGTAAAAGCGGGTGAGGGTGTTCAGGGTGTGCTCTGTAGCCACTGGCTTTTATGCATGGCTGAGGAGGTATTAGATTGCCGTCTGAGCGGAAGCGCATCACGTCGGGTCAATGATGGCCGAGGAGGAGGGTAGATTTGCTCCCGGCAGGACGGGAATAGCATCACGTCCGGTTAAGGGGCACGGATAGATCCGGTACGCGGGGTAGATGATTTCGTTTCTCAACATGAAGTGCTGACCGGATTCTTCGCATATTTCGACCAGAATAGAGGATCCATCACATCCATCAAGCTGCCAGATATGAAACCAGTCCAGCAGTTGGATCATAGAAGATGCAATTAGTTGCAGACTGGACAGCCGCTTGAATTGCAGGTTCACTGATGACTTGTCTGGGACCTAGTCGCAGAAATCCCCTTCGTCCAGTCACTTACATGAACTTTTATATGTCGTCCCGGCGTGCATCAAACCACAACGGAGTCCTATCTGGCGACTGAATTTTCGAAATCCGCAAGGTTAAACTTCCCTGTGCTGGAAATTACAACGGCATAGGTGTTGCATCAACGCGCTGAAGGCAGGGCGTGTGAGTGCAGGGCCTAATTCTGGCTTCCCCCTCACAGGAACTGAATTCGAAGGGGATTAAATTGGCCCATGAGCCACGAACGCTTTGCGTCTCGGGGTTATCGCAAAGATGGGGGTGCATTCTGGACACGAAACTTCCGAGACATCTGTATATGCTTCGCTCACGACGAATGACAGCCTTCACTCACTCCTTCCGTCGGTGGCGTTCGACGACGATGCCGCACAGGACTACTCGAGGTAGAGTGCAGGGGTGGACCGCATTTTTTACCCACAGGTACTGATCAAAGTTTAAGGAGTTCCTCGCGACAATCTTGAAACGGGCTGTTATCAAGCACGACGATGTACAAACTGACACACATTGATATGTCTGTAGGTAAACGCAAGTGCATCAACGGTAATTGTGAGCTGGAGGCTTGAAATTTGAATGGTGATACAGGTGTTTCAGAGAGAACATGAGGAAGTAGAGAATGCCGTGGTTCAATTCAAAAGGGGTAGTTGGAGGCAGGCAAGTCTCCCGAATGATAAATTCTCTTTGATCAACTTTATCCGCCTTTCCCGGCTTCTCTGTTGCCGACTGAATGAGAAAATTTTACTAGTAACAAAGACCAAATAGCCGTTCGCCAGCGCACATGCTAGGTTGCCGTATATGGCTCCCGTTAGCTTCCCCGAACTGTCCCCGCACGCTTAGCACTGTCACCGATTGGCATTTCCCTCATTCCCGGATCCAGTAGACCGCAGACCAGCCGAGCGGAAGAATTGGATGGTCTTCCCCAAATCTCACAAATTTCCTGGAATTTCTTTATGAAGATGCGAAAGTAAATTTGTCCTTCACGCGTCCGACTCGATCCTCGCAATCAGACATTTTTTTGGAAGTCTCAGCGGCAAGGGAGGTGATACTGTGTTCTTTGATTTCCCTCCCACTATCCCGCTGTGTGCAACAAAATTCACCACATCTCTCATTCAACGGAGGCTACAAACTCGGGTCTACTATCCAAACGACCGTGTATAATTCCTTTATAATCTAGTGCCGCAAGACGATTTACGGGCAGTATCTACAGTATGCCAAGGTCAAGTGCGAGCCAGATGTTTATGAATGCGACTTACACGACGGTATACGCTGAAGCGCCGCAAACGCGCGTAGCCTGATCGACTGGCCCAGTTCCACCACAAGTCCCAGAGGTATCTCCCGGGCGATACGCCTGGAAATTAGTGCCACATCAGAGCCTTGTTTACAGAATTAGTAGTACAGCGGCCGCCGTACCTGATCACAGGGGCACTTCGCACTAGAACATTTCACGACAGAGCAACCGTTCCCAGGGACAATTTTTTGCGCCTGGACGTAGAGCCTCAGCACAAAGAATGACATTGCATACGAGGCACAGACCACTGAAAATCCTTGGATGTTGCTGATATCATAGTCACTGAAAACACCTGGAGTTAGATTCTGTGTTTAGCATTGTGTGAAGACGGACTTCCGGCCGCCGATGTTTGCGGAGTCGAAGGTCCACTGACAAATGTGTCAGGCTCGCGAAGAAGATAAACTCTAGATTTGAACGGACCTCGGTCATTGAGCACGGAGCCTTTCCGAATGCGACTATAAGCCGAGTCAGATAATTTATTGAGTAGCATTCTACGATCCCGTTGGGAACGTACTCCCTCCGAAGCAGTTGTTTTCGCAGCCTTCACGACCCATTAAAAATTAAAGAAAGGGGGATTAAGAGAGATATGTACCAGAGTTGGGAGGGCTATCGCAAATACGGCCTGTTGAAGTGAGCTGTTGGCCGCATGATCTCTTGAATTGACTCGCCGTTCCATCTAATAATCTTAGTTAGAGATGGACCTCCGGACTGTTAAGAGACCTTACTTGGTAGGTACGATGATGTCCTTGCTGGATGATGCCGGGATATTTCCAATAGCGGGACCTTACGCTTAAAATGAGTGACGGATAAGTACGGAGAGTCTTGGATACCCTACCCGTATAGTCTGCACCCCCGGGCGGAAAATTGCTGAGGGTCAAGCTGACCTTGAACGGGCAATTATTCTGGAAGGAATGTGAATTTAGCGTAGAAAGTGGCTTTGCTGAAGGCAACTTGAACTGACACGAAGAGTGATACGATGGTTCGCTTGCGCAGTGGCAGCGAGCACGGCGGCGAAGATGATTGAAGCAAGCATGAGGGTGTAGATATGTATAGCGATGAACACTACGTTCCCGCCCACGCACGAAGGCCTTTTATGTTCCATACGCCCCCTCCGCCCGGCCAACAATGAGTATCCAAATGGGAAAGTGTTATTGAGGCTATGGAATGGGCGCTGTTTAGCACGGAGTGATGCAGCTCCAACGGCCTGACAGATTGCGGGTCACTGATCGAATACCAGTGGAGGAATTAATGTATCCACCGCGAGAAAAGGTGCAGAGCACTGGCATGACACTGGACGCTTTGAGCAACTAACTCCTTCCGATCTCCACGAAGTGAAACAATAGAATTGATACATTGCCAATAAGTATAGGATAGGTATTGTTCTTGATCAGAGATCAGTTGGGGTGTCTCCATTTATACTTTTTGGATCACGGAATTGATAGTTATCATTATCCGAAATTTGTTGAGGTCGATTCTCATCCGCTAGGAAAGCCGGAATTTGGCGGGGATGGTACATAGTTCTTTGCGATATTATTGTCAAGTCCATTGCTGCCCCCGCCGCCGAGAAATATCCTACGAGGGCCTGGTGCTGCACCACCATCTCCTTGATCTGCCAGACCTGACTGGTCGAAGATGAAACACAGCTCTTGACATCTCCAATCTCCAGTGCATACCTCGGGTCGTATGTAAAAGACGGGAGTCGCCTGCACATTTCCCGTGGCGCATTGGCTAAATGCTTTCGTCGTGCATGCGCCGCTGCACAATTTTTGCCGACGAATTCGGAGGACCGATTCATGCCTCTCATTTCCCACCCAGCACCGGTTGCACGAAAATGGTATAAAAGACGCGAACACAGGGTCCCATTCTTCAGTTCACTTCCGAACACTTCACATCTCTCCAGCTTCTAACATGTATCTCCTCTCTATTAATGCCGCCGTCATTAGCATGCTTGCGCTAGCCATCGGCATGGCTCATGCAGAGACCCACACCATTACGTTCACTAACAAGTACGCGGACTCCTGGCCACTCCTTCTATCTTATCGCTCATTATTACTTAGGTGTAAATCTGGGACGGTCAGCTATTGGGAAATACCCACTTGCCAACTATTGGTTCTCACTGTGCACCGCAGCCTAAATTGATCCAGGGACCCAATGTCCTTTCGTCTGGGGACAAACCTTTCACAATTCACGGGCCGCTCCGCGGAGCCATCGCGTATCTCCAAACTGGTGCGAGGATCTTAGAACCGCGATAAGTAGTCCCGAACTGAATTGAGTATCTCCAGGTAACTGCGGGTTCAATGGCGAGAACTGCATCATTGTCGAGACGACCCTGGTGAACCCCACCACCCCTGGTTCAGGATCCAGCACGGATCTCTCACTGATCAAGCCGTAATCCCGCATTTTTCTCCGAATTCAACCATGTTGACATCAACCATGCAGCCACAAGTTCTCCGTGAAGACCGGGTTCAAGTAAGCAGAATTTCTTGTTCGCAATCCTGTCGCGCTCAACATCAGCTCCATAAAGGTACTTCAATGGTTGCCATGGCGGTGCAGACTGTCAATATTCTTCTCCATTTCAACTCGGCATTCCCCTGATGTTATATTTCTTCACATTTTAGGCACAAACCCCAAGGAGCCAGCTCATTGCCCTGCTTTCCACCACCCAAAGGATACCGGGGTGCAAGTCGCGTGCCAGGCGGACAATGTGAACTTGGCGGTAAGTGCTTTGTTCATTTCATTCACTGTCTGTGCTTAGCCATCATATTCAGATTACATTCTGCGAGTAAGGCCCAGGTCTAGTCTACACAAAGAGCCCTCAGTATGAGAATAGCTACTTAGTTTGAATCCGACGTGTCCCTTTGTTCAAGCACACTTTTTGAATTTTGTGTCAGAACCTGAAAGTGCAGTGTGGAGACGTCGCATGGTGACAAATATCGGAAGAAGAATGTTGGCGAAGGACGGAATGAGGGCGGCTCCTTGATCTGCCGTTAACCCCCGCCCCACTAGTGACCGACCGCGGCAACAAGTACTCTGCGGTCGTCTCTAGACAAGGATGAGTAGACGCCGAGGAACCCGCTACAGTGATGTTGACGCGCGATGATTCTCTGCCCTCAACACGGGCCATTAGCAGATAAGCTGAGGGCCACGATGTAAACATGGGGGACACACCGCGGAGAATTCGGCCTCGTTCAGCTATTTTATGACTGCGCGGCAAGCGAGAACCAAGAGAAAGAACATCGAAATCATAAAAACAATGTATTATCATTGATCTCACCTCTTCTGAAGATAATGGGGAGCACATGCGGTCGTACGTGACGCCAATGATCTCCCCTGTTGTATCTTCACAAGCGAGAGAAAATTTGTCAGTACCATGTCCACCGACATTGAGAAATGTTCGACCTTCAGGTCCGAGCCACGGAGGAATCGCGCTATCACTGTGATTGAGCGCTGCTATGACCCAGGAGATGACTATGGACGAGTGGTCGGTCCAGGGGTTGTTAGCCAAAAATGACGCGACACCCTAGCCATGGCCCTGACGATCCTCTGCAGTGCCCACCAGAGATTATGACGGAGCGCGGGTGCTGTCCCACCACTATCGAGCCGGAACCTGGTTCCTGGATTCGTGCTAGTAATTCTTGTTGAATTCTTGAATGCGAAGAAGGACACGCACGGAGAAAAAGGGAGGACTCAACGGCCAAAGACTCGACCCCGTGGGAGCCTCGATTCTTGTATGCTTGCCACCAAGTGGAGCGCCTGAATGGAAATAATTTGGGCGGAAAGGAACGACAGCACCAGGCGATTTCTTGATCCCGAGTCGAGTGGGGCACTTCCGAAGTGGAACTCCAGAATTCGTGCGCCGAACACTTTCGAGCCAGTACTGCACCAACTTGGACATGGTGATTTGAAAGCAAGAGCGTGACACCCGTGACACCGTGACACTCCCTCCCGTGGCCAAGTCCCTAATGGCAGGCGCCTCGCGCACGGAGCTGCTCCAGTGGCTCAACGAGCTACTGCAGCTCAACTACACCAAGGTCGAGCAATGCGGTACCGGCGGCGCGTACTGCCAGATTATCGACTCCATCTACCCGGGCGACGTCCCCATGGCGCGCGTCAAGATGGCCGCAAAACTCGAGTATGAGTATGTGGCGAACTACAAGATCCTGCAAACTGTGTTCAAGGCGAAGAAGATCGACAAGCCGATCCCCGTGGAAGGCCTAATTAAGTGCAAGATGCAGTGAGTATTCGCAGTCAATCTTCGGCGGAAGGGGGAGCTGATCGGCGTTGATCTCGCGCGGCAGGGATAATCTGGAATTTTTGCAGTGGCTGAAGAAGTTCTGGGACTCGAATTTTAGTGGGGAGCCATACGACGCGGTCGCTCGGCGGAAGGGCGCGCCGGCGGAGCCACCGGCCACGCTCGCGCCCGCGCGCAGCAACACCACCACCTCAGCAGCAGCCGCGCGCCTCGGGGGCGGGCGGACGCCCGTTGCTGGACACCGCTCGACGACTCCGAGCGGCATGGCAGTGCAGGTGCAGGCGCTGCAGGGCCAGGTGCGCGAGCTCACCGCGCACCTCGAGGGATTAGAGAAGGAGCGGGACTTTTATTTCGAGAAGGTGCGTCTCTCGCCTTCTCTCCTCCCGACTACGTACCCTACGTGCGCTGACGAGATGTAGCTGCGGGAGATCGAAATCCTAGTCCAGGCAAAGGTCGAGGACCTCGAGGCAGCGGGCAGCGCGGACGACCAGACGTTAGGGCAGATCCAGAAGATCTTGTACAGCACTGAGGTGAGTGCCTGCTTCCTTTCCTCCCGTCCTCTTTCCAATGGGCGTTGTGCTCTGTGACGCCCGGTATTCCTTCCCTCGGCTTCCACGTCGTTCCGCGGCCTTCCACGTCGCTCCTACTCACCGTCGGTGGTGTGTGTGGACATCCCAAACGTTCGCGCGATAATCTCGTGCACGTCCATCCATCCCATATCGTGCACGATCACACGAGCCTCCTGTCCTTTCTGCCTGCTCTCTGAATCTCTCCCGCTGCATCATGATGAGAATATTGACACTCTCTACAGGAAGGTTTCGAGGTTCCCGAGGGCGGCGCTGTCGACGAGGAGGAGACGTTCTAGCTTGTATGAAGACCCAGGTGCGCTTCCCTTCCATCTACATTGTGGGTACCGCCTTTTGCGGCTTTCCTACGGGATCCGCGCGTGCTCATTTCGATGGCGCTCTCCCCTTGAGCGCGTGTCTCTGCTTGTGTGTCACCCGGGCCGCGCGTTCGGGGAGCTCAAAATCTTTCTTCCTTCCACCGTCCGCCTCCGTTTCCCCTAATCACGTCCCCGCTCTTCTCGCAATCTTCCTGCCCCCACGCATCCAGCATCGCTAACGACGCCGCGCAGACTCTCGCTCATTCACGCCCGCCCACGAGCGCTCTGTAATATCCGCGCGTCGTACATATCATCGCACACGCACTCAACCCTCCCTACATACGGTTCCTTGCCTACTGTCCTCCCGACTCGAGTTGCGTACATATAAAATTCTATTTTCCCTTTCGTCTTTTCCTTCATGACTGCGCGTGGACAGCGAGAATGATGCGTGCTCAGTAATGTCCACGCCCCAGCTAGTCCTGCGTCCGGTCGTCGCAGTGCCGTGAGCGTATGCAGGACGCCCTCGGGGTTCAGCCATGTTCTTGGCGCCTTGCCTTTTTAGTTCCTTGTCATTTCTCCTGTTGCGTGCTTGGCTAATCCCTGGCTCTTCCCGAAATTCGAACGGAATCAATCAAACGGTCTGACTTGACACGAAATTTCCTCGGGGTTGGCTCGTACAGCGGAGCTGATGCTCTGAGCTTCGAAAGAGGGATGCATATCTTTGCGGCGAATGCTGGGAATCCGTCCCCAGTTCTTTTCTCGAATAGCAGTTGAGGTAGGAACTGGGCTTCTCGATCTTTTGTCTTCGAGGGCGGAGAGCAATAAGATGTCACCGGAATGGTTCACTCGGCAGTAGCTCTAGTATTTAAAGCGCCTGGCCTCCGATCGTGCGTTGACGCTGTATACCCATTGAGCCCACGCTCAGCTCGGTTGCTTCTCAGCCCGTCACTTCTTGGATCCTCTCTGTCGCCATCTACTAGACCTCTGATGCGCCCTACCGCTCGCTGTATCCGGAGTTCAGCATATCCCCTTTAGACCTCCGCCGCTCTCACGACCTCCGCTATCTCACGACCTCCGCTCATCAAAGTCGGACCTCCGGAGTTCTCACGGTTCCTAGTTCACGGAGGTACAACCTCTGCTCACGGAGTCCGGATATTATCTGAGTCACAATGTTGTTGTGCTGTCCATTTTAGCTAGTTCTTTCCCACCCGTTTACTATAAAAGCCACTGTACTTTTCGATGTAGAGTAGAGAAGTTGTGCCCCACACAATAGATCTCCTTTGCTGCCTCTGAGCCTTCGTCGTTGCTCATGCTTCAAGTTGTCGCCCTCATCTTGTCCCTCGTCGCCTATAGTCAATTTGTACGTCCCGCCGCTGCCCTCGCCAACGACTCATCTTCACACCTCCCCGTCTTCGGTGCCGTCCCGGAGTGCCGGACTCCTGAGCATGGTTTGACCCACTCGCACATCAGTGTCTTGGCCGTCGGAGTGTTGAGTTTGATCTTCATTGCATCCCCTCACACGCTCAGACGCGCCATGAGCACATCACCTCAAAAAATGGAAAATGCTCCCTCGATCCAGGTATGGCGTCCCGTCTGAGATAGGCCATGTCCTCATCACCAACTCTCAGTCTAACTCTGAGTAGAGAAGTGACTGCAGGCAGACACAATTTGAAGCTCCCGGGCGCCCGACCCTCCTTCAGCATCACTACAACGACCGTATTCCCGAAGTACGAGATCGATTCCTGGTAAAACTGTGCTAACATTGCCTCAGTCATTTTTCCGCGAAGTTGTAGCGCAGACAAAGTGGGGAGCTTTTACCTTGATCGGACGATACCGCGCTCATGAATTGCAAAGCTGCACTGGGGCCAAGTATTCGATGGCCTGTCTACGAGTCGCAGATGTAACAACGTTGGAGACCGCTAATATGAACATCGATGCAGATGGTTTCTACGGGACCGTGTCGTTGGTGCCGGTCGTGGATGGCGAGTTCATGGCTCTGGCGCAAGGGAAGGTCAACGGAGTATGTTCCTTGGTCCCTCGATATCCCCAAGCCGCTAATGACAATTCTTACCCCCGAGCACAACAGGCCCTTCTCTCCGTAACGAATGCGTTGGAAGGCACCATTTTTGTCAATCAGAGTACCTCAGCCACAGCCAATGCGACGCAGTACGCGTTGGATTTGTACCCTAATTTCGCGCCTGCGCAAGCGGATCGCGTCGGCGCGTTGTACGCTGGGATGGGGACAACGGTTCCCGACCAACGCCCTGTATGGAATTGTTCGTCAGCAGGTTCACTTGATTCTTCGAGACAGATCGCTAATACTTGGGTTCCAGCGCTTTTCATCTGCCCCACTTACTACATCCTGCACGCCTTTGACGGGCGTGCATTTAAGGTTCGACCACATCCCGCGGTCTAGTAAAATGAATTCTCCCTTCTACTCATCATAGGGCGAATTTGCGGTCCCCGAGGCGCTGCACGGCCGGGACCTGCCGTACATCTTCCGCTCACTTAAAATCGACGTGCCGGACTTGCCTTCCCCATCTTCAACAACACCGCGTTCATTGACATCTTTGCGCAGGCGTCACATCGTTCGCCATTTCCCTCGATCCTAAAATCAAGGTCGGCCCCACGACGATTACGCCGCCGTAGCGCAAGTGGGGTTCGGGGGGGGCGGAGATGTTATTCGACAAGACGGAGGCAGACGTCCCCGACGTGCGGCTTGTCCGGACATCGGACGCGCTGCTGGAGCGCTGCGCGTGCGTGGTTCCTTCTGAGGATTCTATAGGCGTTCTTAACTGACACATTTTTTGCGTGTAGCTTCTGGAACAGCGTCAGTATCTTGACGGCTCGGTAGGATGGGTTAAAATGGTGCATACATTACTCCCGGCAATTGATTAGCTACCATGAGCCGCATGTCGGTTGCCCCCAATGAATCCAACGGCATTATCTGGACAAGTCACTATACTCAACAGCCAATTGCAAGCTGGTTAGGTGAGATGGACGGTCCAACAGTGAGAGATTGATCAAAGGCCCGCTGAAAGAGCACGGGCGCGTGGGTAGCCAATGACGATGGCGGTGGTGGGTGGATGGAGGAAGGAAGAAGAGTGTGTGCTGGCATCGCTGCGTGATGTTCCGTTGCAGATCCGAGGCCTCCGAATCTGTAGTCTATTTGTTACAACGGGGTTTAATCGCGTACGGAATCTTATGTAATCTTGGAACGGCGCGAAGCACCTCCACAGAAGAACGCGTTATTTCATAAGATTTTCACATCAACTAGGTTTCCTTTGCTTTGCCTCAAGTTCTGTCTCTTCAGAATTCTTCAGAGTGCCCGATAACCGTGTTCAGAGAGAGTTCAAGACAATCATGTGATCTTTTAGAGGTTCGAGCACAGAACATTCAGGGCGGCCTTAAAAGTGACGAGAAAATTCGGAAGACCTCAGAAGGCACCGGGAATTTTGTTCGATGGCTCTGAAAGTTACCAAGACGTGTGGCAGGGATGAATGTACCGGCGGTTTCTGCGCTGCCAGAATGATTATTAAGTATTACATAATAAGCTACGCGATCGGACCCCCGCGGTTACTAACAGACTTCAACAAGCGAGGCACGAGCTTCGTGTTGAAGCGTCTGTCTACGAGAGACTACCGAATCTGCCCGACCCGTATGGTTTTCTCTCCAAGTCAGACCCTGTGTATTATCTGTTGAACAAACATCTTATACGGCCTAATACAGGAGGAATACAGTGTGTATGATTAGTGTATGCCGTCAAAGTGAAATTTAGCCATCTTCCATAACTGCAAGTGCAATGTACTTTTGAGAAAAGACGTATAAAGTCCATTAAACCTCAGACTGAGGCTCAGTCTCCACTCATAGTTCAGCCGTTACTCATGGGACCATGCAAAGGGCTAGAAGTGACATCAATAATGTTGAGTGATATGTTATTTTATAGCACAGAGTACCTCGCTCCTGCCCAGCGCGTCACGCGATTTCCCCCCGCTTTCAACGTTTAAAGTGCAAATCTTCTCCCGCTGCGCGGACTCCGGTACAACGCATTCACGCAGCCTTTTCCAATCACGGAGCAACTTCGACAACATTTTCATCTCCCATTGACTTCACTGTGCACCAGATACCAGGTTTGCATCGTGGGATGAAATATTTCGACAAACGACCAAGTTTACTCAACCTATGGTTGCTGGAAGTTGGAACACAACTGAGGAGTAGGCAAGGGGGAAAAAAATATTGTTAGAACAAAAACGAACATGCGGATGAATTTCAATCTTATGTTCTACCAAATTTATTCAAAAATTAGGTTTCGAGGCAGAAGTACTCGCCGTGTCGTACTGACTCCAGAGTTAGAGTCACTGGGCGAATTCAAATCCAAAGATGTTTCAAGTACCCCTCTGAAAGATCTAGCACCCAGACAATATGGATCGGGCCAGTGAATGCGATGTGAGGACCTAATACTCGGGCGGCTCAGTCAACGAAAATACAAACAACAAATGCAACCACCAACCAATATTGATGGGACGATATCACAACGTATATCCATCCGAATTCGGATGTTTGTGCTATCCTTTGATTATTAACGTTCAGACCATTTGCGTCGTATGTGGATCACAGTGCAGTTCATTTTCTGTTCAGGTAAGATGTGAGGTCATTCATCGGTCAAGGAACGAAGTCAGCTGTCCAACGACCTGCGCGTACGGGGCAGAGTTGGGGACTGGCATTAAGTCCCGAGACATCTGGAACCAAAGAAGATACACAAGCGAGGCAGAGATAGTTTTGAGTCCGGAGGTTTTTCTCTTTGCCGCTATTCTCCTTCCTTTGTCCGCTCGCGTGTGGTTCCATCGCACAAGGCTCCTCATTCCGCTTCCATCTCTGTCGAATATCCTTTGTGCGCTTACTTCAAGCAAGCGAGGTTCGTCGATACGTCCCCCGAGGCTCAACTGGTTTATATTTAAATTGCAGTGTGCGGGTGAGATCTGATGAGGTCGGACAGGGATAGGTCGCGGGCTCGCAACGAGCACTTCTCCCGTCCTTCTGGGATCCTCAGAATGTCGGGAAGCCCGCTTATTGTCGCGACGGTGGCGGGATTGACGCAAAAAAGATTGATGTAATCTGATTGATCTTCACCGGTTATTGGTGCGATCTTCCTATCTGATTACGGTCGAAGGTGCTTTTTTGGCAATTTCTGAAGGTCTCAGAGCTGTTCCGCCAATCTCCAACGGATTTTCGAAGCATTTGTGGATGTCACGGCCAAGTCACCCCATTTTCGAAAAAAGTTCGAATCTTGCGGTCACAGGTCACAGGCCACGAGAAGTGACAGTATACGCGACGCGTCTGTTTGCCGATGTCTGCCTACGACCCCGACGTTGATCAATGCGCTGGCAACACCTTTTTGTCTGCTCCCACGGTGTCTGCCCCGTCGCGCCCCCCAGTAACTTCTCACTCGGCCGTTCGCGCCCGCTTTCCGCGCCCCGCACGCCCGTCGCCTCGCCGGTTCCGTGTCTCCGAGTCGCAAGTGGCGCCTCTCGCCAGCAAAACTCATCTGCGCCCACGGTCACTACTCCGCCTCCTCGGATTATGAAGGAGGGACCCCACTGTGAGGGGTCCTTCGGCCTTCCCCGGTCTTCTTCTGCCTCCCTTCTCCGTTCATATCTCCTTTTTCTTCTTCCTTCTTTCGGTGTCTTTAGCTGTGGTTCGCGAAGATGACGCACGCACATATCGGGCGCATCGTCGTCCTTGTGTTTGCTCACCCGCGCGAGGCTATTCTCCCATGCTACGTGACTTATGCACGCCGTCGGCGCCGCGTCCGTTGTTTTGGGCGAGAACAAGTGCCGCAGCCCGCGCATCAATCTTCAGGCCGCGTACAGGATGCCCCTCGACGCACACCCATCCCTTCACCCTCGTCGCCCTTTCCATCCCCTCCCGTCCTCTAATCTGCACATTCCTCCACCCGCTTTTCTTCTTCAGGATTTCGCAAGCGCGATATAGCCTCCATTGTCGCGCTAATCGCTCCATCTCCAGCGTGACTTCTCCACAAGTATCGATAGACGACTACACACGGACGACATGCGGCGTACGCGTGGATGGTCGGCACGGAATAGTGGAACTATGGCGGCTGCGGTAAGTCGTCTCCCCTCCTTCTCTGCCTCAAAGCCCGCGGGATGCCTGGTCGCTTGACTGCGCTGCACATGCAGCGCAGGGCGGCACTCTCCCTCTTCTCATTGCCGTTCCCCGCTTATGCCCGTTACAGATACGCGCTCCCGGTCCGCCCTTGTCCTCCGCCGCTTTGCGCACCTCCCCGCGTTCTTCGGCCCTCTCGTAGGCGCCGCAGCCTCGCGCGCGTCCACCGGTGCCGGACGTGGCTTGCCCGTAGGCTGCCTCCGACCTCAGCAAACGCCACCGCACTCACTCCCCAACATCCGGCCCTTTGCGCCGCACGACCGCATCCACCACAGTTTTCACTCTGCGCGCTGCTCGACCGCGCCTACTGCCTACTCTTCCCGCTCCCACGTCGCCCGTCGACGCGCGCGCACCCCTAACCCCTGTCTGGTCTGCGGCGTACGACCATTGCGCGGGCATCACCCTCCCTCCGCGCTACATGCGCGCGCTGCGCTATACAAGCGCGCTGTCTGGGCTTCGCCGTCGCCCTTCGACGCACGATGGGCTGTAGCGTTCGCACCCGCGCTCCACTCCGCACCGCGCGTCTCTGCAGCTGGCGGCCGTAACCCACGGACGCGTTGCGCGCATTGCGGCAGTCGCGCGCACGCTGCCTACGATCGCAAAAAACGTGCGCGCCGTGCTCCCGCCTCGTCTCGCCTTTGCCGCCGTCGACGCCGCAATGGGCACATCGTACACCCGCACTGCGCGCCTTGCGCTCGTTTGTGCAGCTGGCGGTAGGCCGGACGTCAGGACGGGGGAGTTCTATTCATTCGAACTGTACTCAGCCCCGAATCATCAATCACAAGTCGCATTCGAGTTCGATCACAAGTCCAACTCGGAACACAACGGCTCGCCACAAATATCCCATTGGTTCACCTGTGTGCGCTTCATCCGTGGATTCTCGACTTCTCTTCCCTCGGTCCCAGTTAAAAACCGAAATCCGGACGGAAACTCCGTTGAACTTCATCCTGAGAACTCTGCACGTCGCAAATATCCCATTCGTTGTCCAAAAAGGTGACTGCCATGCCTGGCCTCTTGAAATCTTGAAACCAGCAAAGTCCCATTATCACAACTAATAGTCTCGCGTTATGATGACTGATCCGTGAGCTATCAACTCGTACTCTGCGTACAGAACAGGGGCCCCAGCGCCCGCCTAAAGTCTTCTTGTCGTAATCCCCCACTGGCAGTTCCCCCGTGATGAATGAAAGGCGTAGAGCTATAAAGTTTTCCAGGGTCTGTCTGGCATTCTTCTGCTGCGATCCCAACATGCGCCTGCTGCGGCTCAAATTGTGCCAAGACCTTTCCCCGGTACATGGGTCCTCCATCTTAACTTCCTGGAGCTTAAACCGTATCGATACTTGCTGCGGACCAACCATTATTAAGCAACAGCTCTAGGGATCAACCAACACCCTTGTTCACTCTCCCGGGCCGGGGTCTGTAATTCCTTCTAATCGAAGTCTTTTCTTCATCAGAGATAATGCGCTATGTATTCCGAGAGCAACGTTCTTCACTCATTCTGACTATCGGTTCAAAGACCACGCAAATCGCGCTGTATTCGGTATCGCACTTCGGACCGCCTCGAGGCTTCAAATGGTCAACTGACCGCGGACCCATTCAAAAGGCGCCCACGGAGCGCTCAGGGCATATGGATAGTGGCGCACAAGCAGGCGAGAGCCACAATTTCAAAGATGGTCGGAATATTCGAACCAAGCGGCGGCAAACCCCGAATTTGGAGCGCAAAAAATCAGGAACAGCCCGGGTGCCTAGCAGCTAGCTAGATTCAATTGAGGATGCAATAGACAATCGTGCCGCACATGGCCAAGGAACAGAGACGAGAGATTTACATAAGAGGAGAGAATTCAGATGGCTGGGGCAATGCCGCAAAGTGCTGTTGTCAAAGTACAGCATCCCCGACGGAGGTGCTGTAGCTACCGTAGCGCCAAGCGAGAAGATTACGAGTCCTAAAAAAATGTTTTTAGACTCGTTTCTTTGTCATCCAGTCCAAGCCAAACCCCCCCCCCGTTCTTGTATATGACGTCTTTGATTCTTAAGTCAACAGTTAGACATTTGTGCAATCTCTACAATCTACCTAATCTCAATCTCCTTGGTGTCCGGACGATCTGCTGAACATATCTTGCGTCCGGGTTTAAATAAAACCGATCATTTTTCAGGTTTTTACTTTTATTGGTGTGTTAGTGAGCCGAGGGTTTAGTTCGACTCAGGCTGATGATTTTATAACATATGTTGCTCGCCGATTGTGTTGAGGCCAAGTACGTGCCAATAGTTCTGTTGTTTTACCATCGCGGACAACGGTCGGATTGTTCCGCAAAGGTCCGAAGGCTGTGCTCGGGACTCGCGGCGATCGGTCGATTGACGCGCCGGCGCCAATTCTTCTTGTCTTGATCCTCGTCGTTATTCTCTCATTCTGCCTTCTGGCTCTCCAGACCGAGCTCTGGGATCTACTTCTTCCATGTTAGATAAAATTGCTATCTTTCTGGGCAGCCCTTGCATACGTCGGAATTTTCCGCGACGCCGGCGCTCTGATGCGGCTTTTGATCGTCTGGATGCGGTATCTTCCGTGATTGACACTGCGTCCAGGTTCACGGTGTACGCTCAATGGAGAATAAATGTATGAGAGGAGGTTTGTGTTCGCGGAGCTATCGGCGCTTTGACAGGTGTGTATCTATCGACTAGAAGTATTTGCCTTGAAATTTGCTCGCGGCATACCAGGTGCAGTCTCTCGTCGACCATGCCACCTGCGCCCCACGTATGGATTTCCTGGTTCTCATGCACGGCTATACTCGTCATAATAACTTCTTTCGTCATCTAGTTGAACGTTTGCCATCCGACCGGGGTAGCACACCCGTTTTCCCGCCTCTGCGCCGAGTGCCGGCTCCAGGGCCTCTTACATGCGGAGCGACACTGCAGCGTCCAGGGTTGCATCTAATCGAAGGCAACAGGTAAGGATGGGCGATCGTGTGGAACGTCAGTACGCACATAATTTATGAGCTCGTGAGTACAGCTTGGCTTTTTGGAACGTTTTGTCCATTGTGACGTTCAGGATTTCTTTTTTGGCAATCGCAATAACTTCGTTTGAGATGCCCAGCTTGACTTTAGTGATGGTCGAGGACGTCAGGATGCGGTGGAATTCCTTGGCATAACCTGTACAAGATGTCGCCGCTGGTGAGTGATCCGTTGATTACGAGTTCGCACCGAAGGCTGCTGTGTCTGCCTTTGGCCGCTGTGGGAGCGGCGGGGCTCTCTGCTGCTCGCGTGCTGGCTAGCGAAGTTGGTCATGGGAGTGGGGTTGGGGGTGGAGTTATGTCTTGCTAGTGTGTTGCTGACTCTTTTATAGGTGTATTACGACATCTTCGGTCCTTCGCCTGTCTGATTTACGAGTCAATTGTTTCTATTCATTACGACGCAGGTATGCAGTAAGTCGACAGTGTTCTGTGTTCTGATTCGCCCGCCCTGTACGCGCGTCCCTCGGCGGCGGCGCCAGAACCACGCGTACCCTCTGCACCTTCACTCTATCTCCAATCCGTGGCTCCTTATTCCCCATCTATCTTGTTCTCCGCGCCGAATCTCCGGGATTACGCAGTCGTCGATATCGCTTCCGAGCGTCGACTGCACGTCGCAGTCGATCCTGGTGTGGGCCTGGTACATTTTAGGGTTATGCGGCCGTCCATTTTATCAATTATTGGGCTGACCGTCCTCTGAGGTGCATTCACAGGTATTATGATGGTTTCGAAGCAAGTATTGCCCTGGCTGCACATAGGCCCCCCCCCTGCGTCATTTGCTGACACGACGCAGCAGGTGGTACTGACCAATTTAGATCAACAGACAACGAATCCAACTGAGCGGAGTATGCGCCCCGCAAACCTATATCCTTCTTTCCTTCTGAATGCCTCCAATGCCGTTCGCCTCCGATTAGCTCGTGCTGGGGCCGGGTCCAGTGAGCCGTGAGCCAGAGGAAATAATATTCCTAAATGCATCGACTCTGTACTCAATTGTTTATTTTTCAGCATTTATGTTCGAGTCTAGCACGATAGTCTCCTGGTGTGTCTTTCTGATTGCTTCGTGGGCAGTTATTCGCGGTCTCAACGATGGCGAGGTACATGTCGGATCCAGGTGTATACGCAGACAGATCGGGCATCGTAAGGGTAGCAGGCTGGACTGGCTTACCGATGGGCGGGAGGCCTGTGCGTTGTTTGAGCACGGAACGGTTTCATTTCTTATTTTGAACCCTTACCGAAGTTGCCGATGAGGTAGGCACCGAACGTCGGGAACTGGCCCATCGCATTCAAGTTGGGGGCGCAAAAGTTGAGCAACCACACGGTAATCAGGATGTACCCGCCCTCGTACCAGTTCGAGTACTGGTAGCTGAACGGGATCGACGTGGCAGAGTCAGCCTCGAGCCCCGCGTTTGGTTGGGTGATAGTGCCAGGCGCCAGGATTTTTATTTGAGTTCTACGATTGCCGTACCTGACCCTACTGGCTATGCGGCAGTAATCTAGATAAATAGGATGGGAAAGTGAATCAGTAACAGTAAGGGGATCTGAGTGGGGTACGTTTTATGCCAGGAGGGCACTGAAACCGTGAAACGCCTCAAAAGTGAGCTGGGATCAGCACACTGTGATTCCTGCAGTACTCGTACTTTAGTGCTGTAGGACGGTCTCCATTGCGGCTCTATACGGTTGGTCGACTGGAATGTTCGAGCGTTACCCTCTTGGGATATTAATGCTGTCTAAACTTCAAAGCGTACCTGACTCCTGAGTCCAACATCGATGTTCATGTGTTTCAGGATGAATGGAAAGTGCGATTTAGACCCAGTGGGACTCTTGCATGCCCATCTGAGTCATTCTCAACATGTCATCTCGGCATCAACTTGAATTCAGCAGTCGGAGACTTGGAACTGTGGTTTCTGATGTCCCTGTAGGTGCAACTCCAGGAAAATACATGCAGCACGGGAAATTTGTCACCTCGAAGGTTGTAGCTCAAAATGAGGACTTCAAAAGTTGTCGCGAAAAGTACAAGTTGTAACTCGAAACAACAACCATGAAAAATTTATTGGTTTGACAGTATATCGCTCATACACGTATATGGCTCTGAGATGAAACAGGTGACTATAGGACAATTAGTCTCCGTCGGTGAAGGATCATCAGTGGCATCCCAAAGGACTCGTATTGCCATGCATTGCAATGGCCCTCAAGACCAAGTGGTAGGTGGAGTCCTGGGTGGAGTTATGCATGAGTTATGCGCACTTACTGGCCCATTTAGCGCATGTTTCACCCCCTCTCCGTTTACGCGTAAACGGCCGGTTACGGGAGCACCGTATACTGTACTATTTCGACCGAGTGTTCAGGTGACGCGTGACGGCCGATTTTTCTGAGGCTGTTAAAAATCGCAACAATTCAAAAGAAAATTTATCGGCCTTCTCGGTGAGTGAAAATTCCGAAGTTAATGAACACTCGGTCGAAATAGTACAGTACGGGTCCACCCGTCACGTACAGTATCTGTACCGTCAAAGACAGCGTGAGACCTGCTGACGGTACGGGGACGTAACCGTTTTTACGGGCCGTATTTCCGTAAAATAACGGGACGGGTTGATGCCCTATTTTCAGCTATTATGCCTCCAGTCAAATCTCGCTGTTCAAAGACTTTGTTCTTTGTTTGCGCTGCTACTTTTGCTACAGTGCGTACGAAGAGCCCACCCCGACTCAGTTCCCATTGATGCACCCATCTCCAGCTGCAGCATCGCACAAGTCAGTGAAAGAGCAAATCTGAGCCGAGAAAACGACGTACCGCCGGGAATGACGGTGAACGGCGTACTTGAAACGGTGTGGAGGCTTCCGTTCTCCTCGTCCGTGACCAAGAGAACGAGAGATTGCCCTAGGGGTGGAGCTCTCAGTCGGGCATTTACAGACTGGGTACCACAGTTCCGCACCAAGTGTGGCATTGACTACCCAGGTGAAGCTGGTGTCGGTAACCGGCACCGGCCCAGTGCCAGCGATGGGCAGCGGCTGGATGGGGTTGGTTTGAACGCTGATGAACGAGGGTGGTTAGCGTAAGGAATATAGTGCAACAAATGTGCATACGCCTGAAAACAAAGAAGAAAAAAGTCAATCAGGACCCCTGGGACAATCCAGGGAGTGACTTACGACCACGTAAGGGGCTGAAAATCCCAATATCGAATACGTAAGGAATCCGCGTAGCGAGGGAACAAGGAGACGCACGGATTCCACCGGACCAAGTGATCAGCAGGGGCTCGCACTGAGCTGCGGGAGGATTTAGTGGCGTCGGAAGCGAGACGAAGCATGAACGTACCTGCACCGGGACTTCTGCGCAGAAAGCGTTAGGTACGGGAGCAAGGGAACGAAGAAGGGGGACGGCGTACGGGGTGTTGATTACCAGCGGCGCATGAGGCGCGACAGCGGCGCTGGCACCGAGAGCTGCTGCGAGGAGGAGGAAGAAAGACTGCATATCTGAGGGCGGATGAGGAGGGATGCTTCTCCGCATGGTATTTATACAAACCACCTGTGACTTGAAATGTCCCGCTTATGAAATGTTCGCTGACTTTTGCTGCATTCAAATGCCATAAGTAGCAGTACCGGCACCGACGACGGACGGGAGAAGCATTAATGTTGCGGGTCGACCCGCGGAGCGCTCTACAATCCACACGTACAGACCATGACAACCGGGTGAATCAACTGACTATCATCACATTGACGCCTACGCGGAATAAACATGCAACATGGATCACTATCACTATCACTTCAGCCGAATCGCGCCCATACAATGCCTGTGGAAGGAGCATGAGTACTTGGCACCGCTGTAGCCGACGCTTGGGAATATCAGCGAGGAATTTTGGAGCGCTTCCGAGCGTTTCATACAAAAGAGCGGCGTGTTCAGACCGAGGCGAGGAACATTTCAATTGACGCATGTTTCTCGAAGTCACCGTCGTTCCCGTCGAACCCCAACGTAAATTCCCACCACACAACACGCGCTGCTGGAGTTAGCTGGAGTGCAACGTTAAGGATTCCTCAATGAGCGCGCCTGGAGCTGTCGCAGGATTCTTTTCGGATATCTTCCCCGCTTTATCTGAGACGCGATGGTACTCCTCAGCGCCGTGGATGTGGATGAAGGCGGAGTCGCGGCACAAGTAATTCGTGAATGTTGGACTGAGGTGCGGGCTCTTATCGGTGCCGGCTCGGCTCCGAGTCACGGAAAGTGCGGCGTGAGTTTGTTAAACTGTTGCTGGAACCAGAATAATCAATTGAGTGTCCAAGCACTGCGTTCAGGCCATAAATAGACCCGACCCATTCTGCCGATGTCGGTGGCCCGAACGCAGTGAAGGAAATATTCATTCCGAACAACTGACCTGGAGTGCCGACGTCTATCTACACACCGAAACAACAAAGAACTCGACGGGAATGCCAAAAGCCGTGGAGTGGAGTTTGGCAAGCGTTCGAGACTTGAGAGACGGACGTGATGAATTCGGTAAGGAAAGTGTTCGACAAAGACAAATCCGTCGTGACCAATGAGACGAGTGTATGGGCAATGGTAGGTATCATGTTTGACATGCGGGGGCGTAAAGCTGGAGGAGGTCCGCCAGCAATTTCGTGGACTGCTCTGGAGTCGAATTCCACGTATTTCTCAGCGAGATCGAGAGAGAATTAATATTGAAGTCGACAGGGCGCCAACGGCCACAAACCTCCAGCTCCGACAGTTGCACGGTCGCAAGTACGTTGAGGGCCGGGAAATCACGAACGTTCTCGGCGTTACCAGCCTTGTAATTTAGTGCATGCAGCTGTGCCCAAGGTAGTCGCGGCGGTTAAGCTGCAACATGTTTCCTAAGGGTGACCTCCAGCAAGCGGGGAGCGGTCTGGAAGATTTCGACCTTGTCTGAGAATTTAACTACACGATGTCTTCGGAGAACCGCCGATTCAGCGAAGTTAATCGAGTCGCAATGAGAAAGGAGAGTGAGTTTCGCTCTTGGATGGCGACTGGAAGAACGCTCACGGGTCATGAGTTTCGGGGTTCGTTGGCGATGAATTCCCGAGCGTAGATATGCCCAGCGAAAAGGCAAGGGTGTGGACCACCGCTGGGTTAGTGAGAGTCGCTTGTTGATTGATTCGGACGACAGTTGCAGACTCAGCCCTCGGGCTGAGCTGACGCTGCAGTTCCAGAAATACATCCAGCCGATTATTCTTCGCGTTTCGAAGACTCCCAGTACAGGCGCGGGGAACAGAGCTGACTTCAGGCCGTAGAACTTGTCCCAGAAGAGCAGCAGAGAAACCCCCCAGAATGAGGAAGATCGCGGACAAATTCAAAGAAGATTCATTCCGTCTACGGACACAGGCGACGACCGGACAAAAAATCTATGATCGAATAACGCGGAGGGACATCTAATGCGCGTGATTCTTGTGGTGTTTTGTAAAAAAAATCGTCAGTGTATCCTGTGAGTACGGTATGGGCCACATACTCAGGTGCACTGTGAAGGAATATCAGCAAGAATTGAAGAACGAAAAGCACAGCAAACGCACGTTGGTAGTCGACCGTGTATCCAATCAGGAAAATGCCACCAATGAGCGCCAGGACAGGCGCAGCGCTCGCGTTCTTGCCGCTAAAGTAGCGCCCTTTCAGACCGCGCATGGCGGATGCCGGTGCCGGCCCTTTTGGGAGCTTGGAGTAGAAGGCGACGAGGAGACCGAGGGGACCGGTAGAGTCACCCGACTGAAGGAATGCTACGTAGTTAGCGGAGAAGATGGGGAAGAAACGAGGGAGGACGGACGACGAGTTTTGGGGTTGCAATTTTGGATGGGACCAGGCCACCGAGGGCGCGACGGGATGATAATTGAACAATTGTTTAAGATCGAGCCTCACTCAACAGCATTGATTCCACCGCCATTACATACTTATACTTCGACGTGGTGCGGTGTCTAAAGAGAAGGATTTCTCGTGGTATATACCATGGTCGACTTCTAGGGTGAAGTCCAGATATAACATGGCAGAGTTCATCTCAGAAGTCTGTGATATATCAAAACCCCACTATAGCCTGGCTTCCTCTCCATCTTTCTGGATCAAGATTCGAAAAGATTCGCCGATTGGCGCCTTTTGAGTTCACACCTCGGGCTTTGACTTCAAGTGAAGGTGAGTCGAATTGAAGATGGAAAATGTGATACACTGGATGGCGGATCGGATCTAAACTCCGGAGTCATAATCTCCAGCCTACTCGAAGAGCATCCGCGGAGTCGAAGTAACCGGGCAGTCAAGCTCATGGACCATCATGCTTGTTCGAGAGCTGTACTTGCACGACAGCGATGGATCCAAGATGAACCCGAACAGGCGGTGGAGAAAAAATGGTCCCCGGCGGAATTGGAGGGCTATTACCACTATGTACTACGTAAATACCAATGTAACGGCTTTATAAAATCAGAGTTCTGACCATAGCTTTTCTTGATGGACGTGTGAGCCCCAATCTCTGGAGGCGCCCCCACAACTAGGCGCCCCAAACTAGCGCCATGTCCGTTCCCCTGGTCCTTCGGCGTTTTCGGCATGCCATAATACATTTCTACCCTTTGTGCGTCTAAACCGGCGGCTATCTCTCAAACAACTTCATGGCATTTGATTTGATGGTTGCTCAGTACACTCCACTGAATGCGAAGAAATTGTACCCTCGAGGCTCTCAAAGTCGTTTAAAGTCACCGCTGTCATCTCTGCTAGAGCTGAGAGATCCATCAGTCCTGTCTGCCACCTGCCAGGGTATTTCTTTCCAACAGTGATTCTAGACTCTTGCCAACGCTTGAGTCAGAAGTCCTTAGATAATTTCGTTGCTTTTTTGTGCGACTTCACAGTTCCGATCGCCGATCCAAAGATTGTTCCATGCAAAATACAGTCGACGAGAAGTTCCCAGCATCCATTGAAGCCATGGCATTTGGCCGTTGGCTAGCCCACGATGAGAACCAGCGAGACTGTGTGTCGCCATCTCTCGGTATATTCTGGCATATTTCTGTGAGGATCGGTGCTCGAAAGATGCTCCACATTTCCAGTTTTTTCTTTTCTTTTCCCGGAAAGAAATAACGAACCAGAACCCGCATCGGAGGTCTTCCACTTCGCTTTGATTGCTCTGCCCTCGCATTTACCGTGTTGATTTGCTCCGGAGACCCTGGGGTGTACGACCTGAATTCCAACTGACAACTCCCGACGCCTTCTGCGTAGCAAGTTACCACTCTTTCAGCCCGACATCATTGTTCGGGGTCAGTTCATCATTCTTCTTGGGCGACGTTCATCATTTTCAAAGGTTCCTTTTCATTATCTCCTCGGATTCAAGCCTCGCAGATCAATGCGATGAGAAGTGAAGTGTGAACTATAAATCACACAATTAAAACTGGGCAACCATCGACAACCCACTCCGTTCATCCGCATCTGGACGCGTGGCGAGCCTGTTGTTCTGACGCCAATTTCTCCCTCCACCTCGTCTTCACATATCTAATGTCCCCGTTAATCTCTGGACTCAGCTATGCTTTCGTTGAAGGAGTTCTGGAGCTCACACTTCACGGGCCGTTTGCCATCCTTTTTTCCGCAGTTGTCTATCGATTCTGGATACGCGGGCTTATCTCGAGGAAACGTCCGACGTTCTTCGTTTTCCTGGCTCTGCTGATTCTCTTCTTATCGATTACTGCAGTGAGTAGATGGCCATTCAACCTACTTTCCATCTCAACCATCGTTTAAAGCACTGGATAAAAGCCATCGTCATCCTCTATCACGCTTTCGTACAGCTGGACCATTTCCTTGCCGTGTTATTCTTCATCACCCTGTCGACCCCAACAGCAATCATACATTTCACTCTGGTTCAAATCTCAGCAACTATCACTGACGGCCTCGCGGTAACCCGTCCTGAATATTATCTACTGCACTGAACTGACGAGTTTTTCAAAAGATCTATCGCCTCTATGTGGTCTGGTCTCACAACCCCCGCATCGTAATAATATTACCCATTATTTTCCTGGGTAGTCAAATAGGTAAGACTCAATTAACAAAAGAGAGATGCCATTCGAGATAATCACCTTCTTGTTGCACAGTGACCTCGGTTCTCATGATTTACAACGTTTGGCGAGAGACGGTATTCAATTTCTACGACGTCTCAAGTATATCTGTGAACGTCAACTTGGTATCTTCTCTCATGTAAGCCTCAGCTCTTTACACCAACGCCGATTCCGACATCCATTTAGCATCAACATCTACAGTACTGGTGAGCTAGGACCAAAATCCAAATCCTCACACAGTTACAGTTAACTGTCGACAGGCATGATTATATTCGAAATGGGGAGAACCTCCCGTGCAATCAGAACTATTACTGGGAGCCGTAGCGCAGGGAAAGGTTTCCGAGTATGTGGTGCAGATTATATGTATTCCGTCACCCTGAATCGCACCAGAAAGTTCTTGCAATCATTGCAGAAAGTGCGGTTCTCCAGACGTATGATTTGAACATTTGCATTTGTGGCGGCGATAGCTGACGTGCCTTCAGGACGATGACCATCTCGAACCTGATCGCCTTTCATTACAACCCCGCCTTGTCGTCCGCGCTAACCGCGCTTCAACCGCTGGTTTTCGGCATATCTGTTTGTCTCATCCATGTGCGCGTCGGCCTTGAATGGACCACTGAGCGCAACCAACCCCAAGGAACTACCCTCAATATGGTGAAGCAAGAAGCTCCGACACCGACCAAGGAGTATGACCTCGAGGGAGGGAGGATTCATTAAAATTCCGACGGCGGAATAAACACTGCATCGAACGGGCTGGGCCCGCTCGGAGTGGGACTCACTTGTTGTTAATGGATCTGCCATCTTTAGGATCTATTCAGACAGATCCAGATGCCGTACTAAATCGGACGCAGCGCACACAGTTCCAATACTTATCACTAACTAGACTCGTCACCAGTCTGCCTACAAATGGCAACAATGTGGCGAGCACGTTGCCATAGGCAGACTGGTACAATTCGGAAAAGTTGATTGGAGTGGGCACGGAGTTTAAAAATTTTGTGTGCCACGCCCTGGGCTCAAATGTTCATATTTCATTTTGCTCAAAGCTCCGGAGTTGGATCTGATAGCAATCACTTGCTTTTTGTCTCCTCAGAATTTTATTTTACGGCCCCAGGGTGCCGTAGCGTGGCGCCGAGTTTAATCGAGAAAGTGACTTTCCGGTCCGAGGGACCGGGAACCGGTGATCGGCAAGTCTTCGGCACCCCTCTAGAATTTCAAACTCAGGCCCACGTCGATTGACACTTCCGAATTGTACCAGTCTGCCTACGGCAACGTGCTTGCCACATTGTTGCCATTCATAGGCAGACTGGTGACGAGTCTAATCACTAACATGAGGACAGTATAGAATATTTGCATAGATACCAAGGATTTCATTCTGCCATCCATCAAATTCGAACGGAAAAGAAATGAGGGCTCAACAATTTGACATCACCTATCATTCTGGTCCCCCTTACTACGTGATAATACTTGACGATCCATTGCAATACTCATCGTGATATCTTGAATTATAATGACCTCTTGTCCTCCATCCCGACAGGAACCTCGCCCAACATTTTGGCTCTAGTAATATGTCCTATACGACAGCCGCCCCTGTCGTAGATATCATCTACCTAGATGAATACACAGTCGGGGAGGGTAGAGGCGCCGGCGCGGGCAAGGGCGGGATGAATGATATGTAGCCCGGGGTGGAGTTTGAGGGGTATAGAGATGCTTCGTAGGTCAGAAGGTGTCTGAGAAGGAAAGCTTTGGGTGTGCAAAAAATCAGGGGTATCGAAAATCAAAGATGGGTACGTTGCAGTTTCGTGTATCCGAGCATATTTTGGGCTCGAGAATACCCTAGTGAATCTAAACATAGGCAGGACGCCCAACACAGAGTTCCGCAAAAGAAGTGGATTGCCTTCGGGGTGCCTCTGCATTTCAAGTGCTCATGTGCCCGCACCTTGTCTGACATCGAATCTGATGGAAGCCCTTAATGATTAGATGCGGCCCTAGTGCGGCGGTACCCTCTCTGAATCCGACGGCCATGAGCGACGAGGAACTGGACCTACACTTTCTAGCCGTCTTGATCAACTACGAACGCTCGACAACAGATCCCCGGTTCAAGGGCACATCCCTTCTGGAAGTCGGGGATGAGACGTCCACACTGCCATTCAGCACGATAGGATTCCCGGGGGCCCGTAGCCTCGCCTATTGGACTGATCATCGTGGATCCAAGACATCCATTGCCGTCGAGGCCGCTGATCAGCCCCCCGACTATCCTGATTCATTACACCAACCTCCGGTGCCCAAAGGGAACGACCTGAGCGCCCGGGAATTGGAAACCTTGTATTGGCAGACACGCAGCCACGATGGTGAGCCGTTCAAGTTCCCCATTCGGCTCTTGTCCTTGACGTATATGCCTTCCAGGGTGCTACAAGTCGGCCCGAATTTTGCAGTTGATTTTAGAGCGTCACCCGTACGATTATCCCCTCCGTGTTCGCGCCGCGGATGGCGTGGATTTCATGTCGACCGTGTCCAATCGAAGCATCCGGAAGTATGATCTCGGCGATCCCGCCCGCCTTACTTTCATTGTCGCGCTGCCGCAAACCTCCGTGCATACCACGGGGAATTTCAACCCCTCGAAGCATGGGGTAATAACATTCGTCGAGGCGTACCCCGTCGGGGCACCCAAGACCGCTATCCTGGACATGATGTCCATGCAGTTCGGTGACGCAGGCCGGGGCTTTGGAAACAAGGGCATTTTTGTTCTGGAGTCGCTCGAGGCGTACGAGCTGCGCCTTAAGAGCTTTGCCAAATCCTTCAAAATGTACGAGAACATTGCGACCGGCATCTTTCCGTGGAAAGAGGACAGCATCGAGGAGTGGTTGGGGGACGTTGCAGTACGTGTCAAGGCAAGATGGGATGCTCGCGCCACGAGCCGGTGGTGTGCACACTGTGGCGCCCCCGCGGAGAAGAAATGTTGTGGTACTGTTTATTAGACAGGATGTGCAAAGCCGCACAGAGCCGCATGCGGCTTTTGTGCATTGTGCAAAGCCGCGTGATAAACCAAAGGATTTATGAGCGGATCCTTGGTCATTCCGATGAAATCTGAGTAAATTAGGTGCTATGCAGTACACTGAACCACTTACCTGACATAAGGCGCACCACTTTCACGTCGTTATTTGGTTTCACCACAGCCGCTGTGCGGCTATGGCCGCAATTCTGCCCAAACAGGGCATTTTTCAACCATTTTCCACACTTCCTCCTTCCACCTGGAGCCGGAGTCAACACCAACAGCTTCAAAGCACTCTATGCAAGGTTTATATACTTAATGGATAGGGAATCAAAAGCCGCACGGTGCCGCATGCGGCTTTGCACAATGCACAAAGCCGAATGTGGCTCTGAGCGGCTTTGCACATCCTGTCTATTACTGCGATCGCCCGCACCAGGTAGCTTCCTGGCATTTCCACAAACACTTTTGCGAGAGGAAAGCCTCCGCGAATACAAAGTAGTGATTACTGTGCTCGCGTTGATTATTTCAAGATTGAATGTCCTTATTTATGATCATGTGGTCAAAGCAATATTGGAGAAGTGGCGCGATGGTCAACATGGCTCAAGCTCGCACCGACTGGGCTCGTCGCAACTACAGTTTTATACGGCTCAATGAGACGCCCAAATAAGAATGTGGGATTTCTCGACGGTTACGGATGCTTTTTGGGCCGAGTCTTTTCTCGATATTATTGGCATGTTATAACTTGAATATGGGTGGTTAGGTGTCAGGGAAGGCTATCCAACATCCTGAGAGTGGCCCTAGTACAAGACTTCCATGAACTGAGCTCAGAAACCGGGTGTCTCATTGACCCGTATAAAACTGTATCTCCATGTGAATAAAACCAAGCTCATCCACCCATTCAAATGCGTCACCTCCGTTCGCGCTGAAATAGACTATGTCGCAAAAGTCGCTTTTGAGTTATAAGCTTGTGCAAGAGCCTATAAGACGGTACAAGTCTGTAAGATAGAGGAGGGGTCTATAAGGCTCGAAATGCCCCTATTTCTAGGTTTAAGTACTTACGGAACTTATAGCATTTACGACTACTTATAGCTGGTTATTGAAGCTTACAAGTAATCTGCTGCCGCCGCCTAACCAAATTCTGACCTTCTCCAGGTCGCAGGCTGTGCTTATCGTAGTAATGTAGACATCTTAATGTAGGAAGGGATAGAACATCGGTAAGTGGGAACATAATTGTGCAAGTAAGGACTCGTAGTGCGCTTACTGTCGACCGATTGTTGAAACACGCATACTAGGCCTGGAAATGGCCAGGTGTCATCAACAGAGTTATGTACCTTGGTCCGGATTCCTGGTGGAGCCCCGCTCCACACAAGCTCCACAGCTGTCAGAACTCGAAAAACAAACGGTGACCCTATACTTGGCCTAGACACCCGGGACTACAAGCCTGTCTACCTTCAGAGAAGGCCGAGTATACCGACCGAGGCGGCGTCCGTCGTTTGGGATCAGGCCGAACATGGCTCGATCTTTTTTCGTATATATACCTCGGCGGTGGTTAACATACTACGCAGCACCCACCTCTCTTGACAAATGTCATCCGGACCTGAACTTATTACGCTGTAATGTCTTTCATTTTCCCCAGCACGCACTCGTGGAGAGCGGCGACTGATTGTGTTCTTCCGCATCTAGGACTGGGCCTTCGGTAAGTCTCGAATTTTGTATGACCTGTGTCCTGCTAAGGAGAGTGCCAGTTCGTCGGAGCCATTGTGGTGTGGGCACTGATGGGATCCCTCACAATTCAGCTTTGTTAGTGGACCGCTACTTGTATCCCAGCCTTACCGATCTCCGTACTTCCAGACGATTATCACAATACGTCCAGAGGCCCCGACCGGGTTGCAATAAAGGTCATTGGTGAGTGTTGTACGATCCTTGCTTGATGCGTGCGCTTAAGCCAGATGACAGTGTACTTTGTGTTCCTGGTTGAATTCTTGCTAACAATCATGATCACGCATACATGCTGGTTCATGCTGATTGCGAACTGGGGTAATCCTCGTTCCTAGTCAACACTCCTTGGTCTTCGGCGGCCATCTCAGTTCTCAATGGGATCGGTCAGTCCTGGAAGCTGAGCCGTATTTCGGTAGACCGCTAAGAGAAGGAAGGGCGGGGCGCGTGCAACGGCGCGGGCTCGGGTCGAGGTAGTGAGGGAGGGATAAGAAACGACG
Source organism: Mycena latifolia (assembly GCA_029289555.1). Taxonomy (NCBI): domain Eukaryota; kingdom Fungi; phylum Basidiomycota; class Agaricomycetes; order Agaricales; family Mycenaceae; genus Mycena; species Mycena latifolia. The sequence continues at coordinate 791,697 of JARJLE010000020.1, forward strand.
GGGTTTTCTAAAAATACGGTACTCGGATCATTTCCGGTCGGACCGGTGATCCGCAGTCACCGGATCTGGATTCGAGACCTTACACTGCCAACCAAATTTCCTGTGGATTCCAGTGGAAACGGGATCTCTGGAAAACATTTGCAGATCCAGCAGAGTTACGCAGGTCGGCAAACCGCTGGATTTCCACTGCGGAATAAGCGATCGCTCAAAGAAGTAATATTTAAAACATACAGAAGCCGGGAGGCAAAAGATTACGGGAAAACTTGAGAAATCACAGTACAACCAATAGACGAAGGAAGCCATAGAAAATTATCAAATAGTTCATCCTAGTCAGCTTCTCCAACGGGCACTACCACTGTACCACCACCAACCCATGACACTAAATTTGGACTCTTTGAAGATAACATGCTTGGATCAGAATGGGCTGCGTCAGTTAAATAAAGCACAAATGGTTAAGCTCTGATGAAAACTCAAAGTGGGCTTGGACAAGTCTTCCGGCCGTCTTCGAGCCCAAGTCTTGCGAAGTCCGTTAGCACGCGCCCTTGTTTGATGCGATCAGAGGTCTTTGGATGTCCACTGACAGATCCGCTGGAAAATTGTGGAAATCCAGTGTTTTGCCGATCTGCGTAATTACGCTGGAATTGAAATGTTTTCCACAGATCAGCCCAGCGGGTTTCTGCTGGCACAACTTTCAGCGGAAATCCAGTGGACGTTTGGTTGGCAGTGTAGAGCTTGAGGTGAACAGCTGACTGATGCGGTGGAGCAAAAGTCCCAAAAGCGGAGCTTAAAAGGCTTCGGACGGACACACGCAATTTTATAAAGATAGACAGCCCCGCTCAAGTTGCCTGTGGCGGAGACCAACGTGACCGGTATTCGGAAATGAATCTTGCTTCTCTGTCGCGTATGTTCGGCACTCGTGGCACTCGTATGGTTGGGCAATGATAAAAGTCGCGCCAGCAGCTCCTCCAGCTTGGCTGCCCCATGCATCTTTTCTGGGTCTCATTCCTCCCCTTCGTCTTCGCTGCGTCCAACCAATTCATCCACCCCTTGGTTGACCCCGGAAAATGCCTCACTGCAACCTCCAACGCGGACGGTACCCCAGTCACCATCTCTGACTGCATCACCTCCGGCGACTCCACTTCGCAGAACTGGACGGTCTCTTCAACGGGCACGCTTGTCCTGTACGGCAACCAGTGTCTGGATGTCACCAACGGTGTAGCGGCCTCTGGCACGCTGCTGCAGACCTGGACGTGCACAGAGTATGCGCCCCCCGCCAGATCCTGGACTGTGTCTAACTATCCTCAGCAATGACGCGAACCAGCGGTGGACGGTTGGCGGCGCGTCCGGCAGCATCACCTGGACCGGGCAAAGCTTTTGCCTGGATCTGACAAAGGGTGTGGGCGCAGACGGCACCGTAGTATGTCCCCACTCCCTTTCTTTCCCGCCTCTCCATCTCACCTCGCCCGCACATGCAAATATGGGGTACTTGTACCTTTCAGCACTAATCAACGATGGTACTTACGAACGAAAACAATCCAGCCTGTACCCCACAAACTATCGATGAAAACCAGATGTTCACGATCACGACCGGACCCGGCTCCGGCGCCTCCACCCCGCCTGCCACCGCAGAGTCGAAGTTCATTCACCCCTCAGTCGACTCTGGTATGTGCTTAACTGCGACCTCAAACGCGGACGGAACACCGGTCACCATCTCTGACTGTATCTCTTCTGGCTCGACTTCGCAGAACTGGACGGTCTCTACATCCGGCACGCTTGTCCTGCACGGGAACATGTGCCTGGATGTTCCCAACGGTGTAGCGGCCTCTGGTGTGCTGCTGCAAATCTGGAGCTGTACTAGTCAAGATTCAAACCAGTTGTGGACGATTAGCAGCACATCTGGAAGCATATCCTGGACCGGGATGGGCTTCTGTTTGGATCTCACCAAGGGTGTGGACGCAGACGGCACCGTAGTATGTCCCGCCCTCTCCCTTTCCCGCCTGTCCATCTCACCTCGCCCGCAGATGCAAATCTGGACCTGCTCTCCGCAAGAACCCGACGCCAATCAAAAATTTACCCTGACAACGACACCCGGTTCTGGGAGCACTAGCTCGGGCGGAGACTCCGTCTCCATCCCCATCACGGCTGGGTCCGCAACTGCGGTTACAGGCAATCTCCTCTCGCTTTCAATCGACTCAGAGCAAGACCGTAAATTTATTTGTTATTCGCTACCGCGCTCGCTCAGGCAACGCAGGATGGCTCGACTGGTCTGGCAATGCCACTCAGAACACCTTTTTCTTCAATTGCTTGGACAACATCGTCGACATTACTGGTCTCCCACCCCAGATCAGAATTGGCGCGGACAGTGAAGACCACACAAATTTCAACCCTAATGTTGAGGGCGTCCAAGACCAGTTCCCTCCCCCGACGACCACGGTCCCATATCCGGAAGCCTCGAGCATCGTGGCCGGTCCGGGATTTTATCAGGTAACTTGTTTTTTTTTATGTTTTTTTTTAAAAAAATTTGTGGGCGTGATACTTACCCGCGTCGAGGCCGCCAAAAACCTTCCTCCAGGCAAGTCCGTTCAGCCTGCAACCCGTGCTCTGGCTCATCCCCCGTTTTTCAGGGACTGGAGTGACATGGGGCGTGAACTTTGGCGGAGCGAACCTAACGGTCGGCCCACTTTGACCGATGCCGCATGCCTCCCACTCAAAATTGAAACTTATTTTCAGGCCGTTTTCTTGGAAACGCAGGCGATCGTTACCGCGTTTGCGTCGTTGGCGTTCACTCAGGCGGGCATCACCCTCGACAATTTGGAGCTGGGAAATGAGGCCGACTTGTACAGTGGCAATGGCCTGCGTGCCTCGACCTACACCGTTCAACAATACACCCCCCAGTCAGTGCCTCGAATATTTTTCTGCTCCACTGCTGACTCGTCTGCCAGATGGATCACTCAAGCGACGAATCTCACGAACACCGCCAAGCTGTCGAGTTCCAACACCCGCATCTGGGGCGGCGCATTCGCTGGATCGTCGCATACCACAACTGGGTTCTCCCCACAAGGCATTTTCGCGAACGGCATCCTCAATTCCGTTCCCGGCGCCGTCATTAAGACCATTTCGCAGCACCATTACTCGTGAATGTTCCCATCTTTGCTTTTTTTCTGTGCTGATACCCCTGCCATCGCAGAGGCTCGTTCTGCACCGGAAGCGAGAGCCTTCTTCAAGATCTGATGACTAAGGCGACCATTCGTTCCACCTTGTCGAGCTTCACTCCCGATATTGAGGCGGTCCACGCCCAGGGACTAAACTATGTGTTTGGCGAGACTAACAGCTATTCTTGTCACGTAAACTGGTCGTGTTTTCTGCATGTCATCATGCTAAAGAATTCAGGGTGCGCCGGGAGTCTCTAACACTGCTGGGGCGGCGCTGTGGACTGTATGTGCCTCTTGATGTGATTTCCTGAGTCTGACCTACATGAAAACTAGTTGGACTATGCTCTGTACGCGTAGGTGTTTTAGATTGAGTTCCCTACTGTTTCTCACGCTCGCAGCTCGCAAATTGGCGCGACGCAGGTATACTTCCATGAAGGCATTGGTTACAAAGTGGGCGATTACTTCACTGTTTGAAACAAGTCCTCACAAAAGTTTCAGTACAACCTGGTATGGTGGATACGGCCAGCCACATGCATTACCCTGATTGCTTCTTCCACTAGATCCAGCCTCTGACACTTACGCGCTCGACTTTGGACGGCTCAACCCTTGCGACGCCACAAGCCCCTCACATCCAGCCGCAATACTACGCCGCAATCATCATCGCCGAAGCGATTGGTGACAGCGGAGACACACAGGTCGCTGAACTCAGCATCAGTGACACCAGGCTTTCGGGCTATGCTTTCTACGAGAGTGGTTCCTCAAGAGGGCTATCTTCATTAACTCCATGGCGTACCTCACGACCACGACCACCGCCCGGCCGAGCACGCACGTGAATCTATCCTTCAGCGGCTCAGGCAGTGCCCCGACATCGTTCTCGGTCAAGCGTCTCATAATAAAGTGGGTAGTGTCTATACCCTCCCGAGCTGTGGAACTGATGCTTCGCACCAGTCATGCTGACGATGTATCAAATTTGACCTGGGGCGGGCACACGTACGAGACGAGCGATGCGCGTGTTAGTGGGATGTTGACGACTGAGTCGGGGACGGTGGCGGGTGGGATCGATATCCCGGCGACTCAGACTGTAATGCTTTCGTTCAATTAGTCTATATACCTTTGTAGCTGCACCAACTGCTCTACCTTGCCCACTTCCCTTTCTCCCCCTCCCCGGATCCTCAAACGGGTCCGCCTCCAGTTGGAACGCTCCGGCTCCCGTAACGCAGTCGTGATTGAGCAGGGATTTGCGCGCAGTCTCAGCCTCGGTTCGGAACGGCAATCCACAACATGACTGGGCGATACATCCTTGAACGTCCAGCTTCAAGTTTGCGGTCGTTCCGGGTCCACTGCATGTAACCACCAAATCAGTATCCCGAATCAAAAGCAGAATATGGCCATGCCGGGGCCATGCTGAACCAGCCAAGCGTCACAGTCACCACGGTCTTGTTCGCCAGCGAAAATCTGCGGCGCGGCGAAGGCGCACAGGAATGCAGAAGTGCGATGATGACACGGTCAAACGCCACAGCGCCCTCGTGCTGCGCACCTTGACCTGACGCGTGTCCGCGAGACACTAAATATGAACGATAAGGATGCGGTGCGCGGAATCAGCAAAGTAGACGCACCCTGCACAAATGATTGCGAGGGCACGCAACACGAGGCGGAGGAGAGCGAAGAAACCCGCGCTGAGGCGGGTGCAGCTGCGAAAAAGCGCAGGATCTGGGTGTATTCGTCCCACGACGTCGCCATCGAAACTCCTGGCGAGGAAGGCGTAACAATCAATTACCCTAGCGCGCGGCAGTGAGCCTCAGCCTATGCCCGAGCATGGAGCGTGAGGGATGTGGTCATCCCGCGGGATGCGGGAGGGTGGGGCGAACAACAAAAAATCGCAGATTTTTCCACGTTGGCGAGAGATAAGCGTCGTACGGGTCGGGGCGCTGGGCAGGGTACTCAATATTGAGGAAAGAGGAGAGAAAGAAACGCAGAGACTTGACACACTATCTCCACTCCCGCATACACCACACCGTCGTACCACGTCCACGGCGTCCCTCCGTTTCGCTCTGTGTCTAATCAAGCCGCACCCTGTGGGCCGAGTCTCCGCGCAAGGGTTGTAGCGGGGTACGAATCGCGAGGACGCAGCCGTCCAGCATCCGCGCTGCAGGTCTGACGTATACGCGCCCAGAGACCGCCTCTATCACTCCCTTGTCCAACAACGCCCACTGAGGCAAAAAAAAAACGCGCGCTCTGCTCCGGGCTCTTCCCCCCCCCCCCGCGGCGAGGATGATTCAAGTGCGGCGCACACGGCACCTACCAAGCGCGGCACATCACGTTCAAATGCGACACATGTGCCGAACTTGGCTCATGCTCGACACTCTTCTCAAAATAGCAATGTGCCGATGATGGTCATCACCGATGCTGCGCGCTGATTTTCGGATGGGCCGGGTGGATCCAAATATTTACCCGCCTCTCTGTCCTCTACCACAACCTATCCCCCACCACCTACGCATCACCCCCGCCGCAATGTGCCCTAGAAACACGTCAAAATTCCCTCAACACACGCTCCTGCCGACGAGAAATTGAATCACAGCCTGCCGATGGGTGCCATTACAGCATTTTGAAGCTCAGTATGTCTTCTCCCACCACTTAACCGGCTCCTGATGTGCTCTGCAGATCTAACTGCCTACCTACATCGCGTCCAACGCGCATCTGTTCACCAATGACGATTGAATCGATGCGGAGCAGCTTCGTCAGTTCCTCAAGCGCGTCCCCGACCCGGATCGTGAGCCCCACCCCCGAATCACCCCTGATACGCGTCAAACTCGAGTGCGACGCGTCTTTCCGTCTCAGGGGATGCCATACCTCGAGTTGATGCCCCCACTGTCAAAACTCGGACACTGAAGGAAGGAAACCGTGAGATGTGTGAAATCCTTCTGATTCAGACTCCTCGGACTCGGAGGAGAATGGATTGCTTCGGAGCGTAGCAGCCACGATGGAGAACGGGAGATAAGCGGTGAGTGTTCTTTGACTCTTCATTTCCCCCCAATCAATGATTCGCCAGATCTGGGCAAATCCTCGCCCCTCCCCCCGTCCGATATGCCAAGCGAGACATCGTACCTGACTGGTACGCGAAGTATATGTCCCCGAACATGATTTAATCTTTGCAGCTAGATTTCGATGGTTACTCGTCTTCTGAAGTGTCCGACACGGCAGCTGTCCTCCAGAAATCCGACACAGTTTGGGGTATTTTTTTTATTCCGTCCTTCCGAGTTTGTCTCATGCTAACTTCTGTCTCAGACTCGAGTCCCCCATCTCGTCGTGCAACCAACACCGATCTTTTCGGGCCCGTCCAGTCGGTCGCGTACAGCTCTGCCGCCCCTCCTCTGATGACCGATTATCAGATCGCTGCGCCAAGCATGTACGGTCCGGGTGGCCAAGACACCTTGTTCGATCCTATAGTATTTGGATTCCACCTCCCTCCTGCCGAAACCCCCCCAACTTTTTGACCTGTCTTTTCTTGATGCCCTTGGTCCCCTTCTATCGAAAGACGCCTTTTACGGATTCCGATTCCCTCAGTACGATTTCGGTGCTACTCGTAACAGCATGAACATCGATTTTAGCTTCTTTCAACACCCCGACAGTGGCAGTCAATTTTCAGTGCCTCCATCTCCATCAGCCTCCCTTCCTTGCCTTCCTCCCATCCCCGCATTCTCGCCAATTCCCCCCACGCTCGAGCCGGTCACGCGCAGGTTGATCGGGTGTCGGCAACCGGTTCTAAAAAAAACGGAAATTGCGGGATGATGTCGACCCGGCCAGCGTGATCCACACGACATGGGCCCGTAAAGCACCCAAGCGCGCCGATGCCTAAGTTAAATATGACTCTTCTTCCTGTTTCGTCACTCATTCACCTTCCAGGATCCCAAAATGCGCACCAATCATCGATACATAGCTTATTTCGCTGCCTTGTACATTTTTTGTATCAATTGAATACATCTTGAACTCCTTTGCCAACCTAGATTCGTGGTTGAAGTCCAATTGCCGACAATCCTGCCTGCGAGCCGGTATTCTGACTTTGCGAGCTCGAACTCGTTCGTTGGTCCCGGTCATTGCCGAGCCATGTGCCAACGTGCCGATGATCCCAATATGTTCGGCACACGTGTCGTAGATAGTGTGCCGGAGTTCCCCTTGGTGTGCCGCTGATAGGATCAATGTGCCGTGAATGAACAGTGTGTGCCGCACTTGGAATGTGCCGTGTGCACCGCACTTGGATAATCCCGACCACCCCAAGGCAGTCGATGATGTGGCCGGTAAGACTGGATTCAGGCAGTCGCCCAGGCATGCACAGGCGTTCTCGGTAGCTTCCACTGGTCAGAGATGGAGGTGCGAGAGAAAGGTTTGGCCCCGAGATGACCTTATCTTCTTACCACCACCATCAAGATGCGCCGGGCGGCTGCCCGGCGCCGCCAGCGACCACCCCTCAGCCTTTCACCTTCAGTTCGACCCAGGACGAGCTTACAGCCCACCATCAACGCCTTTCCTCTCTACTTGACTCTGCACTAGCCACGCTGACATCGATAAACGCGACTCGGGGCCCCGTTTCCCTGCCGTGGGCCTCGCATGTGGTCCGGGTCACTGAGGCCCTCAATTACATCATCATTACCCAGCACCAGACCGCCACCACCACCTTCACTCCCCCCAATGCGGGAGTATCAACGGGAAGAGTGGGAGTGGGACTCCGACTGGGGAGTCCCACTCCCACTCTTCTTGTATATACTCATCAGCTTCTGCCGTCTGCGCACACGGCGACTCCAATTAACCTCGCGCAATATTCGCTCCCCTTCGTCCGTAACGCTGCTACGCGCCACAGCGGTCGTCCGGCTGGATGCTTGTCACGCCTCTGCTGCGGCCGCTCGTGGTTTGCGCGCTGGCCACCCACTCAGAACTACGCAGCACTCCGCGGGGTGCCCTCCTAGCCATACTTGTCTACAGCTGCTTTTGCGCTCGTCCACCGTGTAGTCCTCGCGCGCCAGTCGCAAATGTATCCTCCACGTGGCAGGCCCGGCGCAGGACAATACTTCCCAGCATTCCATTCTTCCCGTACCTGTGTACTCGGGGAATTATCCATGCTGATCCTGAATATTCCGCGCTGTCTTACAAACCACTGTGGCACTCTCCAATTCCTTCGTTCTCCTTCCTCCTCTGCCACTCAATATCTCTTCCAGCGTAAGGCTCCAACTATTTCCATTTTCAACCGTTTATAAACAGTAAAAACCATTTAAATTTCCATTTCCCCTGTAAACAGTAAACAGATAGTAAATAAACGGTTTAAATGGTTACTCCCTGCACTGTTTCACCGACTAGGTTCCTCTGTATTTCCAAACATCTGGAAGAGTTAAATGATGTCCAGAGCCAACATCTCAAGGAAAGAATGATGTCCTGGCTTGATACTGGCTTCAACCCTCACCTAGCGGGGGATAAGGTAACTCAGATGCGATGAATGGCGGGACAATTGATGCGCCACGGCGAGCGCTGAGCTCAATCCAAGGCTCAATCTCTACTAACTGCATCAGCAAATTTGATGTCTCTGACCAATCTGCAACTCACTGTTCGATGCATCCCACAAGTTCAACTCCAGTTCCACCGACAGTGGTTCCACTGCTTCTGTTTGTCTCCCACTCTTTAACCTCTAGGGTTAGCTGGGGCACCAATTTTTGTGGGTAAGGGCGATGCAGCACGTCTCGCTGCGCCAAAATGCCCACTGCCAAGGTCAGTCGAGCTCAATGGAATATACCCCTCCAAAAAATACTGTTTATAAACCGTTTTAAACAGTTTAAAACAGTTTCCTTACCCTTTCCATTTAGTTTGCGCCCGAGCGTAAATGAAAACGAAATAGTTGGAGCCTTATTCCAGCGGTTCTTAGCGCCGTGCTGTGCATTACCGCTGTCGTTGCTATCAATCTGGATCCTCCCGCCTGACTTCAAGCTTTGGACGCTTGAGTTGAGCATACAATTCTCCGTCTGATCCTCCGCGAATCACTCGCTCATCCGTTTCGATCATTCCCCACAACCTGGGCTGTCGATCGTGGCTCGTTTCCCCACAATTCGTGCATCCCGACCCCCGATTTTGGTCGCGCGTGTGTACCTCGCGCGGATTAAGCTCAAAACGACGCCGTGCGATCCAGTCGCCCAGATTCCGCGGGATGAAATCGGCCCAGCAAACACTCAGCCCAGTGACGCATATCCTCTGTGTCTCCGTCCTCGGTAGTGCCCTCGGCCATGCATCCGCTCTCCTCTATCCTCCCAGGATCACTTCTGAATCTCCGTGTTCTCGCCTTCGCTTTGTGTGCGACCTCGAAGCTCGTGGTGTGCAGAGTTGAATTGAATGCCATGTACAAGGCTTTCAGATGCGCTAGGATTTTGTATTTCGGAGCGGACTTCAACACTTGTAGTTTCAGAAACAGCCAAGCTTAAGGCGCCTAAGCAAGAATGGATTTCCGACATCAGCTGGGGCATATTCCGCTGCGCTGCGGGCTGGGCTTGCGGTTGGACAAGACAAGACAAAGCTTCCCGCGCAGCTCTCTGTCGCGTTCTCGTGGTCCCACTGCCGTCAAAGAATGCTCCGGGATGCATTTGCGCGCACCGGCGGATGCACACTTGATTCTTAGCTCACAATCTTCACTGGCTCACTTCAAAGTTTGAATGCCCATCGACTGCGAGATAGTACGTAAGGGGACGCTTCCGTGTCCCAACCACTGCCACTGCCATCTCCGCTCCTGCTACAAGTCTCTTCACCACAAGTATGGGCGCTCTCTGAAGCGAATTGAATATTAACTTAGCTCGGGGCTGTCTATCGAAGGGCTGCTGACATCACCTTGGGCGTATTCTGCTCCACGGAAGTGAGTCTGGGGCTCCGAGCGCACGCTGCTGTGGGCTTGATTCTGTTTCAAGTCTCGCAATCGTTGACTTGATTGCATTGCACAACTTCTGGCCGTGAGCTAATCATTGACACTGATGCAAAATGCCGCGTCGTAGGCAGCACTTTGCCGTCATGCATTATTTTCAGTGCCGATGCGCGCGCACTCGGCGGTAGCCGCATACTTAGCACGACGGGGTTTAGGGATCTCAAGTCAATTGCAAGGTGTCCTGAGGTATACATCGATTCTCCGTCGCCGTCGCCGTGATTGCCTGATTCTCAAATCTTAACATGGATATTTGGCGACTCTTCAAAGTGCTTTATTTCGGCGAGTGCCTCCCCTTGTGATATACGCAGAGCGATAATGCCATCCCATGGCTCGTGCTTGCAAGGTCTCGACCCAACATTCCGTTCAAATAATTCATTCACGACTGGATACGCACACACTCTGCGAATCCGTCCCTAATAGAGAGGTTGCGCAAATGCCGCATGCGGCTTTCAAAGCCGCACGCGGCAATATCCTTTTTTTTCTCCGGAGCATCACTGGGACTCTCAAATAGCCTCTTTTGACCACCAGAGCAAAGAAAAAAAAAAAGCCGCATGCGGTGAGTTTGCGCACCAAAAAAGCCGCATGCGGCTTTGCGCAACCTCTCTAATACGAATACATACTGGGCTCATGGTTGCAGTACTGGATGGCAGTGGGATTGCACCTTTTGTCTGCTTGGAGGCAGGAATACTGTACAAGCCGCCCGTTTGACTCGCAGTCGAGCCTTAAGTCATCTTCCTGTGTCCATGCGGGACCGCGCCACGCCAATTCGTGAAGTGCTACTCCCTTGGACCTTCCCCAAATGTCTAGGAAAGATGTTGCGGTCATCTTTATCACCCAAGCTCTGGGGACCTTGCTGGGGACTTCGCATCACGCATGGCAGAGGCAAACAGGCCAGATATCGGCTCGATGGCGGTGGGACCGCACCTGCATCTTGGAGAGCGCAGAGAAGCATGAATTTGCAGGGTCTCTCGTTCGACTCGGGCTCGGGCCTTTGGCGTGTTTCGGTAATTTTTTGTAAGTTTTATTGCCCCAGGAATATTTACGTGCTCATTTTCATTGCTAGATCCTCCGTTTATTTCTTCTCTATTAAAGCTCAGAGTCCAGTTCGTCTCATCGAAGACTATTTATCACTCGGCGGATGGTACATTCTCAAATCGATGGATCGTGAATACAAGTCGCGAGATTCATGTCGAATGGATCGAGAGCGCGGCATATAGAGGATATAGGATGTTCAGAGACCAAGTAATAGTTCCCCTGTACTGAAACAGGGTTTGCTGAACATCCCAGGGTCAGAATCAGGGTGTTATGTAACAAGTTGTGTTCGCTCCAAATTCCCCAACCAGGGCCGCCAAAGCATGAAAGTTGCTTCATTTATAAGCGAGGCGGAGAGACCAGGGAGCTTTTAGTGAATATATTCATTCGCCACTCGAGATGTCCGGACCGCTGAGCGCTGTGAAATAGAAATATACACTCAGCAGCGCTGCGCTGGACCCAGAGACACACAGCAGAGCGTCTGAGACGAGCGGATTCTGCTTCGGCCCAGCCTGCGGTTGATGCATGAGGACTATACAAATAGTGCGTTCGAAAAGGCGAGGCGGGAAGGAGGCGCGGGTCAACGACCGCCTGAGCCCAGAGCACAAGGCGACAGAGGCCCGCCGCTCCCGGGGAGTACTGCATGGCTCGGACGAGGCGCACGATGTGAGGCCGCGGGAGCCGCACAGCATAAGGGGATACAAGTATACACGGGTAGCCCGCGTCATCTGCAGAAGGACCGGAGCGCACCGCCGACGATGCGGAAAGTCGGTATTGTGATCACTGCATCATGTATTTGAGGTCCATCGGACCGGATCCATCATACCGAAGAGGAAAGAACAAAAGGGAAGCAGGAAATAGACAACCGTACGCAACGTGTAGTCCACGGAACCGGCCGCATCGTCGGGCAAGGAGCAGGCCGATTAGAGAATGCCGTTCGCCGCTGGTTCGCCGTGTCAAGTCGTGCGCGGGCGGGGTGCGTTTGGGGCAGATTCGGGCGGCACAAGGGAGAGTCGAAGGTAAGTTATGCCCGAAAATCAGGTGGGCACTGCCGCACCAATGGATTGACGTTGCGCTTGAAAGTAGAGAGTAAGGGTGGCGATCGGATCAGTTCGGCAAGAGAATTTCCGATTTGATCGAAGCCGCCCTTTGCCTCTTGCCACCACCTTCCATCTGAGCTGCGTGGCATACGATGCCCTGAATGCTCTCGGATAGTGATGCTCCTTCCCTCCCTGGCACTCATATAATGGCGGAATGGCCGGCACCAGTAAATCCTAGCAGGAGCCGCCCGTTCGACTCGGGCTGGGTCATGGTTGAGCTGGAAAGGGTACTTTTTGCTCCGCGCTCGACTCACCACCGTACTTTGTTGCGTCGCGGGATTTCTGGTGCAACGACTCTAGCCGCTCGGGCTTGGCGGTCTTGTTACCAAGACACCACTTGGTTCCCGGGCATGGTACATCCCCCCCCCCCCGGTGGTACACCTACAACTCTTCTACAAAATTGAGGGCCGCATTTGTACAACGGTTCAACGACGGAGCGGCCGCCCTGCGATCGTTAAAAAGTTCAATCCCGGCGCATCAGGAGTAGCCCGTTCGACTCGGTGAGACTGCAAATCCCTTTGCCTCACCGACGCTCTCGTACCGTACGGTTTCACATCGCTCTGGGGACCTCGTTCCAGTCGCGGTGACATCGTCTCAACGCAGTCGGTGCACTGCAGGGTTCCTCCGTGCAGTGTGTCTCGATCCGTCCTTCGCAGTAGGTTGTTTGAATACCTTGCGCCAGCAGACTTTGGAGGCAGAGCGCTGCGCATCGTATTCAAGCACTTGCTGCAATCCATCCCATGTATCGGTTCGATGGCAAGGGGACCGTCCCTACATCTTGTAAAGGCCAAGGCGTCGGAGCATCCATTTGCACGGCTGCCCATTCGACTCGGGGTCGAGCCGTGCTCGAGGCATTCAAAAAAAAAAAAAAATCTGTACCGGCTTTGGCGTCGCCGCGCGGTACAAGCGCCTGGATTCATAGTCATAGAAACAAAATCTGGGCTGAGGTCTCTAACTATTCCGATTACTTTATCAAAGTACATCAAAGTACTTACCGCTCTTCGACTTGAGCAAGTATTGTCATATGTCCGTTCTCCACAAGTTGTCCCTTCCAGCGTTCGCATCCGCCGAGACGCGGCTCGAGGAAATACTCGCTCAGCTATCCCGTTTGCGAAGGAAGGGAATTGCGCCGGTTCTTACAGTGCGCGTCATGCCCAAATCCGTTCTTGAGCTACGGCATCGGTCTCGATTTTCGTTTAATGCTGCAGCTTCTCCACTCATCGTGGCTACGCAGAAAAATGCATCAATACTTGCGAGAATTTATTGCCAACCAGAGCATGGTATGTACGTAGTTGGCTAGATATCACCTTCACTCTCAGAACTCACGCATGATTCAGTGACATAAAAGTACCACCGAGGCTCAATAGCGGCTCGATGGCGGTGAGATCGCATCCGCATCCCTCGGCGACTAAGCACTTGAGCCATTCCTGGGAGGCCGCGCGTTCGACTCGGGATCGGGCCATGCTGGGACGCAGAGGAGATTATTTTTCTTCTCTTAGGCGGCGGGCAATCGAACGAAGGTTGGTACAATTGCACTGGCGGGCACAAGTCGATGTGATTGAATTGAATCAAGTCTCGAGCTTTAATGAAAAATGTGAGGTGACGACGCGGGATAATAAGTAGGCAGATTCGTCAAACAAACCGTGGCATCGCATCGGATGAGTCCTTCGGCCGTCCAATGACATGCAGAATATCGCGCGGTCGTGCGAGGGTACGGACGAAGCATATTTGCAGGGATGGCGCTGCTCCTGGGTTCGTGCATCGCGCTGGGGGTCGCGCGAGTTGCGGCGGGGTATCAGTTAGGCGCGTCGGCGAAGGTTGCACCCAAGCTCTGGGAAGGGCTTACTATGATGCCATAATACGGATTCCATGGCAGAGCTGGTGCGGGGCGCCCCCGCCATGGCGCGCTGTCAGCTATTGATTGACACTAGAGCAATGACGCAGCCAGGTTGGTACGCATTACGAAGGGCGATCGAGTGCGGTGTGCCGCCGGGCGCGTGGGGGACCGAGAGAAGGAAGGCAGATCCATGGAGAGAACTGGTGCAACCGAACGCGCAAGTCACACTCGCGCGAGCGCGCGAAGCTGTGGATGGGAACCTATCTGGCATCGACGTCATCGCGGGAGCGTCAGTGATCGGAGTCGAGAATTCCGAGAAGCCTTACCCAGGGAGAAAGGGCAGAACAGGGGTACAGCAGACTCCAAGCCCCCAGCCCGCAGAAGAGCGCGAGTTGGAGACAACGGCACCACGGATGCTACTGCGGGCGCCGGTGACAAAAGGTTTGAGGGTTGCGGGTGGGGAAGGCAGTAGAAGAGTAGGACGTCGCCGCTGGTGGTGGTGGGAAGCAGAAGAGCCATCGGGTTAATTCGGCGCGCGATATTTGCGCATGCATTGTGGCTCGGATCTGATCCGAAATGCCCCTTGTCTCTTGCCACCATGCGTCGCTTTCCCGTACCGCTCTCCTTGCCCTGTGTCTCCTTGTCCATGTCCCTCGCCTCTATTAACTTCCGGTGGGAGCCCACCGGAAGCTTCGCCAGACTACCTCGTCCCGCCGCGCCATCTCCCGGGGATTCCGCCAGACAACTCGCGGATATTGCTTCTTCCATCTTTCAGCACGTCCCAAGAGGGCTATCGGACACACTGATGATGCCACGTGGACCCCCCCCCCCCAGATTAGGAAGGCGGCCGGTTGTGCCGTCGTCTCACACCCTCTAACTCACATATTCACCTCTTTATAAGTTCATGGATGGTTGATATATCCTCGTTGGTAGATAGTGACAGCTTCCCATGTACAACTGTATTTTTTCTTCCAATGCCATCGCCAACTTCACGTGACTGCCACGCGATGTGTCCGATAACCCGATCAGAGACCTCTTGGCACGTCCAGAGATCAACTGGCCGCACTACCTGTACTTTCCGACGGCTCGCTTCACTCGGAGACTCCCATTACACTTGAGCTGTGGCTGTGAACTACTAGATGGTAATTGCTGCATTTTGTTCCCTCAGTGCGTTTCAGTTCCTGTTTCATGAGTCCGCAGCCTACATTGCCATTAGGAAGCTCCAAATACGGAGCGGCCCGCACCTGCGATCTCCGTGTATGGTACTCGATCGCACCACAGGAGACGCCCATTCAAATGAGCTTGGACCACTATGAGCGCCGCTCGCTGTTTTTGTTTCCGAGCGCGGGTAGCATGCAACTTACATTGCATTTCCTATCTTATCCCTTCGCCGCTCCTCCCACTGGAAATGTACAGTCAAGAAGCGAAGTGTCCTGCCTCGTCATCTCTGCACGAGTTTCCGTTCTTGGGCCCCCCATTAATATTCCAGTTGGGCTTTGTCTATACTGCATTAGCCTCCACGCTGTACTCCTCTCGAGGGTTTGCACGATTACATTCTTTGAGACCGGTTCAACGGTGGACTGGCGCACAGGTCATCATTATGTTCAAGCGCAAGGTTATCTGCAGGAGGACACTCAGGCTCGCATCATTTTGGAGCTGTCTCAGCCTTGGTTCTCTTCTGATTGTCTATTCTTCTCTGGTAAACTCGGTGTTCACTTCAGCCTTGGAAGGTCCAAAGGCGGAGCGGCTTGTACCTGTGAGAAGTGAGCGAATGTAATCTGTCAGCTTTCAGCAGGAGACGCCTGTTCGACTCGGGCTTGGACTATTGTGTTCCTCATAAAAAGTCTTTTTTTTCTTCCCTCGCGGCGCCAGGGTCTACGAGTTAAGTTCATTTTGGTTTCGTGTTTTAGCTCTCAAATCCCTTTATAACGGTTGCCCAGCGTCTGCGGGGTCTTCGAACATCGTTGACTAGGACGAAGCACCGATTCGAGTGATGTGCAGATCTTCGAGTTTTCCGAGCCTTTCCTCCCGCGGCGGGAATGAACTTTCACTGTATACCTCGGAATCGTCGCTAGACTTTATTGGCAAGATGAAAATTTCAGGAAGTCCAGACGAGCCAGTGCACGGCTCGCTGGCGGTCGGACCGTGCTTGCAGGCTGTCGATGACATAGGTGAACTCCTCTTTGCAGGCTCCCGTTCGACTCGGGATAGAGCCTTGCAGCTCTTTGCGAAACTCAGGGCGCGGCCCGTTTTTATCAAATTTTGATGTTTTCACGAGATCGGCTGTTGTGAGCTCACTTCTGGCCCGTTCCTATTGAAAGTAGGACCAATCGATTCCCACGTCGATTCCGGAGGGCTCTGGACCTTAAAATCGTGTGGGTGCGTGGGAATTGCCTTTTCGGCAAATTTCGAGGAGTCCATGCAGAACAGCCATAGTATTAGCTACACTCATTCAATTGACCTAGATTTCGGATATTATATACTCACATGTCCCCGAGGGCCCCAAACCCTTGGATGGCGAATATACCTCATGATTAAAATTTGGTGAAGGCTCCAATTGCAATTGATTTCCTGCTCTACACTAAATGTGGACCGTGTCCGAGGAAGCTTATCCGAGGTTATGGGGCCCTCCTATATACATCTCAGTGTAACATATGCAAAATTCAGGTCAATTGGATGATTGTAGCTAATATTCTGCGTGGACACCTCGAAATTCGCCGAAAAAGGTAATTCCGACGCACCCTCACGATTGTGGGGACCACAGCCCTCCGGAATTGAAGTGGGAATCGATCGGTCTCACTTTCAAGAGAACGGGCCAGAAGTGAGCTCACAACAGCCGATATCGTGAAAACATCAAAATTTGATAAAAAACGGGCCGCGCCCTAAGTTCCGCAAAGAGCTGTAACTTACTTAGAGCTAGCGAGATCCCCTTTTATGAAAATTGATCGCGCCTCACTCAGTCAAGGAAACCGTACTCGGATCGTGTCTGTCCACAGCGCGAACTCCTCAATTTTTGTTTTGTGAGGATGGGGGGACATGCAAATTAATCAATCATAACCGTACCCTTATCTTCGAGATTTCAGCTCGCCAGAATATCGCGTGGACAAACACTGTCACCAAATGAAATTCAAACTGTGAGTTGCACCGACTCTGCTCCGGACTCCATACACCCCAAACTCACTCTTTTTCTCCTGCTGGGACGCTTTTCCTCATCGAATGGCTCGAGCTTGAGCATGATTCAACTCTGGAGTGGGCCCGGCCTCGAGTAGCTGGTCTCGCACGGTTCACTGCCCCTTGGCTCCTGAGTACTGTTCTATCTCTTATCACCTGATCCTGCCCACGACGTGGGGATGAATTCAGCTCTCACGGGCTTACGGACCAAAGGGAGTTGAAATGGTTCATGGCTTTCAGACATACCTGGTGTCTCTCCTTCATCCCAAGCAGTTGCCGCCAGGCTTGCCAGTTACCGTCGAGCCGAATATCTGTGCGCACAAATTACCTGCTACCTCGTCATTTGTCAGTCTCCCGTCTTTCGCAGCCTGGGTCCTTTACTGCTCTCTGAACTCACACATTCACGATTTGGGCGCGCTCCCGGTTGGGACGACCGGGATTCAGTGCAATCCTCGGAGAGCCGGATCGGCATACCCTTACTGCATGCCAACGACTCCCCTGGACTATCATAGTTGATTTTTACCATGCTCGCGCGCGGCGTGTGCCTCGAGCAGAATTCATCGTTTTTTTGATACAGCTCTAAATGGTTAGCTTCCGAGCCAGATGTTTCAGCAGATACCAATTGGCGCTCGATAACTTACGAAGGATGTGGATACTTGGCTTCACGATGTTCTGAGGCCTTGTTCCCTGGCTGCAATCCCCCGGTGCGGTATTTCGCCCCTAAGCTTTCCAATTTCTCGCCCGAGACCCCTCGACTGTAAAGAGCACCCAACTTAAACTTCTTGAAATTCGAGCGCAAGGCAAGCGAAAGCGTGAATAGCTGAGCATTCTAATTTGAGGAAATGCAATCGATATTGCCGCGGTATCTGAACTCACTGCAAGGCCCGTCACTCACCTGGAGCCGGAGCTTCGCAGAACCGAAGTCAGGATTCGAAGCTCGGACAGATGCGAGGTTTGACTAGCAAAAAGTTGCTTTCGCCTTTACCAGGACAAGTGTGTAGTATCTGATTTACCCTTTCGCACCCGTACGGATCCGCGGGTCAATATAATTCGCCCTGGGTCGAACAGGTCGCCACAGTACTCTCAATCCCTTGTGGTTGCCGATGGCGATCCGAGACTCGGTTCTTTAGTTGCATCCAGCCCGCACCAAGTATATAAAATTAGTAACGAATATCCATAATCTGCGACCCCTGAAATCAACCAACAAACGGGACAGAATATGTATGGATAGCATTGAAGCGTTCCAATATTGTATTAGGCTCCCATATGAATGAATGGTATCCACCGCGCATAGGGAACCTTTCTTGTCTTCAATTCTTTCACTGCATAGTGTAGAGCCTCTGCCGCATCACTCGCTTGTGGTCGTCGACCACCCCGAAATAGATGAGAGTAGAAACTCTGTGCAACCCTAGGCCCATCTGCATCATTTATGGACCACAGTGTCCCTACGGCGCCTCGGAAGCCTGCTGCAATAAATCCTCCACCGAGATGAAATGATTCATTAACTAGCCCTGGATCCCCCATGGCAGTTTGGCATGCTGCGAGGAAGACAAACTGCGCGTTGGGGAGAGGAATCCGAAGCATTGTTTCCAGCTCTAGCTTGCCACCGTGGAGTAGAAGACAGCTTTTGGTGGGTTCGACCAAATTTTGTGTTCCGTGGCACGCCAAATGAACCCACGAACAATCTTGCAGTTGGTTCTTGACAGCATCCACTGTGGCTTTGGCTCCTTCGAGGCACTCTACGTCTTTGATGATAGAAACAATATTTTTGGCTTCTTCCCCCACTCCTTTGAGGAAATTCATGGCCCCAATGCCCGTATGCGTTACTCCAACCACCCCAAATTTGTGTCCCATCTTGAAGTATTTTTTAGATTGGCTGGCAAGTAGTGAACCCAATGTTGCTGTGTATGAATGAATAAAGTTATCTGTAGGAGGGCATGCATGTAGGGGCAATCCTGTAAATGTGCCCGTGGGCAGCCACCATAGTCTGCCACTATAGATACCGTGCTGTTGTAATAATATCAATTAGCAATGAAGAACAAAGAATTTAATTACACACTTCTCACCTGTTCCAGAGCCTGGTACACAGGGTAAACAATATGGGTCCAAAGCCAGCTCAATACATCCTCGAAGCACTCTTGAGTGGTTTTGGATGTGAAATTCTCTTGCTGACCAAAGAGTCTGGTGGCCACTGATTCTCCGCGGAATCTGGCACTGCAGCGATCAAGCAATGCCTTGAGCATGTTTTTCTGTGATTTTAACAGCTCAAGTGTGACCTGTGGAAGTGGGACATGAATGGGCTCCGAAGTTGAATAAAGAATGATCATCCCATCACAACTGGCTTTGTGACTGTTGAGAATCACAATAGGACCGTTCAGTGATGCCTGCCGGAGAGTAGTGTATGGTTTTGGAAGCAGGAAATATTCAAGCCCTGGCTGTTTCCGAATATCCTCAAGCAGTTCATTTCTGTTGATTGCAACAGCTGTGGAGTTATCGGATGTTCCACCATACAGCTCAGATGAGAGCTCTCGAAACCTCTTAGCCTGATCTGGCCGAAGGGCATCAACATCTGTCTTCAATTGGAGGATTTGCTGAAATATGGTCGCCAAGCCTTGCTCCATGCTCTCCACGGCGGAGGCAAAATTTGCAAGACTGATGCAGGTCTGGAAAGCAGTGGAAGTGACTTGACCAATGTCAAGTCTGTGAATGATTTCATGACGCACAGGTATCGAATGGCCAATCCAAAGAAGCTCAGGAAGCAGTCGAAAGGCAGCTGTATAGGCAGCTGAGCAGTCCGAAGGCCTGAATTGTTTAGCAACAGAAGCCCATTGAAGAGCATGTGTCCAGGAGTCATGCGGAGTTGAGGAACAGGTTTTAAAGGAGTCAGCAGAATGAGCGAGGGAAACCTCAAGGTCATGCATATTTCCCGACCTCTGATAACAGTATATTAATATCACAGCAAGGTTTTGGAGATAGCGTGGCCTATCAGGATGCCCTTCTGGGGTGAGGTCAACTGCTTCCTGGCCTTTCTGCACTGCACCCTCAAGGCACTTCAGATCTTTGGACCGCTGGTATTGATCTGCTAATGACACAGCAAGGTTTTGGAGTTGTGCTGGTCTAGCAGGATGCCCATCTGGAGTCAGATCAAGTGCTTCTTCTGTCATCTGTAGGGAGCTTTCGAGGTCCTTCAGATCTCCTAACCTCTGATATCTGTCTGACAATAATGCGGCAAGGTTATGGAGATGGTCTTGCCTGCTCGGGTGTCCTTTGGGGATGATACAATGTGCTTCTTGTCCCGCATGCAGTGCAGCCTCAAGGTCTCTCTGATCTCCCAGCCTCTTATATCGTGTTGAGAATGACACTGCAAGGTTCTGCAGGCGACTCGGACGAGTCGGATGTCCTGCCGGGGTGAGATCAAGCGCCTTTTGATTGTTCTGCAATGCACCCTCAAGGTCCTTCAAATCTCCTAGCCTATCATATCTCTCTAATAAAGACACAGCAAAGTTGGCGAGAAAGCCTGGCCTATCAGGGTGCCCTTCTGGGGCAAGCTTAACTGCCTTTTGTTTTTGCTGCAGGGCACCATCAAGGTCCCGAAGATCCCCCAACCTCTGATATCGGCGCAGGAGTGTTGTAGCAAGGTTTTGTAGACGGACTGGCATATCTGGGTGTCCCTCCGGGGTGAGACCAATTGCATCTTGATTTTTCAGCAGTGCAGTTTCAAGGTCCTCCGGGTTTCCCAGCCTCCTATATCGTTCCGACAATGACACAGCAAGGTTTTGGAGAAGATCAGGCATATCTGGGTGTCCCTCCTTCATAATGTCAACTGCTTCTTGTGCTTTCTGTAGTGCACCTTCAAGGTCCTTTATTTACCCCAACCTTCGGTATCGTTCTGTCAACGACACAGCAAGTGACTGCAGCTGGTGTGCTCTTCCAGGATGATTGTGTGGAGTGAGCTGTAGTGCTTCTTGCCGAATCTCAATAGAGTCCTCCAGGTCCTTCAGATTTCCCAGCCTCCGAAATTGCTCTGCCAATAATACCCCAAGGTTTTGTAGAAGGATGGGCCTCGCAGAGTCCCCCACTGCAATGAGATTGACTGCTTCTTGTTCCTTCTGCAGTGCCAACTCAAGGTCTGTCGGATTTCCAAAGCTTTTATATTGTTCTGACAATGAAAGAGCAAGGTTGTGCAGACGTGTTGGCCTAACAGGGTGCCCCTGTGGTGTCAGATCAATTGTTTTTTGTTGATTCTGTACTGCAACCTCAAGGTCCGCCTGGTCCCCCAACCTTTGATATCGGTGCAAGAATGACACAGAAAGGTTTTGGAGACGGCTTGGCATATCTGGGTCCCCATCCGGGGTGAGAGCAACTGCTTTCTGGTTTGTTTGCAATGAAGCATCCAGGTCCTTCAGATCCCCCAACCTCTGATACCTTTCCGACAGACACAAAGCAAGGTTTTGCAGACGGTTTGACATTTCTGGGTGCCTTTCTGCGGTGAGGTCAACTGCTTCATGAGCAGTCTGCATTGCACCCTCAAGGTTTCCCAGGTCTCCTAACCTTTGATATCGCTCTAGCAATGACACAGAATAGTTGGTGAGGTGCCTTGGCCTAGCAGGATTCTCCTTCAAGGTGACATCAACTGCTTCTTTATAGTTCTGCAGTGCAGACTCTAGATCCGCCAGATTGCCCAACCTTCGATATCGCCGTGTCAGAGCTAAAGCCAGACTTTTCAAGCGGTCCGCGCTCTCAGAGCTTGCTTTTGGAGTATGGTTCACAGCTATCTGAAGGGTTTGCACCGCATCATTGAGATCCTTCAATTCTTCGCTGTGCTCATAACTGTTTCGAAAGATCTCTCCCAACCTCCAGTAGTAACTTGGAAGATCCGGGTGATCTGGAGGTGTTTGATTGATCAGCCCTTGGTATTTGAGTATCTGTGCCTGATCGTAAGTCAGCCTCTTAGGTAGTAGATGATTAATTATCAACCACGCACTGAATCCTCAGAAACATCTGTTTCACTGCCGTTTTGGGCAGGAGAAACCAAGTCTTCAGCAGAGCCTCTTGCAGCTTGTACGAGCATTTGGGCTGTATGTGAGCTGCTGGAGGCGGGTAGGAAAGACGGGTGAATTGGTCCCGGTTGTCGTCCTCCGGTTTATATGTATAGTCCCACACTTTCTCGTACACTTGCAATTTATCAGTGCCGGTAGCTGTAGTTGCCCATCTGTCCATCAATCATAGCGGGTCTCTTGGCCTAGGCAGCGGAGCCAAGCCCACAAGTGACGGCAGCGGAGATGTAGATGGTTATCAAAAGACGCCGGGTGCGATTGACCGATCTTTAACGAAACAAGATGTGCCGCCGCTTTGCTCTGGCAGCCCAGAAAGGCATATATTTGTGAACATCGCAAAGATAACTTACAACATGATAAGGAAGCCAAATGATGGCGAGAATTTACCTGAGTTCTGACAATGCCGGCGGGTTTTCGCGCTTGGGTTGTCCATCCAAGAATGCGAAACCAAAAAAAAAAGGGGAAATGCTTGACAGCGGTACCAACGGGCTTGGGAGGAAACACCGGCATGAAAAGAAAGAGTATCCTGCAGCCAGAATTCCCAGCGCATCAAGGATGGTATGCCTGAAATTCCGCTTGAAAAAGTATTCAATAGTTTCAGAACCGAGAGGCGGTCGTAAACTCGAAGCAGACCAAGGGTTGGGCATTTGCGCGCCGCAGTGAGCACAGATATAAGCCCAGATTCCCAATCAGTGAATTGAGAGACAGAATTGATATTCATGTGCCAGAGACCGACTTATGTAAGTGTCTTTGTCAACCTGTGCACCACATGCATAGGTCGCACTTGAAAATCAGGGGCGTCGGTCTTTGCCCCCAGTGTTAAAGGTGCCTCTTTCATACACAAAATGGGCACTGCCCCCACCTGATCATTTATCATAATCTCCGAACGGGTATTATACGGCATTCTAGGATTATGGCTAAATAGCTAAGTGCGGGCTATTCCCGAATAGCTACCCATCGTCATGGTAATTAGTGTGTCATATGACACAGGTATAGATGGAAGGTCTTCTCACCGCTGCCAGTTATGCGCGTCCGCAGAATAACCGAGTAGCATCTAGGGAGTTGACTGTCGGCACCCGCAGTGGAGAATAGAGAGCTTGCGCAAAAGCCGCACGAGCCGCACGCGGCTTTTGTGCATTGCGCAAAGCCGCGGGTCTTTCTTTGCTGTTTTTAATTCTTGTCTTGCTAAATACCATTCAATGCCCCTTAAATCCCATATTCCACTCCTGAGAGTGCTGTTTGTTGGATGTGCAACTGTGGGAGGCCGCATTTATCAAGCATCACAAAGGCACCACTCGAGCTCCACTTTCTTTTCCCACACTCTCATGTCTGCCACGCAGCAGAGGCAATGCCGAGGATGTTCCCTCTCCCCACAGCACCTCTCCTTCGCCTCAGGTAAGCTTACATTGATTGACACCTCTCACATTTCAAATTTGTCGTGCGGCTTTGCGCAATGCAAAATGCCGCATGCGGCTCGTGCGGCTTTTGCGCAAGCTCTCTAATAAGAAACGTCTTTTGTTATTTTGACGCTTTATTTAAGCTCTATAAGTGAGTAGGAACTCTGCCGGAATTCAACATTGGTGTACACGATAATGCATAACCATCTTTTGTGTTGTCTCTCGAGTTGCGTTGCACAAGAATCCACCCCGTCCACCCGTTACAATTTAGTTCATTTCGTCGATGATTCCACAGCTTCAGAATGTTGATTTCCTCTCCATCGACCGAAGTTTGAGGGCAAGAATGTTGCCTTTTGTTCGGGCGGATGAGATCATCCACTGCTGCCAGCACCTAGCAGACAGTTCAAAGTTCAAATGTGCTGCCTGACACAGATATTGAAAGCGGATTTTGCTGACATGAAAGTCCCCGGCGGCACTTCAACGCTCTCCGACGATTTTCAGGAGGACTATGTTGGGACCATGGGGATTTTGAACCAGAAATGCAGGTTGACGATGGACACCAACCTGGATTGGTGATGCGTGGCTCTATTTGAATGCAAATCGACAGTAACATATGGAGTGGGAAAAAAAACTGCCCGACTGAATGGATCTGAAGTCGGCAGCGAATAGAACAGCAGCCGACATGTCGTCCGGCAAGTCCCGGGACACGTGCCAAGGTGCCGAACTTCTCCGACCTTCTCCGTGGGCCTTACACCTTCCCCCGACTTCCCCTACTTCCGCGCTTTCATCTGCCTCCGTCCCTCACACATCCTCCGGGACGCGAACTCGGCGAGTTGTGCGACGGCCACCCTCGCGCCCGCCCGTCCCGCCGTCGCCGGCTCCAGTGCTACTTCAGCGCGCGTGCAGATGGGCGGGTGCACGCCTGTGGGCGTCCTCCGCGCCGGGGGAGGGGGGACGCGGCGGCGGTGCAGGCACTGACGAGGCAGGTGCGCGAGCTGAGGGCGCAGTTGGAGGAGCTGGAGAAGGAGCGGGACTTTTACTCTGAGAATGTGCGTTTCCTACCTTGCTGTTCATCCCACCGGACGTTTCGTGTGCCGTCCGTGTCTCGTGCCGCGGGGGCAGATCGCGTCCACCGCGTGCCGCCTGATCGTGCCCATCCCGGGTGCCGTGCGGCACCGACGTCCCCTCGTGCATCGCGGGGATCGCACCATGTCTCGGTTGTGCGGCGCCCTCGGGTGTCCGTGGCCGTGTCCCATGGTGCCGAGATCCCACACCGCCCTCCGCCATCTCCTCACTCCCTCCCCTCGCTCCCTCCTTCTCTCTCGCTAATTATTGGCTGTGGGACATACAGCTCCGCGAACGCTCCCTGAGATACAGAAGATCTTGTTTGGATCTTGTATAGCAGTGTGGTGCACGAATTCGTCTTGTGGTTTGTTTGTCTTTTTTTTTTCGGCGATGCGTTATTCATCGCGCGATCTGTCCATGGGCAAACGGCCGGGCGGGCGATGTGTTATTCTCTCGCACGCTTCCATTTTGTCTGGCGGCCGGGCGCTCCAGCTGAGGGCGATGTGTTATCGCGGCACACGTGCGAATGGCGACATTTGTCGTGTGCCCGGCCGGCGCTCGGGCTGACGGCGATGTGTTGTCGGGTGCGATCCCCGTCGCCTCCTTCCTACCCTTCCGCGACGACGCTGGCCGCCTGCCGCACTTGTCGCCCCACGTCTGCGCGTCGCACCCGCGAGCCATCGTTTCTTCCATCTATCCCCTTTGACCACCCTTGCAATTTGTAATCGCGTCCGACCCCTTCGTATTCCCCCCTTTGTGTCCTTTTATTTATCCGCATTCTCGCGAGCGCTCGTAACCCTAGGCGTGTGCCGGGCGTACTTTTTTCAACCGTCTTTCCCCACCTTACTCGTTCTCTCCCCGTTCTCCCCGTAGTGATCTATTGTTTGCTTGTCTGCAGGCGGGCCTCGAGGTCCCCGAGGGCGAGGCCGACGGCGGGATCGACGAGGAAGAGACGTTCTAGGCTCCGCTCTTACTCTTGTTCGGTCTTCACCTTCCTTCCTCTTCACCTTCATTGCTCCCTGCTCTTTAAGATGGAGGGAGGGAGGAGAAAAGGAGCCGTATGCTAGAGAGCGTGTGTTTAATTTGTTGTTTTTTGCGTTTGTGTTTGGGTTTGCTTCGACTGTTGTGGGCATACTTAAGGGAGGGGACGGGGAGATTGATGCGTGAACGATACGCGGTGAACCTCCGGTATACGCGAAAAATGGAGCTGACTTCGGGAGGATTAAATGGGAGAAGGAAGCAGGCGTGGTGTACGGCACACAGCACCAATTCATAGTTGGAAAGGGAATTATGAGCAGCATAGCGGGTTCGACTGCATGAATATATCCTATGACTCCTCCTTTTAGTGAACGGCGAGTCCCGTGAGCGATCTCTAAGCGCAACAATCAATCCTACAATGAGACTACTGGAGAGGGAGGAAGCGGGCGTGGTGTGCGGCACACAGCGCTGCTCTTTGATTCGCGGAGTACTAGCAATGGAAGCAGCCGACCGGGTTCGACTCCTGACGTTCATCGTTTTTCTTTGGCTCATTCATGAAAAGTACAATACCAACTGAGTTTCGATCAGCACACGGCACACGGCAGTCGAAGTGCAGGTGCAGGCGCAATGAGTTTATAAATTCAATTTTTCAGCATTTCCGAGGAGCAATCGAGGCGAAATCGGGTGAACGTGCCCGGGATTGAATTCGAGAGAATAAGTAAAACTCGAGGCGAGCTAACGCAAGAAGCGGGCGTGGTGTACGGTACACACAGCTGCATTTCATAGACGGCCAGTGGGAAATGAAATGATCAGCAGCATCCCGGGTTCGACCTCCGACGCCCGCATGGGAGGTGTACTACGGGGTTTTTCTTTTGCACCCGGCCTGAATCCACCGCTAAATAATACAGCGTGCATCATCACTCCAGAATTTTCATGTAACGGGACTGCCGACAATTCTTTCCGACTTTCTGGCGGTGATGTCTCCTCCTCCAGATAAATTCAACACCCCAGGTCGGGACGGGACAAAAATCTAGCGGATGCAAACCTGGGAGAAGAGTAAGGAATAAGTGGGCATGGTGTGCGGTTC
This sequence comes from Mycena latifolia, assembly GCA_029289555.1. Taxonomy (NCBI): domain Eukaryota; kingdom Fungi; phylum Basidiomycota; class Agaricomycetes; order Agaricales; family Mycenaceae; genus Mycena; species Mycena latifolia. The sequence continues at coordinate 818,522 of JARJLE010000020.1, forward strand.
ACGGCTGCCTTCCATAGGTACTGATAATCTACTCAGCAGCAGATCGGGTTTGAGCTCCTTTGAGGTTTGTTCGCCCCAACTTTTCATTCACTGTCGTTGCTAATGGACGCGAGTACGTGCTGCTGCAAATCCGATTCGCGAGCGTTCACTGATTCGAGAGATGGAGGATTGAACTACAGTAACCTCAACTAAGTAATAAGAAGATCGTCCTATTCTCACGCAACTCGGGGGCCTTTTCAGCGCGAGGAAAATCTACTCAACTAGTAGAGCATGAAATCCTATAAAAGAAGCGGGCGTGGTGTTCGCTACACATCTGCTTTTCATACAAATTGTTGCAAACCATGAAAGCAGGGGCAGGGGTTCGCCTGCCGGCGCCCGCATGATGAAGTAATCTGTTTTTTTTTCCGATCCTCTTTAGCCTATCACGGTTGTGCTGATGGAGTAGAGAGTGGATTGGCGGGACTGCCTCATGTGCATCCGCGACGCAAGCCGAGCCTAGCAGCAGGCTCGAGCCTCAAATAGAAGCCCTGCTGATTAGGGATTAAGCGACGGGGAATCCAGGCTCACTTCGTTCTCATTAAGGTGCCGGGGATTCGAATTCGAGGACCAGGAACATGTCTTGCTGGGTCAGATTTCACCGAGAGTTTAACTTCGCACAGTGTCCGAAGTGCGATCGGGCCAAAATCGTGCGAACTTCGGTGGCATTAAATGCTGGGAGGAAGCGGGTGTGGTGCACGGCGCACAGCTGCTTTTATTCCGCTGGCTTTACGTTCACAGGAGCAAGGTAACGCGGATATAAGTTGGACGCGGGCGCGGTGGTTGGCAGTTACAACTCGAGAAAGAGTTCATTGCACCTCATCATCGGGGCCGATGATTGCCAGAACGATCAGCAGATCATCGAATGCCTCGCCACCGTCCCCTCCGTCGAGACTCTGAAAATTAGTGATTCCGCAATATCGACAGCCTAACCCGTTGTCTATACCAGTCCCTCGGCTCACGCACCTCACCATCTCCGCAGAACACAGCCGTCAAGCATGATTTTCCAACCATGAGCCTGCGTCGCAGGATGAAGTCCACCAACGGCGCAAAATTGCGGTCCTGTCGTCTGCGGAGGAACCACTGGCGTCCGCCGCCGGGCGAAGCGGATCCGTCAGAATACGATGATTTCGACGACGAGGAAGATGAACTCGGGTGTTCCTGGCGGCCGGGCGCATATGCGGCGACCTCGACGCTCCGATGCCTCATCGAAGACGGTCTGGACGTCGTCATCAAGCTCGAGAGCGATGAAACCGGCGTCTTGTATTGGCCCGAAGACATTACGTCGAATGGTAACGATCTGTCGCTCGCACGAAGTTGATAGCACTGATTCACCCGCCTAGGCTCGTTCGCAGTTTGAGTTTCAAAAGCATCCTAGAGAGGTGCGGACTAGATGCATTGTGTGTCGATTCCATCCGTGATCAGTTTTTCGTGAACCCGAGACAAACTTCGTCGACTTTGCGGCGCAAAAAAGTCGTGAAATTGAGTAAATTCCACCGCGGCCTATGGTTGGCTTGAATCGTTTTCGGAATGCACGAAATTAGTTGGTGTATTGGCCCAGGAGCTGGTGTAGATTTCTTGACAGAAGTGCTCCTAAAACAGTATGTAATTCTACTAGAGAAAACCAGAGATTCTTCAAGAAATTCGGCGGAGGGTGGCACGAGCAAGAAGGAACCGAAAGCGCAGAAAAACGAGGGAGCTTTAATGAAACGACAGGTGCTTCGAGCTAGAAATCGATGCCGAAAGTCGTCTAACCCTAGGCACTGACACAGTCCAAAAGGGACGGAAACCAGAGCCCATAAACATCATGGGTGAGCTCACACAAAGGGCGAGGGGATCTGCACATGATGGCGCAAGGGTGGAGGGCGGGGATGCCGCACGGATGCGGTACGGACGCCCGCACGCCACGTGATGGGCGCGATGTACTGCACACGCGACGGCCGATGGATGGACGGCACACGACATGGACGGTGGCGCGAACACCAAGCAAGGAGACGAACCGCCTCGAAACAAAAGTCCCGCTCCTTCTCCGGCCCTCCACATGCGCGCTGAGCTCGCGCAGCCCCGTCAGCGCCCGGGAACCGCGCGGGCGGCGGGGGCGACGCGGGGAGAGGGCGCGCGGGGGCAAGGGTTGCGGAGGGCTCGACGGGCGCCGTTGCGCCGCCGGATGGCGTCGCACGGTTCGCCGCTGTTGTCCGCGTCCCAGAACTTCTTCAGTTATTGAATGAACTACAGGTTATCACTTCCCATCTCCGGATAATCTGGCACTTGATGAGCTTCTCCACCGGGATCGGCTTGTCGATCTTCTTCGCCTTGAAGATGTTCTGCATGATCCTATAGTTCGCGACGTACTCGTACTCCTGCTCCGCGCCCATCTTGACGCGCTCCATCGGCATGTCGAGGTAGATCGAGTCGAGCATCTGGAGGTAGGCGCATTGTTCCACCTTTTGATCTGCAGCAGCTCGGTGAGGCATGGGAGGAGCTTTGTTCGTGAGGCGCCCAACATCGAATGTCGAGTGAGCGAGGGAGGATGGGGAGCAGGAAAGAGATGGTGTCACGTAAACAGCGTGATGGGCGCAGTGGCGGGGTGATGGCCGGAGACGGATCAGGCGGGCGTTCCCGCGTTCGGCTCAAATTCGGCTTGACTCCATCGCCAAAAATCTCGGAGCCGTTCAAGGGGGATTGAAGTCGCTTTCAAGGGCCAAAAGGCCTTAAAAGCTTACACAAGGCTTGTACCACCCTGATAGATCTTATCAATCGAGGGTTATCTGGTGCCAGACCTTTACATTTAAGGGCCTTGTGTCCCTTGCAAGGCCCTCCAGCAGCCTCCAGGTTCCAGCTTCCCTTGTACTCCGTATTCCCAACCCAAAAAGCATGAAAAACAAATACATTTTTCAGTTCTAACGAATACATGGGCGCCGAGCAACAGAAGGACACCGAATAGACAAGGAAAAAGTAGAAAACACACACTAAAACAGAATAGTACGTTAGCGGCAGGGTTGTAAGACACGGAGCGACGACTTACAGGCAAATCTTGAGAATGAATGGACACGGAGGAAGAAGCGAGTCACAACCGAAAACGAGGGAGCGACTGATAAAACAACAGAATCAGTACATTGCTAAGCGAGATGCCTGACTCACAAGTGACGGTTTGAAGCAACTGCGGGACAGCATCAATGCGATGACGACCAACAAGATTGAAAAACTTACACGAATGCAGAACCGACAGATGAAAGGCCTGTCTGTACAAATAAATGAGCCGTCGGCGGTCAAAGGAATAACGGGAGCTCACTTTGACGAGTAGAGATTGGGCCACGGCACTGAGGAGAGGAATTGGCGACAACTAGCGAGAAAGACTGTGAAAGACTGGAACGAGGTTAGTGCGGGTAGTGCTTTCGGTAGGGAAGCAATGTACAGTGGAGTAAGGATGATGATCTGTCAAGCAGCGGCGTCAGTGCGTTCTCAAAGCGTCCTCTGTGCTTACTTGGGAATCAGTCGCTGGGTGTCGCGGAGAGGTGAGCAACGCGGCGTCCAATGATTCCAGCGGACGACTCAACCGCGCGCTGGCAAAAGGAGGTTAGGCAGGTAGATGTGCGTGGATGGGGACGTACGGGATCGCCGCTGGAGTTAGAAGCGGCTCTTAGTGCGCGCTGCCGAAAGGAGGTGAGGAAGGTGGATATATGCGTGTATGCAGACATATGGGGTCACCGCCGAGGTTAGAGGAGGGTCTCCTCACTGCGCGCTGGCAAGGGGAGTGAGTTGCGTCGAAATAGATGTGCAAACAGACGAACGGGATCGTCCCCGACGCGTCTGGCGCGTCCCACGCGAACGGCGGCCTCGCGACGCGAGCATTGATTTTGATCCACAATGGCCAGGGGACGGTCAGTCTCTGAATGAGGGATGTAAGCGCTGAAGTCTTGCGCAAGGAAAGACGTACTCTGCAGAGAGATGTGGATGGATGAGGTCCCGCACGAAGTACGTCGGGAGCGCCAGTCAAGCTTCTCAATCGACCTGGTGGTCTCACTAGACGAGACATCAAGTAGGGCATATAGACCGCACAGGGCTTCACTCACATAGCTTCGGATCTTCCTCGTTTAGTGCGACAGGGGTCGCGCCCAGGGCAGCAACGACTTGGTCGTATTGCATCGTGGGAGGGTGGTTGGGTGGGGCGGGGCCAGAGGAAGGAGGAGCGCCATGGGAGGCATTGAGAGGAGAAAGGAAGATGCCAGCTGCACGACTCGGCGACATGGTGGTCGTAGACACGAGGCGCGTCACCACCGTCTTCGCGTTTTAAGTCCGAGTGTGAAGTCGGCAGAGACGCAAAACCGTTGAGAGGAGCGGCCAAGGCTTGTGTCGGTCTGAGAAGATGCTTGGAGGTGCGGCGCCAGGCTGGCAGCAGCTGGGCCAGAGCGGGCAAGCCTTGTCGAGCCTGTTAAGGGCCTTGCACAATGCGTCAAAGCCTTGTCGGCGCTTGCCGAGGTCACATGGGCCTTGCACGTTTCGGACACTTTTGGTGATGACTCGTCGCTCGAGGACTGGCTCAGACTGCCAAGGAAAAGGCTCGGTGGCAGATGGCCCGCGTGTGGCAACGAGTGCTACACTGCAAAGCCCCTCGTTCGATCCGAGGCCGAGCCGTACGTCTTTCAAGTTATGGACTTCTTTTTCCACGCTAGGGTTGCCGGAGAATTTGCCTGCGCTTTGCGTTTTCACGGTAACTTGGTCAGCCTCGCTGGAAATTACATGCATTTACCGCGAGTCTCCTTCCGCTCCCTGTATCAAATCACCCCCTCATGGGAATCCCCGCTGGCGCTCCGACTCATTCGAGGACTCTGCACGCTCATTGCTCCACTCATTCATTCAAGGACTTCTCCAGGTGAATACCGGCTCGATAGCGGTGGGACCGCACCTGCAGCAAATTTAAGGGCATCGGTTCATTCATCGACCTGCTGGCATTCCCGTTCGACTCCGGATCGAGCCCTGGAGTAGTAGAGATTTCTCCTAAACTTGTTTTGCAGTCCGCGCTCTCCGTTGGGCTCACGGCTAATCGAATATCCCATCCTTCATTTCGAACGTCTATTAGCTGCGCTGGGTCAAACCTCGTTTCGCTGTGGAATCATACAAGAATCGTTGGAGCTCCCTGGAAATTCGCGACGCCGCCGGCAAGACTGCTGCAATATTTACGTTTATTCAAGGACCATTCGAGCTGAATATCGCCTCGGTGGCGGGCGGCCCGCGTCTGCGTACATTGTGACTGTGAAGAGGTTCCTCGCCGCAGAAGATCCTCGTTCGATTCGAAGTCGAGCCGTGGGAGTCTTCTACTATGCCTTTTTCGCTGCCGGCATGCCTTTACTCTCGGCTGGCAAATTCTGCACTGCGCGACGCTTTTATTGGATCGTCTGGCTTTCTACTTTATTCACTCTGCCTCAAGCCCGGCAGGGTATATCGAAGCCCCCGCCCGCTCGCACACGTCTGATTCGGACTCGCATCCATTCTTCTTGACTTGAATACCGACTCGATGGCGGGGGGCCCGCGCCCACTGAGTATCTGACGAATAACTCCAATTGCAGCGATGCCCGTTCGACTCCGGAGCCCTAGTTTGGCAGAGGTGCGCTTTTTCCCCCTCTCGTGCCTTGTGGACCTCGTGGTACTTCTCGAACTAACTAGGCTGAATATTCGGTGGCGGGTGACCCGAGTCTGCGTGCTTTGTGAGATATTGACTACAGCACTATAGGAGGTCCTCGCTCGATTCGGGGTCGAGCCATGGAATGTCTTTCCTTGCTGTTTTTTTTTTCTTCGCTGCAGGAATACCTTCGCTCTGGGCTGGCAAATTCTGCGTGGACACCCGTCACGCATTGGCTGTTTCGATTCGGGACGCCATTTTCTCCGCCTCGCGGCCGTACCTGGTTAGCGCGTGTGGGGACGACGCCGCACTGCCTCGCGTCGTACCTGTGATACAACTTCTTGGATGCAACACCAAGCGGACTCGATGTGCAGTCCTACTAGTAGGTTCTCCCACGGGCGTCTCCCTCCTATCCCGCCTGCTTCGAACTCTGCTCGCCGCCCACGCGATCAGCTTCTGCCGTCTGCGCACACGGCAATATTTTCGCTCCCCTTCGTCCGTAACGCTGCTATGCGCCCTAGCGGTCGTCCGGCTGGAATCTGGATGCTCATCACTCCGCTGCGGCCTCGCGCGATCTGCGCGCTCACTGGCTCTTATGTCAATCGACTCAGCGCTACGCGGAAGACATCCCACAACACTCTGCATGGTGCCCTTCGGACCATCGTTCTCTACAGCCGCGTGTCCATTGTCATCCCTCTTTTCATCCCTGAACCTGTGTACTCGGGGAATTATTCATGCTGATTCTTGGCTGATTCTGAATATTCCGCGCTCTGTCTTACAAACCACTGTGGCACACTCCATTTCCTACATCCCTTCCCCTTCTGCGACCCAATCTTCCTTCCGGCGGTCCTTGGCTCTGCGGCGTGCGTTACCGCCGTTGGCGCTATCAACAGGAATCTGAAGTTAGTGTGCCACTGCCATGAATTATAGACTTTTCAGTAGTTGCGTAGGGCAATTCAAGCCTAGTCGATTCAAGGCTGCATCAAACACTCCATTCAAGTTAGAAATACAGGCCACCAAGTGAGCAGGTCGCGAAGAACATCCCTAGATCGCCCCGCCAGTGAGCGGTACGACTACGGCAAGTGAACACCTGCACTGACGCCGTCTCCCGCGCAGCGCCTACGCGAGCGCTGCACTCTTGATGGCCTCCAAAGCGTCCTAATCCGGCAGATTGAAAATACCGGGGAGGGAACGATATAACACGTCCCGTGCGCGGCGGTATCTGTTGTTCACGTGGAGCCTACATATAGCGCAGATCCCCAGCGCTTTTGTGTCGAGCAGCGTCCAGATTTGACCGATGTGAGAGTTCCGCCGGCTTTCAGCGAGACGATGGCCCTGCATCCGCGCCCCGAGACATTCCATGGGCGTCGAGCACACCTGGGAATTGTCGTTATCCCAGAAGAACTCGAGGAATTTTGAGACGGTGTCGGTCTGCAGGCGAATGAAGCCCGTCACAGCGATGGCTTGGTCCTCTCGCGGTAGAGAATATGATGACCGTTACGTGAGTGGCCCAGGATGATGCTGGTCGTATCGAAGATGTGCGCATAATGGTAGAATGCGAGGGGGAGGATCCATGTAGCGGACAAATCACGGCATAGGGTGATCACCAGCGGAAGATCTGAGCCGACACATTTCCACGAGGGTTGTTGGGCCCTCAGGTGCACGTTGTGGAGAGGATGGAATGCGGATTGGAGATGGACAAGGGCACGCTTTCGCAGGCCATCAACCTGGTATTTGTTACTCATCCGCGGGACCCCCGAAATGACCACAAATTCAGTTTTTGCCGGGTACGCCTTGAAGAATCTACCAGAGGAGATCAATGCGACGCAGGTGTTATACAGAGTCCCCGAACGTACTCGTGGTCGAACAGAGCTTTAAAAAACGCGCACAGCTGGTCCGGAGCATCCGGCAGACGCACAACAGGACAGCCGTCGATGGTCTGTGTCGTCTGGCTGGGGGAAGGATCCTGGCGCTTTCCCCCCTGAATTTCGTGATTTCGGTATGGCATAGACGTATGAAATGCCCCTACGCGCGTCTGGCGCATCAAAAGACCGTGTAACGGGCAAGAAAGCACCGAGCAAGAACCAAGCAAGACCTGGGGCTTGTGAAACTTGCGGTAAGTTTATCCTCTGCTCTTTCCTGCAGCTAGTCCGCAACCTATCGCCTGCAAATCGGCTTCCAACGCACCTTCAACGCGTTCCAGACGCTCGAAGAACTGTAACTGGGGGTCAAACTGGTTGGGGGTGTATGATCACGGTGTGTGGATATTACGCTCGTTTCTTCGCCCGCTAAAGCCTCCCGGAGTGCCCTCCTCATGCGGCACGCAACATGAAGACGGCAATGCGTGCCCGTCGATGCATCGCCGCTCCTGCGCCCGTTTTGGAGCCGCGGGGATTCTGCTTGCACCTGCACCCTGCCATAACTGAATTCCCGCCGCGCGGCTGCAAGGCGGGCGGCGTTGGCGTTCGGGACGACGGAAAAGGAGCGCAGGAAGCGCAGGCAACGAGGTGCGCGGCCTCTACTCTCCGCCTTCGCGCTCTCACTGCTGCCTCCGCTCTGGATTCCGCCTGCGCACGACGGCGAACACTCCGTGGTGTACCCCACAGCCCGCGCCGGGGACGAGGTCGGGTCACGCCTTCAAGTCTAGACTCGTGCTGCCGCGCGCGCTAGAGCCGAATGCGCGTCGGTTCCATCTCTAGGACACCACGTAAGCCGCACGCGCCAAGACGCATGCGCCTCCGCAGTTCATTCTACGCGTGCAGCTTGCCACGGAGCCCAAGCACGCGAGTTGGCGTCGCAAGGGCCGATGCGCAGCGCGCTCGAATCTGCGCTCGGAAACGCGAACGGATCGGCGACGAGTGAAGCGCGCACGAACGCGGTCGCATGTTTCGAGGGACGCAAATTCTCGCCTCGGCGGCTGGGCACGCCACGGTGAGCTCGTTTTCTCCATTCCTGTCGCGCATCTAACTCCCCAGCTGGTTTGTTGGGAAATGAATCACCCCTGGGTCTATTCCAACAAGCCAGCTTGGGAGCTTGATGCGCGGCACGAATGGAGTGGGTGAACACCGCCGTCCCGTGCGTCCGCACCACGATGAGGATGTCGACCGTGCGCCGTTGGCGGCGTCTCCCGCGCAACCCCCTCCTTGTAGAGCGCGCGCCGAAGGCATGGACCAAGCCTCGCTCACACGAAAAGGCGGCAAGGGCCGAAGAGCACGCGTGGCGCTCGTGCCTGAGATCTCGCGAGCTCGCCGCTTCACCCTGCGCGCGAGGTGCGCCTGTGACCGCCATCTAATCGTGTTTGAAGGCCATATTAACTTGACTGTCCACTTCTAGTCCTCCGGACGCCAGCGCCGCACTCCCTTCTTGCGCACGCCGCTCTCGTGCCGCCTCCCCCGCATGCCGCTCGCCCATGCAGGGACCGTCTGCGAGGCCGCGTTCGACAGGACGTGCGCGCTGAGTTCAGCTTCCAGGCGCACGGTTTGGCGCGAGCGCGTTTGAGCGCCAGTGCAGCACCAGCTAGTCGGCGGCTGAGGGTGGCGCTCGTGCGCGAGAAGACGGAGGTTCGCATGCGCCGTCCGTCGTCGTACGTACGCGCCAGTCGCGACACGTCGTGTATCCGGCGGCTCTGCACGCGGCTCAGCGTCTGCGACATGCTACTCTGTCGGGTCCCGTAGCCGCTTCTCTCTCGTTGTCCGGTGCGCGCGCCTGCAGCTTCCTCGAAGCCGCTCATGCTTCGTCGGCGCGACTCCGCGTCTCACGCAGCATGGGCGGCTGGGGATCATGCATGCGAGATGCGCGCACGCGTAGACGTGAACTAAACTTGAAGCCACACATTCACGCGCACACACTGGTACGAAAGACAAAAAGAGCGGATTGGCGCGCCAATTGGCGCGTGAATTCCGCATCGCCGCTCAGAAATAATATATCCAAACATTTCCTTTTTTTCACTCTCTCCTGTCTGATCTCGAGCTTCTCTGCCTCGTTGCGCTTCAGTAAACTGTCCGAGATGGCTCAACCCGTCGCCAACCACTCGTATATACCCATTGATCCTATTCTACTCCCCATGGCTGTTCCTCCTCCCCCGCAAGAAAATTTGATTACTCCTCCGGCAACATCCTACCCATATGTCTCACCTTCTGTCACCTCTGGCAGACCCGTTGGGTCCAAAGACGCCTATCAATCCCATCTGTTCGTATTTTCGGCGTCTTCAACACTTCTTTGATACCTGATTGCCTGCTCAGTGGAACCTATAAACGGAAAGAGCCTCTGCAGGCGGAGTCCACGAGATTTGGATTGACCTGGGCCAAGAAGGACGGCTTGGACAGGCTCCGAGGTTTTTTAATTGACCATTGGTAAGCCTGACCACTGTTAATTTATCTCTGAAGAAGGGGGAAAATAAAAATATCAAACAGGTACCCTGGTGCTGTTCCTGTAACGCCTCCTCCGAAGAAAACACGTAGAAAGAATAAGAATCCGGACTCAGGGCCTTCGTCTACCGCTCCTGGACCTTCGCCAAATGCCTCGAGAGATCCTCCCGACATTTCTGATGCAGCCCTTCTCGCCGAATTTGGGGTCGCCGGTGCGGCTCCGGAAGAACTCCTGGGCTACGATGAAGATGAGGAGGATGAAGAGGATCCTGATGACCTAGCTGATGATGGTTTGCCCACCCATTTATGTGTCTGGATCTCTCAATTATTAATTGTGTGAAAATCAGAGGTGTATGCCAAATTTCAGAAGAAGACACGCATCGAGGCCGCGGAACGCTTTGAAGGTAATCGACGTGCAGGGGGTCGAAAGACCCAGAAATCTATGATAAAATCATGGGACGTAAGTCCATTCATGCTGCTCGCATTCTGGAGTTCTTACTAATGTATTTTAGTAGACATGGCTCGCGGGGGCATTGGCTCGCGGTGAGGTCAGGGACGACATTGTCGATGAGCATTCTTTGTTATGCTTTGTAAAATACTCTGCCGAACGCCCCAAGCTTACTCGCAGCGGTGCCGAGATACCCGGTGTGGAAGTACGACTCGCCACGCTCGTCGCCTCCCCGGATCAATCCGAACTCACACGGAAACCAAAACTGGTAACACCGCGCAAATCTTTTTGTTCTATTCTTCTACAACCCGGTTGGCACGGTCTACGGCCGCAGGCCATTTACCTCATCCTATTCCTCTTTCAGGTTCCTCCGTGCACTCAATTTGGCAAAAGCGTGGGCTCGACCGCCGCATCACCGCCGCTGAGTGACAGGTAACTCGGGACCTGTACGCTCACGCGCACACACCGGGAGATGGGCAAAGACGGATAGGGAGACGCGCTGCCCCCATCAGCGTCGACATTGGGTGCCCAGGCCAGGTCGAAGGTCGATCCCCAGCCCATTCCGAGTGTGGCGGAGTCCAAGATCATCGTCGCGTCGGGGTTGATACCAAAACAGGAAATATTCTAGAGGTGATCGGCGAGGAATGAAACATGAGTATGAGAATGTAGCGGAGCAAAATAATGGAATCGAACGATATTCTAAGGCCCAGACCGTGGCGACGGGACGAGGAACAGACATTTTAGCCGAAGGGTTTACAATGGACACTTACGTACATTTATTTACTGTTTCAGTTTTCCGCTCGCGGGCTCCGGTGTCACAAGAGTACGTGAGCAGCCGTCCCCCTCTGTATAAATTCGCTCGGCCTATTACCGAGGAATTAATCTACTTTCCCCCCCGAGTTACACGCGCACGAGCAAACGAGTCCTACCGAGCCAAATTATCAAGTCTATTTTAAGCTAAGTTTTCAACCACAGCTCGCACGCTAACTGTTCTATCGTAGAAACTCCCTCTTGATAATTAAGAGAGAGTTTTTGTTTGCAGCTTAGCCCTCGAATCGAGTACGACCTTGGCACTTCTCTGTCTATCTCAGGACAACCCTTCTCTTCTTCACCGGGACGCAGATTGGAGCAGTACAATGTTTTTACACTGTGAAGCTGAATTACACTGACTCTCGATGATAGTCTCAGATCAAGAAGTTGTTTTTTGGCGCATTGCGCATTCGGAAGACCCAGGAAGCTGTAGATCCAAATCTTAAGCTCACCCGACCCTGCGCAACAGTGCTCGTTTACGATGAGACGAAGACTCGGATGGATGTGGCCTGTGAACGCGAACGAAGGTAAGCATCTTTGTGCAGTGTTCCTAGTCATTAAGTTCTGAATTTTATCTAGCGGGATGAGACAGGAAAACGAGGACGCACCAGATATAATTGCGAACACCTTTCTTGCCCAGGTAACTGACGAGCAACTCAAAACCATCGGATACAGCTTCCTGGAGCACCGCGAGCGTAGGTGTCCGGTTCAATTTCTGCCTCATACTGATGTCCGTAAAGTTCATCAGGTCGTCAACGGCCACCTATCATGGGCCTGCCAGAATGCGAGCGGCAACCGTGGTGATGACTTTAGGGCTTTGAAGCTCTGCGAGATGCAGCCCTATATTTTCCTGCGCCCCAACAAGGAAACGTCGGTCTACTGTGTGCTTGGCTTGCAAGGCGAAGAGAAAGCTGGAAAACGGGGTATGAAAACGGTACCATTCGTTCCTCAGTCTCTGCGACCTCATATGTTGACTTTCCCATCCTCTAAGATTATCAACCCGAGCTATACCACTTTTATTGCGCACCGAAACGCTGAAATGTGCCCCTTGGGCGCAATGGCATTTTACCACCACTGGTTGCATGATCAATACGGTTTGACAAAGAAGATGTCCATCGATTGGGCGGTTAACAAGTCTTGGCGTAACGTACAGCTCAATCTCAGTTCCTCGACGCAATACTAACCAATAAATGGCCTAGATTCGGCTCCTTTTTGGGTCAGATCCAACCGTGCCGTACAACGAAAACAGTCTTTGCAACCTGTATTGTATGGCTTACAAGAAGTCGCACCTTTTGATGCACATAGAACATGACCTAATCATTTTTCTTGACTTTTCAAAGGCCCTGGAAGTTAGCGAGTAAGTGTTGGCGCAAATAAAAGTGAACAACAGCGGGATCAAACCCCATCATCACACGCCGGTAATTGCCGGTAGCTGCCGAAGACGTCTTCCCTGCGAGCAAAGGAAGCGCAACGATGAGTAAATAGAAGTTTCGGGATTTTAGTGCATAGGGAGTAGCCTTGGAGACATTAGGGAGGTTGCGCAAAAGCCGCAAAAGCCGCATGCGGCTTTTGGTCATTGCGCAAAGCCGCACGGAAAAAAGTGAATTCTGGGGGATATCAGCCAGATATTCCAATGAAGGGCTACCTGAGAGGGTGGACGGGTACTGTGAGGTGAGAGAGCTTTCTTGGCATTGCCCCTGGCACGTGCTGGACTCGAGAGTGTGAGAAAAGGAAGTGGAGTTCGGGTGATGTTGGAGCGATGCATCAGAAATACAGCTTCCCATGCTTGCACATCCCATGCATCATACTTTCAGCAGTGGAATACAAAGCTTAGAGGGACAATGGATGGTATTGAGCATGAAAAGAACCAAGAAAAATCAAGAAAAGTGCGCGGCTCTGCGCAATGGCCAAAAGCCGCATGCGGCTTTTGCGGCTTTTGCGCAACCTCCCTATTTTATGGCCCGGAATGTACTTTCCGGTGCTGTAAAATACAACCCGTTCGACGGCCGTGACGAATGTAAAGCCGTGCCGTCACCGTGCCGTCGAGCGCTGTGGAAAATTCTCGACGGCACCGGCACGGCACAGAACCGTCGCGACGGGCACGGTGAACAGCCCTACGCAGGTTTTATGTATTTTTTTTTTAGAGACGCTGTATGAGCAGTAGTGGTATAATTTCAGGTTTTTGAACTCTTGCAGAAAGCTATTAGTGGAGCACCCAATAATCGGGCGCCTGGGGTAGATTTTGGGGAGGGGGTGTATTTCGATATGGGGAATCACCCGAGGATATCACCCAAGGCCGTAGCCGACAGGAGCGAGGTCACTTTTCGACCACAATGTCAAGTGGTTTCAGGGCGATTTGGGTACTTAAGTCAGAAATGTTCGATTTTAGGAGGGGTCTTTAGCGCAACGCGGGTGAGGTATAGAGATCAAGTTAGTAGGGAGGAAAAAGTGCGGAATCCAAAACGCATAGAATGTTCTGCAGGTTACAATATGTGTTTCCAATGAAAAAACCCCACTTAGACTGGTTAGCAACAAGGCTCAAATTTTTGGGCGGAATAACACTAGACAGGTGGCCCAACAGTATGTATCTTTGCGGCGCGTCCCATGATTGAACATTTGATCTACTCCGCCCTTTTTCTTATCATAGGGCGAGTTTTGCCTGATTGACAGTCAACCCCGGCGCAAGGACGAGGGGGCCGCAGGTCGTCGTGGCAGTCCAGTTGGACTCCGCACGAACGATCGTCTCGATGGGGGCGAGCGTGTCGGAGGTGATGAGCGTCGTCGGCTTTGTCCAGCCCTCCTTGATGGGGAGACGCTCCTCGCGGAAGAAGATCTGCACGAAACTAAGCGAAAGCATAATCAGCATCACACAAAGAGGGGAAAGAAGAAAGGAGGAAGATCCACGCACTTCTTCGGTGCAACGCCCGTCAACGGATTCCCAAAGATACTGAGGTACAACCCGGACTCGCGGCTGCGCAGGACGAACTCCTTCTGCGTATTAACAATAAACGGGTTGGTCGCGATCGAGTCCGCGAGGCGCGCGAACTGCACCGCGGCCGCAGAACTCGCGTTATAGAAGTTGACGCCCGGGTTGGCATTGGCGAGCATCGCGAACACGGTTTCGTTGAAGTGGACATTATCGCCCGTGCCGTCGCCGAAGTCGTTCCGCGAAAGGGACGCGTCGTGCTCGACGGCGTTGTGTCTGTGTGGAAGCCGGAGCGTAAGATCAAAGGAGTTGGAAAGATGAGTATTAGAAGGCGTACAGCGAGAGCGGGCCGAGGCTCATAGTCAACTCCGATTCTACGTTATTCTGAGTAAGCAGACCGAACTTGGCCGCGATGAGGATCGTGTCCCAGTTGACGTTGAAGGCCTCTGCAAGTCAATACACATCGATTAGGTCCCCATCACGCAGGCAGACGAACACTCACCAAGAGCGGCATCCATAACGTCTGGAATCGTAAAGTTCTGCCCGCTGCGCGGCAAATATCCGTGGTTGGCAAGCCTTGAATGAACGAAATCGAGTTGAGTATTTCTTATGTGGTGAATAGATGGTAAAGCCTCACGTATTGAGGCCCGGGCACGGGCTGCGCTGGTCGTCCGGGCCGGGCGCTATCCATACGTGGTTGTATGGATCCGAGTACGCTGACGCTGAAGACGCGATCGCAGCAAAGAAGGAGAACCTGAGCGGCTTCATTGTTGGGAAGACCGAGGAGGTGCTCTCGCGGAGGTCGCATTTATAGACGGCGAATGCGTCAAATTTAGCATCCGACTACCAGCCGGAGGCACCGCCAGCGGGCGCCGTCCCTGCGTGGAGTGGACAGACATAAGGCACATAACGAGAGCGTGTGGAATAGACCGCACCGGATTGGTTGGATCTGAGCATGTTCTGAAGTTGACATTGACAGGTCAAATGAAGGTCTCTGCAGCTTCTCTGGCAGATGCGCAGCAGGAACACTATTATTAAGTCTAAGACCATTGGCTAGGTCGAGCATGGGAAGATGGACTCGGAGTGCAGACAAATGGACGGTTATCAATCAGAAAATCCGCATTCCCCTTCGTCACATTCTACATGCGGTCGGTTCCTCTCAGTGATCATACATGCTGCCTCCAAAATACAAGTTACTCGCATGATATATATTCAAGAGAGCACCTGGATGGACTGAGTCAGAGACACACCACCCTCGCAACGTCGGAAACATGCACGGGTAAATTCTGCCGTGGCAATGGCCAAGCTTTGGAGGGGAGGCAGTGGGTTGACTGGACTTTCGATAGTATCCTTCATCATCTACTCAAAAGGACTGCCATTTACAGCCGTTTGCAAGGGTAATGGCACTCGTCTAGAATTAGTAAAAAGAAAGCAATTTAACACACCAGATCTCCAAGCTGATTTCTTGCTCAATTCTGAACAGAGTTACTTGTGAATGGGGGCGTTCGAACGCGGGGAAGCGGTACAGTATGTAATTTGAATGTTCAAGAAGTCCGGCTCTCTGATTGGAACCAGACACGGCAACGGCCATATCTCCGTCACTTCCCGGCCGATTGACATGAACCTGGGTGATTATTGAAGGTATAATCAAGGCAAAGCTCTCGGACATATTACCTTTTGGTTTGATCTCAAGTAGGGCTCTCACCCGTTCCCGTAGCTCACGGGTCCACGGGCCGTTTTACGGGTACGGGTCCCGGCCGTAGAGCCATAGATTGGATTTCTCTACGGGACGGGTTTACCCGTAAACGGGTCACCCGTAACCGGCCGTCTACGGATTGTACGGGTTAACCTATAAATGAACGAAATTAGGTAGTGGGAGCAGCAAGGGGGTCCAAAGATAAGCATTGCCCATATGGGGTAGGGTAGGTAGGTTGGTCCCCGACGGCCAGAAAAAAAAATTGTATGCAATTTTATTTCGGCCCAAGTTGAAGCTGCAGCTATTCTTTCGATGTTGCTAATACTTCCACAGATGTTTACACGATATCCTAGGGGCTAGATCAGCCTGAGAGAAATGTTCGTCGTAGTATGGGACAAATGTGGGGACTAAACATATGCAAGTGCGGCAACTTTTCCTTTGGACCGCCTCTAGTATGGAAACCCGGAGAATCACGCTTTTTTAGCGAGTGTCGGCAGGATGCCGGTTGATGCCAAGTGATCTCGGCTGCCGTTTTCAGTTGTAAGACCCCGGAACCACATATACGTGAAGCTCCAGCCGCCACTCATCTCACTCTTCAGGTGAGGGAAATTTCCCAAGTTCTTCCCAATCAACACCTTAGGTTCGCCCTTGAAACTAAATTCTTTTCAATCATTCCGAGGCACACGAGGTCCTCAATGGGTGTTAACGACCGCATAATATTTATCCTACCTTTCCTCCACTCACTCTTCATTCCTACATCATTCCTCAGGCTACTCCGAACCGCCCCCGACCGTTATTACGCGCCGATGTCGCGTGGAACCGTGTTCCATCAAGGTCACGTGCCCGCGCATCAAACGTCGCGTCGCGACAGAAACCCATCCATGATCCAGCAGGATTGTATCACAATCATAGTCATAGATTATATTCATAGGGCATATGTCATAGGATGTAAATGAATGTATTAGGAGTCATTCCGAATTCACATCAGAGACCTTCGTGGACGGCAGTTCGAACCACTCGCAGTACTGATTGCAGATATGCTTCGGGAATTCAATGAAAACCTTGCCAACATTCCCCTCACCAAAGATATCCATGCCATTTGCAATCTCCCTAAAAATTCACTCAGCTAAAACCAATTTACAACGAAGAAGGAGGGATAATCGTACGGTGAGGTCATGATTTGTGGATCTGTGAGCAAAGTCTGTGAGCCTAGTCTGCAATCAGACCTTGACACACTTCGCGTTTGAATGGAGCAATTATATCATACCTTTGCAAGTAAGACAAAAATACGGCACCACCGCTCTTAAAGTATTGAACATGTTGTGTGAAGCACAGGAACTCTGCAATCCCATAAAGTCGGCCATCAGGAGGCAGCAGCGGCACAACATCCCCATTGTGGATGAATTTAACGAATTCTTGGGCTCTGTCCAGTGTTGATGAATTCCTCTACCACAGAAGTTCGCGACCTGTATGTGCTGCAAGATCACGAAGTTTTTCAGCTAGTGTCACCCGATGTCAACAAAATAATTGTTGAGATGTATGCAGAAATTGGGAAGCCTCCCGTGACCCGTGAATCTTGCTGGGACATATACTTGCAGCTTCTCCACGATTTCCGGCACTTGACGAGGCGCATAATCCACATGATCTCGATGCAGAATGGGGATATGCATTCACTGCGGGGATCGAAAAATCTTACCTTAGGAAAAATAGCCTAGAACTATGATGTTCAATTAAATCTGAACTCTTTCATCCAGCTTCCTCCAGTAACCTATGATATCTTCCCCAAGGAAAACTCGAAAGTAAAAGATTGATTGTTCCCAGGGATTTGCCATCGGACAAAGCCTGTCTGTTTCCGGGGGGAAGTGTTTTCCCTTGGAAAACAAAGACGTGCCAATTGTTCGCAATTTTTCCCATGCTAAAATTCTGCCTTTGTCCTTTGGAAAAACTGCGGCAAAAGTTGAGCTTTTTCTGGCAGCTTTCTTGTGAGAAGGACCTTGCATTTTTCTTGGCGAAATTTCACAGGAAATAGCCTAGATCTTACCGTAAGGTTTCTGTAGGTAAAATTTTGGCCAGGAAACTGAACATCATAGTTCTAGGCCCAATTTCCTGGGGTAAAATTTTTCAATCCCTGCAGTGATTGGCAATGGCTGGGGACGAACATGCAGAGAAAACGGAACTGATTCCGGATTTACAGCCATGGGGATAGCGTAGTAGGACCTAGTGGGTCTTACTACATAGGAGGAGTTAACAACGGGCAAGGACTAGGTAAGCGCCGGCTTCCAACCACACTACGAAGATTTCTGATTTGACCAATGATTGCACATGCCGAACAATCAGATCAGCTCAACCGAGTGATTGATGAAGACGAGCCCAGGGGCAAGGAGGATATGGATGAGGATGTGGAATTCTTTGCTTGGTTTTCGGATGAAGAGTTTGTGGGGGGTTCTGACATCAATGAAGGTAGTTTTCAAGCTGAGGATCAATAATTATGACCATTATAATGCATGACATCACCCTTGATTTGGATTCAGTCGGAGAACTACTCATTAGACGGACTGACGCTGGAGGCCCAAATGCGTGCGTGAACGGTGACTGGATGGGCGCGCAGATCTAGTTCCGGGGTCTTACAACTGAAAACGGCAGCCGGGATCACTTGGTATCAGCCGGCATCCTGCCGACGCTCGCTAAAAAAGCGTGATTCTCCGGGTTTCCATACTCTAGAATTCGTTTGGGAAGGTCAGGACTACGGTCGGAAATTTCACAGTGGTAGTGGAGCTCCAAAACGGCGAGAAGGAGGTAAGTTTCGGGCTGAATGACTGGAATATCAGCTAATCCTAGCCCAGGGAAGTTGAACGAAGCTATATTTGGCCGTACTTAGCACAGGTTTATACCGTCCAGCTAACGTTGAGGTGTACTTCACACCAGCAGAGATTCCGGACTGAATAAGCACCAGCAAGAGGTGGAGGCTTATAGATAGTTCAACTACTAAGATGCTGGAAATTGCTGCAGGTGGTCGTGCCGCATGAGGAGCTCGAAGGTTTGCTTGGGGCGCCTTCCGGAGATACTGTATAGTTTCGATCAATTCGTATGTCACGGGTCACAGGCCCCAAAATTTAAGAAAATATTCGTACCTGTCACAGGTCACCGAGAGTATATTCGAATATGCGAAAAGAGTCACGAAATTGCTCAGAGACCACCAAAAATCCTGTTTTTCGCCGGCGCGGCGCCTTTGGCGCCGCGCTCTCACGTTTGACGTGATCGGCGTCAAGTCTTAACGTGATCGTGGTCATGTTTACTTTGCGGGCCATGGAATATTTTGCAATGCCAAAAAAATACAACAAAATAAAATGGAGTAAACAGGTTCGAACATCCGACATCCAGAACCACAGTAAACTGAGACCTGGCACAATACAACTGAGCAACATGACCACGGAGGCCTGGCAGCGCGGCCAGCTCATGGCCTGCAACCCTTCCACCACATTTACGAACATTTTTGGGGTGTCACGGGCACTCTGGCGGATTTACGAATACTCAAGTTTGAATCTGCGGGTCACAGGTCACAGGCGGGGAGAATTGATCGAAACTATACAGTACCCGTTCCCAAAAAGGAAAGTTTCCCACGGTAGGTTGGTAGGTTGCCCGCCCAACGGGCTGACAAAAAAAAATTGTAGGTGATATCATTATTTCTTATCTTTGGACCCCCTTGGCTAGACCGCCACGTCACTTAGTCACACCGTGACTAGGCCGGTCTAGGCCGGTTTAGGTCCCTCCGCTTGCCCTCCACCCACCTCGACGCCTCTCAGCACACCTAGACCCTGCATCGTCTACATCCGAACCTGCTACTCGGGTCCCAACTGTCATCTCCATCTTATTTTCCATACCTGCCACGGCGCTGCGCGCTTTGGTTGGCCACTCGGAGTGTCTTTGTCGTGCGGTCACAACTCGATCTTTTCATGGAATGATGGAATGACATTTCAGATGTATGGTAAAGTACGCCAAACAAACGCCAAAGCCGTTGTTCCTTCAGATGAGCGTATTGGAGCCAAAAGTGCCGAGCGCAAGATGCAGTGGTAAGATAAGGCAGAATGGGACATCTAGACGAGGATGTGCGACTAGGTGAGTCTACAGACTGTAACAGACCTAGACGATGTTACCTCGACTGACCTCCCGGCCGCTAGTCGACGATTAGTCTAGGCGGCTTAGAACGGCATGGTCTCGGCACCTAAACCCAAATAGACCCACATAGGCGGGCCTCCCGGCCGCTAGATCATGCCGCGTCTAGGGGCCCGCTGAACGCAGTGCTTCCCCGCGCCGCCCTCCGCCATCGTCCTCGAGTACATCTGGACTGATCTAGACATCTCCACAGCCGCCGACAGCATCACGTCCTTCCAAATCTTCGCCGCCACGAACGTCCCCCCCGAACTCGGCGCGGAGCTCCTCTTCACCAAGGGCTCCTCCAGTGGCAAAGTCAACTTGCAACTGAACGGCGCGTGGTACGGCGCCCCCGAGCTATTCAACGCGACATTCGCGCCGTACCTGAACACACTACCGGCGACGAGCTCGGCGAATGTATTTCCTGGCTCATACATTGATGGTGTCGTGACGCTTGCGAGCCCGCAGGGGCTGAACACGAGCGCGGCGCCGGATGAATCTGACACCTTCTACACGAAGTCGCTTATGACTCCCAGCGCGGCCCCGATGTCCGCGGCCGCCATAGAGGCGTTCGCCAGATACATGACAACAGAGGGATTTTCGTCGACCACGGTAAGCCTAGCCCGACCATCGCTTTTCGGATTCGTATTGCTGATAATAATTACGTGTCTCATAGGAGTGGTTCGCGGAGGTGGAGCTGTATGGCGGGTCGGCTAGCGCGATCAACGCCGTCCCTCTCGATTCAACCGCGTTCGCAAAGCGCGACACCTTGTTTACAATTCAGTTTGTGTCTGCGAGCGCTGCACCGCCGTACCCGGCTGCTGGGTTTACCTTCCTTGATGGGATGGTTGCGAGTATCCTGAATAATGAGCCTGCCGATTGGAATTATGGGTGCGTCTCTTGTCGTGTGCTGGCGGAAGCTGAATTATTATTATTCTTTCACCGAATTAGCACATATCTGAACTACATCGATGACAGGCTCCTAAATTGTATGTCTCGTTCTTCGTTTTTGATTTCTTCACCTTCGTTCAATTACTTACTCGTCCTTCATCAGCGGCGAACTTATACTACGGAACACACTACCCGCGTCTCAAAGCCCTCAAGGCTGCGCTGGACCCGAAGGATACGTTCCGGTTCCCTGTTGGTGTCACTGTCGCTTAAGGTGGGACAATATTTCTGTTGTAGGTAGCGTACCGGTTCAACTTGGCAGAGCTGTGGACAATAGAAATGATGATGTCCTTTGAAACTCCCATCCCGAACTAGATACATGCGGGTTTGATCCATGGGATTGATCATTGAACCGGGGTATCGGCTAGATCGGCTTCAAATCGGCTTCCCACTTCTTTGCAATCATTTGATTCATTTCATTTCGCTATCACGTCTGCCTTTGACCCTAGGTTATTCTAGCCCTGGGATGTGAGCTCAATTGTTGATCGCATTACGTCATCAAAGGGCATCCGCGATCATCCCGACACCTTTGCAGCCTTGACGTATGGCTTCCTCTGCATCTTCCGCGCCCCAAAGACGTGTCTCACAGATTGCGCATCGTCAGCAACGAAGGTCGAATGATCCTTTATCTGCGTCATCATCGGGACCGTGGGAGCCTCGATCGGAATGCAGGTTGGATGAACCCCACTCCTCGTCACAGTGATATCACGAAGCCCGACTTCTCTCTTTATATCTCTCAGATCGACATGTGCTCGTAGTCTTCTCCAAACATGTGGATTGCCCATTTTGCCCCCGCCCTGGCCCTCAAGCCATTTTTTCCCAACCTCCCCATGTGGGCTCTGGCCATGGCCGGCTCCCTCCCTGACGCAATTTTCTTCGTCAACGCCATGCTAGGGATCGAGGAGTTCCGCTATAGCCCCACCCTCAACCTACGAGGCTGCTTTCCGTACGCCAACGAATATCCATACAGCCACTCCCTCGTCGGAGAGGTTATTATGGGTTTGCTTCTCTCTGGGTCGCAATTTTTTACCGCTCACGGCACAAATAATGTAGCTGCCGGTTTCGCGGCCTTATACACGGCCTTTTTCACCAAAACTTGGAGTACAGTCCCGATGACGGACATTCTTGCGCTCTTTTTCGTGACATCGACGCACTACATCCTTGATACCACGACGCACCGGCCAGGTATCTAAAATTGCTCATGATATCCGCCGCACATAAATTTACATCTTCGCTGCCAGACATGGTCCTGACCCCGTCTTCAAGCAAAGCCCATGGCACTTCGTTGTTCGACTCTCCTAGCACAATGTTCCTCTTGGAGCTCGGGCTCATGGCCCTCGCCGCCACACCATACGTTCTCTACACCTCCCAAAAGCCCACAGCGTCGGGCTTGCGCCGGAACGCACCGCGCATCCTTGCCGCGCTCTTCGTAGTTGCGCAGTTCCAATTCTGCTACCTCGGGGCACCGACGACAAATACGCGGTGGGTGCACGCGCCAATGTTTCTCTCGACCATCTTGACGACGGCAGCGGTGATGAGTTGGGTGGATGGAACTAGAGTGATTGGGAGTGATGGCGGGAAGAAGCAGTTGTAATGTTGGCTTATGGTTGTGAGGCAGTAGATTGCTACCTAAAGTAAGAGAACAGCGTACAGTTGTATCGTGCATGATACCAAGACAATTCAGTTGGTCCCATGTTCAATTTCCACCCAAGGCTCTCGGGGCACTAGCTCTTTACCTTTGCTCATGAATTTGTTAGATACCATACGTCTTGTCACCGTGTTGAGGACCTAGGCGCGCCTCGCGGCCGTCGCCTCCGCGCCCTCTGTCCCCCCCCCCCCCCCCCCCCCCCCGCCCGCGCCCCCCTCCACGCTAACCGCCCTCAGCGGGATCATGCGAGAGCAGACGGCGCTGCTCGCGCGCGGCGGGGGTGCGAGTGTGGGCGTCACCGCGGCGGACACGCGCGACGAGAGTGGGGCTGGGGCTGGGATCATGGAGCGGCGGCCGAGGCGCGCGCGCTGGGAGACCGCATCCGTGCGCCGCCGAATGGCGGGTGGCACGCGCGGATTGCTGGGATCGACGCAGAAGACCCGGCTCCGCTGCCTGCCCCACCCACCCGCGAGGCTAATCAGACCCCGACTGCTAGCGCGGTGCCTGTCACTCGCCGCGGGGCTTGCCTTTGTCAGAGTCCGCTGCTAGGTATTATCAATACCAGCCTTTCCCTTGAATGATATCGATTATGCCTCGAGAAATTTGAGATAATGACTAACAGAATGCCAGTGTCCATGTTTGTTCTACGGCTCGTACAACAAGGGCTGCTAGGTTACTGGCGCGTCCAAATACTTTATTAGCTCCACTTAAGTTGTAGGCGGTCGGAACCGACTCAAATCTTAAGTTCTATGTAACTTAAGTTCTGCTAGTACAGTGGTATATAATTCCCTGTATACATTGGAACTTAAGTTGTCAGTGCACATAAACTTAAGATGTTCAAAGGAGTTGAGATTTGAAAGTTCATACAATTATCGTATAACGACGTGAGTCCGAACGGAACTTAAGCTCCGGGGGACTCAAGTTCTACCTTGGCTTCAGTTCTGTGCATGAAATTGAGTTCTGAAAAAACTCAAGTTCTGTCCATGGACTTCAGTCTGGCGGCTGGCACGACTCAGGTATGTCATCAGTTCCGTGCCACAGGTCAAGATAAGTAAAACCGTACCTGTTCGACGTCCCCTTTCCAGGTTCTCGGATGCAGTTGAATCCGCTGAAATTAATCGATTAGAACTCCTGAAATAGATGCATGGACTACGTTCGACGCTTGTCACCGACTTGCCACCGACCAGATTTTGAAGAGGTGTTTAAATTTGAAGTGGCGTTAATGTACATAGGCCACGGCACCCCGACAAAGATTCATCAGGCATGATGGCAGCAGTGGTTGGAGAGGAGGAGGAATGAGGATGAGGTGGTCGTCCGGAGAGGGTTGCTTGTTTGTTGTTTGTTGTGGTGTCGGTGGCAATCACTGATTTATTTATTTATTGATGGTATTTTTCTATTGTCCGACTTCGACTCGACTTCATCCTTCACTACCACCATGCCACTGGACTCTGTCGCCGGCAACTACAACTGTCAACAACCTCCGACCCTCTTCTTCTGAACTCTTTCCTCAAGAACACCACATGTGGATCCGCCGCCCAACCGCCTCCAAGTTATCGCAAGCCGAAGGTGCCAATAGCCAACGACCTGGGACTTACTCTTCTGTTGACTCTGGTGAGCTCTTGCCAGGTTCTTTTTTAGATCAGGGCTCATTGGGATCTGAGGGACACTCTTCGAACTGGCAGCCGCCAGGCTCGATGGCATCATGCCACTTGGGTCAATGTTCATTTGGTGTGTACATCGGACCATCACATTTCTCTTGTGGTACTCACTGCGACCTTTGGCCATGTCTCACATGCTGCAGTCACCACCGGAACAACCATTTCACATCCCACTACATCTGGTGTGTCCCATTCTTGTCCACACGCTCCGGTCTCAAACTCAATGATCGTACAGACCCCCAGACATGTCCACACGCGTGGAAACCCAGTTGGTGGCGTGCTCGTGCTGCTCGTCGTTGTACTAGCCACAGTGATATTTGGGTGTAACTTAAGTTTTCAATTCATTGCATTCACTGACAGTCACACATCTGACTTAAGTGCTTGGTAGAACTTGAGTAGTGGACAGGACTTAAGTGGTCGGGGAGGACTTGAGTTATATATAGATGAGACTTAAGTTGCTCCGTCGCTGAGGGGCGCATACGGCCGCGCTGGCGCGCCTAAGGGAGGACTTAAGTTCCGAAGGATTTAAGTCCTGAAGCGGTTCGGACCGCCTAGAACTTAAGTGGAGCTGCTTCTATTTCATGCGCGTCCAACATAATTAGCAGCTGTTCCAGTCGTGTTCAGCGATTAGGTAACCGTAATGGTTTGGTTAACCGTCATCTGCGAGTAGAGAGTCTGAGCAACACCGGCAGTCCGAACGTCGTAAATAACGAGATTATAGCCTGACAAAACAAATTGAATTCCTGACTCTCGTTAACATAGAAAGAAAATATTCTTACTTCCAGGACCTGGAGCCGTAACGGGGCTATTGATAACAAGCCCACTCGATCCAGGGCTGCTCAAGCTGAGATTTCCCACAGGATATGTGGTGTGGTCACCGTCATCGGGTGAAAACTCGAAGCCAACTAGGATGTACTTCGTCCCCGCGGAGCTATGCACAGATCAGTTGATGACAAGCTTGTAACTGCTGTTTATGACTCACAGGCCGTCATAAACGTGATATTGGATGGCGACTTCAGACCCAGACGCCACAGTGGCACCAGCGGCGGGTGACAAAAGCTGGCCGTCATTGTACTGACGGGCTTGGAGCGACGCAGCGGAGACAACCGACGCCAGGAGAGAGGCAATGGCAATGGTAAACTTCATACTTGGACGCAAAGGAAAGGTTTGAAGGGCCTGTGTGGAGCTCACAGTCTTTTTGCAAACATACTTATACCCCAACTGACAAACATCATCGGCGAGGGAGACCGCTTCAACACAGCCGTAACTGTTTCAAGTGGATATTATTATCCGTTCTCTTAATGAAATCTCCGGCTTTCGTGTGCTTTCAACCTCAAAAACATCCCACTATAGCTGTGCATTTGCTGGTACTGCTTCGAAGTGTTACAGTAAATCTCCTTTTGGTTGTTGAACTTGTGTTGAACTCTCTGTTGAAATTGAAATTCTGCTCCTCCGCAACCACGCGACAGCTCCAGGCCGTCAACTTCAGTACCCATTGGTACATTCCACCAAAACAGGCAGACGCGCAGCTCAACGGCATGGACACGGGTACACCCGCGGGTATATTCGGGCTTACCAGTACCCGGACCCGCAAAAAATGTTCCACTACACAGCCCGCACAGCCCAGGAATTGTTCACACTCTCCGAGTCCCCGAAGTTTTGGATGTTTCCGCAAAGCCCCGTCCTCGCTGTAAAAGTCGCTATCATCACCAATTCTACCTACCTACCTACCTACCTGGATCCGAGACCGATATGCACCTTGCACATTGATAAGAGTCAGGTAGAAGTGTGATTGATATCTACCATTGTCAGGCGCCACCGGACAGCCACATTGAAATTACTTACGCCATGCAAACTCATGCGCACTTTGGCACAGCGACTCGGAGACCGACGAGATTTCAGGTTGGCCTTATGTACCATGCTGACCCGAAATGGCCTCCTCTTCCGTCCGTTTGAGTCCAAAGCTTTGAAGGGCAAGCGGAACTTGGAGGCCGTGGAAGTTTACGTGAGTGTACCCTCATTTCATCGAGGATTCTGTGAGTTGCGCCGAAGGGGAATATGCAACATCCGTGATGATCAACGGGGCGGTCTGGACTCTGGGGGCACAGAAGAATATTTGTCCGGGGCGTAGAGGAATACCACTCACTCTGGAAAAATGCTTATTTCAGGCCTCAAAAAACTGTATCTGAAACTTTTTGTTTCAGGCCACCCAAAACCCGTTGGCCCCGGACCGGCCTGGGGCGGTACCTTAAACCAAACGTATCTGGAGCACGTCTGAAACTTTTAGTTTCAGATACGTTTTTGGGAGGCCAGAAACATTAGAATTTCCAGGGTGACTGATCAACGGCCCGTTGGGTCAGCTGCCTTCCATCTCGAAAAAATAGGTGCACTGAAGACGACTAGATCACCATTCCTCGTTAATAAATAGTCACTAGGTGAAGGCGGGCACCGCCTTCTAGAACCTTGCTTTGGCTTTCTCTTTCGATCCCGCAGATGCTATTTATCGGTTTCTCATATGTCACTCATTGCAGAAGAGAAGAATTGCTTTTTTTTCGAAGGTAGAAAAACAATTTATAAGCTAAGTTGGCCAAAAAAAAAAAGAGGCTTTGGATGGGGAGTATATCACGGGTGGAAGATTTCGAGTTTTTGAGTGAAAAATTTGGTGAAAATTAGTTTGGGTTTTACACAAGTTTTTTGCCAAAAATGTAGGTGAAAAACTCAAGAGTTTTTTCAGCAGTTTTCCATTTTATTTCGAAAATTTCACCTAGAGTTGGAAAACTTTTGAAAATGATTCAAGTTTTTTACCTACATTTTTGGCAAAAAACTTCTGTAAAACTCAAAACATTTTTCACCATTTTTTTCACTCAAAAACTTGAAATCTTCCACCAGTGTATACCGGTGCCATCACTCATGACAGAAGACCCCGGTCGCTGTCTGAATTCTGAGAAGGTCCAGCGACCACGGCAGATCGATGCTGATGAGCCCACTGGGTGCTTGATTCAACACGGAGAAAAAAAGACAAAAGAAGAAAAAGAGGAGCAGAGATGCAATGGATGCAGGGAAGAGGAAATACAGATATTGGTCTTCAAATAGTGCACCGGTTGACAATCCGATGATGACAAGTAGAACCGTCGCAAGCAAACACGAAGCTGCCCAATCCAAAATTGGCAGCTTTTTTCAAGGTCGCTACGCAAGAAGAAATCACAATCCAATGTGCACGAGAGGCGGAGAGATGCAAAGATGAGCGCGAAGCGCATGCCAAACACGTTGCCTAGGCAAAAATAACGGCGGGTGCGAGAGAGAGAGAGAGTAAAAGCAGAACAAAGATCCGAGCAGCAAAAATCGAAGCTAGATGGGTCCCTGTCTATGCAGGCCGCAAGCAAGTATGTAAATTTTACCATTTTCACGCTCTGGGTCCGCCGCTTAATCCCTCCTTTCCTGCAGAAAGTTTCAGGCCCTGAGAATGTCGATTGAGGCTCCTCTGCCACGTTCTCTAAGCTCACAGAGGATTCATGTCCGCAGCAGGAATTCAAAGAAGATACAAAGAAGAGGAACAAGCCCAGCGAACGGAAGCAGAAACCCGAGAATGTGAAGACTGATGCAAAGCAGGTAAACTGGGTGAATCCACTGTTGGAGCGCAGATCAAGATCATGGCGGTCAAAGCAGGGAAGCCACGGTCAGCTACGGTCTACTGTTGAGGCGAAGCATCTGGCTCCGCAAGCCTTGGAGCAACTAAGTTCCCAGGCTGTCTACTGCTGGATCGACCACGAGGCGAAGGTCATGGGTGTTTCGAAGTGGAAAG
The DNA here is from genome assembly GCA_029289555.1 of Mycena latifolia. Taxonomy (NCBI): domain Eukaryota; kingdom Fungi; phylum Basidiomycota; class Agaricomycetes; order Agaricales; family Mycenaceae; genus Mycena; species Mycena latifolia. Next base: position 846,633 of record JARJLE010000020.1, read on the forward strand.
ACAGCATACTGGAATGGGTGAAATCCAGGGCGGCATCGGGAGGGCAATCAACGCCCGCTGGGATCCTCATGGGCGTTGAGGAGGGCCAGGTCCATAAAGAAAGCAGAGCGACCGGCCGGCGGCAAGATGAAGAAAGGATTGGAATTGACGGTGTAGATGGAGCCTCAGCTGGAATCCTCGGTATTTGGTGATATTAAATTGAGAGACCACATGGGCGAAAAGCGTCCTCCTAGTATTTGGTTTTGTTAGGATGTAAGACCACAGAAGTTGGACATTGGCTCAAACCCTTTCCCCTAGTATTTGGTGCTGTAGGATGAAGTTTGCACATGTGAGGAAGAGAAGAACGGAGATGGCCGAGTGAGATCACAGATTTGTAACGAACAGTATATTAATAATACAGAACGTGGGGGACCTAGCTTTTATCAAAGCAAGGTGACTCCTTGCCGATAAAGCCGTACAAGGTCTTTCACCAATCGCAGAAAATGGGGTAAAGATAATATTGACGCTCCCGCAAACGAAGTTGAAACACAATGTTGTTGTTGAGCGATACCGTAGTTTCGGCGCTGAAAAAAGCGACGGGGGCGGAGAAGCCGTCTAATGCCATTGGAGAACATCGGCTTATAAGAAAGATTCGAGGCGAAGAATATGAGGCAGAGTTCGTCTTTGACCAGATAGAGGGGATAAATATGCATAAAGATGAGATTCCAGAGCTTTCTTTACATTTTGAGGTTGCGAACGAAGTTTTCGAGGATCGAGATCAACCGGCGAGACAGTCGGCGTTGGACGTGAGTGACGGCTGACGGGAGGGCAGTGCACATTCCAGCGGGATTTGGAAGGGTTTATACGCTTCTGGCGGCATGCTATCAAGGGTTGCTTTGAGTTGAGTGAGACTGGTCGAGGAAACTTCAGCATGGAGATCCGAGTTCGGCAAAGTTGAGTTCGGGCAGATCTATGGAGGAGCTCAGATGTTGGATGATGGCCACGGTGGACTTCAAATCGACACCGCACTGGGTGTGTTTACTAGCCCAATTATGAGTTTCGGGGACGCCTCCTTCGAGGGGTGGGTTCCCGCGGACGCGGTGCCCCCACCCATCGCCGGCGCGCACGCGGACGCAGGGCCCTATGACGATGCGCTCCACGTGCGCATCTTCGCCCCCGCGCCCGCCGCCACGCTAACCGCCCTAAGCGCGATCATGCGCGAGCAGACGGAGCTCCTCGCGCGTGTGGCAGGGGCGCGAGCGTGGGCGTCACCGCGGCGGACACGCGCGACGAGTCACGAGAGTGGGGCTGGGGCTGGGATCACGGAGCGGATAGCAGGGGCCACGGCCGAGGCGCGCGCCGCGCTGGGAGACCGCATCCGTGCGCCGCCGAATGGCGGGTGGCGCACGCGGATTGCCGAGATCGACGCAGAGGACGCGTCGCCGCTGCCTGTCCCGCCCACCCGCGGGGTAGTGCTGAAGGGGATAAGCGCCCGATTAGGCGCTGCATATTCCTCGAGCGCTAGTCGCTCCTTTTCCATCTACGTTGCCTTCCTCGTTCGCTTTGTGCAGTGCTTTCGTAGTAGATAGTGTACTTAGGCACAATCTTCCCTTCTTTCCAAGACACTGGGAAAATGCTCCAGTGAGATGCGGTGTAAGAGGAAGCTTGAGTAAACGGACTATCTTCTTGCGGGTGAATATCCTGTCCATCAACCCAATCACTGGTACCCTCAGAAGTGTCCCGAAATTGCGCCAGATTATTTAAATCTTATGGGACGTGACCCACCTCGTCGATAACCATGTCATCTGGAACGTCCGCTGGAGCTTCTAAAACTCTTGGGTCACTCAGGCTCCTACCAGCCAATCACACAAGGTCAAATAACATTCCGGGACCCGGACAGCTGAGCGTCTAGCAAGTTCCCGCACACGAGCCTTTAGAACCAGGTTCCTCCGGACGGCGACGAGTTTCATGTCCTTTCCCCACAAGTGAAGATCATAGTATTCAAAGCAACTATTTGACATGGAGGGACATGGAAATAAACGTGGAGGTTCGCGGACGACAACTATCATAGGGATGAATCTAACCTCATAAAATAAGATTCAAATGCAACGGTGAGCCACAAGATAGAACTTACCACGCCCTGCGGGCCATCAGCCACCGCCAGGCACTTGTCGCCGTTCTCTGAACCCAACGAGACGCAGGCTGCAAGGCACCCGTGACCTTAGCCAGAGCCACGGCCCCGCTGCCAGCGACCGCAACCCCCACGATAGGGATAGTCACAAAGTGAACCATCCCGACGGATTGGAGGAACGCAAACAGACTTCCAGCAGCCACGTTTCCAATAGCGGCCTGCCAGCCCGCGGCGATGGTCCCTAGGACATTTGAGCAAAGCTTCCCGCATTATGCAGCCGAACTCCTACGTACCTGCTATGGGTCCCATCGCGCCAAATCCAATCGCCGCCACAGGGTTGATGATGAGCGCGATTCCAACGATGGTGGCCAGAGACCAGAGAATTTCCCAACGGTGCGCCTTGATAAACGCCATCACCGCTTTGGCGACTCGCACCAGATGTCCATTCCTGACGAAATCTAGCAGCAAGGCGAGCTGCCCGGCATGCAGCGGTAATCTTGTGAGCAAATTTTGGAGAAAGGCGCTGTTACGGGCGGCGAGTGTGGCATTCCTGGCGGATGTGCTGCTGGCGGGGTTAGAGCGTGAACTCGTGGTGGTAATTGCAGCGTCTACGTCCGGACTCGTTGAGTGGGGGGAGGAATTTTCCACGAAATTGGTTTACCAGAGGATGAGGACCGGGACCGACGAGAGGGTCTTGGTGCAGAGGACATTGTCGTGGACAAGTCGTGGGCGTGGAGACCAATATGTATACACAAGGCGGTCTTTAGACGGGGTGATTGACTCAACATGTGTTCTGCACGTAATAGAGGCCACCGCGCAACACCGCGTGCCGAAGTTTAATGGACATTGGACAATAATCGAGATTGCACGGAGAGCCATGTAGAAACGCGGGGGCTTGCTGATCGGAGAGAAAGATCAAGGCCCACAGCAGGTGGAAGGGGGGAACATGCGGTAGAGAGGGTCGGAAGGGAATGCGGGATACATAAACCACAGTTGCGAGTTTGATGGATTGATCCAGCTCGGGAGACCCCGGAGAAGTAGCCAGACATTGATCGCACAGCCCTGAGAAACATCGAGTTCGGGAACCCCGCCATTCCGATCCTTTCAACTGCTTATTCTGTACCTCCGACGCTCCGCCGCGGATGATGCGGAGAGATTTCCTCACCCGCAGTTACGAGTTTAACGAGCGCGCAGAATATTTCGGCGGATGATCCCATGTACCTCCCAAAGATCGGAAAGTCAGCAGAACTGCCAAGGCCACCGCTGCTCGCATCCCACGGAGATTTATCGGGCGGCGGCGAGCCGTGGTGCAATCAAACCATGCACTATGGATTTGGATGGTGATGATCTCAAACCTCGTCCCTCCAGCCTGTTATCAGCGGAGCGCATGCGCCTCGCGGAGCTGCAGGTGCGCTTCGCAACCGTCGCCTCCGCGCCTTCCGCCCCCGCGCCCGCCCTCACGCTAGCCGTCCTAAGCGGGATCATGCCCGAGGAGACGGAGCTGCTCGCAGCTCGCGTGGGCGCGCTCGTCGCGGCCCTGGGTGCGCAGGAGCCCGCGGGTGGCGGGGGTGTGAGCGTGGGCAGGGGCGGGGCGCGCGCGCTGGGAGACCACATCCGTGCGGCGCGTGGCGGGGGGTGGTGCGCGCAGATTGCCGAGATCGACGCAGAGGACGCGTCGCCGCTGCCTGCCCCACCCACCCGCGAGGCTAGCGCTGAAGGGGATAAGCGCCCGATTAGGCGCCGCGTATTCTTCGAGCGCTAATCGCTCCTTTTCCAGATACATTGTCTTCCTCGTTCGCTTTGTGCAGTGCTTCAGTAGTAGATAGTGTACTTGGTCACAATCTTCTCCGAAGCAGCCTTCTTCCCATGAGTCTCACAAAGTGGAATTCAAGCATGTTTGCCACTGGCAGTAAACAAAAGGCTCGCATCAAGCGTAGCTGTACACAGCTCCATCACAAATATTCCCACTCAATCTTGTCCTCCCCTCTGTCGCGTCTCTCTTGTAGAGCTTCATCGATCCGGTTGAACACCATGGACTCCACAGTGGTCCGATCCAGACCCGGCGACAAGCTCGTCGCGGTTCGCGCCAGCACATCATTTAGCGCAGACGACTTCGTACGGAGCGCTGCCACGTGCCGCACCTTCCGCGTCCCAGACGCCAGGAGCACGACAGCGATGTCCATCCGGCCGCCGCTGCGCCCCATACGCGCGACCTGGTCCTCCCACTGCGCCGCCGAGGAGCGCGCTGCGTCCCGCGGGACCTCCGCGCACGCGTGCGCAGCCATGATCGCACCACCGCGGGTATAGTCGCAGAGAACGTAGAACGGGACCCCGGGGCGCACGTACATGAAATAGACTTTTTGCATGCACCAGGCGACGATGCGCGTCTCGTGGAGGTGGTGGATGAGCGCGCGCAGGAAGGAGCCGTCGCGGGCGCTCAGGAGGGGGTGCTCCGCTGCAGATGCATATTGTCAGGATTACGTTGTCTGCGGCGCGTGTACACCCACCAGGACGTAAAGGCCTGAGACGCGGGCAGATGGCTCTGTGCCCGTCGACATGCCAGTCGATTGATTGGCACCTCACCGAGCAATAGTTCGTCTGACGGCAGGATGAGCAGCGTTTGATTTCATTCCGCCTGCAGAGGCGTCCACACTGCGAATGCGTGAGATCAAATGTAGTGGTGAACGCTTGAATGAACAGGGACCTCCATATTATCGCAGGCTCTGATTGACTGGTACGCCCCGCTGTCATAGGCTTGTAAGATGGAAACCGTACCCGTTGCCAGCGTGTTAAAACTTTCCCATAGCGCAGACAATGCGCCGTCCTGAAAGTCGAGGACCGGGAGCAGGCGTTGCTCGTCTGTCCGATACCGGGAAAACGCCCGAACGACGTGGTAGGACACCATAGATCGTGGCAGGACCCTCTCGAACAGAGGACGAAGGTAGTGGTTCCAGTGTGTGCCCGGGCGCTGCGCGCACCTTGAAATCAGCGTGATTAATCTGTTGGATTCCAGTGCCTCGGTCACTGCGGGGTAACTTGGGAATGCGTCGAATGCACGCTGCAGCAGGGTGAAGCACATGGCGACGACCGCTACTGTGTCTTCAGCGCCCGACGTGGCATAATGGCATGCGACGTTCATCAAAGCCTGGACGATGCCATGGTCCAGAAGGGCCTTGTGCAGAGGGCCGCTGTGGTCGTTGCGTTCCACGAGCATGCGCAGCATCCCCGAGAGCTGGAAGAATAGGAATAAAGGTTTCACCGGCATGGCATGAGCAATATGTCGAATGATGAGTTCGGCAAAGTCATTCACTGTGCCGACACCCTCTAGATATTCCCGGAAGTTGGAAGGCCGCCCAGACTCGGTGTCGTTGCCCAGGAAGCGGACAACGTCCGAATGGGCCATCGTGTTCCTCCCAGGAACTGGGGGGAGTGTGATCCTCCAGGCCCGGCCAGCCAGCACCCGCATATGCGAAGGAAAGCTTGCAAGTGGTACGACAGTTGAGTTTGTCAGAATTTCGAGGATACTGCGCATGTATAAACTGTAGGCGTCGACTTGTGATAGCGGAATGAATGCCTGGATCGTCTCGTTGTAGACGTCGAGGAAGCGAACCCAGCTCCATATTCGCGGCCAAAGCTCCGAGAGAAGTCCCTCCGGCCAGCGAAATCTGGCCATCCAAAGCTGGGTCGTTCCCTCGAGGGATAGAAGCGCCCGATTGATCGACGATACATGCATCGTCCAGGAGTCTAGTTCTGCAGCCGTGGGGATCCCAACAGGATCTAGATTTGCGTAGTAGACGGGGAGGAATAGGGCCGGGTCCGAATGCGGCTTTCTCTTCAGTAAGTCCATGAGTTTTTGGAAGTCCGCCAAACAGCCATTCAGTGCAGGTGTTGCAAATCTCTGAGAACAGAATCAGGCGGGTGTAGATTGCTTCAGGACGAACTTACCCTGTACGAGATCAGAAGCGTCGATATGATTTCAGGACGCAGATCAGGATGCATAATGAGTGGAAGCTAAGGAAACTGCCCGTGGGCGTGACCATCACATCAGCAAAAAATCAATCCCGTCACGAAACCCATGACGTAAATCAGCCTCTCCCCCAACTCTCCCCTGCCACCATGAAGCTCACAACAGGAGCACAGTTTTTAACCCGTAACCTGGTGGTTCCCGGCATATTGGTCCTTCTCAGTTCCCGTGCGGAAGCCAAATTCGCTCTCAGCTTTTCTATCTGGGTGGCGCCACTCTGGCTTTCTTTGTCGCACGCACCGTCAGGAGTGTTGTAGTTAAGGGTCTTATTAAGGGTGCTCCCCAAAATTAAGGCCTTAAGTCTGGGTAAGACTTATTAACGGTCATATTATTAAGGGTTATTTCCGAAAACGGCTCGTCCCGCCCGGACCCTTCATTATGTAAGATACAATTCACGTGAATTTCCAAATTCCAAGTACTGTGTCAGTTTGGTGTCAGTGTAGTTTCGATCACGATATCCTAGGTCAGTGTGTGATTTTAATCAGCCAGTGGGCCAAGCATAAAAGTAAATGCGCGGCAAGTTCATGGCTCGATCCCGAGTCGAACGGGAAACCCTGCAAGGCAGCATGTGCCGATATCTCTTCCATCGAGCCGATATATAGCTTGAATTGACTTGACTCAAATGTGGGAAAATACAGTGTGAACCTCATCCTGTGGATTCAATAAATCGGCAGACTGAGACCTAGCCGGCAGTCCGAGTGTTATCCTCAGTGAAAAGTTCATTTCTGCCACGATAGGGAGTCCTGGGAAGGAGTATTCAGCGGCGGAAACATGTCGATGAAACACAGCTGAGCTTGGGCCGGCGGATCCTGCTGATGCAGCGACTCACCTCTGAGTCTGAAGATCGGTCGGCGCTTCGTGCGAGATCGATTCATTGGAGGGGAATGACGGTAAAGGCCAAGTCATTTAAATATTGCCAACCTTGCGAAATGGGAGGTTGAGAGTGAATTGTTGAGGGCCATACATCGTAGAAGTTGGTCAAAGGGATTTCGCTGCAGCATTAGGGGAAGTCAAAGCGGTCAGAGCGCGACGATTCTGAGGCGATTCTGATGTCGATTCTGATGTCGATTCTGGACCCCAGAATCGGTCGAGAATCGCGATTGATCCAGAATCGCTCTGAATCGCTGTTGCTCTTCCGGAGGAGCAACTGCCTCAGAATAGCCTCATAATCGCTCGAGAATCCGACCCGGCCTAAACCCCGCCCCTCCTCCCTTAGTCACACTTGATAATTACATAATTTAAATTTTATCTCTGCTACCGTCGTCAACGTACAACTCCTCTTTCGACAAAACATGGCTGGCCAAAAGAAAGACACAATCAAACCCCCCGCCCGCCAGGAAGCAGACAGAGAAAGTCAAAGCAGCCGCGAGGTCCAAAAAGAAAAAAGACTACGACGAATCTAGCGTGTAGAATGGTGCTCGATGAAGGTCTGGAGTACGTCGCGAGCGCGACGCTGGCGGGACGATAGTCGGGGCATGAAAAACAAATCAAAGATAATTTTGATGTCCACCACCACTGAAAAAAATCATATTTGGGACACTTGTATACATACTACTCTAAGCACTTCAGCTCGCAATCGTACCCAGAATCGTGCCCAGAAGCGAGCTCGGAATCGGGGGGGTCAAACCTGACAGTGATTCTTGATGGATTCTGCTTGGCGAATCGATCAAGAATCGTTGCCAGAATCACATCAAAATCGGTGCGCTCAGCCCGCTTTGACTTCCCCTATTTGCCGCTGCCGTACGCTGCGGCAGTTTCTGCGGCAGTTTGTGGCAGTCAGCTTTGCGACACTTGTTGAACGTACCTTAAATGCCCCACCCAGCCCTCACCAGCCATGGCATTCTATCTCATATCCTGTAGTACATTGTTCCAGGTAGTAATTGATGCACTTACACACCGCGGTCGGCCTCGGAGACATAAAATATAAATTCATGCAGCGGCACTCTGCGGCAAACAAACAGCGGCAAATACGTTGCTGCGGCAGTTTGCGGCACTTGTCTGCGGCAATTAGCACTTTGCTGCGGCACTCCTGCTGCATGCAGCAGCAGTTGTGCTTTTGTCTGCGGCAGTCGGGGTTGTGACTGTGCGGCAAATTTGTGACATGTCTGTGGCAAACTCTTCTTTTTTACTACAGGTCCTTCGGCAGTTGTGCCGCACGTTGACGTCTCAGAGTCGTCCCATCCATCGGTGTTATTCACAACCTCGTACCTCAATTTAACGAGCAGGACAAATCAATTCTAACCAGGTTCGAGTTCTATGCTGGCTCTCTTGTTCCTTCGCTATTTTACATAAAGCGCTCTTCAACAACGTCGGCCGGTTAAAGGTCAAATCAAAGTTGAAAATTGGGTCTAGACTTCAACTCGGTGCAAATAATACAATAGGCATTTTAATTTGCGCCGTGGATGAAAGGACTGTGAAATATCAAGGATTTGCCTGCTCATCGGTCGTGTACGAGCCCTGCGGCTCCGATGTTCAACATCTGCGGCACTTGTTTGCGGCAGCACAGCCACCCTGCGGCAAAATCCCCGTTGCACATTGTCTGCTCATCATCATTGATTTTCCAATCCCTCTACCAATTTATACTAACTGATGTTCAGAACGCCGCAAGAGTAGATAAATCAGCCATATTTGTGCTTCCAGTGACATATTCCAAAAATAATCCTCCGAGTGGAACTTGCGCCGGAGGCATCTCGCCCGTATAACGCCTCGGCAGCACTTCAATATCCTATCTGATCGCTCCGTGCGCTCGAAATACGTAATACTCGATTCAAATGGCATACCACCCGGACGCAAGACTGTTGTTCAAGGCTTTTAATAGCTTAGACCATCCAAAGGTTCGGTTTCAATTATTTTGATTCCGTATTCGGATTCAAGCCTACAGGGGGTTGGGATTTCGTGCCTAAACTGAGAGTGAAGACCATTCTCCGATTGATATGGGCCTGTTCGATGAGTCATTTGGCTCGTGTTTGCAATGAAGCAACATTCATTTTCGCATTGTTCAACTTCACTAGCACTATCAACCGATCATGACTGCCGCAATCTGGTTTATGCTATTCTCTTATTTTCTAATGATAATCTAGTTGCCAATTTCTGGAAATGATTCAATGCTGATGTTCTTTGTGCCCCTGACATTTCACAACTGACGAGCAGCGCGAGAATCATGTAGTAATGGGGAGTTGAAATAAGTTCCCACCAACCAATTCCGAAAGTTTGGTTGTGACAAGTGAATCAAACAGTTGAGAAGTTCAACAGTAGCATTTATAGACCTTGGCACGCTGCTGCACCCCTTCTGCGTCAACCTGCGGCAAAGTGACAGAATGCGTGACATGTCTGCAGCACTCTGCGGCAATTTCAATTTTTGCTGCGGCAGTCTGCGGCACTTGCAGCGGCACAACGGCACTTTCCCCCTGCCCACGGCAGTATTGCCACTGCTTGCGGCAATTTCAAATTTTGCTGCGGCAGTCTGCGGCAGTTGCAGCGGCCAGCAGCACTTCCCCCCTTCCCGGCGCGAACGGTACCCATTTCCAATGTCAGTTTATAGCGCCCTTCGTCGTAGGGGAGGTTGAACAGGATATTTCCTCAAGCACGAATTTAAGTGGGCATAATTTGTTTCGAAGAATTGAAACACCTTTGATAGACACGTTCCGGAGCCATGCCACCTAAACGGATGAGTATGATCAACAGAATGGCGGAGCTCTATCGCACCTGAGGCACGAAGGCGCAAATGTCCTGGATAACCCAGTCCGCCTTCATCGGGTGAGTCTCAGTAACAGACGCCAGCGAGTTGGCCGGGGACCGCGGATTCGACCCTGTCCACCCTCAGCCTTTTCATACTATCCCCCCCGGGATCTCGGACACCTAATGAAATAATCTGGGTAGCCCGCTGCGCGGCAGGGCCCGCTATCTAGCTATCGCCCCGTGATTGCAACTTGAATCTAACTCTATGTATGGCACGCGCCCCACGGAATATGGACCTCTAATCGAGACGAAAATTTGGGCTCTGTGCTACATCTGTTGTAGCCTCGGTGCACTGCGTAATCAGCCCCAGATGCAACCGGGGAGTATTACTACATGTATGTTTCACTGAATGTCCTCGAATTTGTTCCGTAATTCTGTGGGGAATCCTCCTGTTGTAATATTACGACAAATCTCGAGTTGACAGCCTTGCAGAAACGACGGAGGACCTGGATGGAAACTGTATCCATCCGCAACAAATGCTGGCCACGAAGAACGAGTTTCTTCAACCAGTAGGTTGTCGGCGGCTCAATTTGAACCGGGCATACGAAATTGGACGTGGGCGCCGAGCAGAAAATATATTTAGGGTGCCGCAATACCATCGATCACACGTTTAATGCAAAGACCATAACGCTAACTAGCCTTAAGGCACTGTCGAATATTGGTGGGCCCGCATGAGCTCGGAGGCCACCGTACACTGAAACTCTGTTCGAAGAAAACTGAAGTAGACGTGAGGTTGAGGGGACATCAACAGAGAAGCGATGGTGTATAACATGACATTATATTACTGCTGACCCTGCAGCTCAAGCAATGATTACTTTGAATTGGATATATATACAGAAGAAACTTGTCAGAGGATCTTTCGCATGTGCACCACTCGTTGCCGACCTTCGGTCGCTCCCCGTGGCGCGGGGTGGGATGTAGAAAGTAATTCAACAAAATACAGAGATATGTGTGAACCACAAAGTGTAGAGGGGCGCAAAAGGACATACGAGGAGATAACAGGTCGCCACGAGGGAGTGGAGATGGGTTTAAAAATGCGGCTCAAATCAAGCTGTGAAAAAAACGAAAGATAGATCCTGCCTGGTGGCATCGAGGGCCCAGCGGACCGGTAGTGAGACGCTGAAGTCGCTAAAGTATTTGAGGACGCTGGAGAGCAGAGAAATCAGGACGAAACAAAAGGCAGTAGATATAAACACACGGAAGTAAAGACGTCGGAACAATAATAGGTGCTGCAATGCAATTCACTCGCCAGAAGGGTCGGACATGGAAAAATAAGAGAACAAATCAGAGCATCCCCACGATTTCGAGGAGACAAGGAAAGGCGATCAAGGGAAGACAGCTGAATAAATCAGTAATAATTGAAGAGACAACAAAAACTAGCCTGGTTGAGTCGAGCGGGCAGGGCTTAAAAACTGAGAACCAAAAAGCCACACCGATGAACCAGCAACCGAAGGAGGCGAAGATGAAACCTATCCCGAGGAAGGGAAGTCACAACGGCCGCAATGGGACGCTAAAACGAGGATAAGCAGCGACGTCGGAAGCAGGGAGGTAAACTCACTAATGGGATGAGAGAGAGAAGAAGGCAGCTGCGCAGGTAGGGAGGATGCTACATCGCGGGACAACAATGAGGTCGCGAAAATGAGGAAGCAAGAAACTCACGGGGGTAAAGAGGTCCGAACGATAATAGGGCGCTGCAAGGGGAATAAATATTGAGGAGTGGTGGCCCCCCCCCAAAAAAAAAAGTGAGAACAATTCGGAGACTTGGCAAATATTTGAGGAGAGGGGCAATCAAGGGAAGAGCACAGCATAAATAGGCAGTAGCAATGAGGGGGACAGATACTAGCCTGGCTGGGTAGCAGGTGCCGGTACAAATTCTTGAGAGATTAAAGACTGAAACCATCCCACACAAAGAAATGGAGAATGCGCGAGAGGAGAAGGGGAATGCATTAAAACTCGAAGACAGCTGAAGACCAGAGTACAGCATAGAGTCATGAACATATGTTTAGCTCGACGGAACAAGAAGTAAGACAAGAAACGAGCAATTCAAACGGGGAAATCTCAGAGGGAACTTCAACCGAAACACGAGATGAAGAAGCCGCAGGGACGGTGGAGCGTAAAGGCCGAGAAGCGGAGCTTCCGACACCGAGAGTTTTTGCTCCATTGAAACGGGACACATTACGGGAACGGGTTCTAACAACATTAACAGAGCGAGGGTCAGTTTCAGTTAAAGTTTCAGTTCCAGTTTCAGTTTCAGTTTCAGACGGAGGAGAGCCTGACGAAACATGATTTACAGACGAACACATAAGAATGACGGGCTTACTGAGAGCAAGGGCACCTTCGCGGATGATGCCTTGGGCTGAAAGAGACAGGGTGTCCGAGGCGCCTAAAATTTTGTCGATCCACGATGCGGAAAAGGAAGAACGGATACGTACATGGAGGGCGCGAGGACCCACCGGAGCGATAGTAAGACACTGGGGAGCAATTTCAAGCAGCAAGTTGTGGAGGGAATGAGGACGCTGACTGAGTGTTTGGGGCGGCGGATCAGGTGGCGAAATATTCGAATACGGACGGCGCACGGGATCGGTGGACGCTGGAACACGAAGGAATAAGGCAGAGGAAAGTTACAGTGGGCAGAGACGTACGCGGAATATAGTCCGGGCGATAATAAGGTGCTGTACTATATTTAAGCACAGAAAGAGCGCGCAACGTAAAGGAAAGAAGGGTCACAAATCGAAGTGCCGTCAGGACCTTGAGGAGGGGAAGACGGGCCTGACAGGGGAATGAGATGAGTAAACGCACCACCGCAGATGAAGGGCAACGACTCGCCTGACCGACTTGGAGTAACAGGTTCGACGTCTGGAGAAGGTAAGAAGTGGAAAACGGTCATATGTACAAAACCAATAGCATACTAGATGCGAAGAACGCGAACGTGTTGAAACTCGAGGGTATGCGAAGTCCAGAGTACAACAGAGAGTCACGGACGCAAGCAGCCCAGTCAAGCCCAAGGATGACGTCGGGTGCAGCGGGAGTAGGAGCAACAACAGCACAGACAAGAGTGAAGGAGAAAGGGTCGCGACCACCGGCGGAGACGGTAAAAAGGTAGGCAGAGTTACGAGGATGAGGAAGATGCGAAGCGAAGCTCGAGGTTATAGACGTCAGAGGAGAATTAGCGAAGGCCAACGAAGACACGGGAAGGCCCTGGATAAGCAGCGACATGAGGGACAGAGGGAGGGGAGGTGGAGTAAACAGCGAATGGGAGGAGTGTATATAACAAGGGGCAGATGTAAAGGAGTCCATCAAGGGATGATGGACATTCAGGAGAGCGGGAAATATAACCTTGTAAGGAAAGTGAATTACTGCAAAAGGCAAAAATAAACACAGGCAAAGAGAGACAAGCAAATATAAGCAAATGTGTGTGAAACTGCGCCAAAAAAATTTCAATCATGATTTTTTTTCAAACCCACCACAAAGTAAGATAATCAGGGTAGCCCGCTGCACGGCAGGGCCCGCTATCTATCTTTTGTGCCATCAATTATGGTTCCAAAAATCCTACTTCATCCTTTCCGCCCTTGCATTGCACCTCTGAAATCAGAAGTAACTTGCCTGATCCGTTGTAAATTTCCGCATTCCACAAGCATAATAATATGATATCACATTAAGATACTTAATACATGTACATGTTGTTACACATTCTGGTTTGGATACAGGTTGAAGACGAAGCGACCGACAGCGAAGAGGCAGCCCCCGAAGCCGGAATGCAACCTGTATGGGTCACCTATAGAGTCGTCAGCAACATATTTATCTGCATCGACGGAGACTCACCCGGAGATGAAGGGACATTCAACCGTGACAGTATGGGCGATCTGCGGACTTGTCGACGGTGGAGAGCGTTCATTATATTGAATGTTGATGCCTGTAATGCAGTGAGAATCGAGATCGCAATTTAAATTAAGGGCCAAACTCACCTCCGGAATGGTACACGGTGTCGACAGCTGTGATAATAGGAAGCAACGAATTGATCCGTAATCATAGGATGACACAAGAAAAAAGGGCTTGGATTTGAGGCAGAGATTGCGCGGTGCCGCACGATATGTAGGAATCAGCAGAGGCTGCGGCGGGTGGTCTGGTAGAGAGCAGGGAGCTCGGTGATGAGGTCGGGTGCGACATCCCCCGGCAGGGTGTGGGGGCCGAATAGTTGTGCGGTCCGGGTCGCTCGAAGGCGACAAAAATGCGAGGCGGGGGAGGATGTGGGGTCGGGGCGAGGCCACATATATGTATCAGAAGTATTGCACGGAGAGTCTGCGCGGGGTGGCGAGGCACTCGAATGGAAGCACACCTGAAATAGATAGGTCAGCATAATCAGAATAAACCAGAGGACTACGGACGGGACGGATAGGAGTGGATCAAGGGATGATGCGACACAAAGATGATATCCTCAAAGACATAAGGCTGTTTGTGAAAAGTGAGCAACATAACATAGGGACGGAATCGGAATTCTCACGTTCACCACATTATCCATGTCACTCGATACAATGCTCCGAAGGGCAGCGAGCTGATTGAAGACTGACGTCCATGGGATGGGATGGATAGGACGGGAAACCGAGTTGTATGACGCTGTCATGTCCAGAACCCCGAAATGAACAGTCAGATATCCCGTAATTGCGTAGGAAGAGGAAAATGACTCACCAAGGAAATGTGACCCTTCACGTAGCCGACCAATACCGGACGAAATTCGGCGGGGTGTTGGAGATGGATATAGTGGAAAGTAGATTCGGTGTGCTGATAGCGGACCGCGCGCCCAGCGGTAGATTCGTCTCCATCGGCGAGGACAACACATTCAAAGTGCTGGCAAGAAGGCGGCCACATAGAAGGGGGACAGGAACAGCGCGCAATCGATGAAGGAGCCGTTCCTGCTTCTCGCTGGCGATCAACCTCGAGTACAACATGGCAGAAGATATTGAACGAGGGAGGAGCCTTTTTCTAGAGTGGAGCGAGAGGCATCGAGCAAAAGGGGAGAGGACAGACAAAGCGAGGTTCGAGGTTTAAGATTTCCGTGATCGCTTGTTCCGCTTAGGAGCAGGGGGATCATCGAGGTCCCGTTTTTTGCGCTTCATCTGAGTCGGCCGGTAAGCAGCTGTAGCTGAGCTGCCCAAAGAAAAGGTGTTGGTGGCGGTTGATGAGGAAGGTGTATCCGCGGCTGCCGCGGCGGCAATCCCCGCCGATGTCACAGGGAGTTTGCCACGCCTGATTGCCGGCCGGATGTTCGGCGCGGTCAGCATCGCAGTGGCGCGTTGCTGCTCATCGAGCGTCTTCCACACATCCCCACCCTCTAGAGATACGACGGGCGGCTCGCGTGCCTGAGCCGCCGTGCCATAGCTCTGACGGATACGTTCCGTCGCCCACAGTTTTTCCGGCTCCGTACCATACTGGATTACAGTCTTCAGATTCAAGTACTCGAGCCTACGGAACTCGACGCGCGCCTCTTCCGACCGTCGAGAACATATTCTATCCTTCGAGAACGGGGTGAGGATAACGAGACCTTCAAGAGATGTTGCGCGAGAAAGCATTACATAAGGTGACTCCGTACCGCGGCAGCCTGTGAGATTTACGATGCAATGATCCAGTGTCCGACCCTGTGCTTTGTGTGCTGTCATGGCGAATGCAGGAAGAATAGGCAACTGTGTACGCTTAACTGTAGTATGATGCCCTGAGTGAGGGTGCTTAAAGCTCATATTCACAGTATCAGTAAGCGCCACAACGTGATGAACAGGTAAATCAGGCATAATTCCCGGGGTTGTACTGACGGATTCAACCACGCAGGACAGCGCATGTCGTCTTCCATCGGAACCCATCTCATATCGCACACTCACCAGTTTACCACTGCAACCATTTACGACTCCGCCTTGAACGTCGAAATTCTGCGAAAACATGACGGGCATTCCAATGACCAATGGGATTCGACCCAGACGGTAAGAAGTTCTACCCGAATCCAACTCCAATAATTTAGACTGCAGGGCAGGGTCGTCAATTGGTTTATTACGAGCCAGACGGTCGGTGCAATAATACCAATGAAGTGGCTCTCCTGACTCTACAGAAAAATCGCGGGCCATCCTGACGTTAATAGCGTCCTTCATGGAATTCTCGGCTACGATGATGGGGGCAGACTTCCAAGGATCAGAGGTCCAGTCGATGTCCAGGTTCTGGGCTAACCGAGAGTTCAACAGATCAAAGTCCGCATCTGTACATCTCCCATCTCGCAGGCGTCCAAGCAGCGCAACAAAGGCCTCATTTTCTGGCCCAATCTGTCTCATAGGTTGAGTCAAAAGCACCACAGTACGAACGGACAGCCATAAAAGCTTCCCAAAAATGATCTTCTGTCCCTGCGTCGTTCCGGCGTTGGCGATCGCCTTCTTGTCCAGATGGGCATACAATTTTTTCTCGGCAACGGGAGGGAGTTGAGCGAAATCCCCTGCGAAAACCACGTTAATACCTCCGAACGCAGAATTGTTTCCCTTCGCGACACTCAGAGCATGGCTTATATCATGCAACAGACGACAGCCGACTCGAGATCTCGTCTATGAACAAATAATCGACCCCTTCCCACATGGCCATCAATTCCTGCTTGCTTTTCGCAGACTTGGCGCCTTTCTTTGACGGATTCATCATCAACGCCGCATGAAGAGTCATTCCAGATATGTTCCGTGCGGCAACACCAGTGTAAGAAGACAAACGGAGCCGCCGAGTCTGCCCACGCCGCAAGAAAAAGTCCTCGAGCGCATGAATCACCGCCGACTTGCCTGTGCCGCCCGGACCTCCCAAAAACATACGCAGTGCTTCCTTATCACCTGCAACGCTGTGGTCAGCCACAATCCGGAACGCGCGGGCCTGTTCGACATTGAGGGTATGTTTTTTTATGACGGACTCAATGGTTTCGTCAGCAGGAGGTAGCGGTTCCAAAGCAGGTTCTCGGTCTATACATAGGTCCAAATCTCGTATGTTGGCCTCCGCACGTGGTGCAATTCTGTCTCTAAAAGCAGCTCCATCGCCAAACCCGGACTCGCGATTCGAGGAAGATGGTCCTAAAGCCGATTTGGGGTTTGCCTCCGCCGCGCCGGACGCCCACTTCTTCCAAAGCTCCTTCCTGACCTCATAAGCCTTGTGCCAAAGGGATTCTGGTTCCATATTACCATTTTCAACGCAGGCGTGCGAGTGAGTTCCGACAGTATAACTGCCTGGCACAGGGGGAGTACGTCCGCCAAATATCCCACAATCCTCGGCACAGTCAAACGCAGCGATAATGTCAGCACGGGAACGCTCCCCGCGATCAGACCGAGACATGTCGATAGACTCGAGGTGATTGAGTACTTCTTCCTCGTCCATTTCACCAAATTCGTCCATTCCTCTAGCGCCCCTTCGAAGTTCCAAGGAGATCCCGGCCTTTCGCCTCCCTTTACGATTGGCGTAGTGAGCATCGCGACTATCCTTGCATTCATGCAAAAGCTGCATGTTATTGATGCATTCCAGAGCCGAGGCCGGACATTCATCCCTGAGAAACTGCGAATACGCATCGACCCAAGATTGATCAGCATGACGTAAATCGGAGGCATGTCGCCACGGTTTGAACAGAATCAGCATCAGCCGGGCGTGCCTCGCCATGGATGCAGGTACATCACGTCTTGGAATGGCGGGGCCAATCAGAACTGGAACCTTCCGCTTCACGTACGGGCGCACCTTGATAACGTGAGTATCTGACTCGAGATGAGCATCCAGGAAGTGCACTCGGGGCATATTCATGCCGGGCCCATCCATAATATCGTACTCTCCAGCAGTATCGCTTACCGGATCAGTTTCAGGTTGAACGGTCTCCGTGTCGGGAGTAGGCTCTTCGCCATCATATTCATCATCACTTCCGGCGTTGGAGTCGTCATCGCCAGCATTCGTTCTCTTCTTAACACGCTCCTTTTCAGTCTGTGCGACGAAATCCCAAACATTGACAGCGTCCAGCAATTCGCCTCGGGACTGGTAATCACAGGCTTGATTGGCCGTTGGAACATAATTTCCGAGAAAATCTGCTTTCAACGTGAGGCAATCCTGGTCTTCAAGGTACGGTGCTTCGCCTTCACTTGGGGGTGTAGGCCGTGGCGTTGCCCGGCAAAACTCGCACTTATGTTTTTGTATTCCAGAAGCAGTAGAAATCAGATACAGAGCATGGCACTTGAATTGTGTTCACAAGTTGAGATAGTTACGATTATGGCCGTAAAGGTTATGGTAAATTGAGCAAGTTTAACCCTACACGTCGTCGTCATCAACCTTCTTAGCCTTCAAGACAGTGCGAATCATACTACATAAAATTAGATGGATTAAAGCGCATGCATGACAACTTACCACATGACACAGTCGTTCGCCGATCCCAGGTCCGCTGGGGCGCAATCGCTGTGGGACATCCCGTGTTCGTCGGTCTTTACGACTAACAAGTTCCCGAACCATGGTTCGTGTCTTATTGCGCTCGTTGAGGAATAGGTCGACATGGTTCCCAGGTAGGGCCCCTAAGGTGTGAGATAACAGTGGAGAAGGAACTGGATTGACTGGATCACTAGAACTGTGATGAGACAGCACGCGGAGGCATGTGTGGAAAAAACCGACTAAATGGTGTAACGAGCAGGCGATGTGAACGCCCAACGGAAACCAGGGACCAAATCCGCTCCCGTCAGGAATGTGAATGAAGCGCGGGCCGCAACTTGACGCCCAGCATGCAACGAGCGCCGGGTAGTTCTTGGCGCGCACTTCTTATACTCGGAACTGCTTATCGGCTACAGGGCCGAGTTATACCCATACTTTAGGAGAAGGCATTCGCAACAGGATCGCTGTCGGTATATTTAGACTGTTAAGACTGGACACACCACTAACGCTGGTATTAATCGCAATCGATATTTGCTGATGAGCATCGGTTGTAATTCTGTGGCCGGAAAGTCAACGAGGCATTGACCATCGCCTGGGAGAAAAGTGTAGCTGCCACTTCTCGCGCGAGAAGCTAGCACGAGCTGAGACGCGGTAAGCGATGCTGCGATTTTTCCGCATGACACGGGCCACGAAGTCTAATAGTCGAGGTATGACCAGGAGAGAAGGAGCATTCCGTTATTAGGTTCCTGGCACGGAGTTAAAAGACTGACGGTGGACAGGGTCGAACTCACGCTAAATGATGGGTTGATTACACGAGAAAACACTGCCACTAGAACATCACAAAATTTGAAGTCTTTTTAAGCACAGCCACTATGCTCACTTCAACACAGGCACTAGATTCATTAGCACAGCCCCTACTTTCTTTACACGAATAAACGGGGGCATGATGTGAAGAGGTGCGCAAAAACCTCATCTACGATTGACTATAAACGATTACATAAGTACTCGTAATCATCGTCCACATCAGGCATTATCCCCTCGTCCTCGAATAGATCTCCAACTGCAAGAGAATCTTCAGAGATGGCCATATCAACACCTTCTGAAGGTGCGCCAGACTCCGAGGCAATAGAGTCGCGTGTGTCGGCCGTAGGCTGGTTAGACGGAAGAGGCGGATCGTCTCTGACAGGATAGCACTCTGGACTGGGTTCTTCCTTATTGATAAGTCCTTCCAAACTTGTCCAATATAAGTTCACATAATTGTGACTAGTAAAGTGATCCTCGAAGTCCATCAGATATGAAACAACCTGTTGAGCCGACAACTCCTGCTTGGATATAAGTGAATGAGCGCATCTCTGCAACAACTTGCGAGCTCTAGTCTCAAGGTCGCTAGCGGTAGGATCGAAGTCGCCAAGCTTAGTTACTGCCAATTCAAGTGCAGCGTACGCAACGTGAGCCTGCAGCTGCGACTTAGTGATGTAATCGGTGATATAATACAATATAGCTTTGGCAGCAGGGCCCGAGCCAATAAACTTGATATCCATGTTGCATCTAATTGCTTGCATCATCGTCAAGTTAAAATTGTTCACCAATCCATCAAGGCAACGTAAATGGAACTCTCCGGTCTCGGGGTCGAACACACTAATCCTCGGACTCACGCTTTGTGGGTACACTCCCGGCGTGGGATGCCCGAACACTCTACATGGCCCGGGTAGATCCCTACCTCACCGCCGGCTGCGATGTTTGCCTGGATGTTAATTTGAAGAGTCTCAAAATGCTTGAGAAGGTGCAATTGATGTTCCTGCGCCGCATGCTTGGTCTCGGATCTCGTTCCATGCGAGCCATCTTGTTCTCAGAGACGGGAATCTGGCCAATCAAGTACCGACGAGTGTACATGGCTCTCGAAACTTTGTGCTACCGGTTGGAGTTAGACCATAAACGACCGGCTTGGAACGCATTGCAAGCCTCCTTCACTCTGGCACGCACCCAGAAGATCTCCTGGGTCAACGACCTCCGAATCGTGTTGTCTCGTCTTTACATTCCAGTCGAGTTCGATATCTCGTGCGAGCCCACAGTCGAATATGTTGAAACAGTGATGAAGAATGTGAAGCAGTCCATGGAGTCCTGGATCGACAACGAGATTGCAACATCCTCACGTGTACGAGACCTCCTCGTGGGTTGCCTGGAAATGGACAAGGACACCAATAGACTGGTCAAGAAAAGCCTGGACTTTCGACATTACCTCCGAGTCAAGACACCAGAGCATCGGCGCGCGCTAACGCGAATGATTTTGTCTGGCCATTCGCTCGCTATCGAGCGGCGAAGATGGAAGGAACGTGGCAAGAAAGTTGTGCCCCGAGAATGGCGCCTCTGCCGTTTCTGTTACATATATGTGGAAGACCCTGCACATGCTATGTTCCAATGCCAACACACCGAACTCCTCCCAATCCGGGACACTTTCCTCACGAAATTAGGCACTGAATTGCCCGACGTCGCCAACACGCTCGACCCCACGAATCCCCTCAAGTTTTTCCGGGACATCCTGCCTCGAAGGGAGATCACACCTCTCCTCGCAAAATTGGCCTACGACATGTTGAAAATCTTCGACGCTACTCCCATGCTCTGTGTGAATGCACCTGTGCCTCACACATAAAATTGCGGTGGGTTTTTTGCATGCACTGTGCAAAGGGACGACATGCGACAGCTCTGTGTGTACTGGTGGACTCTGGGGATTTTTACCTGGGAGGGGAGAACTCCGACCAGGTCCCACAGGGTTTTAACCGGAGGTCCCGCCGTTCGAGGGGCCAGCCAGTCCACACTTAGCCAGCGTCTGGCATGGTCTAACCCCTGGAATCGGTGTGTGCTCGGTTAGCATCTTGTAGATATCTGTGAGGATAGCCACCCTTACAGTACTGCATGTATGCTTTCCGTAGACTCGTCGTTCATGTTGTGGACCTGATGAGTATAATATAACCCCCCCCCCCCCCCCCCCCCACTAATAGGTTGCACATTGTCAGCGTCCAGGTCAAACCTACACTCTCGCGGGTCAGGATGTCCTTTCCAGTATTTGTAACAAGTGCCTGTATGGCGATGACGCTGGCAGCGCTCAATGAGGTTATGTAGATCCTTCGCACGCGCGCCGTCTTCTACTTCGGGGTCCAATTCTGCGCCAGGCCCACGTGTAGCGCAAGGATGGAACTTTGACAGCGGAGTCTCGAGGTCGGGAGCGGGATCAGGAGGGACTGATGTCGAGATTGTATCCTCCAAAAATGCGATCAGCCTTTTCTGAAATTCCTCGTTTCCTCCGTCCTCTAACGCCTTAGCCTTTATCTCGTTTGGATTCAAACTCCCGTCAAGCCATACCATCATATGACAATGGAGGCTTCCTCTGCCTTGCGCCTCGACACAACCATAGTAAGCTTTGACAACCCCAAGAATCCCACCTTCCTTATTCTTCTGCTTAGGGTCGTAGGCCAAGATCGTATCTATGAAAGCCTTCATATATATATTGAAGAAGCGTGCCGCTAAAGCTGGGTTCTTGGCGATAGATATAGACTGGGTGATATAATCGGGTATGTCATTAGGCTTCAGATTGTCCAGATTAATCTCAGACCCAGCCAAAAATTTAACTAGGGGATTGTAGACATCAGCGGGGTTAATCGTAATGTAGAAGCTCGGTAGTCCTTTCTCAATCATCAAGGCGCGAATCTGATTACGCATCACCAACTTCGACTGAGCGGATCCCGGTACATGGGAGTTGATGATCGAAACTTCCTTCATCAATCTTAGTACTCTGCGCTCCTCTTGCGAATTCGCGGTTACACTGTCACCAGCAGAGACACGTTCTGAAACGGCGTGGACGGCAAGGGGAGAAACGGTTCCAAATTGGGCCGCAATGTAGTCGAAATTCGCGCGCTTGACTTTGAAGCTAGTTCTAAGCAAAAGAGCGCGACGCTGCAGCATGTTAAACGCAGTGAAAAGAAAAGAGTAATGCTCCTGAAAGCGACGATCAGCAAGATTAAAGAGATGTTTGACATGCCGCTTAAACGCCAGTGGAGACCGCCTACGAGGATCTTCGAAGCCGCCGAGACCATACGGGAAGAGAGTGGGGCACATCATCGGGAAGAGGAGAGGATTATTAAACTCGTTAACGGGCTTGCGGTCGTGAGGAATCTCGACGTAATTGCTGCCAGGCTTTTTGAGATGCTTAATGGCCTCGGCTCGGAGCACATGAGAAGGCGCATTTCCATCGACGTCCGCAACAACCACTCTTTGAAACAGAGCTTCGGAAGGTGGAGGTCTCGATATTTCCGAAAGAGTACCGGGACGACTAGGATCAGCTGGTTGAGCAGAACCTGGAACATAATCTGAAGTGGATACGTCTATACCGGCTGAAGGAACCACATGTTGAATATGGAAAGGTGGCAGAAAACTGTCAGGTTGATCCCGGAGAACAGCATGGTCAATTTCGACATCTCTGTACAAGTGATTATGACGTTTTAACCAAGCAAGGGCTTTAAGAACGCGCTCCTTACGAACTATCAGGGGAGTAGCCTTAGTTCTCAACCATTCGGCCGTGGGAGGGTCGGGTCCGACAAAGATTACACATATAGGCGTGACAACGTCGTCGATCGATGGAGGCAGAGATTTCGCAACTGCAGAAGGCCGCTGAGGATAAACAATAATGTGCCCACGGACACCGCGCTGTGTAGTGGGTATATGGGAGTCATCGTCTCGCGTTGGATTATGCAACACTTAGCCCTACAAAGCGCAACCATAGCCTCTTCAATGACGGAGAGTTCCGCGAGCTCAACTGGGACTGGACCGATATAGTTATAATTAGCAACTGCCTTGGGCGGCACCCGATTGCCCTTCAAAGCAGAACGACACAGCTTACAGCACACGAGGACGGGGTCAAACGTCTCGGGATCACTCTCTATGCAGGAACGATCCAACAGCAGGTCAGAATACGGTGTATTAACCTCGTTGGGCATTGGGGGTTCAGGACAATCAGGAGAGAGCCAAGGTGGTGGGGGAGTAGGTCGACCGTCGTGGTTATCATCAGATCCGGTTTCATCTTCCAGAGGGGCGGCGACATCAGGCATCGGGACATTCTCGATGAAAGTCATCGGTTCATCGGATTCACTGTCGGACTGGCTTGCATGGGTAGTACAACTGTCCGACCCCGCGTCTTCATCATCATCGTCAGGGAGAGGGAGCCGATCGGGGCGCTTCAACAAATTCCAGTCGAAACCATCCATTCGGATGAACGTCTTTTCCCCCAATGGACACAGTTCGGAGCAGCTTCCACAAGTAAAAGATCCAGTTTTATCGGCGGATATTCGAAGACCAAAGTGGTCGAGGAGTTTGCGCTTCAGAGACTCGGGGACGAGCTGGGGCCATTCAGCACGAAGAGTAGCGCTCTCACGAGACCTAGTTTTCTTAGTGCTTTGAGGTCTTTTACCAGTCTTGAGGCGCGTGAGAAAGCCCTTGAGCCGCTTACGGAGCTGCTTGACTCGGTCGGATTCCACGTATGTCACGTCGTGCAAATCCAGCAACCGCCGAAGCGAGGATAGTTTTAAAATGGGACACACCTGGCGCAGGATATGAATCTGAAGCAGGGTGGACGGATCACTGGTAGGGTCCTGCAAGTCGAGATCATCAAACTGCGATACAAGGGACGAACATGAAAGATGGGAGACCAAGCCTTCGCGTTTGGCACAGCGTCCAGTACTAAGATGGAGTACTATGGCCTCTCTGAGTTCGGCACGCGTAGGACGGCGGGGACCAAAAGTTAATCCATGCGACTTCGCAAGTGCCATCAACGGGCCGAGAGACAATTTCTCCACATCACTGAATACGGTCGTCGACGGAACCCGGTCAGCATGTGCGGAAACAATACCAGTCCGACGAGATGAGAGAGCAGCAAAGGTGCGAACCCGGGACCCAGATACGGACGAAGGCAATCCAAGACAATGACCGACGACTCGAACTGACGCATCAGGGAAGGTCTCCTCGGATGCAGACAATAGGATACTGAGCGCAGCGAATGACATCTCCTGGGGGGAACTGAAAGTAAGTCCGAAGGTCTGACACGCACATTTACTCGACATGTGTTTTTCGGCGCATAAGGAAATACACGATCCGGACAGGACATGAGTAAGCAGAGCATCTCGGGCGTCACAAGCAGACAAAGAATCGTCGTAACTGATATGATGGCACTTGAGCATATTAAGAAGGCTGGGCAAGCCAGCAGTGAATATATTCAAATCAGGGTGAGAAGAAGAAAGAAATGAGGCAATAAGCATATCGTGGGGTGCGACATCGGGTGCGCCGCTGACAGAAGACCGAGGAGAAGAGGGACCGCACACAAAGTCATTAGGCACTGTCGAAAAACCTTGGACAGCGACAGATGGTTGGGTACAAAGACGGGGTGCATTACGGGATACGACACTGGTTGCATTAGCAGACGGAGATGCAGTTTCAGTTTCAGTTTCAGTTACAGTTTCAGAAGCAACGGCAGAGGGAGTTCCTATAAAAAATAAAAAGTGTCAATACAGGAAGCCGACGACCAAGGACAAAGACGACGTACGACGATAGACAGCAGCATCGCGCTGAGAATCCGATGAAAGGGGGTCACGACGCGACGAGGCTATGTGCGCCGACAAATCAGAATTCAGAAGGAGGTCCGAACCAAAACTCACCTGGGGAGTTGGCCCCCGCAGGGGGGCGATAATGAGAAGCTGGTCCGAATGTGAAGGTTAAAAATAAAATCAAATAATTAATCGCATGACGCACCCGACGAGAAATTAGAAGGTTGCGAGGAAAACAGCGGAGGGAACGGCGAGGACACTGCCGAGGCTACGAGCCGGAAATAGAACACTCGATGAGGACGGTTTTAAGAAAAAATAAAAACATACAAGTAATTTCCGAGCGATAATACGGAGCTGCAAACAAATTAACACCAGAAGACCCGTAGGCAAGAAGGAGAGAACAAGCTGGGGCGTGGACACAAGGTTGCTGCCGCGGGAAAGGACCTAATAAGCGGAAAAAGAGGTTGAGCGGAATGACGATAATGAAATCAAAGACTGACCCGTTAGCAGCGAGGGAGACGGATTGAAGTCTTGGGAGGAAGTGGTAAGGAGGTGAACGGGAGCGCAAAACTGAACGCTCACGGGACCAGAAAAAGGAGAACGAATTAAAACTTGATGGCAGGCGCAGACCGGAATACAGCATAGAGTCGCGAACGCAAGCAGCCCAGTCAAGCCCAAGGACGATGTCGGTGGTAACCAACGGAGGGACAACGACATCACAGAGGAGCGTGAAGGAGAAAGGTCCATGACCACCAGCAGAAACAGTGAAGAGATAGGCGGAATTGCGAGGTGACGGGAGGCGAGAGGCGAGAGATGAGGATAGAGATGTACGACTGGAGTTGGCGAACGCTAAAGATGATACGGGCACGCCTTGAATTAGAAGCGACATGGGGTTAGATGGGAGGTAGGGGAGGGGGAGGGGGGGAAGTGGGGCGGAGTATATATGACGAAGGGGGACGTAAAGGAGCCCATCAAGGGATGATGGGCACTTAGGAGAGCGGGTAATATGCCCATGAAAGGCAATTCGATTACCGAGAAAGGCAATAATATATACAAGCAAAGAGTGGCAAGCAAATATAAGCAAATGTGTGTGAAACTGCGCCAATTTTTTTTGAAGAATGGGTTTTTAAGAAGCACCACAAAGACCCGCTATAAGATAGCGGGAATAGCGGGAATAAAATAGCGGGAAAATTCAAGATATAATTTTTGTGTAGAGTTTAGGGAAAATTCAAGTACACAGCTGAGTTCCTAGCTGTCTTTTACCCCAGATGGCATCAAACATTTGTCGTAAACTGATTATTCCTCGTTGCACAATGCCAACCTTTTGTTTACCCTTGTTGTCCGAGCTCTAGGTAACGCAGTTGCAGTAAGATTGCCAGCCTCATACTTAGTGCAGCAGCCCCAGAAGTTGTATCTGGTTTATACAATGTCCGAAGTACCCTCACTGAGTGGCAGGTCACTCGTATAGCCCATGGGGGAGACATATTCATTGCTGTTCAGCCATCAGTTCTAATTTAGCGGCCAAAAGTGAACTCTTGATGCACTGCAAGGGCTGCACGTTATTTGCATTACCTAGAGCTTCCATACACATGCTTCCTGAATCACTGAATCCCACTGAAGTGTTCCTGATACCCTATAGGCTCCTGTTCCAGTGTACACTACTTCAAACATGGCTATTTCATCACAAACACAAATGAAAAGGGGACCACCTAGTACTCAAACCATGCTGAATCATATGTTAAAAAAGGGTTCACACGCATATATCCGCATATGCCTCCATTAGCGATTGGAGCGTGAGTCAGATGAACTAAAAACTGGCATGTAAAGTGCAATTCCAACATTGACTTACACTGAAATACGAACAACTAAAAAAAATGTACATAAGTATGAGTTTTGCCGGGCATCGCCTCGGCCTTCACCCCCAAGTGAACGCCGTATCGGTCCAGGGTCCCGGAAGATCTTGCGTCAGCAGAGCTTAATCAGACAGAAAAAGAGGTCCCAGAACGACAAGAAAGGGGCCCATGCAGTACGAGATGTGACGGGAAGAGTATCGGGAAAGACGGTAGAGAGAAGGAACAAGCAGGAAAGGGGATAAGCCGAAAGGCCGCCTAGATAGGAAAAAGCCTGGAATCCTGTATGTAGCTTCCGAGACAGATTCGCGTAACCGCGGCGGAAAGAGAAAGAATATTGAAGCAGAGCAAGGAGATATCGGCGCCGTTGACCAGGCTTTGTGTGGAAAGTTTGATGTGACTCCAGGCTGGCAGTGTGCGAGGTGACAGTGGACAAGGGGGAATCAGCTTTCGAATTTCGGCTATCGGGTCGAAAAGTTTTTTTCAGCCTCCCTGGAGACCCCCCCCCCCCCCCTATATAGGGCAGGAGTTTCCCACCCCTAGTGGCGGGCCGCACCTCCGAGTCATGTGCGGCCTCACCGCCACCTCACTGCCACCTGATGGGCAGCTTCCCAATCCAGCCAACGACATAACCGCCTTCCTCATTCAACCCCTAGAACACTCCAGGTTGCTCACAATATACATTGGCTGTAATTAAAACAATGCCATGGTCCTTCTATGGGTTATTGACTCACTAGCTAGAACCCATGCTTTGCCACGGTCAAATATGCCGTGACAGCAATCGGTTGTCAATTTTGGACACTCGTCACCAACCTCTGGTTGGTTCCTCGTGTCCTCCGTTTTCAGATATCTGGCAAGACATTCAACAAACAAATAGGTAAGCCAATATAGGCCTCGGACATAGTTTTCACAGTCATGGCTGCTCACAGGAACACATGCTCCCTAACTTACCATTTCCAATGCCATCCTAAACTCTGAGTCAGGTCTTATAGAAATCTATTTTACTGGTCGTCACTTCCTGAGCAACCCGCAGTTAGTTCCTCATGTCCTCTGTGTCCTGATTCCCGTTGAAGCATCATAAGCGGCTGTTGAAGAATCATGAGCAACCAATCAGTATCTGTTTAATTCTCAGGCAGAAGTTCGCTTCAATTGACATCAGTGAACATTCATCACAAACCTGTGGTTGGTTTCTCGTGTCCAATTTCCAGATTTCATCCGAAAGTCACAATGAACAGAGAAAGATGTCTCTTAGTGAATTAATCATGTGCCCTCCTCAAAGCTCGTAGTTATGGGGTTAAAAAGGTCTAGAAGTCATAGTTAAACATGAGGATGTCAAGTCTGACTCAAGGCCCCGGAGGATTCCAGGAAGTTGTTGTATGTCTGCATTCTTTGCTTGTTGAAGGCCGATGAAGATGTCAAGATGTCGAAGAAATATCATATTTCGATGTGAGATAAAGACAGGACGGAAGGATGATGGAATGCGACGACGGCAGTCGAGAAGATGTTGTCTGATGTATGTTGTCTGATGTTTGTCCCATGTTTGTCTCAGCATCTGTCTTGTAGACAAAGATCACATGATTCACTTTCTTTTGTATAGTAGATTTTACAAGTATATTCGACCTGTGCCTTCGTCACGGAGATCCCTCAATGCCAGCGAATTCTCAGCTCGCCAATGCCCGGCGGATTCCGAGTTTCCCGGTTCGCCGCAGACACGGCTGATTCCGAGATCGTGGGAACGTGCACATGATATATCAGGTGACTTTCAGTGGCTGTGTTCCTTGTCTCTTAATGTATAGACAAGTTTATTCGACCCGTGCCTTCGTCACGGAGAAGCAGCAACGCCCGGCGGATTCCGAGTTCCCGGGTTCGCCACAGACACGGCTGATTCCGAGGCGAAGGGCACGTGACAAAATCACCTGACAAAATCACCTGACATTATCAAAAAAGCTGTGCTCCTCGTCTCTTAATGTATAAGATACCACCCAAACTCCCATGCCAGAGACTGTCGGGCCTCGGGGAGCCTCCTGGCACTCATTCTATGGCCCTTGCACCTCCCCAATGCTTCAAGTGGTGTAGTTGTCCCAGGACCTCTGTTGAAATGTATAGTAAAAAGTTTTTTTCAGCCCCCCGGGGGACCCCCCCCCCTCCCCATAGCCGAAATTTTAATGCCGATCCCCCCTTGACAGTGGAAAGTGGAAACGAGGAGGCAGTGATGCCATCATAATTGATCCTCACGGATCTGACCACGTCGCGTGGCGTCCTTCCTCATGTCCTGCACGTCCACGACGCTCGAATGCCCTCAGCTGAACTAACCATTGGGGTTCTCCAACTCTCGGCATAGCAGACTACCGCGAGTCTCTGCTAGTTGAATACTAAATACAGCTGGATCGGACGCACCCCTGAATGATATGATTGCTCATCTCAATGATTGTGGGCGAACTGGTCCCTGGACGAGTACTACGAAAGATGGGGCTCCAATAATCCCCCCTGGAGTCTGTCTGTCCATTTAATATCCCCCATGCAAGATGCTGATTCTGAGTCCAGGTTGGCGTCTTTCTCGGCGTGTAGCGCATGGCGACTCCACTCCTGTGGTGCGGGCAACCCCTGCTTCGTCCTTGCTCTTCCGCTCCTCTATTTCCTTTCTACAGAACATTTGAATGAATCCTCGAACTCGAGGCCTCTATCCTACAGTTGGCAGATAATCCTCTGGCCGGGCCCTGCCGCTCTTCGCGCGATGCACTTTCTTTCTCGATCAACTGAGCCTTCACTCGCCCGAGTATACATAGGTACGCCCCCTACTTCTCTTTTTTCATGACCTGCATGGCCCACCCGCGACGCAGACGCCGACTCGGACGCGTAGCATCGCGCAACTGGCCGAGGAGCTCGTCCTCACGACGCTCCTCCGTGCGCGGTTATGCGCGGCACCTGAGGCGCTCCGCCTCCGCTCCTGCGCGGGTGGCGACTCCGCTTCCTCTGTGCGCGTCAAGGACGCTGCGCACAGGCACCCACCGGCGCCGTGTACGCCAATACGTACGCCACAGCCGATGCGCGTGCACTCTCCTCCTTTCCGCCGCTGTCCGGCACGCCTCAGTGCTTGCGGTCCATCCGCCTTCGCCTTCGCACATTTACCGCCGGCGAGTTCGACGGCTTCTTATCTTTTATCTTCGGATAGGCGCCTCCATCGACACAGGCCCTGACAGGTGCGGGAGTCGGCAGTTCGAGATGTCGTGCGTCCCGGACTTCATTTTGCCCCGCCCCCGCCCCCCCCCCCCCCCCCCCCTCTCTGCGTGTGCGCTCTCCATATCTGAGACTTTGTCACAACTGGCGCACGTACATTGCTCTCGATCCCCAAGCCCGCTCTGCATTATGCACAACCGGTGCCCGTACCGTGACGCCCGCGCCGTAGGAATGAATACCGTTTGCGTACACACCGGCTTGACACACGAGCGGCCCAAGTCTGGGCCCAAGTGGATACTGGAGAGTGGCTATAACCGTCGGCTTTGCATACTGAGATGCAGGATATAGACCATTGCAATGATATCAATAGTGGAAGATTGCCAAGAGCAGAGCGCAGTCAAAGTGACAAAGTCGTGCCGAATGTCGGAAGGTTGAAAGTTATGGAATTTTTTTTCCCAAGTCCGTTCCACGAGCTGTCTCTCGCCAATCGTCACCCGAATGGCGGCCAGGAGCAGTAACCCATTAAAAAGAATTCTGGACAAAATATTGCTCCCGGCAAAGCTTACTGAATTAGCGAAACGTGCGGACTAGGGAACGATGACGACCGTTACTCAGACAATTCTCTCAGCGCCTCGGAGTCCTTGTCAGCGTTCCATGCAAGAGCATCTCTTTTCAGGAGACACGCTCATGTACCCGGCTTGAATGCAGGGCTACAAGAGCCTCGTCAAGAACCTCAAGGGCAAAACCCTTTCCTAACGCATTGTGATTTATCCACAGGGCAGCAGCTCCCGGCGTGAAAGTGCCGTTCGAAATTGCCGTAAATGCGGCCCGCCATGATGTGGCTCAATACAATGATAAGGTTGATTAGACATGTCCTATGAAGCCGGAAGACACGGCGCATAGGCTTGGCAGCGGTGCCACCCGTGCTGTGCTCACTCCGTTGACGATTTTTCATGCCGGCCCGGGCTGCTTCTTGAGCAACGCGTGTAACATTTTCTTGGTCGAATGCACCAAAGCAGGCAGATGCCAGGCTGCTATAAAGTCTAACCCGTATCACCGAGTTTTGATTCTAAGACGAGATATGTCTCCATGGATAGTTCGGTGGCATTGAGTCACGGAAAATATGAAGTGCATGCCTATTAAAGGAGCTGTACCTGGGCCCGGGTTTAGGAGGCCAAGATCATGTCGAAGAAAAGCGGTCTACCAAAAGAGTATTCTGGTTAAATAAGGGACCTTACTGAATGAGCGGAACTCTCGGATACCGTACCGACCCTCCGTGGATGAATATCATGGAACGTTTCCAGCCAGCCTAGATTCTGTTCAACGCCGGAAAGTCCTTCCTCGGTTATGGGGCACGCCGTCTTCTCCGGTTCGCAGCACACAATGCCAAGAACCCAGTCTGGAGCACAAGATCCACGGAGTTACAGGGAAAACGCCCATACGGTCTTATTAATTCCCTTGTTATGTACGCCAGGCACTTCATTCAAGGCCGCTCAATACAGTGATAAGATTCTTCTGAAACTCAGGGGAGGGCGGACCGCAAATACTTCCGCGTTTCATAAATACTGCTAGTACTCTTCAAACGTATAAAAGGGCTGCTTGTCGAATCCCAGAGCCATCCAATAACTCCACTCAACTCATCATGCAGTTCAAACTCATGGCATGCATTGCTGCCCTCGTCGCCGTTGCCACCGCTCAAACAGGCTGCGTGAGCGTCATTGTGGTTGTTCAGTGAACTGCGCCTGACCAGCCGGTGTGCCTAGTTAACCATCCTTGAAGGCTCAGTCTGCCCGGTGGGCTATTTAATCTGTGGACCTTTGTCGACGGAACGGACCAACTGTTGCCCGGTGAGCTGAATTGCTGTGTCTCAAAAGGCATCATCCTTGATCCTCATATACTACAGAAAGACGGGATCTGCCCGCGGTAGATCCCCTTTGGGGCATGCTCGCGTATATGATCGGGTCCTAATGATTTGGGAATATCTTGGAAAGAACCTGTATCATTGGAATTACAATAAAGAGATCGGTGTTTATGATGGAGCCAACGGGAACATCCGTCTATGTTGAAGTTACGAAGGTACTCTATGAGTGAAGCCCCTTACATGCGGACGTGTACTGTATGGTCGTCCGAGAGGCGAGATGCCCACAGCAACGCCGGAGAAACAGGGTCATTATGTTACAGGAAAACGAAGAGATGCAATGCCTACGACAGCTTAGCGATTTACGCCCCAAGGAACCTTCTCGCATCTCCCATTCCATTGAGCTTCTTGCGTTGTATCGCATCCCAAGCTTCGAGCTAATGTGCAGGCGCATGGAAATACCTGCCCCGGTCTCCGACCTGACAGGATGGGCTGGCACATTCCCACAATTGCAATCAACTGTCTTATCAATTTTCTGGCGGGTCGGTTCAGGCCCAGAGGAATGCTAACTCCAGCTTCCTCAACCCCCACAGAGGACCTCTCTGACGCAAGGGTCGCTGTCTATGTGCCCGGGTGAAATGCGAGGCCGCGGAGTTTCAGTGAAGGTAGGGCAATAGAAAGGGAGAGGAGCTCGGGGTCCGAACATCACACATTAACAGACATGCGCGCCAACTGCTGTTGCCCCTGGCCCAGATCCCATGGCAGGCGGCGGCGAGACATATATAAGGCGCTAAACTGGCGCGTGGGCTGCGTACTCATCCCTCATATGCAGATCTTCTTCGCCTTACTCGCTCTTCTCTTCATGGGCGTCACCGCCAGACCGGCGTTAGACATTGCCGTGAGCTCCGCAGTCATCCTCAGATGAGAATTCGGAGCTGACTTTACTCGTGCATAGTTCCCTCTTGATAGCAGTAGGTTCCAGCCTTCGCTGATATTCCGGCCCTGATTATCAATGAAGCGAATCCCGATAATTGGACCCGGCAGGACAGGAGGGTATTACCCACAGCTATTGTGAGTCTGGGAGTTCTCTTTTCGTTCCGTGGTTGACCGTGATTAATGTTGGTTTCTAGCCCTTGTGAGGCAGCAAGGTCCATTTCAATTGACCCCAAGTTTGACGAATCAATACATGGAGGGAGGAATTTATTTCTGGCGTGGTGGATCAAGAGCTTGAGTAATCGAGATGCGTATTTGTCAATACTATTTGACCCCGATTCGAAGTCTCTCGCTGTGCCACGAATCTGTGCTGGACTGACACAAAACGCCAAACGCAAACCTCCGCTACTTATCAACTGATTTAACTGAGCGAATTGCAGTTCATCAATTAGAGTCCTTGTTTGTGCATATGTAAACATTAATCTTCTCTTCTACTAGTGTGCCAACAAGTCTGGTGGCATGACAGTCTTTAGACAGCAGATGACACGGTGCTGCCGGAAGCGCTGACACCTGATTCGGACGCGACGGCGCTCCCGCTCCCGCTCGGGCCCGCACTCGAGGTCGCGGAGGCGAGAATGGACGCGACAGGCGTCGCAGTAGCGGTGGCCGTCACGGTCGGAGTGGCGCTTGGGAGGAACACGAGGCATGTGGTGAACACCACTTCGTCAGCGGTCTGCGGCACTACAGGATCAGCGTTGGCACTGAAAGATTTAGGAATGACGCACAATGATGGGTCCGCCGGGGTTAACGCCCGAGGGGAAGGGCGTATCGGACGCAATTGCGGATGCAGACACGGGCTACGAAAAATGAAGATTTATTTAGTTCGACGGCGAATAAATAAACGGAGAAGGCTGCGCACGATGATCGGGCCGCCGGGGTTCACGGAGCTTGACTTTGTTACTCGTCACTCCGACTCACTCGTCACTCATTCCACCCTTGATCCCCCACGTTCGTCACCACCTGAATTCGAAGAACTTCTAGGACTAGGGCAAGTGTAGAAGCCGAAGAGAAACTTAGCCGTCCGCGCGCACAGGGCACAGAGATCTACTTCGGGTGACGCGCAACGACTCACGGGCGACCAAGGGGTCAGGAGAAAATGACGCTGTGACGCGGCACGGACGCGGCACTGACGCGCACTTTCCCACGGTTCATTCAGGCTACATTTTCCGGTTGAATTCAGCTCTGAAGACCTCCAATGCATTTTGAGTGTTTGAACTATCATTAGGAAAGTGTGTAAAGCTTTTAAGGTAGACGACAAGCAAACACAACCAACGTTCCAAATATGGGCAAATTGCACGAATCCCATCAGAATATTTCAGCCATAGACATGGTTCACACCTACCTTCCTTCGCATGTCCAGCCGAGTCCCTCCACCTTCAAATACCTCGTCGCACTCATGCCTTCCCCACGTAGGACGTCAATTAATTTACAGACATCCTCACTGGTCAGTGGTCACGGTTAATATCGTTCATCGGAATCTTTCCAATAGTGTCAACAAGCACAACGCGCGCAAAGTAACCACAGACAATTATCTTCGGCGTGACAGTAAACCCTCCTGCTCCGAATTGAGACACCAATTGAGTGCTGACTTGCACCCTGCCAGTTCTCTTCGAATTCGGCCGAACTCGCGCGGGGGCGCGCGCGTCTCTTCAGTACGAACCTTATGTAGAGCTGCGGCGTTTGATCCCTCGAGAGCTGTCCGTCTCTGGAGTCTGACCTCTACATACCGATTTTCAGCGCTTGCGCTGCGGACACAAAGCGCTTGCTGAATTTTACCGCATCAACCTCCTCTATTTGATCCCAGATCTCTAGCTCTCTGCTGTGTCTCAAACCCGGCCGCACCGACCACGCCGCCGGGGAACACAAAGATGTTAGCGCCGGACATGAATCCTTCCCATCCAACTCTGAATTCCCAGGGCTTCAATTCAAAGCCCGCCGTGTGCCTCCGCCTCCCAATACCCCGGCAGCAGGGTACGTGTATCGAATTTTCGCCTGTTTTCTTCACGTTGCCAATTGCAATCCCCGACTAGATCGCCCTCTAACTTGTTGCCGCGGCCGGTCACTAGTGGGGTGGGGGTTAACGGCACATCAAGGAGCCGCCCCCATTCCGTCCTTCGCCAACATTCTTCTTCCGATATCTGTCACCATGCGACGTCTCCACACAACGCTTTCAGGTTCTGACACAAAATTCAAAAAGTGTGCTTGAACAAAGGGACACGTCGGATTCAAACTAAGTAGCTATTCTCATACTGAGGTCTCTTTGTGTAGACTAGACCTGGGCCTTACTCGCAGAATGTAATCTGAATATGATGGCTGAGCACAGGCAGTGAATGAAATGAACAATGTCCTTACCGCCAAGTTCACATTGTCCGCCTGGCACGCGACTTGCACCCCGGTATCCTTTGGGTGATGGAAAGCGGGGCAATGAGCTGGCTCCTTGGGTTTTGTGCCTAAAACGTGAAGAAATACAAAATCAGGGGAATGCCGAGTTGAAATGGAAGAGAATATTGACAGTCTGCACCGCCATGGCAACCATTGAAGTACCTTTATGGAGCTGATGTTGAGTGCGACAGGATTGCGAACAAGAAAGTCTGCTTACTTGAACCCCGTCTTCACGGAGAACTTGTGGCTGCATGGTCGATGTGAACATGGTTGAATTCGGGGGAAAATGAGGGATTTACGGCTTGATCAGTGAGAGATCCGTGCTGGATCCTGAACCGGCGGTGGTCGGGTTCACCAGGGTCGTCTCGACAATGATGCAGTTCTCGCCATTGAAACCGCAGTCACCTGGAGATACTCAATTCAGTTCGGGATTACTTATCGCGGTTCTAAGATCCTCGCACCAGTTTGGAGATACGCGATGGCTCCCCGGAGGGGCCCGTGAATTGTGAAAGGTTTGTCCCCAGACGAAAGGACATTGGGTCCCTGGATCAATTTGGGCTGCGGTGCACAGTGAGAACCAATAGTTGGCAAGTGGGTATTTCCAATAGCTGACCGTCCCAGATTTACACCTAAGTAATAATGAGCGATAAGACAGGAGTGGCCAGGAGTCCGCGTACTTGTTAGTGAACGTAATGGTGTGGGTCTCTGCATGAGCCATGCCGATGGCTAGCGCAAGCATGCTAATGACGGCGGCATTAATAGAGAGGAGATACATGTTAGAAGCTGGAGAGATGTGAAGAAGTGTTCAGAAGTGAACTGAAGAATGGGACCCTGTGTTCGCTTCTTTTATAGCATTTCCGTGCAACCGATGCTGGGTGGGAAATGCGAGGCATGAATCGGTCCTCCGAATTCGCCGGCAAAAATGGTGCAGCGGCCCATGCACGACGAAAGCATTTAGCCAATGCCCCACGGGAAATGTGCAGGCAACTCCCGCCTTTTACATACGACCCGAGGTATACACTGGAGATTGGCGATGTCAAGAGCTGTGTTTCATCTTTGACCAGTCAGGTCTGGCAGATCAAGGAGATGGTGGTGCAGCACCAGGCCCTCGTAGGATATTTCTCGGCAGCGGGGGCAGCAATGGACTCGACAATAATATCGCGAAGAACTATATACCATCCCCGCCAAATCCCGGCTTTCCTAGCGGATGAGAGTCGACCTCAACAAATTTCGGATGATGATAACTATCAATTCCGTGATCCAACAAGTATAAATGGAGACACCCCAACTGATCTCTGATCAAGAACAATACCCATCCTGTATTGGCAATTTATCAATTCTATTGTTTCACTTCGGGACATTTCGTGGAGATCGGAAGGAGTTAGTTGCTCAAAGCGTCCAGTGTCATGCTCTGCACCTTTTTTCGCGGTGGATACATTAATTCCTCCACTGGTATTCGATCAGTGACCCGCAATCTGTCAGGCCGTTGGAGCTGCATCACTGCGTGCTAAACAGCGCACATTCCATAGCCTCAATAACACTTTCCCCATTTGGATACTCATCGGGGGCCGTGCGGAGGGGGCATATGGAACATAAAAGGCCCTCGTGCGTGGGCGGGAGCGTAGTGCTCCTCGTTATACATATCCACACCCTCATGCTCACTTCAATCATCTTTGCCGCCGTGCTCGCTGCCACTGCGCAAGCGAACCATCGTATCACTCTCCGTGTCAGTTCAAGTTGCGTTCAGCAAAGCCACTTTCTACGCTAAATCCGCATTCTTTCCAGAATAATTGCCCGTTCAAGGTCAGCTTGACCCTCAGCAATTTTCCGCCCGGGGGTGCAGACTACACGGGTGGGGTATCCAAGACTCTCCGTACTTATCCGTCACTCATTTTAAGCGTAAGGTCCCGCTATTGGAAATATCCCGGCATCATCCAGCAAGGACATCATTGTACCTACCAAGTAAGGTCTCTTGACAGTCCGGAGGTCCATCTCTAACTAAGATTATTAGATGGAACGGCGAGTCAATTCAAAAGATCATGTGGCCAACAGCTCACTTCAACAGGCCGTATTTGCGATAGCCCTCCCAACTCTGGTACATATTTCTCTTAATTTCCCTTTCCTTAGTTTTTAATGGGTCGTGAAGGCTGCGAAAACAACTGCTTCGGAGGGAGTACGTTCCCAACGGGATCGCAGAATGCTACTCAATAAATTATCTGACTCGGCTTACAGTCGCATTCGGAAAGGCTCCGTGCTCAATGACCGAGGTCCGTTCCAATCTAGAGTTTATCTTCTTCGAGAGCCTGACACATTTGTCAGTGGACCTTCGACTCCGCAAAAATCGGCGGTCGCAAGTACGTCTTCATCCAACCCTAAGCACAGAATCTAACTCCAGGTGTTTCTCAGTGACTATGATATCAGCAACATCCAAGGATTTTCAGTGGTTTGTGCCTCGTATGCAATGTCATTCTTTATCCTGTGGTTCGACGTCCAGGCGCAAAAAATTGTCCCTGGGAACGGTTGCTCCGTCGTGAAATGTTCTAGTGCGAAGTGCCCCTGTGATCAGGTACGGCGGCCGCTGTACTACTAATTCTGCGAGCAAGGCTCTGATGTGACACTAATGTCCAGGCTTATCGCCCGGGAGATACCTCTGGAACTTGTGGTGGAACTGGTCCAGTCGATCAGGCCACGCGCGTTTGCGGCGCTTCAGCGTATACCGTCGTGTAAGTCGCATTCATAGACATTTGGCTGGCACCTGACCTTGGCATACTGTAGATACTGCCCGTGAATCCTCTTGCGGCACTTCATTATAAAGGAACTATACACGGTCCTTTTGACAGTAAACCCGAGCCTGTAGCCTAAATACGCTGAATCAGAGATGTGGTGAATTCTGTTGCATACAGCGGGATATTGTGAGGGAGGTTAAGGAACACAGTGTCACCTCCACTGCCGCCGAGACTTCAAGAAAA
Source organism: Mycena latifolia (assembly GCA_029289555.1). Classification (NCBI taxonomy): domain Eukaryota; kingdom Fungi; phylum Basidiomycota; class Agaricomycetes; order Agaricales; family Mycenaceae; genus Mycena; species Mycena latifolia. The sequence continues at coordinate 884,724 of JARJLE010000020.1, forward strand.
ATATCTGATAGCGAATATCGAGTCGGACGCGTGAAGGACAAATTTCTTTTCGCATCTTCGTACAGAAATTCCAGGAAATTTGTGAATTGGTTAAGACCACCCAATTCTTCCGCTCGGCTGGTCCATCAGACTTTCTACGAATTTCTGGAAACGCTCTTGACAGCTCCTGATCGCTCTGGAATCGGCCGTTCCAGACCTCAAGTCGCAAGAGGTAAAGGTAGGTCTGATTTCCCTCAAGTCAAAAAAAAAAACTTTTGCTTACGGGCTGAATGCTCGCTTTCATCACTGATAGCAATATATATTTTTGCGACAATTTTCAATTCCAGAGGAAAAGAGCTTCCAGAGCTCAAGAATTGTGTGGAAAGGCTGAGGTCTGCGGTCTACTGGAGCCGGGAATGAGTGAAATGCCAATCAGTGACAGTGCTAAGCGTGCGGGGACAGTTCGGGGAAGCTAACGGGAGCGATATACGGCAACCTAGCATGTGCGCTGGCGAACGGCTGTTTGGTCTTTGTTACTAGTAAAATTCTCTTTGATCGACTTTATCCGCATTTCCCGGCTTCTCTGTTGCCGACTGAATGAGAGGATTTATCTTTCGGGCGACCTGCCTGCTTCCAATTGCCCCTTTTGTATTGAAGCAGGGCACTCTCTAACTCCTTCCTCATGTTCTCTCTGAAACACCTGCATCACCATTTAAATTTCAGGACTCCAGTCTCACAATTACCGTTGATGGCCCTTCCATTGACCTACAGACATATCAACGTGTGTCAGTTTGTACCTCATCGTGCGCGATAACAGCCCGTCTCAAGATTGTCGCGAAGAGCTCCTTAAACTTCGATCGAAGTTCCGTCAATGCATTAAGCTCCAGTGGAGTCTACGCCGCCTTCGTTCTGAATAGATGTACAGGCTCCGCCTGACATAGATATCACACCCATTCAAACAGTCAGTAACATGAATTATTGGGTGGTTATTGGGTACTAAATTTATCCCAAAACCTCGCGATACTCTGTCCAAATACTTTAGAAGGTTCCAATATTCATGTCCAGCATGTACTTAATAGAGAAACAATAGACTCGCGCCCACTCGGGCACCACAAGTGCAGTTTGAAATTCCATCACAACATCGGATGAGCAGATCTGTATGAGTGTCTACAGAAATATACTGAATACCGAGATAATCACATTTGCGACAGGTAAATTATTACGGGCATGTACGTTAAATGAATTCCCATTTGACGTTGTGGATCCGTCCGACGCTGAGGGGAGCAAGCTTCTTGAATCCGGCCTGGGTAAAATCGAGATCCCCCCGACCCGCACAGCCCCCACATCTATCTTGAACCCTCACGGTCACCGATTTCCCTCCATCTAAGAAATAAGTTAGACCAAGTGGTTCGCTGCAGTTAGAGCGAGATACGAACGATGGGCCTTCAGTTGCTTTCCACAGATTGGATTGCTAGGAAAAGTTGTTCAGTTGCACAATTATCATGAGTTTAGTTCGATAAATCGCACTCGTTCGGATTCGCAGTGGCACCCCTGATTGGGGGTCAAAAATGGGGAAGACAGAACGGCGGACGGGAAGAACGCACGGGAAGTTGTCGAACAGTTCGTGGCTCACAGCGACGATGAGGTCGTCCGGTGTATTCGTCTTACCGCACGCACCCACGCCTGGCGCGAAAAAAGTCCCTGGACGCGAGAGAGAGTTAGTATCTTCCGCGGTAAATAATAATTGCCAAGACCAACCGTCGCCGGTGTGAACCTTGGCCCGCGTGTCGAGCGCGGTCGAATGCACTGCACCCACGAACATGAAGGCGATTACGAGCAGCATGGTGCGCAACGACATGATGATACTGAATGCTGTTTGCTAATTGAGCGAAGTGTAAAGAGGGAGTATGAAGCAAGTAACGACGAGCGTGTAAGAGCGGGTTGAGTGTGCAGCGTGCTCTGTAGTCGGTGGCTTTTATGCATGGCCGAGTGGGTGTTAGATTGCCGTCTGAGCGGAAGCGCATCACGTCGGGTCAATGATGGCCGAGGAGGAGGGTAGATTTGCTCCCGGCAGGACGGGAATAGCATCACGTCCGGTTAAGGGGCATGAATAGATCCGGTACGCGGGGTATATGATCTCGTTTCTCAACATGAGGCGCTGACTGGATTCTTCGCATATTCCGTACAGAATAGAGGGTCCATCACATCCATCGAGCTGCAAGACATGAAACTAGTCCAGCAGTTGGATCATATAAGGTGTAATTAGCTGTAGAGTAGACAGCCGCTTGAATTGCAGGCTCACTGATGACTTGTCTGGGACCTAGTTGCAGAAATCCCCTTCGTCCAGCCACCTACATAAATCTTTCCATAAATCTTTCCATATGTCTTCCCGGCGTGCATCAAACCACAACGGAGTCCTATCTGGTGATTGAATTTCCGAAATCCGCAAGGTTGAACATCCCTGTGCTGGAAATTACGACAGCACAGGTGTTGCATCAACGCGCTGAAGGCAGGGCGTGTGAGTGCAGGGCCTAATTTTGCCACCCCCCTCACAAGAGCTGAGATCGAGAGGGATTAAATTGGCCAATGAACCACGAACGCTTTGCGTCTCGGGGTTATCGGAAAGATGGGGGTGCATTCTGGTCCCTGGACGAAACTTCCGAGACATCTGTATATGCTTCGCTCACGACGAATGACAGCCTTCCCTTACTCCTTCCGTCTGTGGTGTTCGACGACGATGCCGCACAGGACTACTCGGGGTAGAGCATAGGGGTGGACTGCAGTTTTTACCCACAGGTAATGATCGTTGTGTGGAGACGTCGCATGGTGACAGATATCGGAAGAAGAATGTTGGCGAAGGACGGAATGGGGGCGGCTCCTTGATGTGCCGTTAACCCCCACCCCACTAGTGACCGGCCGCGGCAACAAGTTAGAGGGCGATCTAGTCGGGGATTGCAATTGGCAACGTGAAGAAAACAGGCGAAAATTCGATACACGTACCCTGCTGCCGGGGTATTGGGAGGCGGAGGCACACGGCGGGCTTTGAATTGAAGCCCTGGGAATTCAGAGTTGGATGGGAAGGATTCATGTCCGGCGCTAACATCTTTGTGTTCCCCGGCGGCGTGGTCGGTGCGGCCGGGTTTGAGACACAGCAGAGAGCTAGAGATCTGGGATCAAATAGAGGAGGTTGATGCGGTAAAATTCAGCAAGCGCTTTGTGTCCGCAGCGCAAGCGCTGAAAATCGGTATGTAGAGGTCAGACTCCAGAGACGGACAGCTCTCGAGGGATCAAACGCCGCAGCTCTACATAAGGTTCGTACTGAAGAGACGCGCGCGCCCCCGCGCGAGTTCGGCCGAATTCGAAGAGAACTGGCAGGGTGCAAGTCAGCACTCAATTGGTGTCTCAATTCGGAGCAGGAGGGTTTACTGTCACGCCGAAGATAATTGTCTGTGGTTACTTTGCGCGCGTTGTGCTTGTTGACACTATTGGAAAGATTCCGATGAACGATATTACAGCTCTTTGCAGAAGTTAGGGCGCGGCCCGTTTTTCTTCAAATTTAGATCTTTTCACGAGATCGGCTGCAGGCTCAATTCTCATTTACCTTGAAAGTAGCACCATTTGAATTGGGTTCCAATTCCGGAGGGCTGCGGACCCCACATTCGTGCGGGTGCATGGGAGCTGCCTTTTCGTACATAGAAGCTTCGAGCACTTCACTGAATAGTCAACAGGAATAGATCGGCCCAACAACTTCTCCAACAACCTCATATCCGCCATCTCCACTCGCACCGGAGCCCCAGTCCGTGTCCGGGTCGGCGGGACCACGATGGACAACACTATATTCTTTGCAACGAACCAAGGATGATCGAGTTGGATGCGCTAGTAGTGATAATTCAGCTATTAGCCAGTGCTCACTCCTATGCTGTATACCCCGGAGGAGGTTCGTCTGATAAACCCAGCGCCCACGCTGAATGCATTTGATTCTCCAACTCCCGGATGCGCGCCCGGAGGGCCAACATTTCATCGTCGTGGCTCGAGTTCCCCGGCGCGGCCTCGGGTTCCGGGTGCTCTTCTGATGGCTCCGCTTCCAATGCCGTGCTATTTCCCTCCCGGCTACTAATTTCCGCGATCTTTGTCCGCGCCATGCGCAATTCTCTTCCAAGATGCTCCAGTCGCAAACTACTCGCGCCGCTTGGCCCTGCGGTTAAGGTGTCATCGCTCACCAACGTCATGAACGGGGACACCATTTGAGCGTCAGAGGCTGGCCTCCGGCGCCGTCGCCGACGTCTAAGCGCGAAGACCAATATTCCAAGGCCAATCATCATGGAAATTGGCACGACGACTCCGACAATTCCGCCCAAGGACAGGCTTGTTCTGGAAAGAAGATGCAGTGAGCGAATCAGCCCTCACTGTAGACAGCCATCAAGACGGACACGCCAACCTTCGGAAATTAGGTCCTGACGTGGGCTGTGCAGTTTGCGTTGATGCTCGCTGGGAGGTCGAGGATATGGGCTCGATAGAAGCTCCGGTGGAGTTCAGCTGCAAGAAATTTGAGGAGGATGTCGACGTTAATCCACCCGGATGCACATCCGTCTGCGTAGCTGATGCGGGGGCGGTGAGTGAGGGACGACGTGATGGACCGGTCCTAGAATCTGCAGGTTAGACGTGATGATCAAACTGGCGGGGGATGTACAAGTACGGCTGCTCTGTGTTCGCCGAGGCGGGAACTGTTGACAAGGGGCTGGGCGAAGAGAGGGGGGACGTCGACCTGCGAGAAGCTAAACGTGGATGGAAGATGGTTCTGAGGATTGCATACGTTTGTGAGCTGGTATGCGCGGAAAGCGACGAAGCCCTCTCGCGACTAAAGTCGCTCTGTAGCTGGGAGAACAACTTGGAGAAGTCCGGGGGCTCCAGGGGCTCGGACACTACCATTGAGAGAGTCCACTGGAGAGTATCCGAGCGAAGGAGGGCAGAGAATAAGATGGACCGTCTTGGATGATCCTAGAGGGCGGCAGCATAACAGCGTCGGTCAGATATACCAGTTTATTTCTGGGACGACAGATTTCCAGACGTGATCCTGATATCTTTGGAGATCGTCTCAATGAGACCGCGATCTTCAGTGCCAGAGACGCACCTCTCTTCTGATTTGCGACTCCGTCCGGACCAGCAGCGTACCTGACGTCAGAGAATGTAAGTTATGGTACCCCGTCGCGTTCTCAACATTTTGGGTCTCACATCGCTGGACAGCGTATGTGTTCCCTGACCTGTGATTTCGAGGCAACGGTCTGGGGGAGAAACACAGCCAATGTGCGTGAAGTACACAGCCAACACAAATGACAGATATACCAGTCTGTACCCTAGGTGGTTGCCAGGAAATCTTGATCTTGATCCCACGCCGTCCACGAGCAGACATGACCTAATTTTGGGTCAATTCTAACTACCTACCTATCAGTGCCGGACCCGCCTCCGGCAATGACCGCACTCCATAACATGGGGCCGTGCTCCGACCCCAGTCGATCTTGCAAGAGATGTTAGTCGTGCTCGTCGCAGACTGAGCCCGGATCGCAAGAGCGCATTCAGCCAAAGCTTTACAGCTAAGTCCGCAGGAAATGGATTCGTAGAAAGCAGTGGTTATTAGTAGTTTTCCCATGAGTGGAATGCAGCCATGGAAACCCTTTCGCTTCTTCCTGAGGCCATGAGTGGATCGACAATTAAGGTGCGACTGACACGTGACTGTCGGAGGAGCAAAGAGGGCACTGAAGGAGACATGGATGAGCCCAAATTTGAAAGCCAAGAGATGCACTGGGCCTAGAGCTGAAACGAGAGCAGGAATCGTTGGTGATGAGGAAGAGATGGTGGCGATGCACACACGCATCAACAAACACTCGGCTTGATCTTTGGCTTGATCCGCATCTTTTCCATTCTCTGATCTCCTCTGATGTCTTGCGCCACACTTGTCTCTTTCATTCATTTCCCTCTCAAGCTCTAGTTCTGCCGAAATAGGTCAGCTAGCTGGTTGCATCCTCCTTGGCGTCCTCTCACTAGCACTTGGCAAATTCGAGCCTGAACCCTCATATGTCCGTCCGTCTCTCCTTGCACTTCAGTCCTTCAACCTCGGGCTCCGCGCCCCAGTTCTTTCTACTTCGACTTCCGCCTCTCACATCGATGCGTCGCTGCTGCCAGGAACGTCGGGACCATCTGATATGCTTCACGCGTCGTGTCTCCCGCCCGAGGAAGCCTTTTGCGAAGCACAGGCGGTACGTTCTCAGATACCCTCCAATGCGCCGTGCCTCGTTCTCCTAGCGACGTATTTCGTGTCACCTCCCGTGGCCATGATGATGCGCCTAGCTCGTTCGTGTCCATGCCGCACCTTTGTCCGAGCGCGCCCGCACCTTCACCGCGCAAGCACGCCTTGCCATGCGGTCCTCGACAGCCGGATTGGTACCATTCGCCCTCGGAGGGAAGCGAATGCAGACACCGTTTGTCGCCCCCTCCGGCGTCCGATGTGCCTGCGCGTCTCTGGATCCTCCACGTCATTATTTTCATGATCCTCCAGTGCAGTATTAAGCTATTGGTCTTACCGCGGCGGGTCGCCGCACGAATTCCCGTTCTCCTCTCGTGCTGCGCGTCACTTTGTCGTGGTGGTGCTTCGAGGGACTCGCTTTCTTGTCCGACGCGCCGTTGGGCGTCATGCAATGCCTTAACAGGGCCTCGCGCCCATGAGCGCTTCTACGTTCCATCCGCTTTGTCCATGCTCTAACGATATTCGATGCGTAGCGGGACGCGGTGGAACGCTTGCATCACCATCTCCACGGGCCCCGGAAACGTCTCGGTCTACACACCTGAAGAGGTGTACTCACAACTGCACCCCGGGGATACCGTGTCGCCATTTGCTTGACGGTCATTATCCTTGATTCTACCACTTTGAGCCGTTCCCTCTGGCCCCGCTGCTGTGGCTCGGGATTGACTTGGCTCGTTACTGTCGCGGCAAGGTCTCCATTCGACAGCGGATTTATTCCTGCATTTTTTAACCCAACTTGGGGGTCCACAACCATGTCGGATGGGCCTCTTACAGATCTGCGCATCCGCAGTTCTTTTATATAGGCCGAATGCTTCGGCAGGGACAGGGATATTATTTCTGCTGCCCTCATCTTCCCTTTTTTCCACATCATCTTCGTCCTCGTGCTGGCGCCGCCGCAATGACTGCATATTGTTGGCCCCATCAGTTTCCCCGACTAATGATTTTGCATACTTCATTGCTTCTCTTTCCGCTTTACTTTTTCCGAGCAAGGCTGCTGCGATCTGTTATTCCCCACCATTTTCGCTCCGGGTGCCTAAGGCCTGCCTTTATGCCAAGGGCTCGATCGCGGTCCTCTTATCCTGCGTGACGACACTCATCTCTTCTTGCGCGACGGCACACATTTAGTGCATCGGCGTCTCACCAGCGCTTCATCTTCATTTTGCGTGACGACGCTTATATTCATCCGCGCCACGGCGCTCATCTGGTGCATCGGCGTCTCACCAGCGCCTCATCTTCATCTTGCGTGACGACGCTCATCTTCATCCACGCGACGGCGCTCTTCTGGTGCATCGGTGTCTCACCAGCGCCTCGTTTTCATCTTGCCTTTGTCCATGCGACGGCATCATCACTCATTCGGTGCATTGCGCCTCACCAGCACCAATCTTGCACTTTCACTGCGTTCCCTGGGCCCGTCGGCAGACCCTGTCGACCGGTGCTGAGCTCGGTCGAGCCCTGTCGACCTGTGCTGAGCTCGGTCGAGCTCTGCCGACCCGGGTCGGTAGAGCCTGTCGAGTCCTTGGTTTGAGGTCGACAGACTCTGTCGATCCCTGTCCGCAGAGGTCGACCGAGCTCAACACAGGTCGGCAGGGTCTGCCGAGCTGGGCCGACAACGGGGCGGAACGTAGTGTTTGGTGTTCATCTCATCCTCGCGTCGGCGGAGGTGATAGCACCCTCGTCCGCTTGTCCTCCTACCTCACCCTCCGTTTGCCTTCCTCCGCCATTCTGGCACCACCTTACTCTACAACCTTACTCTGGAGGCGCACTATTGTGCCGACGAGCCTGACGTCGCGATGGCGTTGCCGGGTCGCATCTGTAAAGAGCTGCTTGCCTCGGCGGCTTTTACGCTGCCAACGAGCCATCGTGCATCATCGCGCTGCCTTTGCTATGCTAATCTTCATCGAGCTGCTTTATTCACGGCGGCTTGTATCTCATTTCTCATCGAGCCGCCACCTGGCGGTGTACATCACAACATGAATTATCCTATCATTATGCATACTCTTAATGGGTATTTCCAACCCTCGAGACATCTTGGGAGAGCTCCGATTCGTATTCATCACTCGCAGGAGTCCCAACTTGGGAATCTATCACTCTTGTGCTCGCCGTGGCACAATTCCTTTTCAGCATGCGGATCATCTCCCGGCAGCGGCAATCTTGGACCTCTCGGTTCTCTACCCCTCTGGCCTGGTTTCTGTCTTCGCTGTCCACACGGGCGCGATTTACGTCTCGACGTCCCGACGAGAAGCTCGCTACAAGACACTTGAGAATTTTTTTCGTACCTTGTCCACGCATTGTCATCTTCTTTTCCGTTCATCCGACGGTCCTCCTCACGCAGTTAGCAGTCACAGCCTCTGTCTCACCAACTTTCCGTCTCACCAACTTTCCGCTGACCTCTATATTGGCTTAATAGCTCTTTCGCGCGCACATCTATTTTTTGTACAAAGGAACCATCACATAGATGGGCGAGGATTTTTGTGTAATGTTCTAATGGTGCCAGGAAGTGTTCGTTGGGAGACGGATCAGTGTCGTTGAAGACATTGGATTGATTCACGAACCATCCATCTGCGCAGAGCGCCAAAGCCGTCAGATTGATCGAATAGCAGCAAAACAGTCTTATTGATGCTCAATTGATGGGTCCCGTCATCCATAAAAAGTTTTATCTAGGCTGTGCTAAAAAGGTACGGACCATCCACATGGACCCAACTGAAATAGCCCCGGGATAGTGGACTATGCCTGAACCCCGATAACTACTTCTTACCCCCGAAACCGTGACAAACTTCAAGATAGATGGCGTAGCAGTGCATCGCTGCGAAATACCAATGATTCGCTGAGGGAGGCGGGGAAACTTAAAGAGGGGTTGCCAATGAGTCGACAGAATTTCCAATCTCTTCACCACTTAGAATGCAGCAAGTAATGTTTTTAATTTTTATAAAATGTAGTACACACTGTCGATCTCGGGTTGATCTCGAGATCTTCAAGACATGTTCGTCTCTTCCTTCACTACTAAATCCGTGAAAATCCGCCAGAGCGCTTTACCACAGTAGCATGGACCGCCCGGCACACATGTGCAACGTCTGCAAAGCAGAAATCAATGCGAGGGTTCTCAGTGACCGAATCACTTACCCAGGAAACATGTCCGCGGGGTACGACACATTGTTGAGGCCGAAGTTGGCAAAGTATTGCTGATATTCAGAGGGGTACTCTGGCACACCGGGCTTCTGGTTTGGTAGGCTCGATGACGGATGTCCGAGTTGAGGGAGAGGCGGCTGAAACGCATTGCCGCCGTAGTTGGATGGAATGTAGTCTCCACCGGCAGGATACTGGGGCTGAGGCGGATAACGGTTTGGCTGGGTCATTGGTCCGGGGACGCCGGGATCTGGATTGAATTGTGAGGCGATTTGTGGCCGGAAAAAGTCCTGGCTCGGCTGTGGTTGGTTTCCTCTACCGGATTCTCCGTAGCCTTGAGGAGCCTGAGTCCACCCTGGCGCCATGTGTGAAGGAGGTCCCGAGGGCGGAGGTGGCTTCCGTGAACGTCGTCGACCGTCAGTCGTGGAACCCGACAGGGCCTGCTCGTCAGGAACTGCCAGATATTCACATTCGAGCCTCCTCTTGGTGCAGCGCGCACAAGGCTGGCCGTTTTCGATGGATATACACTGGCGCAGATAAACATTATCGCACGCCGGGCAAATGAAATGCCCACTCTGATCTTTCCTGCTCGGCAATTCACGCACGCCATGGGGATTCTTCTCGGTTTGGCGACCGCTGCCATGGCGGAGTCTGGCCGTGTGTGAGCGGACATGAGTAATAGAGGTTGGATGAAGTCATACACAGGGCTGCTTATATGGAAAATACTCCAATCGCTGGCACTAACCCGTTTTTAAAAGGAACTAACAAGCTGTGACCATTGCCTAATTGCATCCGACGTCTGTTTGTATTGTCATTAGCGACAAGTTCGGGGTTGAGAGTTTATTCAGACGCCTACCAATTCTGGCCATCATTTTTGAAGGGAAGCTTGAGAAGCCCTGCTCACCGTTTCACGAGGAAGGAAAGGAAACAGTGCTGCGATGTAACCTTGAAACACGACATCAAGTAGTGTACGAAAGAAAATACCTCGGAACTGGATCGGAACTCATCAGATGGAAGCAGACCTATGAAGAGGCGAACCGTATTGCTTTACAATTACGACAATATGTTCAGGTGACGGAGGGGCGTGAACTGAAGGCCTAAATAGGCCGAAAAATGTCAAAATTTCGCGCCCGGGGGAATCCAGATATGGTAATTGCGCCTCGTTTTCAACACTTTTCGCCCAGCAATCAGCATAGTTGGTAGATCAAGACCTGATCGGGGGTCGTGACGGGAAGATTGTTGTACAGGCATCATGAGAACCTATGAGAACCTTATATTACTGTACTATTAAGACCGAAGAAGGTTCACACCGTCACCTAAGGTGTTCACTTTTTTGAGTGTTCATTTCACCATGAGGCAGAAGAAGTTTGAAAATCCGATGTAGAATTAATTGAGGACAGTGCATAGTAGTATTGTTGGTATTGTCTCCCCAGCTACGGAATTTCAATCCTTGTGCCAGTGGGTAACATGCGATAGATCCGGAGGGGCAGGAAATTGCTAGTACCCGAAGACCCACGTGTGCACTGCTCGAGAAAATAGTCCAATAGTGCGTATTCTTTGAGAGTTTCTCCAAGAGACCCAAATTCGCATCCTAGCAACTGTGGAGGGCATGACGGTTACAGTGTAAAATTGTGGAGTCCTTTCCCGTTGCCGCCGACCCGTCTAAAGATGGCTACACCAGTTAGTTTCGTACACATCCCTTCATGACATCTCGTTCCGAATTTCCATTACTCAGTAAATACGACGATAAGCGCGTCGGTCCCGAGACGGAAGACGCGAGATTGTGGCCCCGTGACAGTGCAGTTGAGTATGGTCGGGTTGAAGGCGGACGGACGGATATGAGCTCCTCAATTCCGGAACACGCAAGTTCCGGGGATCCTCGAGGCAGTGGATGGGGAGTTTGCTGCAATTTATGGGACGAAGAGAAATTATCCCACGCGAGGAACATCCTTTCGCCAGAAGCGATGCGTACAGTACGTTGCAACAGCAGGTACGAATCGTCTCAGCCCGAGAAACACAGTGTTGGCAGCGCCAATCAATGAGCGTATACCTAGATTCGCTTCTGAGACGACTGACGTGACCTTGGAAAAGCATTCAGTTCCCTTCAAAAGCCAAGATTGGTCTTACCGTGACATTCAACGGTTCCAGCTCTATCCCACAATTTTAAAATATCATTTGGGAAATGCAGCGTGGTAAGTCACAGAAGTCACTCACTGTGGATGTGATGCATCTGGCCGATGCGCGCACTCGTACAAGGATATCTCGGAGAGCGAAGGGCTTGGAAGTTGGCAACTCAAAAAGCACCGAACACTGACATCATCCATATTTCGGGAAAGGCTAACTTACAATGGCAGCGCATACGAAAAGACGGATAGCCAACGGGCGGAAAATCGAGTCCTAGTCAGGTAAGTAAAACTCGACACAGGATTCCTACATACCGCATGGATTGACTATTTCGACGCGCCTCTGCTGCGATCCCTTTACTCGTCGAGTGCATTTCAGGACCCGGTTGCATTCTGTTTCAATTGCAACGTGAGCGGCAAATCGCTCACAATACTGCTTCCCGAAGAGAGAATACAGACGGCGGAGCACCGGCGGGGATGATAGCTATCCGGCGAGCACGGTATTCCTGTGTGGAATGAATAGGCACTAGGCTATTAATTAGGCACGTGCCATGTGGCTCGCCTGTACCTGCTGTGTTGGGGATCTCCTTCACACGTCGACTGCATTTCAGGACCCGAATGCACTCGGACCAATTTCGGCCGCGGGATCAAATTTGGCGGGGGACCCACCTGGCAATGCGCTCCCTCGACGAATATTCAACGAGTAGGTAGTTTCTTCGGGTTAGCTGTTGAAAATAACCTCCACGATGAAGACAAGACTCACTCTCGAAATGAAATTAGGGTGTCCTGAGTCCACGGCGCCTCCCTTACAGAGATATTTTCGATCCGAACAGCGTAATCCCCTGCTGATAATATTAGTCAGACAACTGCGGCCGGATACAGTTGAAGGACTATGGCAGCGCTCACCAGGACCAGGCACCGGTCCGAACGACACTGGTGTCACTTCGTCCCGGCATGGATCCGGTACAGTTCTGGATTTCAACGTCGCACAGCGCTCGCCGCCGCTCCAAACATCCGATCAAACAGTGATGGGCACTGTGTCCAGCTCGTTGGACGAATAACGAGCCAGGCTAGCTGACCGGCGACCCGAGCACGAAGAACGAGAGGGAACCGGGGTTAGGACGGGAGGGGCCCTCCTGAGCGCCGAGATGAACTTCGAGAAACAATAAACGTAAAATACGACAGCGGCGAGGGACTTGGGTCCACCTGATAACCCATAATGAGTTCCGGCAGCCTTCTCAGGAGTTGATCCTCGCAGCCGCCAGACGGTGCTGATCTGGATGAGGGAATGGTGCTTATATGGGGCCTGTTATCTCGATTTTAGCGTCCAACTCTCAAGATATAAATTGGCGTGAAACTTGAAAGGGTATAATTGTAGATCGGATTATGGTGACGAGGACAAGAGACTCGCGAGGGACTTTTAATGGCGACGAGGTCATAAGAGACTGATCCCTCCTGAGCAATTTTGATAGATACTATCTACGTGGAAATGCCAAAGAGGAGTCAGGACTGGGCGAAGTCAGCCGAGCGGCATCGACAAGAGAGAGCGAACGCACCGAAGCATCGGGAGTCGTAGTACTGTGGCGCTGCTTCGAAGAAGTAGCGTCAGATGAGGGGGTGCTTCCGAAGAGGACTCGAAGGCCGATCGAGGAACGTGAGAGCAAAAAGTCGCGAGAAGAGACGAGATAATAAGCCACAACGGCAGCAGAGTAGTGAGTCAGGTTAGTTTGCACTACGAAGTGCATGCTGGAAAAGGTCTGTAGCTCGCCGTCTTGATAGGTGATTGAACCGCGCTCCTCGTGAGCGCGTGTTTGTGCGTCGTTGGGCTTGTAAACGAGAGACGACAATGTATCTGGGAACTTCCCTCTAGGATGGAGGGCTATGTGCCGAACAACTGTGCTGCCAGGGGGAAGGAAATGATGCCGCCACAATCAACACTGCCCACTCGCCTCTCTCTTCCTGCCACCACGACACGAAATACGCTCCGCTTACCCTGAGGCACGAAGGAAAGATGAACGTACTGAGCAAACATGGGATGCGCATGCGAGCGCGCGCCCAGCCCGCAAGATTGTCTTCACCGGTCGAGGTCTCCACCATGACCCAAATTCTTCGTCAACCCACGCTCCACCAATGAAAAATAGAGATTGCAACAAACTTCAGCACCACATAACGCAGCGCACCTCGCTCCCTCTCTGCATTCCACCCGATGCCTCGATCACCGAGAGCATCGCGCGTAGCTCTGGGAGCTCCAGGCGCGCATGGGCTTCCGCGAATAGCTGCGCCTAGAGAGTATCAAGTGCGTCGAACGCTGTCTCTAGGTGTGCGCGGGTATTGAGAGGCGTGCGGTGTGGTCATTGTGGTGCGAGGAAAGGAAAGTTTCAAGTAGAAGCATAAAAAGAGGGGGAAGGGCAGACGAACCTACGCGTCTTTCGCCGCGAGGCGCGTCTCCAAGTCTGTATCCTTTAAGGCGAGGCGATGTTCTTGGTGGCAAGTTGGTTCCTCGCACTTGCGTGTGCGTTGGGACCCATCCAGCACCTTTTTTGAGTGACCGGCATTGTGGAAGTACATAAATATGGCAGCATAGAATAGAACGAGGCGGACGCCGCCCCGAGCACCAGCGTAAACGTGTGTGCATTTCGTCGACATGGTGTGTGTGACCAAAGGTAACTGATTGTCGTGGTGTGACAATGATCTGATGGCATTAATTATTGATGTTTGGCTGGTAACACCCTCCCGGCTCCTGCCCGGCTCCGTCAGGCTCCGTCTTACTCCGTCCAAGTCGACGGTCCGACCGTCGATCTCTTGCACTTCCCAGCCGTGCTATCGCCTCGGATGCCCACCGTGCGAATTTGAGCTCCGCAAACATCTGTAACACCGTTTTCTTCTCATCTCGCGCCCGTCGTCCTTGCTTCTTCTTCTTCTTTCCGCAATGCAGACATACCGTCACATTGTCGTCACTCTCTGGCGCTACTTAGCCGCCCTCAGCTCCGGCCAGACACAACTATACTGAACCGCGAGCCCGATGTCATGGAAGCCGCAACACACGACCAAGCCAGGCAAACGCGCAAGCGCAGTCCTCGCGAAGCAGTCCTCCTCTGTGTCCTTCGTTCTGCAGCTCCGCGAGAAGCATCTGCGAGAACGTCTGTCGTCACCCTGGGGGAATTCTGACGTCTTTTCTTCTTTTCACCTCCTCGTCCGTCTCCTGTGGTCTGTTGTGCCTCCGTCTCTCTTCGCTTTTTTTTTTTTGCGCCTGGTTTTAAAAATCACCGTATCGATCTGCACGTTCGCCCGCGTAGCCTGGCGCCACCAACCATGGTTCATGCCACATGGGCCTCCCGGGTATCCATCCGCCGCATCGGTGTTCCTTGTCAGACAGACCTCCACTCTCAAAGAACGACTCGGACGCGTCCTGTCGCCCCACCAAAATTCACCAGCGAGCCCCTGGAGATGACGCTACGCGCGATAGCCACTGGGTCTGTGGCCATCGCATTGCCATCGCATCCATTTAAGCGGGACCGGCCGTGTAATTCTACCTACCTACCTACCTACCACATCTCGTGCGTAACCCCATTTAGTCGGGGACTGCTCGGAGATCCCCGCGCTGCCAAGGCTGTGGAGACGGACACCGCCTAATTTCCGGTGCATCTGTCACTCTTGCTACTTGGTTGATGGCCGTGCAATAGATAAGTACGTACAGTCTTCGCGATTTTGGGGCACCCGCCACCCTCAGCCACCATCATCTCGCTCCAGCCACCAAGAGCCACCAAGCCAAGGCCCTTCTGAAACGACCAACGACCTGGCGGTTCGGAAATTGATACTCGAGCTCGTGGTTAACCTCCGCTTCAAATTGCGCTCGAACTCGACAGGGTCAGCTCCGCGTACAGTGTGCTGGACATAATGTGGCGTCCTCTAGGTGTACGCGGTTGCCCATGGGCCATTTGATAGGGGTTCGCTGTTTCATCAACTTTTGCCAAGTCGCGCTAGCCCAGTGTTGTCATTGAGGGTCATGTCAATGGATTGACCATTGACCCTTTTTGATTGACTTCGCCAATGGCCGCTGCTGCCCTTGGTGGATGACATTGACGCTGACAACAAATTTAAGTTAAGAAAAAGGGGCGCGCCCAAGAATATTTTGATGGACCCGTCTATGACTTGACGGGGTTACTTGCATTGGCCATTGACCTTTTTTTACCTTTATTGAATTACCCTGACAACACTGGCGCCGCCGTCGCTCGCCTTCCAGGGCGTCCCCATGCAGCTTCCGATTTTCGCGTGCGTCGTACGTGACAGCGTCCTAAACCGTCCGAAAAGGAGGAGTTCTGTCCAATCAGGACTGCTCGCTATAACTGTGACGAGACATGACCATATGACTACCTTCACCCTGGATTCTTTACGGCTATGAGTTGGAGAGTATCAGTCAAATGGCTCAGGGCACTTTGCGTAACGACACTGACAAAGTCAGACTACTTAAGAAGAGTCAAGACGGCTTTCCTTTTTCACTTTGCCTGCCGCGTCCTGCTTCGTCCTCACGCGTCCTGGCTTGGACCTTTTTGGGGATTCCCTTCTCTTGCGCCTGTGCGGACGAGCTTGAAACGCACGCAGAGGCTAAGTGCCCAAGTTTCCTCCCTCACTCCGCTATGTCGCTGGACAGGTTCTCCGTGTTCCGCATAATGTGCGCATATACTGCGTTGTCCTCCAAGAGTTGCAATTAACAAAAAATTGCAGCTCACTTTCTCTTGCCGGCGGTGATGTGCTCCAGACCATCCCCGCCACTTATGTGATGTACAAAAGACAATGGGACAGACGCAGGCTTAGTGCTGTCTGTTTCTTTTACGCCATGGCGCGCTAGTGCGTGTTTTCTGTTCCTTTTTTGGTGTAGCCTGAGAATTGTGTCCAGCATGTCTATATTCTCGCTCGTCGCCAACGGAATTGGTGAGCATAACCTTTGCCGCAAGGGGAAGCCTGTAATCCTCTACTCTAGACGCATTTTACACGGGTTACACCCCTGCAACGTGCAAACGTGTCTATATGTTTCCCAATGTAACAGCCTGTGTGTGCGCCGTTATCTAAAAGTTTCTTCTTGGCTGATGTCCGCCTCAAGTGCTCGCTGGGATGGCTGTTCAAGTACTTGTGTTTATCAGGTATGCCTCTAGCCATCGCCCATCTCCGCAAATCTTATTGTGCGTTATAGGACCTACGCCATTTCAAGTCGCTCCAAATATGTCCGTTTTGGGCTCGGCTCGATTCTACTACTCGGCTTTCCGGTGCAGATATTTGGCATCGTATATCATGTATGTTGTAGCCCGCCATCTCTTTGTCCGTTTACTAATATATGGCGTGTTTCTTAGAGAGATGTGTGTTGCGCTGCGTGATTTCTCGTCATTTTGTACTGATCCATGTATGTCGTGTCCCAGTCATTTTTCAACAACGTAAGGTTTAGACATATCATCATGAGCCTCTCTTATACTGATATTCTTGCTATAGGGAACGTGAGCTAATCTAGTTTGACGGGCCTGTATATCGTCTGATGTTTCATAGATGTAAAGGGAAGGTCCTCCGCCCGGGCGAGGTTAGTTGTCTGACTATTCCTTCGTCAGCGCCCTCACATCTAAATTTGTATAGCCCGACTGGAATATTGTGTAATTGCTTCCACCTTGATCGCGACCCGTATTAACCATGAATCCAGCTATTACAGTGCGCACATGGTGTTTGATGCCATCGCTTGCGCAACAGCCACATACTATCTCGTGTATTCCTCTCGGGTTCTTGGAGTACTGTAAGGCCGTTTTCCCTTCCAAGATTAAATTTTCGCGGCGTTGACCATGAATCTCAGTCATTTCTCAAAATTGTTGCGCCACATTCTCAGAGACGGGTTGCTGTATTTCCTGGTTGTTTTCCTAGTTAATTTGTAGGTCCACCCTATTGTGCTTCGCTTCATAAATGCTCACCCCTTCCAGATGGGTTGTACTAGAGTTTTCCCATGTCTTTGTATCGGGCGCAGCGTCTTCTCTGCCTCTAGCAGTTGTGCTCATTGGTACGTTCGCCCAGACAGAAAAGTCGTACACATTCTTAAATCTCTCAAGCTGTCCAGCATCTGACCCTTAGTACCCAAGGCATACCCAAGCCCGGCGGCAGACGGTCCAGCCACGACTTCACCCAGTCGGTGAGCCTAGGCCCTCTACGCTTCGCCCGGAATCAGCGGCAGCTCGACGTCGAGCTTCAGTCGGGCTACTTGGAAACCATATTGGAATCGAGTGAACTGAAGGGGTCGTTTCACTCACAGCCAACGGATAAAAGTCACACGTTGAACTCCAGTGATGCCACTGCGAGCACTCAGCATAATGTATCCTAGAACTATGTTTCGATAAATCATAAGAGACCGTAGTGCAAAATTACAACTTAAGCCAAGGGAGATTTTGATACACGTCGAATCAGAATCTGTGCCAGGCGCACACACGGACACCCTCCCTTGAAGTTAGGGGCGAGCAATGAGCACAAAACAGAAACTCACAAATCTGTTCAGCGTACATGCACATCCGATAACGGCTTCGCAATCGTGACAAGCGTGAGGGCAGCCGCCCACCTGCGGCGTCACATCAATGAAAGATTATGTAGGAGGCAGGAACAAATTAGCAAATTGACGACCGCTGTTGTCGTGGTCGTGCCCAATTTGAGCGGAGCCGCATACACCACAACAGCGAGAAGGACGACAGCGAGAGAGACGATTGTGCTACGCTACTAATGAAGTGTATGGTATAGAAGGTGATTCTGGCAAGCTGAGAAAGTGTTCATTTTATCGACCCATAAATCCGGGAAGCGCGGCAGACTGTACAATATCGCGAGGCTAATGACCAGATCGATCTGTTTCGCCCGGGAAGATACTGCGGTGCGGCGGTATGGACCTGATTTTGGCTTAAATATGGCTAAAAGCCTGGAGTTCACCCCCTGCGTTAGAAAGAGCCGGGATTCCCCCCGGTCAGTACATTCATCCGAGAAGCGCGGCAAAGGTAGATTAAAGCCCTTGTATACTCTACGCCACTGGCAGGTGCAACGAGGACATCAAATATTGGGCCAGGAGGTGCTCCACTATTGTGTAAACGAAAGGACTGACGTTTGGGAGCACTACAGCTCGAGTACTATTCTAGTGAGCTGCACTTTACAACCGCGAGGGAACTTCACGTGACGCGCTGGCGTCGCGACTGATGATGCACGTGACCGTGATTCAAAGTCTGCCCGAGGCAGGAACCATATCTCGCCCGGAGAATTTAGTCGTAGTCGCGAAAGATATTCATTAGTTCAAACAAGTCAGTAGTGTATATAGCACATCGACTCTAGATGTCTAACGCGGGCGGTAAATCCAACCATGTGTGTCTTGATGATTTTCGAGGCCCGAGGTCACTACCATGCGGATTCTCATACGGCGGAATTCGCATCCAATCGAATTGCTAGCCCTCCCAATCAAAAACTCCCAATTTCCGTGACAAACCAAAAAGAAAGACACAGGGCTCGAGTCAGAATGTCCAAGAAAAAACGAAATCCAGTCACGAGTCCCACGCGCCGCTCACTGCTCACGCCAGAGTCCAGAACAGTCCCAGCACGATGAACCCCGCCATCGCCGACATACCGACCAGCGCTTTCCGCTCACCCACCAGCGATGCTGCGCCATTCTTCGTAGACCCTACCGGGCTGCTCGAGCCCGGAGTCACTCCCGAGCTCGAACCCGCTGGCGAGCTCGCTACCGGGGGCAATGGTGAGGCGACCGTTACGCCCGGGGGCGATGTGGGTAGCGCCACCGTTGGGCCCGTGAGACACGCTGATACGGCCGCGGACGGCGCCCCCGCCGCGGCCGTGTTGAGTTTGGCGTTCCCGTTCCAATCGCACGCGGCCGCCGCCCGCGACGCATTCTGGTAATACTCGCTGAACGCGTAGGAAAGCTTAATACCTGAAGAGGGTATATAGTCAGTCCGAGCGAGAACAGCGAGCGATAGAAGACTCGCTAGGATCACACATCGCGACGTGGCCGTAGACACCCGAGATCCCGTTCGCGGCGATGTCATCGCAGATGTGCGGCGTCCCGCACACAAAGCCGGTTAGATTACCCACAAGCACGGTGAAGTCGCCGGCTGGCGGGTTGAAGACGCAGCTCAGCTTGCTAGCGAGGCAATTACATTCGCTCTCGTTCGGCGTCGGCGGCAGCGCTGTGGCGGCCGCGAAGCCGGCGCTCGCAGGAGGGCACGTGCCGAACGATGACGCAGCAACGGACGTCTTGGGCGGGCTGTTGGGCGGCGAGACGAGGTTGTACTGCGAGACGAGGTTATGGAAGTCCGCGTTGGGGGTAACGGTGTTGTCGGCAGAGACCTCCACCATTCCGTACTGCAGCCCCTGGGCGTCCACGGTCGGGAAGTAGTTGAAGGCGAGGCCTCCTGACCATATATCCGTCATCGGCGAGGTGAACAGCGTACCCGTCTCCGTCCAGACACGGGGCCCTGGACAGTTGGTAGCCCCGAACTCAGAGCTATATATGTGAGGTCAGCATGGTACGCATCGAAGGGAGGGCGACATACAAGTAAGCGACAACGTTGTAGTCCTTGAAAGCGGCGTTGAGCGGGTCGTACGTTGTCTTCGGGGCATTGCCGCACCATTCGCTGAGACATAATCATTTATCCCCTGAAGGAACTCGAAGACAGGCTGACTCACTAGTTGTTGAGCCCGAATATATCGATCGAGGTGCTAGCGGAATTGCTTCCCGAGGGGTCGCAGGAGAGGTAGTCAGCCACGGCGACGGGGAATGCCCCTGCAGGAGTTCCGGAATCTTTTGCAGCGTAGCCCACGAGGACAGAGGATGAGATAGAGGCCCTGAAAATGTTCAGTACTGCCCGTGGTCTTTGAGAGATCGGCGATAACGCACAGATACGCCTTGATGTCGCGGGCAGCGGCCTTGATAAATGGAGCCGCATTCGTCGCCGAAACATCCAGGACCTCATTCCCGAGATTGTACGCCAGGACGTTGTCGTATTTGTTGAATACGTCGATGGTTTTGATGTACTGGAAAATGCGATCGGCGTCCGTTAGATACCGCACGGGAGTAAGACACACCTGGTCAAGGAGATTGGTGCTCCAGGCAGGATTAGCAGTATCGATGGAGCCGTTGGAAGCTGCGCAGAGTTTTAGTAGCTGCTATGGACATGATTGGCCATCTCACGTAACGCCAAGTCCAAACTGTGATTCTTGGGGATGAGCATTGAAGATTATTGGATGGAAGAAGAACACACATGAGGTAGATTCCTGCACCACTCAGGGCGGTCATGCATGCGTCGTGGTTCTGCGACGAGTCTACAGAGTAAGCGCGGATTGTGTTGATCCCCAGCTCCCTGAAGTTTGGAAGATCCCGGGAACAGGCGGTGGCATCGGCGAGGTTGGCTGCCACCAAAAGGGTCAGCTTGCCAGAAGAAATGCCGGAACGACTGCATACCTGTCGAGTCTACGGGTAGAGTGAGCGGCGATATAGAGTGGTAAAAAAACACTCGCCAGGGTTCTGGTATGTGATTCCTTTGATGTAGAATCGGGACCCGTCGTCCGAGTATAGGTATCTGCCTGTGCGAGTGATTTTTGGGATGGCACCCACGGAGGTCACTAGGCCTAGGAGCGAGGTGGAGACGAGAGCGGGAGCACCAAGCTTCATTTTAGCGGCAATATTGTACCGTAGTTAGTGTCGGGAAGCTGCGGGGTGGAGGGAGTGGAAGCTTTAAAATGAGAGGAAGGAATAGAAGGACGAACAAGCGCCCGGGGCCATGAAAGAATCATCACAGGAACGATCAAACATGGATTACTAGCGGTGTTCCATCGCCCGAAGAACTCGGGACGGCGAAAACTGATCTTGGTAAGCCATAACAGCGGCCACGAGGGATTCGGAAGGCATGCGGAAACGATCGATGATCAACATGGAACCGGCATTCGATGCTGAGCGCTCAAAACGCTGTTGAGTCCGGAAGTTTAGCCCGAGCTGCGGGAATGGCTCGCTATGAAAACCTTGATAGTGGGAGGAAAAGCTTTGAAAAGGCAATAAAAAGGAGCGATTTGTAGCGTCGGCTCCTGTCGGCTCCCACGGTGGGTTTCAGAACGTCGCGGAAAACCAACGGAAACTCAGAAAATGATGAATCCGTTTTGATGAACTGCCACACAATGGCGGACCAGCAGCCTCGAAGTGGCCCATCGGATTGGAAGAGACACAAGCACGACGCAAGGCTGTTGCGGTCGTAGAGTCGAAGAGCAGACTCCGAGTGGGGGAAGTGAATGAGGCAGAAATCGGCCTGTGCCGCGCGGTCCCAGAATACGATGCAGTGTCGTTCTCCTCATTCGAGGGATTTCCTAACCCGCTTCACCATGTGCCGTAAGTATATGTTGCGTTCTCACAGGGCGGGAGATGGATCACCTCACGCGAGTAGTAATGATTTTCACTGCCCGTCGGCACAGCCTGCCGACATGAGCTGACGTCTGTTGATGTCTGCCGATGGGGCTCTACAGAGCCTGCCGACATCAGATCAGCACAGCTGTGCCGACCTGTGCCGACGGTCCGTCGACGTCTGTGTGCGTAGGGTCGACCAAGCCTGCCGAGCTCTGCCCCGAGCCCCATGCCCAGCTCACCACTCCTCAACCAGCGGACGGTTGGCAAAGGCAGCTGCCTGGTTGCCGTGGAGACGTACGTACAAATTTAGACGAGTCGAGCCTCCATAAATAGCCTACTTTGCCGAGCCTGTCTCACCCTCGTCGGCCGCCTGCCGCTAGCTTCACTGCCTCTGTGCTCCTGCATGCATCCAGTTTCCAGATGCAATGGATACCCCTTACCATATAATTTATACCCTCCGCTCAGCCGGCTAACCCAGGTTGATTCCTTTTGCGGCATGATTCATTTCGCTGGTCTGGTATGTAGCACGCGTGGAATTGACAATTGGGCTTCGTTGCATTAAATTTTTAGGAGGGTTCAACATAGTCAACTGCTCCTACGGGACATGCTACGCCGCCAGTATCGCCCCCCGCGGGAAGCGCACCGTAAACAGCACGGTGGCGGCGAGCAGCGCGACGCTCGCATTGCACACGAACACGAGGTTCGGGTGCCCGATTGCCGAGAGGGCGGCGAAGAGCGCGCCGAAGAGGGAGACGGTCGAGATCAGGGCGAGGGTCTGCCGTGGATGTGAGAAGGATGGAACAAGGAAGAAAGGGGTTGAAGGATCGAACGCACTTCGACAAGCGCAATTGCCGCGAGCGCGTCTGCGCGCCGGGCAGCAGGGACTATGTCCATGAGCACGCCCTTGCACGCGGGCGCGGTGCCCGACGCGAGCGGGAGCAGTGCCGCCGCCGCCAGCATGTGCCACGATTGTGAGCTGCCGGCGACAAGCACGGTGAGGAGCGCGTCTACGAGCATCCTGGATCGAGTGGATGGATTATCTGCAACGCCAAGAAGGCAAGGGAGGAAGCAAGACGCACGACCAGCGGAGGAACGCGAGATCGAACGCGCTTCCTGGCGCATTGGGGGCCATGGGTGCTAGCGCGGAGGGAGGCGTGTCCATGGCAGGTGGTGCGGCAGTTATGGGTGTAGCCGCACCACTCGGTGGCGTCGGCGCCGAATCTTCGTTCGTATTCGCAGTTGTCGGTCCGTCCTCAGGTCTACTCGCAGGTGCAAACCACACTCGGCCTGCACGGATGATGCGCGGGAACGCAAACGTGAGGAAGGCGGCGCGCGAGAGCGCGTTCGTGGACATTCTGCAATGCGCGTCAGCGCCCCGTCAACTTATACAGACTGGCATAGCGAAGCGGTGAGACTCACAAGACCCCGTTATCGGACGGCTTGTAACCGTATTGGTTCGTTGCCGTTAACTGGAGCATCAACGGCTGTAACGAACCATCAGTGAAAATGGGGGAGAACAGTGGAAAAGTAAAGCACGCACAACATACGCGGTCGCCAGGACGCTTCCGAACGCGCCGACACCAAGGAGTGTGAGCCCGTAGAACGTTCCGTGGCTTTGCTCGTATTTGGCGGGGAGGAACACGCGCAGGCAGTTGAGGAACGCGAAGGCCGACTCAGCACCTTCTTTCTTCGCGCCCGCATCCGAGAGCACGGCGGGTGGGACGTACGGGAGGAGGAGCCCGGTGTACAGCGTACTCGCAACAAGCAAGCCAAATGTGATCTCGAACGGCGCGGAGATGCCGATACCGTCGTTCGCGAGGCCGCCCGCTATGTAGCCCAGCGCGGTGCCGAGCATCGCCATGCCCGCGAGGACGCCGAAGGCGGCAGTGCGCTCGGCGGGTTCGACGACCTCGGCGATGTATGAGTTGGCGGAGAGCATGTAGCCCGCGCCGCCGCCGAGGATGGTGACCAGCTGAGTGGACTGCATGATCGTGATCCCGAGGCGCCCGCCCGCGAACGCTAGGATGTTGTTAGTTGAACCGTGAATAGGTAATCTAATTGAGGACGTAACTGGCGTAGATCTGAGTGAGATTCCGGATCGCGGGCCAGAAGGTCTGCTGCACGACCGCGGCGCGTAGGCCCCAGTTGCGGATCTGCCACGTAGTGAATAGTAGGTTCACTGTTCCGCTGAACTACAAGCACTTCAGATAAGAAGCCGTCAGCTTAGCTGGGGGGCAGGTACTTACGGTACCGAGGATGACCATGACACTGATATCCTTCGCAGTCGAGGTCTCGACGGCGGTTATCGCGCATGCATCGCCGGTCCCTGTGTAGGGCGGGTGTGTGGGATCTGCGTAGTATTCCTGGCAATTGAATACCCGGTACGCGTAGATGAGTGGGGTCTGTGTCTGCGATGGAACGTACTCAGCCACGTAGATCTGGAGAGGCAGAGATCAATATACGCACAAACCAGTAGGTGGTGGACAGGAGGAAGGTTGCCACGAGGACGCGTCGGTACGGGCTGAAGAGGCCTTTCTGTTTCAGGTCATTGGGGGCATTGGTGGCCTCGGCGGCAAGGAGTGGGGTATCCTCTGTCGGCGCGCTCATCGTGGAAGGGGGTGAGTAAGCTGCAGATTCGCGTGAGTTTTCGCAGGAGTCATCCAAGGAGTCATCCGATAAGAATCGTTGCAATGATGGCATCTTATCTTGCGCGGATCTCGCCATCCAGCAGACAATGTCGGTTGCAGATCCAAGGGTCACGCGAGTGGTTCATGGTGGCCGGTCTGAAAGAAAAGATATTGAAGCCTGGAGAATGCAAGAAGTCCAATTGTCCTATGAGGGCCTCGAGGTGGTCGGGGTGTACACGGAAGTAGCAACCTTGATACCCGGATATCCGCGAGTTTAAGCGATGTCGGATGAGGAGCACAGCAAGCCGGCGGCGGCGGCGCGACTGTGGTGGTGGCAGGAGGTAGACGCGCGCGGTCGTGGTTGGCTCGGTCATCGGCACGAAGGAGTTCACTAGGATTCTGACCACATTAGTACTCACTTACGACCATCTGAGCGCTTGATGGACAGCACGGTACTAGAAAGTATGAGACAAGGAGCCTCTGCGCTCGCCGGACTGGACTTCAATCATCCGCTTTTCTATCCCCCTTGATTATATATATATATTCTTTCGAATCCTATTATTCTAAGTTCTTCCTTCCCGGAACACATTGATCTCAATAGCCCATGAAGGATCTCCAAGTGCGGCCTCCGATACTGACAACCCGTACGGAACACGGGACGTACCTCAGATAACTTGAACCTCATATACTCGGCCATTTAATAAAGACAGCTGCTACGGCAGCCGCTGCATTTGGCCAAATGGTTAGACTTCTAACATCTTACACATAAACTTTACTGAGACTCGATACGATCACTACGGTTCATACACCGGCGGCGCAACCTCAGAAGCCTGACTCCCTGCCCGCGAGCGGCCCCCCGCAAAGAGCCGCGTAGCATCCTTCTCGCGATACACCGGTGCGACGGACGTGCGCAGCGCGTCCTCGTCGCGGAAAAATGCTGTCGCGGTCTTCTCGTCCAGCTGTGGAGCGAGCGCTGCCGCAGGCCGCGGCATCACAGAGTGACTGGCACTTGGCTCAGGCTGTTCGGGCGCAGAGAAAGGGTGGATCCCCACGAGCGACTGCGTCGCCCAGCCGTACCCAGCGCGCAATTCCGGCGGTGACGATGCGTGCGAGTACGCGGACGAGGTCGAAAGGCGGTGGGATTTCTGTCGGGACCACGACGCGCCCGGCGTCGGCGGCAGTGGGGTCGTAGGCGCAGGAGACATAGGTACAGGTGAAGTAAGAGAAGGCGAGATAAGAGTAGGCGACGTCAGGGCAGGTCTCATGAGAGCAGGCGATATCAGCGGGGCCGAAGCCGGAGTAGCAGGCCCGGGGAACTGCGCTGGAGTAGGCAACGATGGTGGAGACATGATCGGCGGCGCAGTAGCGAGTGGAGAACGAGGCATCCGGCGTCCAGGGGGTACGGAAGGGACGATCGCACCCGCGGCGGCTGTCGCTGGGGCTTGCCTATATTCCAGCGATGGGCGCGAGGAATTCACCTCGGACGACGGCGGTACCCCTGCGGCGCGCGTTGCGGCGGTGTGAGGCGGGTATGGAGAAAAGGGTGTGAACTTTTGGCTCCAGTTGTTCAGCCGCTGTCTACGCTGGCGCATGCGTCGCCGACGAACGCATGTTAGGAGTACCAGGATCGCTAGCAGCAGCATTGTCGCACCAAAGACACTGCTGATTGCAATTGATCGTTTGGCACTCGCCGACAAGACTTTAGCTGCTGAGGCGCTAACGGTCGCCGCAGCGGCAGAGCTGGGGGGCAGGGTGCCCACATTGATTGGGTCGTCGGGCGATTGACTGGTGAGCGATGGCGATAATTTAGAAGACGAAGATAGTTGTGATGATGAAGCTGTCGTGGACTGAACGAACGAAGAGGAGATCGAAGAAAAGATCGAGGATGAAGAAGCCGGAGAAGAAGTGGATAGTCGTGTCGTGGTGGTGGTGGTGAAACGAAAAGAGGTGCTCGTCGACACAACTGTGGAGATAGACTCTGCATTATTCCCCTCGAGGACGGAATATCTGCTGAGGAGTGAATAATCATCTGACCACAGTCGAAGCGGCACATACATCAGACCATCGAGAACCACATGCCGCATGGCCGGCGGCAATGAAATCACGATAGTATGTTCGGTGTCAGGCAGCCCCGTAGCGGCCCAAACGACCTGGGACAGTAGCGTCTCCTTTCCCAACCCGGGTGCCGCGGGCACTCCATGGTCCTCTAGATCGATGACGAATGGTCGCTGGGCGTCGATTGCCACCTGTGCACCAACGCTGGATGACCAGAATGGAGCTATCAAATATACAGCGACGCCTGCATACTCCTTATGAGCTAGTCGAGTCAAATTTCAAGGGTGTTTAACGCACCTCGGAATGTCAGAGACGCGGAGGCGGTCGCATTGTCGCTGAAATGCAGGGATCCGCCAAAATCCAGCGAATTATTTCCGTGAGAGACATTCCAGCCGAGGGAGTATACGATAGCGGGGTCGTTATCGTCCAAAGTAACGTTACGCAAACCAGAAACGAAAGAAAGACCGGCCAAGGCACCAAGGATGAGACGATATAGCGCTAGCCTCATCGTGAGGATAGCGGCGGAGGAAGAGGGTAGGAATGCTGTCAGTCAGACTCCAGTGGTCATGGCGCGGAATAGGATGACAGCCTCTGAGACAGGCCGTGAGCCCGCCCATCCAGATCATTACCACTGCCATGTCAAGGCAGATAGATGCACGCGTCTCATTCCCTGTGGAGTGGAGAGAAGCTGGCTGTGGCAAGGCTCATAGATATCGATAAGGAGTGGTGCTGGTCCACCCAACTGCTGATCCAGACTCCAGAGACGTCCTGATGATGTGGTGCGCCATAGCGAGGACCATGCACTGCTTTAAGCCTGACTCAACTGTTCAGAGATGGACAGGTGATGAAGCGGAGTGTTGAGGATCCAGGCGCTAGCGCCGCAGCTGAGGCAATTAATAATGCGGAACGCGGAATGGCAGGACTGGACGGGTGCAGACAAAGCACTAGTACGGTAACTCCTTGACTTGTGAGATGCAAGCCATTATCGTCGCTAGTGACCAAACTACGGACCTTCTTCGCGAAGAGCGTGCTTCACCGCCTCCACGGAACGCAGGAGGCTTGAGGTCAAACCTTGTGGAAGAGAAAAAGAGACAAAGATGACAAAGATTGTCAAGAGCACGTGACGAACGCGCGCGGTTGGTGGTGCCACAACAAGTACAAAGAAAGGTCCAGTGCCAAGTTCTCCGCATGGCCACCAGTGCGGTCAGATCCATGCAGATTTTTGGAACTTCAACTAGTTACGTATAAATTTCTGCAAGCACCCTGTCGTAGGCGGACCTGATCAAGGACCTGAGCGAACTCCTCATGTACACTCCGTCTCCGCTTTACTCCCTGCGGCAGTGCCGAAATGGTTCGCATAACTTTGAGCTACTTGGAATGACGAGGCATGACCTCCAGGGCCATGCATCTGAGTCTCGGGCTTCGTCTTTTGATGTTTCACTTGACAGGGCGTCCTGCATCCCTGTCCCTGTAACGACTCGGAGTGTCTCCAGGGTTGAAATTCCTCTCTGTTTCCCTCCCTTCATCGTGCACGTATTTATTACAAGGCAGGGCCTCGAGATATACGCATGGGTCTTTTTCGGATCACAACCCACGTCTGTGCCTGCGCATCAAATCATTTGGAGTCTCGCGGGTTAGCTGCGGGAACCAGGGGTGACGCAGAGAATCCGGAGTTCCAACGCCGCCCTACGCCCCGGCATGAGGCTGCTTCTCCATCGTTTCTCCGCTGGCTCACCGCCTCTGCGGGACGATCTGCAGGGTGTTCCCCTTCTGCTTGAAAATGAACGTCATTGAAGGACGTGTGCACAGTGGTATATAGGTTACGCTTGCGGTTGCAGGGGTACGTATATGGCCTCGGGGCTTGTGCTATGTGTTCGGCTACCCACCACTTCTCTCCGGCAGCTGAGACGACCCTGCTTCTCTCGCCGTCCAGGGGTAGGCAAATATCCCGGCGCGCTTCGCTCCACCGGGATCCATGGTTGCGCTGCTAAATCATTAATTGTGCGCTCGCAAACACATTTCGGAGAGGCTATTGCCTTCTTATTTGAGAATCAAAACCAGGTCGAATTCTGGACGTTTTTAGCCCATTTGGCCTCCCGCACACGCATCCGCCCACTCATTCACTCACGGTCACACAGGCGACTGGTCAGGGGCTCTTTACCTTTGCATTCGTCGCGGCTTCTGGTCCGTGCTTCGTTCGCCGCCCCTTCTTTGGCTTTCTAGATGCTCGGGGATCAATTTCTGCGCGACTCGTCCCGCGAAGCCTCGCCTTCTCTCCGTGAGCGCGTTTGAGCCACTCAGGAATCCAACTTGCTCCACAGCGGTGTAGGTACGTCCAGAACTCCAATTGGGTGGGCTTCGAACTGGGGCAATCCCTGCTGGCATCCGCAGCTCTTCCGTCCGAGTACAGGCGTTGGCGTCGTGGAGAACGTGCCCAGAACCCGACGGGGATTAAGTGGCAACGGCTGGGCTACAATAATCGTACGATGAGGGACATCATCGAAGGTTCGAGTCGCCACCTGGCAATCCTTGTACGTTCGACATGACCGCCTGGGTCAGGTGCGTTCGAACTCTATAAAACGGACTGAAATCCACCGTCGAATCGGTATCACTTTGTCCCTTCGCCGTCCAACGATGAAGCTCAACATTGCTGCACTCCTCGCCTCCGCTGCCATCATGTCTCCCCTCGGGGCCCTGGCTGACGTGACCGTTTCGGCGGTTGTCACTAGCCTCACCGAGGTTACGACTCTTTCCGACAGAGTCATCACCGAGCTCACTCCGATCACCAATAAAATCTCCGGCGATGAGGTCTCGAAAGTCAGCGTGGTAAGTGCCACCGTTCTATTTGCACGCTATTACCTAACTAATCCTACCGATTCCGCATCCCAGACGGTGACTGAACGTCTCGCCGACCTAATCGCCCATCTCGGCGAGTCTGAGGCGGCAATCAAAGGCACGCCCGAGTTCGGTGACGAGGATGCTCAGCAGATCCTTGCGGAATTCAACAAGGTATGTGTTAAATCTCACCCGCAGGACGCCGACTTACCGCAACTATCCGTAGTTCGTCATTAGTTACAAGGCGGGCTTGAACACCCTCAGTGGCAAACACGGCATCTTTGGGCAATTCGACGTCACCGGCCCACTCTTGTCTGTTCTGCAGAGCCTTGAGGATAACATTAACGTACGTCCGCACTCCCCATCCAAGCCACCACTTCGTTGATGTCGCATATGAAGACATACTTGTTTGGGTTGATCGACTTGCTCCCGACCCAACGTGCGGCCCTCGAGAAGACTAAAGATGATTTGGACGCTTTGGTTCATGCCACGATCACGACATACCAGGAGACGTGCTTCAGCAATCCTTTCTACGGGTACCTTGGTTTTGAGGCCATTTGTCACTAGGTCCCAGATACTTCCCGAAATAAGGCGGTACGAATCAAAATGAATAGGTTGTTGAATTGATGTAGTTTTCTCCGAGTTGTTTTGGTTGTTTCGAAATACGTGTTGTTGCCAAAATCGTGTGAGCTTCCCCGTTGATCGCGCTGGACGACACTGGTTCCGGAACTGAATCCCACCGGGGCTGAGGGCACCGAACGCGGAGGGGGGCCTCGAACACACCTTTTGTGGGATAAAATTAAACTTAGAATGTTGCCGATTTGAATATGGACATAAGAGAAGGAAATTTTGTGCGATGCACGGACGGAGTTCTGACAGTTTATTTGTAATGGGACAAGGCGGACATTACAGTAATGTTTGATAGATGCCTTCTTTGCCAATCTTACAGGTAACTTGTCAATGATCCACCGTCATGTATCGTTTCTGCCATGAGTTGTCAGAGACGCCCCTTGGTTCAACTTGTATGCGCACCTGGAACCAGTGACTATCGTAATCCAGATCGGTGTGGCACAGCTAGTTCGGGGGGTTAGACATAGAGGGCGAATCAACACGGCAGCGCGGCTGACCGTATTATCTGGTGCGCGCGCCCAGTCTTGAAAGTACGGCGCCGCCAACTCGTAGTCGGTAGGGTCGAGCTCGAGCTCGAACATCGCGGGGGCGTGCAGGGGGAGCGAGGGGAGGGCAGCCGCGAGTACCGCGTACAATGCGTCGTCGAAGAAGGGGAGCGAAAGGATCAGGCGGCGGAGGCGATTCTCGGGCGGGAGGGAGGACAGGATGCGCAGGGCCACTGGCAACTCCATCCGCCGGATGAGCTCGATGCGCAGGAGGGTTAGATGCGGGAACCAGGCAAGGTCGATGATATCGTCTTGCTGCGATGGGTCAGCGATGTACATCAGCGAGCCTGACGCTGTATGGCGTACCATCGCGATCAAGTCGAGGACTTCGATCGAGCGGAGGGCGGGGACCACGCGCGGCCAGGGGAGTACCGTATGCCACCGCCGGGAAAACACCTTGAGTGCCGAGAGGTCGAGCGGCCACAGGGGGTCCGTCAGCCACTCTGCGGAATGGGGCGGACACCCGAGCCGCAGGGACTCCAGCGCTACAGGCGGTTTGGGCGTACTTTGAAGTTCTGCGAGATCCGCGTCGTCCAAGTTGCTGACTGTGAGGGGGCCGGTGAAGGAGAGTTCGAGGTGGCGGATTCCTGGGGCACACCGCCCCCAAATCTGCGCAAAAAGCGCGAGCTGGCCGACGACGCACGTTAACTGCACGCGTTGGAGTGCCGGCGCGCTGAGGAGTTGCTGGATCGCACGCGCAGACTCGAGCCCCAGGCCGCCTTCCGGATGCACGGACACATGTTCCAGATGCGTAAAGTTCACGCTGCAGAGCGCATAGAAGGCCTCGCCGTTATGGCCCATCGCCTGGCAGACCAAGTCCAAGCGCACGATGTACTTGATGAGATGCGGAGACGCGTGGAGCACTGCGAGGAACCGTGAGATTGGGGTTGGAGGCGGCGCGCCGTCCGATTGGATGCTTATTTCGTGGAAGATGTGAGGCTGCGCCGCGTGCAGCCAACGCCGTGCAACTAAGGCGCAGGCGCGCATGTCGGGAAGAGAGTCGCGCAACGGCCAAATACAAGACTCTAGCAACTCCTGGATGTCAATGGGACGCTCCATTCTGCGCGCTAGGGCAGGGGATATGGTGGCGAATGTCAAGGTGTGGCTCGCGTCTCCATCAATCCAAATGTTCAGTATGATCCCATCGCTCATCGGTAGACGAGCCACGTGGCCTCGCCCATCAGGAAAAACCCCCTTTGCCAATTCTCCAAAAAATATTGAAAATTGTCAACAATCTCGGAGTGGTCGCAATTGTCTGGGAATGTCCTCAAAATGTTGACATTTTGGAGCAATCTTCAAACAATCCTGGGAAGGGCAATTAAAACAGGCACATAAGAGTCGAGGAGGCTCGCAGTGAGCCGCTGATATGTTTAGAATCCCCTGGTTTGTCCAAAGGACAGTTTGGCCACCTGGGCCATCGCAGAATTTGCTCAAGTCGTTGAAACTCCGCTCGACTAAGACACCGCCTTCGGGAATCAGAATCAAAAGCCAACACGACCAAAGGTTGATGAGGACGCGCGTACCTTTCTTCCTTTCCCCCACCATCTTCTCCGCCCTCCCCCCTTCATTTCATGCTTCGTCCCTCCCCTTTCCGTCTGCCGAGATTAGGTAGATCTGCTGAGCAAGTCCGTCACTTATCTTCCTCTCCCCTACTCTCCTGTATTCCAGCCAGGATCCTGCGGTCTGTGGTGTTGCTGTCCAGGCCGTACGTCTACTTGCATATTCCTGCACATTGCTGACTGTCCGTAAAATCTCAGTTGTGGACTTCGTCTTGCTACAATGCTAGTACCGGAGTACAGGATCTTGATGCCGGACGTGGTGCACGCGCTGTGCAAGAAGCATAACGTGCTCCTTATTGCAACGAGATACAGCTGTGCGTCCCTCCCTCTCCCGCAACTCCTCTTTTATCCCCATGCCTCTACCTGCTGTCTCTTCCCTCCCCTCATCGTCATTCTGCCTTCTGCGACTGGCGCTGCCACTTGCTAACCTCCGCTTCGGCGGCCCCGTGCCGCACAGGCGCGATGCTCGCGTGCGAGCACGATGGTGTGCGCCCCGACGTAGTCCTCATCGACAGGATACTCTCTGGCGGGCGGGTCTTCTTTCCCCGTCCGCGTCCTTCTTTATCTCTGCGTGTGTTTCCTTTCTCCCTACCGTCTCTCTTGAACACTCGTGCTGATCTTCTTTCAGGTGTTCTTGCTTATGACCCACCCGCACCGGTACGTCTCGTTTGTATGAAATACATATGTCCTCATTACTGATTCATAAGTGTCTCGTAGGGGTAGTGTACGTTCAATCCACTGGGCACTTGTGGCTTTATTCCATCCTTGTACTCCCCCGCTCACATCTCCGTAGATATGATCGGTCTCCGCGGCTGAGTGGCACCGCCCACTGTGCTTGACAATTCCCACTGTCGACATTCAGTGTCCCGTTCGACGCCCGATATGTTCGTCCCGCCCGCTATTGTATATTCTCATGGCTTACTTTCCCCTTCGAAGTTCATCAGCCGGGTTTGGCGGTTGGCGGTTGGCAGGATATAGCTACATAGCCGGAGTATATTGTATCCATGTACACGTAGTAGTTTCCATGCAATGAACAATGATTTGCCTGTATAAATGATTCTTAAGCTGCCACATTCATCCACATTCATCCGGATTCTTCGACAATTGGCCGCAAATGTTGGACAATTGTCGAGAAAATGTTAACAATTATTCGGGACTGAAACATTTTGACATTCTGCCATTTTTCGGGAAATTTCACTGAATGTTGACACTTTCCGCCGATTGTTCCGGCTTCTTGAAGAATCTTGACAAATGGCAATGGGGGATTTTCCTGATGCCGGCGATTGCCTTCGGCGCACTCGGGGCCCGGGCCCTCGGCTTTTCTCTCGCCGACTCCTTCGCCTTGCTCTCACCCCAGGGCCTCAAGAATCATGAAATCTGCAATCCAATTCTTACCCCTTTCTCTCTATCGCATCCACCCGTCTCTCCTACCCCACCGCGGCTCAGATGGTATCTGCACGCAAACACTGAGTCGGCTGAGCAGTGAGATGGCGAACCGCGCGAATGAGTACTTGATGAGTACCGAAATTATAGCGGATCGAGGACTAATTGTGCTCGCTCAGGCTGGCTTTTTGGAGATAATCATTGATATGATCGACTACATGGGAATTCGCGGGCACACTTCATCCATGAAGCAATGACGATGTTACCATAATACCAACTTTGAAGATGCACGGGCGAGCTGCTTTCACGTTTTCCTTGTCTTTTGCCCGAAAACACTTCAGTATACCACCACCCTCGAAGTCAACTCGAAGTCAATGGCAAATGTCTCTAGAGTGTTCGACTTCAACCGGCTGGCCCGGGTTCTTTGCCATCACCTTCTCACGCCTTGATGACCCGAACGACACCGCAGATGCGTCCCTGGACATCAGTGAGTACGATCCCAGATACTGAGACGTGCAGTTCGAGCCGCAGAATCCTACTTTTCCCCCGGGCAAGCGGGGTTGGTCGCTCCTCTCAGATGGGATATTCGTGGATGGAGCCAAAATTACGTGGCCGTCAAATACCAAAACGACGCCGGCGGGCAAAAATGTGATTGGTCTGGATACGGGAACGCCCAATGTGGTACTTCCAGGCGGAATCAGGGTGGTTGTGGAACCAGCCACATAAATGGCTCACCGCCAACTCGTTTGGTCTCGGGATGGGCAGGATGCCATCTACTCAGCCGTCCCTGGCGCAGTCATTGCCAAGAACTCTTCGCTCCCCCAGAGATATGGGGGTAGCGACATCGATGTATGAGTTGTACCCTACATGACCGTGATGAATTTCACGATAACATTTGGGTACGTTTGCCCCAGTGCACCTCGCTGTCGCTGAAGTTTCCGCCGTAGGCCACGCGTATCCCATTGACCCGCTGGACATGGCCGACATGTGCTCCTTCACCGGCCCTGATGGAGCAAACTACACCGCTTGCATTGGGAGCATCACAAACGGGGGTAGCATCTAAGCGAGGCACGAGCTTCGTGTTGAAGCATCTGTCTAGAGACCAGGCCCAATGTCTCTTCCCAGGCGTTCAAATACACACCGGAGATAATCGGTCTCCTGGCGACAAATCTGTGCCTTCTGCTCGTTCTATTCTAAGAGTTACTTGGTTTTGTATTCTTATGATGTTCATCCTACTAGTAATGGTACTTATGTCCCACCCAGGGAGAAAGCAGTATTCTAGAGTCGATTGCCGGTTCATGAAGGTGAACCACATAAGCATTGGCCCGAGCGCACAGACCGCCCCAGCACGCCATCATATCGGCCCTTCATCAACTGTGTACCTTTTGACCACGCCTGCCCAGTCGTCCGGGCCGACTCTTTGAAGGGTGGCGTCGCGTCGCCCAGCGGTGGGCCGATGGCCATTCTCAGGTACAAATTTAAGAAACACCTGAGGGATTCGTCATCCACCCATAAGCATGTGGGGAGGTAGCTCAGATTTTCCTTTCCCAAGTAAACAGGTTGATAATCCGGACATCAGCATCCATCCAACCACTAAAATGACACGTGTCTCGGATGGGTCGCTGGTTTCCATATAGAAAGTTTTCAAAGTCTTGGGGATAAATTTTGTCGAGTACTAGAGTCAGTCTGCATCTCCGGAATACATGGGTTGAATGGCGACATGCCGAAGCACGAGGTTGAAGTCGGTGAGCAATTTTGACAGTGCTGATGTGGGCCATGTATCCAACAAGCGGAAAAAATAATAAGGGACTCGGTGCATTTACTCCCAGGCCAATCTTCGATTCACGCATCTGGATTTAAAGTGCCTGTTCAGTTTGGAAACAAATTCCCACTTATACACGGACATTCAATAGGTACGTCCTGGCTTCAGGGGTAACCCAGACTTCTCAAACATCTGTCGTGCCGCTTCAAAATGACCCATTCCGACAGCGTGATCCCCGCGCCGTTTCGCGATGTCCGACAGGCCCAGAAAGCACTCGGCTCTTCCCTGGTGAACATCCATCCGAGTGAACTCATCCAGTGCAACCTGTAATAATAAGCAGGCCGTTTTGTCGTCCCCCTTCGCCCGAGAGATGTCACCCAGCAATCGAAGCGCCCAGGCGACCAAGAGGACGCTGCCCTTGCTTTTTGAAAACGCAAGATACGTGGTTGCCCAGCAAGTGGTAGAATCCAGATCACATAGGCCGAGCGTGATATCCCCTAATTTCCTCAGCGATGCAGCCATCACGGCTACAGATTTCCCCTGCGAGGCACGAACACATTTCTCGTAGCCTTCCTTCGCCGCATGTTTCTGACCGGAAGCGGCAAGGAAGTCCGCGAAGATCCTGTCGCACATTGGCAATCCGAGCGTATAGCCAGCGGTCGTGAAAGTCTGTCGTGTCTGAGCAAGACCCGCTGTTACCGCTGTCTCGGAGGTCAAATTCCCGAGGGCAATGTCGAGAGACACAATGTTTGCAAGGGTGTTGGCGTGGAAGAGCACCGAGTTGTCCACGCTCGTCAAGCGGACTATGGTCTCGCTAATCGCCCGCGACGCAGAATACTCCGTTTTCTTCGCGCGGATGTCGGCTTCAAAGTCGAGGAGCCCGAGTTCGTACGCGCTTCCTGTCAGCCCGGCGGCAGTGACAAGCTGCCGCTCTCGAGCGCAAAGTTCGACTCCATACGCAAAGTTGCCGAGGCCGATCCAGGCCCTGGCCTCTTCTCGTCCGCCTTGAGTTTCGCAGGGCATCATCCCCAGATTTGGTTGCTAATTCCAGGGCACTCTCGCCGAATTTATACGCCGTCTTCAGATCGCCGCCGCGAAAATAGTAGTTTCCAACCACCCCGTAGAAGTGACCTAAACATTGTCAGGCAATCCTTGAATTTCGAGCGTGAACTTTCAGTCACCTTCGCCAGAGACGTCAGCCGCGAGCTGAAAACATCTTCTGCCTTCATCTATCAGGCGCAATACATCTACTTTCGGAATGTTGGCCGCGTGTGGATTGAAACGCGACCTAATGTAGTAGCCACGGAGCTTGTTGTCGTCCGCTTGATCAACCAGCTGCGGGACATCTGTCATCAGAGGTGTATAGGTGCCAGCGGTGGCGGAGAGGAAGGAGTTCAGCTCGAAGATCCCATATACGAGGTCGACAAGTTCTGAGATGTCCGCGGTCTCTAATCCATATCGCAACAAGCTGGTGACGTTTCCTATATTCGACGCCAAGCGAGTTTTTAGATCGCCGGAGGGCATGGCATACGTCTTCCACAGCGTGAAAAAATCATCCCAGTAGAGTCGCAGACTCCGTGCTAGTCCTGGATGGGGAGGATACATTTTTTTGATGAATTCCCGGACAGGCACCAGGATCTTGAGTCTGTCCCCGTCGAGATACGCCAATGACGTCCGGAGTAATGTCGATTTGCTGCGCGGGATGTCAGGAATCGCACAGGCGCTGTTCAGGAGATCGGCATCAAGGATCCCGTCCGGTAGAAGCGATAATAAGCCCAGAAGCTGTAAAGCACCGGGCGAGGACGTCATTCGCGGACTGGAGATGGACAATCGGAGCGAAGTTTCTAGATTGGTCTCCTTGTCGTGTCCTTCGGATAAAATGGAGATATTGTCGTGCTTCCAGCGAAGGAGCACAGCCTCGCAGCCTTCAAAGGAGGCGGCGTACGCCATTAAAGTGACTGCAATAGGGAGGTTGCCCGTCAAATCCAAGAGTTCCGTAATAAAGATATCGTCCCGGCCTTCCGAGTCGGAGATGTCCATGAACGTTTGGCGTGCGGCTTCGGCGGTGAGGGGTTGAAGTGGCTGGATGAAGGGACGGGTCCATCGAATTTTGAGCGGACGTTCTTGGCCTCTCATCGTCACCTACAGATGATTAACAAGAATTTGAGGCCGTCAGAAACACCTCACCAACAACGCCACCTGTGGGAGATCACCCAAAAGTGCAAGAAATTCCTCCACCTTACCACGCGTCTCCGGTGGCTCCCAAGGCGTTTCAAAGTTATCGAGGACAAGAAGGCAAGACTGCGTGGCGGATAGAAATTTGATGATTTTCTGCGAAAGCTTACCCGGAAGCTCAAGACGGAGAGCGGACGCTACGGCAACCATGAGGTCTTCGACCGTTTGAGAGGAATCACATGAGACAAAGTAGCGGTCGGCAAACTTAGCGAGCACGTCGTCATGATGCATTGAGGTTCTGGCGAGACTCGTCTTCCCCACTCCGCCGGCGCCCAGGATTATGACCCGCGCCTCCTCTTGCAGTAGGCTGGTAACGACATCATGTACCTCAGAATCACGACCGTGGAATATCTGTGGTAGGCTTGGCAGTCCCAGCGAAAGGGTGCTGAAGCTATCAAAGGATTAGCGTATGTCCCTTTGGGTCGTTGCTCTATCGACCTGTAGCGCAGTCTAATGAGCTGATCCGCGGCCTTTATAATCGTATAAGTAAAGGCAATTGAACTCGTACATAGCACGCACAGTTGAAGATTCCGAAACGATGCTCTCGGAATCCTCCTTCATCGCAAGGGAGGCAAGCAGCTGCTGGTGTTTGCGCTCCTCGACTGCTCTCAGTTCCGCGAGATTGCCAACAATAGATGTCCTAGATACAACCTAGATGGAAGTAATCATTAAATCAGACGTGGGCATCAGCGTACTGGGGTGGGAGACGAACCGTAAAGACGTCCAAAGCTTGCCTCAGCCCCGTCTTGCATTCTTCCAACTCCACGGTGTTTTCTTGTTGGCGGAAAAAAAGCTTGATCCTACCCATTTCCTGCTGGGCTCGCATAAATGACTCGATCTTCTGCAACGTCCTGGAGAGAGGTGATGAAAACATAGCTGTCAGAGAATAGCCAGCGCCTACTGGGAAAACTTCGCTATCGATTCAAGCAACATTAGTGGGGTCGCTTCTGAGGTCTTCAAGCACAACTCGATGATTGCACAGAGAAGTTCGTCGATTTGGGCGATCATGGCCAGGCATTGATCCTTATTAGATTTCACATTCTAGACAGCCAAAAATGAGTGGAAGACATGGGCGATCTGGCGGCGATAAGCTCACGCGGACAGTTTCCATTATCAAGAG
Organism: Mycena latifolia; assembly: GCA_029289555.1. NCBI lineage: Eukaryota > Fungi > Basidiomycota > Agaricomycetes > Agaricales > Mycenaceae > Mycena > Mycena latifolia. The sequence goes on from JARJLE010000020.1 coordinate 923,403, forward strand.
ACTTGCACCTGCAACGACCGTGATGTAAGGAAGTCGGGATACTGTACTCAGCTGCCTGAGCGTTGAGGCCGCCAGTGTAGCGCGCTCGATAAGAGAGCTTGAGAACCTGGATGCGTTCCGATCTGGCATTGTGGCAGTGTTCGCCCGAAGGGCTAAGCCTTAAAAGTTTAAGGCCTTAATTAAGACCTTAAATAAGGCCTTAAGGATTTTCAGCTAAGTTTTAAGGCCTTAACAAGGCCTTAAGTTATCACGTGTACTGGTATTATTATTATTATTCCTCTGCCATTGCGCGTCGTCGGACATGTCTCTAAAGGATTATTTCTGGCCCGAGGATCTGCAAAATCTACCATTTATCGCACATACTGCAAGGCTTGCGTGTCCCACGAGCTGGACGGTGTTGGAGCGACTACGACCGGCGTGGTGAAAGGCTCCCAGGCATGTAAAGACTCTGGAGGAGGAGGTTTTACTGCAAGCACTGGCGGAGGCTGCAGAGGGCGGTCCCGGACAATGCATTGCGCCGTCGATATTGACTCTGACGAGTTCCGTTGAACTATAGTTTACTGGGATTTCGGCGGTGCCTGGGGCGTGGGAAAATACATTTAAGCCCTTAAACTACCCTTATATTTAAGCCCTTGCCCTTAATAAGGCCTTAAGGATTCTCGAACCTCGATTTAAGGCCTTAAGGGCGGACACTGCATTGTGGTGGAGAGCGACAAGCAACAATTGCCAAGCCTTTTGGAGATTGAAAGCGGCTACACACGTGGGGATGCCGCGTGACATGACGCATCCGAAATATTGGACCAAACAAGGGCAAGCATTCCATGTACGACCCACTGTATTAGTACTTACAAACATCTAAGTACTTCGGAAGACCAATACAACAACGAGGAAATATTTAGCAACTGCCAGCATGCTGGTTTGACATCAGGCCACAACATAGGCTCGAATGTCTACGAAAGCAAGCTTGTTAATAGACAGGCTGGTCGATCCGAGTTTGAATTTGCGATACACGCATGATGCCATATATGGCTCATTTATCTGCTCTAAGCCATATATGTACTTCCGAGCCTGGTTACTACACAAAGAACAATGCAAGCTACTTCCGCTCCAGTTCCTTGGCTTCGTGAAAGCCCAAACTAAGACGTGCACCCGAGCTGGAATCCGAACGAGTTCGGAGTTCGTCCCCGGCGTCTTGATGCACCCCGAGCTGCTCACCGGACAAGAATCCGTCTTGAGGCCCGTCTCATTCCCATTGCACCCCGCGTTGTTCTGTTCATCCGGCAGCGTGAGCTCAGCCTGGGACGAGGAGAAGAAAAGACAGACCCAGACATGAATTCGCGCGCCATTAACTCCGTTAATTATCATGCCATTGGTTCCGCGGATTGTACTGCACCCGTTGGCACTGAACGTGGCGGTCGAGGTGCCGATTTGAGTCTGGCAGTTACTGTCTGAGTAATAGGTGACCTCATACGAGGCGGCCTGTAGGAAGCATCAGTCTAGGAGCGAAGATATGCACAAAAGACACCCGAACCTTGGTATAGCCGACCATAGACAGGACAGCGAGTGCGATTCTTTGGTTGAAGCGCATTGTGGAGCTGGGGATTGTATTCTGACTTGGACTAAACATCTTTTAACAATGGACCTCGGATAGCCATCGGAATATAGTCTGCGAGTTACATATATGACGTCTAGGGTTCACGGGACTTCGCCTCCACCTCCTCAATATTAAGTACCCGCTTTCGTCCAGAAACGCCTAGGTGCCGATCCCCGTAGCCCGCAAGGGGTCTCATTTACCGTTCTGCCCGCGGTGACAGGTCCAGCCCTTCAGTCCTTCGTCACGCGGGCATTGAATAAATATCCACCTGTGTGCCTGCCGGCGACAGTTCACCCTACCTTACTGGTCTAAGGTTCTTCGATCATCACTATTCACCGTCTTGCCCAGGCACACAGACGCCCATATATATACGTAAGCCGTCGGCGAAGAACTTGGAGGCTATTCTTCCTCTCGACAGATCCACTGTCGAAGCCAGGTTCATGTCCCCGGGGAGTTGGCCGTGAGTAATGCCAATGCCTCAAGTCCGAGGGTTCTGCTGAGATGGAAGTCCAGGTGCCTTGGGTTTAACACATTTTCTCTCATCCGGCGCATTCACGTAAACGGTAAGACACAAGCAAGGAACTTGTATAGTTCAGCATCATTAAACTTGCAAGTGGGGCCACTTCCCTATGTTCGTGTAGCATTCCCCGCGTCGCCCGCTGCTACCGCTTATTTAATCAATCACTGCGCGGCAACTCACGACACTCACAGCCAGGGCAAATTCAATGGAGGTAATGTGTAGTTTGAGACTCAGTGCAGGCTTCTGAACAGAGGCAGACGTCAGCGGAGAATGTCGACATCCAGGTCTGTCGATGTCTGCCGACGGGGGGTCGACCCTGAGCGCAGTGAATGTTTCATTTCAGCAGATTAATATGTACTCATGACCGACTCCCGTAATTATACAGGCATTGGCAAAGTTGCACTAGCCCAGCGCGCCATGATCCTAAATCCCGATTCCCGAGCCTTGGTGATTTTCATTGTCTTCTCCAGAAGATGTGTTTAACTAGAGACAAGTTCCCCGCAGTGGATTTCACGTCGTCTCGCCCTGCTGCAGAATTCTGTGAACTGCCAACACTTCATCCCTTCCCCTTTGAGAGCCTTCCCTGTGGGGATAATCCAATTCCGAGGCTAGGTGGCTTTTCATCTTGAGCGACGGTGAACTATGGAAGGTCCAAACGGATGTATTGCCCTTGGCTCATCCTAGTCGCTCCGCAGGTCGTTCGGCTATGCCCTGTCTCCATCTAGCTCTCCGTGAACTATAAAGTTTCGTCAAAAAAATACACTAGAATCCAAGTCCCAATCCTACTCTCGCTTCCACAATGCGCTTCACTCAAGCTGCTGGTTTCGCCATCGTCTCTCTCGTTGGATACGCACATGTGTGGATCCCTCCCCTTGTCGTTTATCAAAGACTGACCGTTCATTGCAGGCGGCGTCGTACTCAGTCACCTACTACTCCGACAACAACTGCCAGAATAAAATCGGCAGCGCCCGCTCGACATTCAGCGCGAACGGGTGCAGCACCATCAGCGGAACGAACAGCATGATCATTAACTTTGTCGATGGCGCGCGCATTCATGTTTGGGTCTGTCTTTTTCCTGTCTTTTCAAACCAACCTGACCCCCCGATAGAATCACGCTGGGTGTAATGGAAATGAGACCGGGCTCAAGACGAGCACATGCCCTGTGGGCAACTCAGCGTGCATCAAGACGCCGGGAACAAACTCATTTGGGTTTCAGCTGGGGTGCACGTCGTAGATGGAAGTTATAAAGTGGCTTGTTGTAGTGCTCGGATTAATTCCCCGGACTACAGTCTGAATAACAAACCGTGAAACGGAGATGCTACACGCGCGCGCCCAGCCTAATCGATATACCTTCAGTGCTGTCAATGGGAATTTTCCATCCAGATAAGAGATGTGTTGAGCTCCATTATGTACTCACGTACCTCGCCGGGGTTCGACCTCAAAATTGAAAGTGCCGTTTACAGTAATACGCAAGATTGAAAAATAGTACAACAATCAACTATTCATCAAACGAAAACACTCTATTTCGACATTAGACCGCACCAGAACACCTCTACACACCCGTCGACGAGCCCTGACCCTGATTCAACTCGCTCATTACGCTGAAATACGTGCCCCAGTCATCCATTCTGCGATATAAGTCAGTAATGACGCGACAGAATAGAGGAAAAGATAGACGGCACTAAAACGAAAGGAAGTGGAAAGAGGAACTCACTCGAATCCCGTCGGCGCATTCGCCCACATCGCCATCGTGTCGCTGCTCAGCCCATCGCCTCCCGGCACCATCCCAGCCAACGCAAAGTCCGGCGCAGCCGCATACTCCCCTCCCCCGCTCCCTGATGCAAACGTCGACTCCGTGCCGAACACGCCAGCATTCGCGTTCCCGACGGCAAAATCGGGATACCCGAGTGGCGCCGCGGACGTCTGCGCGGGGTACCAGCTGCTGCTCTCCGCATACGGGTGGAACACGGGCAGGCGCCCAAGGTCCGCGGTGTACGTTGGCAGTGCGTTGAATAGGTGTTGTTGTGGCGCCCCCACAGCCGGTTGCGCGGGGAATGAGGGCGCTGGAGCGGGAGCGGCGTAGGTGTCCGCGTACGGCGGATAGTGTGCCACCGCGGCCGGGGGCGGTTGTGTGTGCGGCTGGAGCTCGGCGTCGTCCTCGCGCGCTCGCTTGTGGGTGTTGGTGGTGGTGGTACGCTCAGTCGGAGCAGGCGCAGGCGGGCTCGGCGTCGTCTGCGGCAAGGGTAGCTGGCCGATGGAGGCGAGCTCGTACAAGAGGTCCCTGATATGAAACGAATCAACAAGCATCCTGCGAATTGGCACCGGAGAGCGTGTACCAGAAGAGCCCCATAGACTGCCAACTGCATGCAGATGAACATGCGTCAAACATAAGTCAAAGGGGAAGTGAAGGGACGCACCGTTTCTCACACACACGGATGCTCGCCATGCACTTGTGCACCTCCGCCAGCGCAGTGTTCATTTGTGGCGCGAGCCCCGTGCGCTTGCCGCTCCAGACGTTCAGCAGGAGTACAACTGCCGCCGTGAACGTCGCACCCTATTTAATTACCACCCACAATGAGTCAACCTGGGCAAACGGTACAGGCGATGGCAAGGGGACGCACGACGAGGATGGGCACGGGCTTGCCTTGTTTGCGGTGGTTAATGATATCGGCGACGTGGCTGCACGAGCGCGCCGCGTTTGTGCAGATCGCCAGTGAAGGTAAGGCCTGCGGCGATGTGAGTATTAACACTCGAAAAGGGGAAGAGAATGCGAATGCAGATGAAAGGAAAACAGACACCGGACACACACCGTCGACGCGCCCTTCCTTATCATAGGGATGAACGGGCGGTGGATCATCATCTGCACCTGGTAGTAGGTGCAGTACAGAAAGGCCGACTGGTCGAAGAAGTTGTCGTCCCGCCGGTTCGGGTCCCAGCGCACTACGGGCAGTCATCAGTTACGAAGAAGCCACTAGGATAGAAGGAGAGAGAGAAAAGGAAGGAGGGGATGCACGCACGATGCGGGGGGATCGAGTCGACCCAGCCGTTGAGCGCCGAGTCAAGCTCAGCGACGATGTGCTCCTCCCAGGTCGCGTCGCGCACGGCGAGCAGACTCTTCGTCTTGTTCAGCGAGTACTGCGGAAAGGTGTTAGTGTGTGTACGGACTCGTGAATTCACTAAGGAAAAAAGGAATCTCCTCTGGGTAGAATATCCCACACAACACGTAGGCGGGCAGAGTATTCTGTAAAAAATGAGGCTGAGGGAAAAAAGAAAAACTCACCAGCATCTTCAAGCTAAACGCCAGAATATTATTCAACCGGATGAAACAATTGAAGAACGTGATCTGCGACGGCTTGCCCGACGGCTGTTTAAACGCGTGCGCGGGGTCCTTGACCTCGGAGTCCCAATACTCGTCGTCACACTCGATCGGGAGCTCGACATCAAAGCTGCGGAAGGCAATGAAGACGAAGATATAAGAACCAGCGTCACAGAACATGGTGAAGGAGGGACGCACTCCTCGTACTGCGTGGTGCACGCGCGCCCAAGAGCACTGCTGCAGATGCGATCGTAGCAGATAATCACCCAGAACGCGCGCTTCCATAGCTCGGACTCAGCTGTCGGCGCGGAGCCTAAAGTGCGCGCGCGGTGGGCGCCCACGTCATGTGCAAGCCGGATGCCGATGCCGATGAGCGTCCAGCACGGCGCTGGCATGGAGAACTCGAGGAACGTCACTGCTAGCTGTGTGCGCCATCGGGGATCAGTCGGATTTGCATGTGGATATTGGGTGGAGCAAGACAAAGACGCACGCAGTAGTACTGCAGGTGGTAGATCGTCGGGGGCGAGAAGAGGTGGTCGATGACATGCGGCAGCTGGTCGAAATACTGCCACCCGCAGCGCAGCGGCTCGTCGTGGGGCCCACAGACACGCGGGTCGTCGGAGTAACGCGAGGCGATGGCACACACCAAGAGGACGACCGCGCCGAAGGACGGGTCGCGCAGGTGCAGCTCGTCCGCGACAGATCTCTCGAAAGTCGGCCGGTGGAGGAGCGGGAAGTAGATGTTAGTCGTTTTGAAGTAGATATCGATGAGCGCTGTGAGGAGGTCCGCGTCCGGGAAAACGTAGGGCCCGACGTGGGGGCGCTGTTTTGTGGCCTGTGCAGGATGATTGTGGTTAGTTAATTATAGGTCGTGGCTTATATATAGCGCACCGGATTAAACGTCCAGTAGTGCATGCGGCGCGATGCCCACGGCATTTCCTTCTCCTCGTATCCTTCGCGGAGCTGAACAGCAGCTTTGACGAGCATCGCGCCGCTCGATTTCCCGTGGAAACGTTTTTGGTGGTGATTAAGCGAGAGGTCGTGCAGATCCTGGGTCAGGGCAATGTGCGCGAGGTCATCCCCGTGCGGAGCGGGCGCAGGGGTATTCATCGACCGAATGGTGAGTGCTGCGAGTTCGACACCGGGACCGGGTGCAGCGGTAGCGGAAGTGGATGCGGTGGCATCACTCTTGTGCTGGAGGACGGGGGAGTCAGAACTCCACTGGCTGCTGGGGCTCGGGGTATTCGCGATCGCTTCATTCCGCGGTGAGAGCTGAAGTGGGAATTAGACGGACATTCTGCTGCGGTGATAAAAGCCCTCCCTTGCGCAGCAGTTGCTCCGTGAGCTCTAGCCGAGCCTCCAGGACGTCGATATAGCTACAAAATTCTGCATGAATATTCGAGAGATCAGTGGCCTTATTCACCTTCTCCGCTTCGCGACTGCACCTGCAAAGGTGCAGTCCAGACCATTCTCGATGCAGTTTGTGCATTTTTTTGCAGACATCCGCAGCCCATCACCTGGCAGTGCGCAGCTCAGCGACGCGAGACATCAAGCGGAGGAAACGCGAAATACATGCTCCTGGAAGTGCGGTTAGCTTGGAAGAAGACTAGATATAGAGATACTTGCTCTTCTTCAGTCTGCACATATCACACGCGCGCTGGACTCGCCTTTTCTTGGCCGGCACGGCGCTGTTGTGATCCTCGTCGGAGGACATGATGGGAGAAGCTAAGAGGGATCGAGGCAGTGCTGCGGCTGTGTCAGCCCTGCGTTACGCGTTACGTTCCAGTCGCTTATCGCTCACGTGCTTGGTCCAATGTTGAAATACGACGGTAGCCTGTGTTGGGTCTTGGATAACTCCAAGGCCACTGTAGAAGGCTAGAGGACATGTTAAAAGTTGTCAGTCGAATTGGTCGCAGGCTCGCCGCATGGGCCCGGAGGTAGTCATCCAGCTCGCTGTCGGTGCTCGCGGTGCACACGGAAATTACGTACATGTAGTCCCCAGCCGGTGCGGACGTGAATTCCTGCATTCAGCATGTGTATCCTTTAGTCCATCATATCGGGAGAAACCACACGATCCGCCTGCTTCGATACCAGAGCGGAGTGGTGAGGATTATCGGAGCTTCTCACCTCCCACGACAATGAACTCCAGATTCAGCTTGATCAACTCGTGGACATTATCAATGATCACTCGAGCAACTTGCGATCCGAACAGAAGAAAAGGAACCAGGCCACTGCTGGAGGTCATTGTCGGCCGCGAAGGATCAGACATTTAGCTCTCTACGGCTTTTAAACCACTCCTTTTAAACGGTTGCCCAGCTTAATAACGGCGTTTCAAATTGACAGGCATGCCGTTATTATCTTAACTGCATCGCGTCTGATGTCCTCGAGCTGCCAAAGATATGCTAGTGGGCCAAGTAGTGGCATTAAATCACCTGCAAGCGCCAGGTACTCACATCCCAGGGGCATGCTCACACTGCGGGCAAGTGCCATGACCGTGGGTTCATGGCATTTGATCCGCGTAGGACCGACACTTGCCATGGCATTTGCCATGGCGTTGCACAATCAATCAAAATTGCGGATGTTGCCGAGCGCTTTGTTCTCTTGTTTTGTTATAGATTGTGAGTTTGGTTTGTCAGTTCTGAGCTTTCTGTCTGCTAAATTTTCTTCAAACTCCCAGAGTGTTTAAACGAGGAGCTGTTAGACAAGTGACATCCCCTCTTCTCCCAGACCGTCACCACACAAAATGTTTGCAAAATGTCGATAATATGCTGCCTGGCACACATCCGTCCGATCGCCGGGGAAGACCTCGATTATCACCTCTCCTTGGACTCCCTCTCCGCTTTATGAACCCTTTCATCGACCGGATGCCGCGCTGACGCTATGGCTTGTCTGCTACGGGCTAAACTAAACGTACTGTTGGTACCTAGCCTCTTCGAATCTTAAGGAATCCCACAAACTGCTGAAATTGGTGTTGTAATGAGCAGATAAAGGCTGAGCTAGATAGAGGCACGCAGAGGGATAATCTCGGCATACCTCGTTATAGTGACCCCCCCATGTGTTCATATTTTCTTCAGGTGCCCTTCTGGATTTGTTCCACCCGCCGCCTGTATCTCGGGCACGAATCTGCCAAATCTGCAGTGTGCGGCTTCCGCCGACTGTGTGCAGATCCCAGGCTATGCCGCGGCCCTATGCGAGCTACGTGGGTGGACGCACCCGTTACCCGTTTGGTGCGTGACCCATACGCATTGTGATCTACGCAGTGCCACGAGGTACTGGCGCGTGCGGCGGGCGTACACGTCCGGGTACGGCGTGGCGCAAGGTAACCCCACGTCCCCCGCCCTAGTGCATGGCCATCGTCCGACGTGACATAGTGTGCACGACGCATGTACCACACGGTGTGGCGTCAAACGCATCCGGTAGCAGCAGCGTCCGGGTCCCGCTCTCGCCCGCGGCCACGTTCAATGCGCTGTGTGTGGTTGGCGCACGTCCGCCCTATCCCTTCCTCATCATATTGCACTGCGCTGCAGTCTCGAGGTGGACGCGAATCGAAAAGGTGGTAGGGGTACTTTGTTTCAGACAAAACACCTTCTATTCACTGGATTCCATCGATTGCATCTGGTTATCACATTTCCCGTACACTGTAACTTTTCCGTGAGTTTCACCGCAATTTTCTCGATATTGCCGCAAATTTAGAGAGACAAAAGAGAGATCAGTAGCTCAGAATTGACGAAGCAAACTCGCAATCTATAACAAAACAAGAGAACAAAGCGCTCGGTAACATCCGCAATTTTTGATCGATTGTGCAACGCCATGGCAAATGTCGGTCCTACGTGGATCAAATGCCATGAACCCACGGTCATGGCACTTGCCCGCAGTGTCAGGGTCGGCTTTCGGTGGGATCTCGCTGGCTTTATCTCCAGACTTCTTGTCTCCTCGCTGTTAGCATTTACTGTCCTTCCTCGACATTAAACAGGGTCGTTCCGGCGTGGACGGCACGTAGGGGGAAACAAATACTGGATGAATTCACGTGAAATCTATATTCCGTATGGCAAGAGAGACCTCCGACTAGGCAGCTTTCAACACAAACGGAGCACGAGGTCACTCAGAACGACGATAATTCCAAGAAGAGTTCGAGAAAGAATGGAGTTTGGCAAATTAGTTGGAGCTCCTGGAAACTTTCCTTCTTCTGGGAGCCTCACTACGAGATACATGAGCCAGCGAAGTCCAATTTGGAGCGGCAGCAGCGTGGACACAATACGATTCTCGTTGTCCGTCGTTTCGAACTCCGGATCTGACCTGGAGCGCGGACACTCGTTCACTTTCCGCCTCAGATGTCAAACTCAAAAAGGAGATTTCGATCGCGGCACCAGTTCGGCAAATCCTCTCGGCAAAACTCGGCAGGACCATACTGCATCGTACCAAGTCCTCAGCGCGCAGAGCGCTCGCTGTTAGGGGGTGCAAATGGAATGGCAAAAGATTCATTCATGCATCTGCATTAAACATGGCGCTATTACAGCGTCGTCCCGGCCTTTTCTTGGCCGGGACGCCGGAGGACATGATGGAAGAAGCCAAGAGGGATCGAGGCTGTGCTGCGGCTGTGTTAGCGCTGCGTTATACGTTCCACGAAGTTTTCCACTATGTATCGCTCACGTGCTTGGTCCATGAAATACTGGTTGAATAACTCCAAGGCTAATGTAGAAGGCTAGAGGATATCTTAAAAGTTGCCGGAGTCGAATTGGTTGCAGGCTCCCCGCATGCGCCCGGAGGTAGTCCCCCAGCTGGCTGTCGGTGTGGCGCTGCACCCGGGGGCCGGAAATTACGTAGCCGGTACGGACGCGAATTTCTGGATTCAGCATGAGTCTCCTTTAGTCCATCATATCGGCGGAAACCACACGATCCGCTGCTTCGATTATCGGAGCTTCTCACCTCCGACTTAGTCTATTCTATTCAAATTCTATTTGTTACCGCGGGCTCCCGTGGGATCTGATCGGAGTGCTCCGTTATTATGTAATCTTCCAATGGCGCGAAATCCATGTCATTCACGACGCGATATTGGCTCAGATTTTGGGAAGTATAAACCAGGATTTAAGCAGTCCACACTACACTGCCTCCCGGTATCCTATCAAGCCGCCCGGGGCCAAACCCGGGGCCTCCATTCTGATCCGTATTAATAGAGACTGACTCGCGTACTTATTATTTTCTGAAGTAGTATAAAAGGAGTGCACCATAGCGTAGAGAACTCCAGTCCGTTATACAGATATCGTTTAAAACGAACGACGATCAGCATATGATTATGCAATCAATCTTGGGCGGGCTTTCTCATATGAAGTGGAAAAGGCTTCACAATTTCCCAAAGTATTCCTCAGCTATCTATTACAGTAGTGAATGGGTCGCCATTTCACGTTCAAGGAGGCTTGCAACAGGACCTCTCGGCTTTATCCGAGTCAAGTTCTAAGTCCGCAATTACATATTAAGTGAGCACTGCAATCGGACCCCCGCGGTCGACAACAGACTTCAACAAGTGAGGTAAGTTACGAGCTTCATTTGTTGAAGCGTCTGTTTACGAGAGACTACGTCCGACGACACTATTAATAAAGTCGAACTCGATATTCAACTTGATCAACTCTTGGACATTATCAATGATCACGTCCGAGCAACTTGCGATCCGAACAAGAGAAGAGGAATGAACGAGGCCATTGCTAGAGGTCATTGTTGACCGCGAAGGACATTTAGTTTTCTGCGGCTTTTATACGGTTGCCGCACTTAATACTGTCTGTCTACCACTAGCGGCGTTTCAAATTGACAGGCATATTGTTGTCTTAAATGCTTCGCCTCGGATCTCGCTGGTTTTATCTCCAGACTCCTTATCTCTTCGCTGTTAGCAGTTACCGTCCTTCCCGTGACATCAACCAGGGTCGTTCCGGCGTGAACGGCTCGTAGGGGGAAACAAATGCTGGATGACTTCAAATGAAACCTATATTCCGTACAGTAAAAGAGACCTCGGACCAGGCAGCATTCAACACAATACGTAGCACGAGGTCATTCGGAACGTCGGAGATTCCAAGAAGAGTTTGAGAAAGAATTGAATTGAATTTGGCAAATTAGTTGGAGCTCCTGCAAACTTTCCTTCTCCTGGGAGCTTCACTACGAGATACATGAGCCAGCTAAGTCTAATTTTGAGCGGCAGCAGCGTGGACACAGTGCGATTCTCGTTGTCCGTCACTTCGAGCTCCAGATCTAACCTGGAGCGCGGACTCACGATTTACCGGAACCTGCGCTCCGACTCTCTGCGTCTCCCCGTATGCATCATTGTTAGCCGATTTCCTGTGGCACGGATCACGTCACTCACGGAACTGGCATTATCTGCCTATCTTCCTGCCATCCCGCCCCATGTCTCAAAAAAAAAACAGGTGGATGATTCGATCACCAGTGACTCATTCGGCGGTATCGGAAGCTTCTTCGCTCCACGAAACAGCTTGGCTGAGTTTCTGCGAGGTATTTTTGATTCTCGGGCGCTGAGTGTGGTCTCAAGGCCCTATTTTGAGGGCGGAATCGCGGGCTGAGTTGCCCGCCGGTGATGGATCTAGGAAGGTTACAATAATTCGCACCAGTCGATTCTCTCCGTCTGCCCCGCCCACGACCTGCTACCCGAGATGCCTTTCACTTCCCTATCGCTGTTCTTCACAGCGTCCGTGTATACGGCCACAATATATTTTCCTTCGTGCGTTCTAAAACGTGGCTCGTTTATTTGCTGCGCGGCTCATGTCTGGCTGGGCCTCCCAGATTCTCAGCAGCACTTCCTGCGGGCATCTTAGAAACCCTGGAAGATCCTCGCGCAGGAGACAACACTGCGGGGGCCCTGAGTCTCTCCATGACACCTATCCCATCCACTTTTGCTGTCTCATTCAACGCGAGTTCCGTGTCCCCCATCGGCCCCGCTTTCGCCCCCGACCCGCACCAACATCCTGATACACACAGTCCACACTCCCTGGAGTCTGCTATCATCGCGACCGTCATACTCGTCGGGCTGTGTCTCGTTGCAGCTCTGCTGGGCCTCGCAAAGTGCATGCAGAGTTACTGGCGCACGCCGCGCTACGACCACGTCGCGGCGCGCCTCGACCGCCAGCGCGTCGAGCGCGAGATAATGCATGCGGAACAAGAACTGGCGGTCGGCAGCGAGTGCTGGACGGTACCCCCACCGCCGTACTTCCTGCAGCCGCCCACGTACGCCGAGTCGGATGCGAGCTTGGCCACGGACAATGCACCCAGCGAACCTGACAGCTGTACACCGGGCACGTCTACACCGGGCGCTTCCTCTTTCCGAGCCCCCGAGATCCAAAGCGCTGGGTCGAACATCACGCGCCGTTTTTCGACGGTTTCACAGTCTGCAGGCCCAACGACCTCACTTGGTTGAGGACTGATGGGCACATGTTGGCTGCATGTTGCTACACCTGTGCTCCACCTCGCCCGCGATTGTCGCCGACACGGTATTAGGCTCGCTCAGTGATGGACGCGGCCCGGCGTTCTGGCACGTATAATGGCTGGCCTTCCCCGCGGGGACGCCCGGGAGCTTGGAGGTCAACGTGGTGAGGGGGGGTGGAAGACTCGAGTTACTGAATCTGATAAATGTACTGGCCTCTAGATTGTTCAAATAATTTTGCAAGCAGAGTGCAACTTGCCAAGTCCCCACGGCATACTAGGTCTTGAGGGCCACTGCTGTGCATGGCAGTACGAGTCCTTTTATTTTTTTCTTCGGAAATCCTGAGAGGTACATTGTTTCAATACACCTGATACTGTCTGAGATCAGAAAGTCTAACCCGAGAATTTTCGGTTACGTGCGAATTACAATGAACATTCAGTCTAGGTGCAATTCGATTGGGTCGGCAATCTCCCACAATTCAACTAAGATAAACCTAAACAGCACAGAATATTTTTCGTATAACTTGCTGCATCTACAAATCGAGCGGCAATCTCGCTCTAACTTTACATTCAACTAACCCACAGGAATTTCTGGGGCTATCGTCCTCGTAGCACTTCTATACTTTCTGCACGAAGATTCGGTATTCGTTTTGGGTAGGGTTTCTTGTTTTTCGATTTGTGAAAGTTCGATTCTGACTTGGATTTGGCTTAAAACCAACGAAGGCCGACAAACTGATAGAATGATCTCAGTATAAACGATATTAAGCCGCCTCCTTCTGAACACGAGAGTTACTTACGCGTTCCCACACGATCCACGTACCACATGCTAGCGCGCATAAGACATTGCTTCGTTAAGCAACGTTCGATGATCATCTGCTTCTTCTTTTGATCCGAAAACAAAAACGGTTGGCCAAATGGGATCCGCGCATTCATCATATAAAGCTTCTGCCTCGACGCTAAACAATATTAAATGGCATCTCACTGAGCACTAGAAATTGCACGTACATATCGTTCACCGGTGGTTCGTCGTGTATTCCGAACCAGATGGGCTTAATTTGTTTCCATTCATAGTCGCAAGAATCCATATCTTCGTCAAAAAATTCTGCAAACTCGCCTTCCTCGGCCAAGTACTTCAACGCGCACTCCAGTGTTGGCGACCAGTAGCATGGGATGATTGAACTTTTCCCGGACACGCTGCGACTGAGTCTCCTGGCAGTGCTCCTGTTCATGGACAACCCACAGAGAACGAAACAATCGATTGGCATGTCAGATGTTGAATCAGAGATAACTGTCAATGCGTACCGTGATTTCGTGAACATCAGTTTACCCCGTAGATAATACCAATCTGAGTCGATGGGCGTTTCAGGTCGCACTCCCGGAAATGCTGGAAATGTGGGCCATGCACTCGGCGGGTCTAACGGGCTGGAAACGGGGCTACAAAGCTGGTTGTATGATGAAGAAAGTCGTTGTAAGGATGGAGGACAGGAATATCGCGCAAGAGTACGCCCAAGCCCATTGTAAGAATCAAAACCGACTTGATCAATGAGAGGTTCGCTCGAATGACGGAGGGCCATAGACAGGAATCTGGTCAAAGACAAAGGCACGAGACAATTTGCGGGATCAAACTTTACAGTGGCACGTGACACCTCGCGTCTAAAATTGAACAATAAACAAGTATACATATGATCAACGAACACTCGCTATGAATTAAATATTGACAGGCGTCGAATATACCAAACAAATGCTAGTGAGAGAACTCTTATCATATTATTATCGACGTTCTACCAATGACAAAACGTCCAAACTCGACCTCGTAATCTAGAGGCCCAGTATGCACCATCCCTGACATCAAACTGCTCTTCTGCCATCTAAATCCTTCCAACAATCCCAGGAATTTAGGCGAAACGAGTTCGCATCCTATTGCCAAACGACTCTGACCTTGGACGCGCAGCAATTCTTCAAGTTCGAAGTCTGATACTGTAAAAGCCAACCGAATCAATCGCAGTCGCGGCAACGAAAGCTGTCCGTTGCGCAGTATGGTGGAGAAACAGTTTGCGACTGTGATGACGATCGACGAAGATCGAGTTTCTGAATAGCCGGCATGGACAAGAAGAGGTCTGTTGACTCGGACCATGATAATTGCGGGATACTCAAGTCCATCACACTGATGCGGTGTAGAACATGGCGACACAAAGCAGTAAAGCTTTCTGTCAGAGTAGGCCCTGTTTGCAATGCGGACGCATTGCCAATTCTGCCGGGCTCATAAATATCCAACCGGATGGATGTAACGACTGGCATAGCAATGTGGGACACGATGGTCGCAGATGATATATGGCCAATGGATAGGATGAGGTCGGTAAGATGAGGCAGACGGGGCGCTGTGCCATCCACAATGAAAATATCCTTGCATTCGACTCTATCCATCTCAAGCAAGGTGATTCGAGACGCCGCGGATAAAATCTCAGACAGACACGTCCAATTCAGACTGAAGGAGTCGCCGCACAACGCCACCAGCCGTAGTGTCGAAAGGTTGGCGTACATTGCGAACGATAACCATCCAGGAATGGACCAAGACAAGCGTAATTCGAGCAATGCTGATGAGCCGTTCGGTAAAAAGGGTGGAATGGGAATCGAATCTCCACCGTAAATGAGCGCCAGCGGCGAGTCACCCAAATGAGCCAGGTGTGCTACAGGCAAGCCGAAATTGGCCCGAGGAGGAATTGAAATCGAAAGATAGGCCAAAATACGGCTATCCATCTCCGATAAACCCTTCATTATTGTATTGAAGGCCCGAGAGTCTGGGCACTGGACGCTCAGCTCTTGAATACGCGACGGGATTTCCTCTAAAATAGAGAATACACCAGAAGCGACGACGGGTGGTGTGCGCGTGTGGTTCGGTCCTACGAAGGCGGCGATTGGAAAGAGGAATAAGTAGAGCGATACTGGAGCATCCTTGGCCTGTGTTACACAGAAACGAACATAGTTCGTATCGGTGTATAAAAGAACCGGGATGTGCGACCAGGCCATCGGACTGGCATAAATGACATCGCGCCATAGTTTGCATACGAGACATGCATAACGGCGATTTTTTGGATAGCTGATGAATTCGACGAGCGGAGAGCCAAATGAATAGATTAAGACTTGCTCCAAGACCTCCGGAGGAAAAATCGAAGGTCCGGTGAGTATTTGCATGAGGGAGAAGAAGTGACAACAAGCTGAGGCAGGGCATTTTTGCTATAAAATAGGAGCTGCGATCGACACGTAGGCGTAAATCGAGAGCTTAGTAAGGAAATTTGAAGGATGGCCACGTTAGGCGAACAATGAGTACCGATACGGAGTCGATCGACGCCATCAACCGCCAAACTGAATGCTGTGCCTGTCACCAGAATGATACTCGGACCCGACCGCTCGGAGAAAATAAGAAACAAAAGAATCGCCGAGATGGATTCGCATTTCACTATAAGCTAAGTTTGTGTTCAATAGCGCGTCTTATGGTATGGGAGCTGCAGCGAGACACGACGCCGTGAAGCCCATCTTCGTAAAATTGGGTGATATCCTCGTCGTCAGAATCTGAGTTGGCGGAGTCTTCGTCCCACTGCGGAGAAGGTGCGCGCAGGTCGCAAGGATCATGCGCAATTCTTGAAACAAATTAGATATGTCCTCAATTCGAATGGCATCGTGCTCACCCGGCGTCGTGCAGAGCCCAGCAGCCTGGATCGTCCTCTATTTCATCCGCCGCTCTCGTGTGAGAAGTGAAGCTCTAGCGTGGAGCCGTCTCGATCACTGACTATGCGGAAATGATGGTTAGGAATGCGTCCAGAGAAACCGTATACATGGTATCCACAGTGTTTTTTCGAGGTAGGTTGTTGCCAGCTATTAGACTTGTCACACGCTTCAAGCGGATATTCTAAATATGAGACCACTCAGATTATACCAATGATCCTCACCGATAGATCGGAACTCCGCAAGCAGTCCCTTCACTTCTGGGTCTTCTAAACCCATTCCCAGGTATGATGTTTGAACTCGGAGTCGAGCTTGCAGATAAGTCCCACGCGTCTGTCGAGAAGTTGAATGACCAATGAAGGAAAGATGGTTATCCACAATGCGCGGACACATACATGCGAGTCAAGTGAACGTTGTGGATGAACTTGTCATTGCCACCACAGTCGCAACTAAAATTCCCTGGCATCGGCCCGAGCTTGATGTTTACATACATTTACAATTGCACAGCCGCTGAATCCAGATAGAACAGGTTACTGCGAGCTTTTTCAAAGCAAACGGTGTCATATGGGGAAACAGTAGTAATATCAATGTAGTGCTGTTCGATGTACAATCAGAGAAACTCGTAGTCTGGAAATGCAACTCCACAAGACCGTCGGGACATATAGCATAGAAAATATCATAAGAGTCGTGTATTTTGCACAGGAACAAATGGCAGACGGCGTATATCACCTGGTAAGTCGAAAAATATTGACTCCAGCACGGCAACCATGGTAATAACGGTGCTTACAATAGATGCAGTGGCGATATTGGTTGACGAGCGAATAAATCATTTGAGCGTACAGTGAACAACTTCAGGTTGAGAAACGACGTCAGCAATACAGCTTGGATAGCTTGTATATGACGTTTGCAACCGGTATCGTCATCCCAGAAATGAGGATCAAAGACGATGTCGATTGTTTGAAGATCGTGGAGTTGTGTCAATGTGACCATATGATCCTTAATACAAGCCGGGCTCAGCAACGATCTAGTCAAACTATTCGCGGCACTCACAGCCGTCATATTCTCGGTCGATAATCTCGGAATTTCACGTAACCCAGGTAAGTAATTGACGAGCACTATAGATGGTTAGATCTGGCTCTTCTGTAGCTTCGACTTACTTGGAATAGCGCAGACAGTCCACAAAACATCTTCATGTCCTCGTAGGACCGAAAGCGAAGGACAGTGTTTGTTGGCTCGTCGGACACAAGCAAGCACATCTTCGTCAGAAAAATCGCCAGTGTATACCAGTTTTCGAATATTAGGGACACAATTTATGACACTGAGAAAATGTTTGTCGACGATTAGCGTTTCCACCGTCGGATAAGAATACGGTTGAAAGAAGGGCTCGGCGTAGTCTTGATCGCTCGGAAATGCCCACGCGGATACCAACTGAAGGGTCTGTAGGCCAGGAAGGATGTTCAGCATCTCTGCGAACGCTGGATAGACATCCTCCGGCCGATGCGATGTTAACGCGATGGAAACAATTCTGAAAGACAGTTAAAACACGTAGAATAATTTCGAGGATCTTACTTGACGTGGTCAGCATATTCTGGAATGTTCCTAAATACTCGGATATGATCAACCACAGAGAAAGCGAGGCGCTTCGCATGTAGCTTCCTCCATCGCAATCGACGCTGAGAGTCGAAAAGTGTTTGACGAGTGAAAACGTACTCGAGGCCCTTGGGAACAACATTCGATGCCATTGCTTCCCAGACTGACCACGCCATAACCTGGAAAATCGCACGGAAACGACGACATGTTTGGGAAAGAGCGCGGAGCGTCTGACCGCGATCGTAATCGCCACCGGATATGACTGCCGGGAAGCGCGGTGCAGGAAGTTGGATATAGTGAAAATACGACGTGATCTCGAGCAAGAGCTCCACGGGAAAGCGCACTATTTCGGGTTCATTTTGAGGACGTAGTGAAGCAACGCGATGGCGTCCTCTGTTTCTAGTGGCAGGATGCCGATATACAAACAAAGAAAGTGAGTCTCCAGAGTGCGTAGTCATCGAAGTAAAGAGGGCATAGTCATCGATGTGGGTTGGACAAGATGGCTGCTGCGGTGTAAGAGAAGCAGAACCGCAGCCCGTGTGACAACGATCCCAAACAGCTCAACACAAGATCAATTGGGATCAGTCACGTGCTATAACTTATCGACTTTCATATAATTCTGATTCTAAACGCAATATATAAACTAATATCGTTCGCAAGAGTCTATCAGCGAACGAACTCGACGGATCCAGATAGAGGATAGTTGAATAATGTACCGACTATCAAAAAGCTCTTCTTCCATCGAAAACCCGATGGCGAATCTCCTCCACTACGCGAAATTACAGCGCACCCCAACGCCAATCGCTGTTGATATTGTAGATGCAGAACACCGCTAACATCCGTGTCGGCAATATCGAAGCCCAGCCGAATACTGCAAAGTTTGGGCCACGAGAAATGGTGATCGTACACTATGCACTCCAGAGGCTTCTCCAATGGCTGCGCAGAACGGCCAAGGTCAAGCTTTTGAAGAGCAGGCATTGCCTGCAACAAAATCCGTGCGTCCGACGAAGAAACGTCTGGAATGTAAATATCGGCGATCGTGATGCGCTCCAGCAGATCGCTACATAGTGCCACGAAATCTTGGACCAGATTGACTTCCGACCGCGTCTCGTACACCAAATTGAAGCACTTTGTTGGCCAAATGTCCAGCTGAATCAGCAACAGGCTCGTTTAAGATCAAACCGCAACGTTGGCAACGTTGGCCCGGTTTAAACCATTTTGGTTTAAACCGTAAGGTTGCCAACATTGGTTGCTGGTGTTAGCCCGGTTTGAACCGCCCGGTTTAAACCGGTTTTAAACCGGTTTTAAACCATGGCTTAAACCATGGTTTAAACCAAAAAAAGTGCATCCACTCATGTTTTGTACAACAAAGCTGTGCACGCACGAACACAAACAGGCGTAGTTAAGTGTGCGTAGTTGTATTTACAAGTAGGTTACAACACTCCGTACCATACTTCAATCAACAATAGATCCACAGGTGAATTCGAGTGTATTGCCAAAAATGGTCAAGAGATGAATACAAAATCTGCATGCCGCTACGAAGACGAAGCACGAGGTGGAGAGTCGACGCCTTCTGAATGTTGTAGTCAGAGAGAGTACGCCTGTCCTCAAGCTGCGCTACTGGTACCAAAAATGCATCTACAAGGACATAAAGATGATTGCCGCTATCGCTAGTCATTGAACTGGACCAAGTGGATGGGTCGTACAGATGGCGAACGAATTGAAGGCAACTGGGCTGAAGCTAAGCAGGCTGGCGGAATGACCAAGGAAATGAATGCTGGACATCGCCATGATACCCTCAATGATTTTTTCAATGATTGGAATTGGATCAAGGTCCAGAATTTGGGTATGTGAAGTTTCTTATTTATGAAATGCACTCATTCAGTTTCTTAGCTACCTCTCTGTCTCACTCGTATACCAAAGCAAAAAAAAACTGCTGAAGAGCGCTATGAGCATTTCCATGGTCTGTGCATTCTTCGTGGTCGGGAATTGGTGGATAAGTGGTGGAAAGAGTCTACCGAGCCATATCAAAAAGGCAGTGAATGGCACAGTGCATATCGGCTCAAGGAGCAGAAAGGTGAGTCTTGATCAGGTGAATGTTTAATATTACTAAAGTATTTCAAGCTCCTAGTCAAGCGACCATCTTGAAGGAGATGATTGCTAGTGAGCAAAGAGCGGAAGACAGAGCTCAAGCAAGTGCTACCACTCCTGTTGCTCTCTACATCAATGTTGGATTGAAACTTCAAGCCAGACAGTATGTTCCTCAACTTCTTCTATGCATAGATAAATACTAACTAATGAATCGATCAGGCGTGCTCTAAGAACAACACAGAATCCCACCAGTGAAGATGACCAGACACAAGATAGTGTGGTTGAAAAGCAACGTCTAGGGGCAGATATCAAGAAATGGCATCAGCAACAACAGCACATTTGTCCTCAGGTTCTCCCATCTGTGGTCTCAGAGCCCTACAAATCACCTGAATGGGAGAGGTTATTCTTGCCCTCCGACTTTACTAGCTCCGAGCGAACCAAATTAGGTCTAGAGACTTTGGGAGCAGAAGAACTCAAACTGCGGCAAGGTGAAGCAAATGATGCTCTACGTAGCTTGCGCGAACATATCCAACATAGTCAAGCCCTCAGACAACACAAGAATGCTCGTAATAATGCTGTTCATGGTCAGGCAAAGAACACTCGAGCAGTGCAAAAGATCAAGGATGTCCAAACAAGGATCCAGAATTACGTCAAAAAGTACCGGCATGCTCGTACTGCAATGATTGCCCTTGGATGCAATCCACAAGACCCAAAGTTTGGATTTCCAGAGCTGAGGGATGAGGATCTTTACACAAAAATGTAGATGAGCCACACAAGCTAGGTGATGGAGGAAAGGTTGAAGGCTGGATTTGGCGACAGGGCCATTATGGAAACTTGTCTCCTGCAGAGGAAGCCGAATATGTCTTGGATTGTAAGTCAAGCTATCTCATGTATTGTTTTAGAGCTCATCATTGTATAGCGGCAAGAGTACAATGGCACCATGCTCATGCAGATATGGAGCGATGGCAAGAAGAAGTTGAAATTCTGGGCCAAGAGTTCCGTCGTGCAATTCAGGGATTCAACAAAATGGAGGCTACCTGGACTGCTCTTGCTCATGATCATGAAAATGAGCCAGGAAAAAAGGTTTATGCATTGAAGGTTGCAGGTATGTATCGACAGATGGGGAAAGATGCACAAGAGCAATTCAAAAAAGTTGGTGGCACTTGGCCCAAGGCTGGAGTTAGTCTTGCCCAGCATATCAAATCTGAGCGCCCAGATCCAAAAATTGATTGGGCAGCTGTTATAGCAGAGGATAGTTGAATATATATATATTTTTTGATTGATATAAGCAGATCTGACTCTTGACTAAAAAATATGAGTCAAGCGTTTTTTGGTTTAAACCAAAACAGCTTAAACCATCTGTAGTCTATTATATAAAAAACAAGTTGCCTATAGGCTTGGTTTAAACCGGTTTAAACCATGTTGGTTTAAACCAGGCAAAGGTTGGCAACCTTGTGGTTTAAACTCAAACGAGCCTACAGTACTTACTGAATGATCATATATCTTATTTGAACTTTATCTATGTACCCGTGCAGGACCAGATATAAGCAGAAACTACAGAATCCTATACTGCATTTTGAAAAAGTTGAATATAATGAATCGGAGGACGACACGCCCTGCGAAATCGCAGCGCGATCCTGGCCATATAGTTTCTAGGGCCTTATGTGAAGAACTCAGGCCGGGGCAGTTGATTTGGTGAAAAAGATCAAAAACAGCTCAGAATGGGAAAAAAATCGGCCGCGCCCTAAGTTCCGCAACTGGCTGTAACGGAGGCGTCTTCTTCGATTGATCGTGGATGGTTCAATCGCATCCGGTCCTAAAGTCTCCTGAACTCACTCTAGTCCGTCCTGAATATTTCCCTGTATATTGTACGGTGTGGTTGGATCAAGTACGTAGTACGTACATGCACAGTTGGCCCCCCTTGAAACCTCGAGTTTAAACTCATTTTTCATCAAATATTCTGGTTTCCTATGCCTGTAATTTCCCACCAGATTCAACGGTTCATTTCAAGTTTCGATACCGGTGAAAGTTCAGGTTGAACAGTGCCAAGTTGAAGTCGAAGTTCGCATGTTATTCATGACCAGCACATTCTAGCTCAGTATAACAAGACTGATTGGAGAAAATGAAGCTGCTGGGAATCATGACATATAGTACACTTGCACCATTCGGCGATTCGGGCACACATCCCAGACGATCAGCTCTACCGCTTGGAGTCTCTCAACAAGGTGTTACGCAATACCAGATACAGTAATCGCAAGGCCTTTGGAAGACCTTGGGTGCTGTGCACTGGTTTGAAAAATGAATATCTGATATCTACCCCCAACTCAATGGAATGTAGAGGGTATAGCTCGCGATTGCCGCCTCTCTCAAATGAAAGATTTATGTTGGCAACAAAACAGGAACATAGTACGCAATTCGCAGAATGGATATGTGGAACTGAAGTCGATATGAATCCATATGCATGTGGCACATGTAACCACTATCTATTATATTCCATAAGCCCCTAGCTTCGCTAATAACAGCATTCCGCTTGGAGCCTTTGCAGGTCTAGGTCTGTTCAAGTTCAGCCGTGGGACTTTTTCATGCATTCTGATGTCACGAACATAAACACAGGACTAGACCGGAAGCTCTGAACCACGAGAGCTGCAGAGCTTGAGTAGATCGTTCGGTCCCGGCGTTAGTTGTTGATTTACAAAAAGATGCCTTTGGCACTATTACTCCGCTCAGTGACGTCTAGCAGGTTTGCCGCGGCGCGGTCTCTCAAAGTTGAGCAGGATTTAATGGTTCCAAATAATCTATTACTTTGGGGACCTCATAAACCTCATTTTGAAGTTTCACCTGTCGTTCCCCCGACCTCTTGAAAGGTCTTGTGCGTCACTTCGATTTTACGGCGCGGGTTTCTCCACAAATTCAGGTCAAAATCAAGCGGAATCTAGGTGAACAAGGACGCGGTAGGTCGTGAGTGGATATTTTGAACGTTCTTGACGCCGAAAACGAAGTTTTGAAGGTTTGTTACGGGCGGGCAAACGCATCAAATTGTTGATCAAAGATATCTTGGAGCTCAGCCACGCTGGTCTCTCTGAATCAGGTTGTACCGCTTCATATTGGCAACATCTGTTGTTTCGAGCCGCTCCATCGCCAAATCGACCACACTGGGCTCCCTGGTTGAATCAAGTCGCCGCGTTTGGGCAGCGTCTATTCGGCACCATCAATCGTTTGATCCCCAAACGTCTGACGCCTCATATTTCTTCGGGATATCTCTAAATTTCTCGCCCCCATATGTAGAATATCTGGAGACCCAATTCAAGTCTAGCAAGATCTCGGACATGATCAATTTTTTCTCATTCTGCCATATAAGAAAAAATCTTGATTGATTCATAGTACGGGAGCATATCTTTCAACTCTTCAAACAAAGATCGCGCGTATCTTTCAACATGTCGGAAAATCGCACATTTCAAGATTTCACACAGGTTAACGCCTCTCGGAAGGAAGATATTTGAGCAACACGGAAGAAGTTGGAGAGAAATTTGGGGGCAATTCAAGAGCTGGCTTCTGTCGGAGATAAGAGCCTTCAACAATCCTTCGGCTTCCATCTCCACACCTCCACGTCAATATAATCCCTGTCGACAACTACAACTAGTTATTGATGTCAACCAAGGGGATTGCTCTAGTCACTGGTGCTGGTAAGCGGGCTATTCTAACCTATGTTCCCAGCCGTTGATGTGGTTTTGGTCCTGCCAGCGCAAGGGATAGGCTGGGAAATGGCGCTGCGGCTAATCAGTGACGGGTTCGATCTCGCCGTCAACGACATTTCTAATCAATATATTGCCGGTGCGTACCATCTAGTCTAGATAAAGTCATTCACCTGATAATGAATCTCCGGGGATGGCAGGGCCAACTTCAAGTCATCTGCAACGAGTCTCATGTCATTTACGTCTTGTCGCAGATTTCCATCAACGAAGGAATCTTCTTCGATTGACCGTAGAGTTGACTTGCTGTTGACTTGGTATTTTTACTTCTGGAATTTCCCGATGTACCGTGTCCGCCTTTTCAATACAAAATAGATGTCCCGATATCTCTTTCTCAGCGGCGTTCATTCTCCGAGATTCTGAGTGGAAAAAGAAAGAGTGGGGTCCACTGCGGATCTAGGTTGAACTGCAAAGTTTCCCCTGCCTCGGGCGGAGATTTTGTATCGACGTGCCAAGTTGGAAAATATAAATTCCACTGTTCACACGAGCGCCGCTCGACGCGATAGGGGACCTTTAAAAGAGAGTCGGCCGGACCACAGTTTTATACTGTTTATCCGGGAGCATTAAACCTGTCTGTCCACTCGGAGTGATACCCGCACCCGGGGCAGGATTCGATTCACTCGCGGGTACAAGGTTGCGAGCCTTGGCGTTTCTCGTAATAGTGGTATCATTCAAGTTGCTGAATTCGGTATAGGCTGAGGTCTATGTATAAATAAACCCCGTGCTGAACCACGTGTAATGTTCAATGGTGTTAAAATCACTGCCAGTGGGGAATCAGGTTCCAGATAGAACCTGCTCTTCTCACCGTGTTCTACTTATCACGCATTCATTGTTCGTGAGTGGATGCCGTTATCCTGATCCACAGTAACTTCCGCGCTTCTTAGGCTCGCACGAACTTGGATACGCTGATCTTGATCGCCAATACAATTTTAATGTGGCCTGATGTGGTCGAGGGCGGGTTCTTGCGCGTCGTCGTCGCGATATCCTGTGAGACACTGAGAGAGCTCGTCGACTTTTCTCTGATTACGGTGGTCACCTGGAGGCTAGTGTGGGACCGTGTGGCATACTCGTACTAGTACTACCTCTCAGCTCCTCGGGCCTGGTTGTCACGGGCAACTTCAAGTTGAAGGAGCGGACACATGCTGGTAGAATCATGATACCTCCCTTGCCCTACCTACCTACAGCTGAACCATCTGCTGCGCAAGCTGCTATTTTAATTTTATTTTGGGCTGAGAGTGGTTACAATCTTTATCCTGCGAAAGCAGCACCGGGTACACGCCGTGTGGTCGGGGGAAAATACTGCGGCGCCCGGCCATAGCACAGGAGGTGCACCGTGCAGTCGGAGGAAAATACTGCGGCTCGACAGACGAGTCCCAGGCTGCCCAGTGCCCGCCACAGCCTCAATACAGCGGGTAAATATCTCCGGGCTCTCTCGACTCGGAAGCGCCGAATAATTCAGCGAGTGGGTGACTGACCCTAGCGCCTCCGCAGTCCGGCTCGTTGCCAGGCGGACTCAATGTGCACACGGAGCTGAGAATCTTGCCTACCGCGTCGCGAACCTACCAGGTTACCACGCTGTGAACCCTATCCCGGGGTGGAAACTTCCGAAGTCAGGAGGAATGGGATGTGGATCCCAGCTGACGAATGCTACCTACCTGCCTGCCGACCGAGGAGCTCCAAGTTTAACTGTGCTGACAACGGGGTGGACAACGGGGCCACGGGGCTCAACGTGCTATCGTCAAGTCGGATGTACCAGTTGCAAGTCGGACTCCGTAAATTGCAGACTCGGAATCGGAGGATGTAGAAACGAAAAGAACTTAAAGAAAATCCACAAGTCGAAGGAGGGTTGCGGCAAGGAATCTTGTGCCCGCTCCGCACTTCGAATTTCAGCTGAGCTAGCTTGATTTAAAGCTTTTGAAGAGGTTCAAAGGAGACGTCGACTGCAGAAATAACTCATCAAGCTAATGGATCCGGCGAGGGCCTCAGAATGAGCAGACCGTCTGGGAGGAAGAGTCCGAGGTCCAAGCTTCCAGATTGCAGTCAGAGGGTTCTTGGCCGCGCCGCCCACCTCACGGAAGCCAGAAGAAAAAATTAACTTGACAGGGGGATGCCTACCTTTCCAGTCCGCAGCACTCTTCCTTGATCGCCTGTAAATGAAACGCGAAGAGATTGAGAGGTAGGTCGCTCAAACGTTCGCGTTCTTACGCACGTCGTCGTCGCCGCGGGTGCTTCAGCCCTGAGGAGACACCAAGGAGACACGCCAAGGCAAGTCTAAAATAATTGGCGATCGTGCACATGTGATTGGCTGGCGAGGTGGAGATCGACATCTATACGCCACATCGGGGAAAGATATCGATACGGAGGTTGGGGATGGCCTGGGATGGCGTCAACGAAAAAGAGCGAAAAAGACGCAGGATCCTGAGGAGGGTGAAGGGAATAGCCTACGCAATTGATACGCGGGGACTTAATTACGGCTTACCTGCGGCTTACTCCAAGTCGACAACGGTAATCGGCGCTGTCAGGACGCGTGGAGAGACCCCGGCCACTCAGTCTTCTTTGAAAGTTCCCTGATGGGCTCGTTGATCCTCAGCTATAACTTGTTATAAAACTAATAAAAAATTTCACCTCTGTCTGAGCGCCTCTACCAAGCTCGATTCTTGGAATAAAGTCGCTGGGAATCAGCGGCGGGTTGACCGTCCAAAGAAATCAGCCATGTTATGTAGTGACCGGGGAGTATGAGGTGCGTGTACTGTAAGTTGCTTGATGCGGAAGGAAGTGCTGATCTGATGGGATTCGCCCCGATTAGTCCGTTCGGATGATGTGTTCGGAAATCCTTACGCGCCGCAGTCGTGTTGTTGCTGCGCAGCTGGTCGGCTGTAAAGGCGGTGCTAGGGATGAAAATAGGCACAAGAAAGAAAGAAAAACAACCCAGGAAAAGGAGAGAGAAAAAACAAAGAAAAGGAGAGCCAAGTCGGTGGATATATGAGCTAGCAAACAGCAAGATTGTATTGAAATAACGGAAATAACGGGAGAACTGTGCGGCATGGACAGCGGAAGCGAATTTGTGTCAAGGGGGTCCAAAGATAAGAAAAAATGATATCACCTACAATTTTTTTTGCTGGCCCGTCGGGCGGTCAACCTACCAGCCTGCCGTGGGAAACCTTCCTTTTTGGGAACCGGTATGTAAACCTTCGAGCTCCTCATGCGGTATGACTACCTGCGGCAACAAATTTTAGTTGACCTATCTATAAACTTCCACCTCTTGATGGTGCTTATTCACTCCGGGAACCTCTGCTGGTGCAAAGCGCACCTCACAACGTTAGCTGGACGGTATCAACCCGTGCTAAGTATGGCCAAATATAGCTTCTTTCAACCTCCCTGGGCTATGATTGGCTGATATTCCAGTCATTCAGTCCGAAAATTACCTCATTCTCGCCGTTTTGTGGCTCCACTACTACACCGCGAAATTTCTGACTGCAGTCCTGACCTTCCCAAATGGCGGACAAATGTGATCTGGATGATTCGGGCCCTGCCATCAGCCATAGTGACCTCAGTCTGATATTGTGACTGAAAAATTGCCGCACTTGCATATGTTTAGTCCCCACATTTGTCCCAACCTACGGTGAACATTGCGCTCAGGCTGATCTAGCCCCTAGGACGCCGTGTAAACACCTGTGGAAGTCTTAACAACGTCGCAAGACTAGCCGCAGGTACGCAGGACAGCCCAGGCTTCAACTTGGGCCGAAATAAAATTGCATGCAATTTTTTTTTCTGGCCGTCGGGGACCAACCTACCTACCCTACCCCATATGGGCAATGCTTATCTTTGGACCCCCTTGATTTGTGTTGAATTTGTTGTTGCGGGGTTGAAGTGAATCGGCAAAACGGACTACGCAAACGGAAAGAGGCGGTGGGAACCAGCTGCCTCTTTGGCTTTTGCCTCTCTTTCTCTGCTCCTCTTTCTTCTCTGCTATCTTTGAGCTCTACTGTGACCTTCCTTACGCTCGTTACTCCCACTCTGACGACTCGAGACCGAGGGACCCATTCCAGGATCGCTTACCCTCACTTGATTTGACTCTGAGCCCGGATGCCCGTCGACAAGACGAAACCACCGAAAACGAATGCAAAACGCCCCCAGGAGGTCGTTACCGCCGAGTTCATTGGCCAGAGCGTCCTCGGCGCCAGCGGAGGCACCCATGCCCGAGAACTCGAAGTCAAGCGTAGCCGCGGTGCGTCTACAGCCCCCCATACTGGCTAGCCACTCACCTGGTCCTTCATCTCGTCTTCAGGCGAAGTGAGCTGTGCAGAATGTCGCCGGTGCGTACCCCTGGTGCCACCCAAATTTTCAGGCATTTATGACGTCTTTTTGCCAGCGTCAAAATAAAATGCGACAAGTGGATCCCGTGCCAGTCGTGCGTGCGCCGCGGGTGCTCTGCGCTATGTCCGAATGGCGCGCTTGCGACGGGGCAGGGCACGCGCTTCGTGCTTGCCGCGACAGAGCACCTCCACCGCAAGATTGCATGCATGAGCGAGCGCATACGCCTGCTCGAAGAAGCGCTCACTACGCTCCATGCAAGCAAGGGCGAGGGTGCGCACCCGCTGCTCCAGGGCGAGAATTTTGCGCTCACGACGGACGAACCGCCGCCTCTGCCGTCGAGGAGTTCCGGGCGGCGGATGAGCGGGACGTGGGACGTGCTGGACAGTGCCCCCGGCACCGAGGGGACGACGCCAACGGGCGCGGGAGGGGATGTGATCGACGCCTTCGGGACGCTGAGCATCTCTGACCATGGAATATCGAGGTTCTTTGGTCCCACTGGCGGCTGCGAGGTGTGTTTTACTCCCCCTTTCGCTGTTTCATTTACTCGCATTACATCGGCTCGACATGAGATGGTGCATCCACCTTGTGTGCCCCTGGAGGCTCAATAGGCACGTCTGCTTGCTACGTCTGCTCCGGACATATGCCGCTAGTTTATCGGGCGCATATATCCACTCCCAGGCGCATATATTCACCTCCCGTCCTTCGATGGGAGCTTTTCATACTCCATCCTCCTTTTCTTGGATTTCGAAGTCTTCTTTCGCTTTTAAAAAAACATCCAAATGATCTTACTTCCTCCTCGTATCCTACCGAACACTGACTGACCTCCTGCAGAGTCTCCTCATAGCGAACCTTCCCCACAACTCCCCAAGCACAACCAGTGCCTCCGCCTCCTCGCCTTCCTCCCTCTCCCTCTCACGCTCCTCGCAGTCCCTCTCCCCGCCTTCCACACACGCCTCCGCACCCAATTCCCCCGCACGCTGCGCCACGCAATCCTCCTCCGCTTCCCCCTACCCTACCGCGTCCCCCGCAACGTTCTTCTCCCCCTCCTCATTCCCAATCCATGCCCTCGTCACCTCACATCTCCCGCCCCGCGCCCGCGCCCGCGCGCTCGTCACCAGCTACTTCACGCAGCTCGCATGGCTCTTCCGGGGCGTCACGCGCGGGCAGGTCAGTGACATGATGCGCGCGGTGTACGGCGCGTACGGGCGGCCCGATGACGTGGACGCTGACGGGGCTGAGGACGACCTCCCGGACGCAGAGCCAGAGGGCGTGGAGGGCGAGACAGACGAGGAGGAGTACACGGGTCCCCACGACCTCGCGCTGCTGTTCGTCGTTTTCGCGGTCGGCGCGCTCGTCGGCGACGGCGGCACCGGCGACAGCGCGGAGGCGGAACACCTGCACCAGATTGCGCGCGCGGCGCTCGCGCTGCAGCCCGTCCTCGAGAAGTCGAGCCTCGTGACGATCCAGGCGCTGCACCTGCTGAGCATCTACAACGCGATGGCGGGTGGGCCTGGCGCCCCGGAGGACGCGGAGACGAGCATGGAAATGACGTGGAGCCTCATCACGCTCGCGGCGCATCTGAGCCAGACCATCGGGTTACGTGCGTGCCTTCTTTTTTTGGCCACTTTGCTGTTTTGCGGTTGCTGATACAGGGACTGCAGATTGGGACAGTGCACGGTGGGGGCTGTCGGCAAAGATGGTGCAGCGGCGGCGGATCCTATTCTGGGACTTGTTCGTTGCGGACGTGTGGCAGGTATGCTGCGATCCACCGACCCACTCCGTGCCGTGCTTACGCCCCACAGAGCCTCAACACCGGCCGGCCGCCGTCCTTCTCGCTCGCTTATATCGACTGTTCGTTCCCGACGTACGAGAACGCCAAGCTGCGCGATGGAGTCTGTACGTTCCCCCCCTCCTCTGCGTCCGCAGGCACCTAGTGACGCCCCCTGATCCAGTCGAAGTGTGGCAGTTCCGCTTCGCGGCCGAGTGCGTCGCGGACGTGACCGCACGCACGCTCACCGCGGAGGCGCCGAGCTACACCACGATCATGGAGCTTGACCGAAAGGTGCGCGAGTTCCCGCTTCCGCCACTCGACGACGCCTCGCCGGACGACGTCGGCGCCAGCCTGCAGCGCTGCGTGCTCGAGCACATCCGCGAGACCGGTGCGTTTTGCCTTCCATTTTTGTAGGAGGAAGAGGACTGACGGGCGTGGCGTAGTGCTCATGTACATCCACCGGAGCTTCTTCGCGCAGGCCATCATCGAGCAGCCGGTGAACCCACTCAAGAGCACGTACGCGCCGTCGTTCCTCGCCGCCTATCGCGCGAGCGCGACGATCCTCAAATCCGTGCGCGAGCAGTTCGCCGTCATGCCCAACGCATGCGCGCGCTTCTGGACCATGTGGACGTCTGCGTTCAGCGCTGCGGTGAGTTTCGTCCTTTCCGCATATGACTTGGCGCTAACGTGGTTATATTGCATAGGTGGTGTTCGGGACGGTGGTGACGCGCGGACCGCGGAGCCCACTGGCGGGGGCGGCAATGACGGAGCTCGAGCAAGCGTGCGTGCTGTTCTCGAAGGCGGCCAAGTATAGCAGGCGGGCCCAGAAGGCCCTCGTATGTCCCTCCTTCCCCTACACCCCTTTACAGCGTACTCATGACATACACGTTGCAGCCAATCTTGACGAAGTTGAGCGAGAAGGCACGGCATGCGCTCGCGGCGGCGCAGAGCGACCCGTCGCCTGACAACGCCGGACTTCTGTGGAACATGACGGGCGTGCTGGGCCCGAGCGGGCAGCCAGTGAAAGTGAAGAAGGAGGAGCCGGACGACGAGCTGTCGATCTTCGCAGGGCACACACGATTCGTCTCCGGACAGATGCAGCGCGGTGGACAGTCGGCGGTGCCGGTTGCCTTCCCCGCACAGCAATCGTCGCGTGTCCGGCAACGACAGCAGCCACCTTCGGGGGGCGACATGCATTTCGGGTCGTTCGAGGTGGGGCCACCGCGGCAGTATCCCGCACAGTACCCCACACAGCAGATGCCGCCCGCGCGCCAGCGGATACACTCATTGCCGTTGTCGTCAAATTTCAATGCGCTGGAGCAGCCCCCGCAGGGGCACGAGCTCCGGCCCGCCCCGACGCGGAACGTCAACGTGAACCTGAATTGGGACCCGAGGGACTACCCGCAGTCCGCACAGGAGTATCCATCGGTCGTGGACGAGCGCATGCACCAGCAGCAGTACTACACGTCCGATGGCACGCAGCGGATCCCGCCGCCGCCTAGCGCGCCGTACGCATGGCCCGTCAATTCGTACTCGCTGGAAGAGCAGCGCCAGCAGCATCAGCAGCAGCAGCAACAGCGGCATCACCACGAGCAGCACCCGCATTACCCAGATCAACAGCAACAATATACGCAGGCTGCACCGGGCATGTACCCGCCGCATCCGCAACAAGGCGCGGCGTACCAGGCGCACAACGCCGAGCTCGCGCAGCTCGGGCTCGCCGCATGCGACTCGCGCCTCGACGAGCGGTGGACGAACTTCATGGAGGACTCGGGGCTGCTCGATGAGATCGACTTCCGCGCGCGGTGAACATTGTCCCGTGTCCTTTTCCGTTTAATCATATCCATATCTGATAGAATCCTCTCCAATCTCTTTCTGTACGCCTTATCTCGCTGTCTTGTCTTGGCAATAATTGGTCACTGTAAGTGGCCTGTACCGTCGGTTGTTCTGTCTGTTCGTGTAGTTCTGTACTTCTGGCGCACCGTATGTAGTATGTAATAATTCAAAAGCAATGTACGACGGAAAGACACGAAGCTGCGAGCATGGGAGCCATCACAGGGAGACTTCCTTGCCGCCACGCTTGTACACCCGCCCGCCCTTCATCACGAACTCGACGCGCCGCACCGTCGACGCAAAGTCCGCCGCGATGTCACCATCCAGCCCCACGATGTCCGCCGCCCACCCCGGCCGCACACACCCGAACCGCACGGCGTTGTCGCCCTCGGACTCAGGATCGGGGTCGGGCGCGCGGAGACGGTCTGCGCCGCCTAGTGTGCCCCAGCACAGGACCCACTCCCACGGCGCGCCGAGGCCCACCATGAGGAGTATCAACGAGAAGAGTGGGAGTGGGATTCCCCAATCCCACTCCCAGAGCAATCAATAGTGCGACTGACCTGTGTTAGTGGGACTCGACATCAATAGTGGGATTCGGCACGCGAACCATCTGACAGGATGCGACGCGGTATTCAAACTCCGCTAACTGCATGATGCGATGTCTCTCCTCCCCTAATTGGTCCTCATCCAGGCAAGGCCTCTTATGAAGAAAGGCTCAATTTTAGTGACCACAAACCGTGTAGTGAAACAGGCCGAGGCGACACTCAATTGAACCATCACATAACAACAGTAAACAAGCCAGTTGCGCCGACGCAACTGGAACCAAATGAGTTATGGCCCAGAAAAAATATTGGTGATCATTAAGCCTCGAGTCGAATGTTTATTACAGTCTCAGTGATATGAAATCATAGAGAGAGTAGGCATATCCGCCACAGTTTTCCACACGGACCAACAGTGGACAGACAATCCTGCGAGCGCATACCTGTCGGGGAGGGGTCTATGTCTCCCACATATCTCACTGTGCCACATTATTGTCGCGGGCAGGCCTCCGGCCGCTCACAGACTTCCGGCCGGAGTGTTAATATCCCGGATTTCATAGTACACTTGCGCAGCGCGATGTCGGCGTCCTCTGCGCCCTCCGTGCCGAGATCGCTGCACAAAGCCCGCACACCAAATAAAAGAAAATATCGACCTAGGTCGAAATGTTAGAGAGAAATGTATCAATCTGTAGCCAAATCAGATTCATGAAACATTGTTCTATTAGTTAGTGTGGAATTTACAATGGAAAGGCCCACAATCAGCGGCCCTTTCAAACTTCAGATATTTATTGAATATTGATGAGATATGAAAGGGAAGCTGAATGTTCATCATTCAGCAACCCTTCCAAAGCATTGGACAAAGCAAATTTCAATGCAGTTAAAAGGTGCATTGATCTTCTTTCTTTCAGTTTTTGCGGAAAGATTTACCATATAAATTAATTTCTCGAACAGAATCGGAATGAAGAAGAACAAAGAACTCTTCTACTTCTTCAGCATCTCGAACGTTACGGATTTCAAGTCTAAGTTGGCCTCTGATATCCTTCCCCTCATTACCACCACGACTCAACTCCTCGATGTCTCTACGCAACCCGTCACCGCGCTCAACATTGCATTTTCTCAAACTGGGCTCACTGCTTTGGGCGTAACTGACTCGCTTGGCGATTCCGCTTTCGCAGGTGGTCAGTTTGCGGACCTCACCAGCCTTGGGGACCCAGGATCCACCAACTGGGTCCCAGAATTTGCCGGCACGGGCATCCACGGTGTTATGCTCTTCGCCTCCGACACCGAAGCCAATATCGACAGCGAAGTGTCCACCCTTGAAGCGGCATTGGGATCCAGCATCACCAAGGTCTACACGCTGCAAGCCGCAGCTCGCCCCGGTTCGGAAGCAGGCCACGAACGTGAGTATCTACGCACTTGAATTCCGCTTCAGTTCCTGACTTCTCGACAGACTTTGGATTCTTGGACGGTATCTCCAACCCCGCTGTCGATGGCTTCACCGCGTCCCCGATGCCGGGCCAGGCTGTTGTTGAAAGCGGCTCGATTTTGCTCGGCGAGACAGGTGACTCCACCACACGTCCCGCCTGGGCAAAGGACGGCTCGTTCCTCGTGTTCCGGCAGCTGCAACAGCTCGTCCCCGAGTTCAACCAATTTTTGACTGACAACCCCATCGTTATTGATGGCCTCACTGCTGAGCAAGGCTCAGATCTACTCGGTGCCCGCATGGTCGGCCGATGGAAGAGCGTACGTTCAATCACACCGTCTCGTACCAAGCTGACTCTTGAACTAGGGTGCCCCCGTGGATCTCGCTCCACTCTTCGATGACCCTGCGCTCGGCGCAGATCCGACCCGTAACAACAACTTCACGTTCGAGCATCCCGACGCGGTCCTCAGCACGAACCAGACCAGGTGAGAAAGATTCTCTTCCGGTGGATTCAAACTTATAGCGGCACCAGATGCCCCTTCTCTGCCCATATCCGTAAGACTCGCCCCCGCGCCGACTTGGGAACCCCCGAGGACGCCGTTCACCACATCATGAGAGCCGGTATTCCTTACGGGCCCGAAGGTTCGCGGTACCCAGGTTTTAAGAAACATCATCTCACAACTTTCTTTTACAACAGTTAGCGACGATGAGGCTGCGGCTAATACCACCTCGACCGAACGCGGTCTTGCTTTTGGTTCGTTTTCAAAACTCTTGCATTTCCCGGCTAATGCTTACAATAACTTGCTTCAATTAAAAGTTGCGTACCAATCCTCCATCACGAATGGCTTCCAATTCCTGCAACGACTCTGGGCTGACAACGCCAAGTCAGTTTCTCCCCTTGATTGGTCCTCATAATCTTACGCGCATGTAGCTTCGTGCACACCGGCGTTGGTGTGGACCCCATCATCGGTCCGTGCTACGTCTAGACTCGGGTATTCAAAAACTGATCTTTATCTACAGGCGCACTCGCTGGTGCCCAGCGTGTCATTGCGGGACTCGATCCCACCGATGACACCAAGTCCATTACGCTCACTACCGGTACGTAGTCGCCTAGTCGCCTTTCTTCCCTTG
The DNA here is from genome assembly GCA_029289555.1 of Mycena latifolia. Taxonomy (NCBI): domain Eukaryota; kingdom Fungi; phylum Basidiomycota; class Agaricomycetes; order Agaricales; family Mycenaceae; genus Mycena; species Mycena latifolia. The sequence goes on from JARJLE010000020.1 coordinate 958,419, forward strand.
TGGCATACTCACCCGCCCACTAGACTTCGTCGTTTCCCGCGGTGGAGAATATTTCTTCGCCCCATCCTTGTCTGCGATTGCCAACACACTTTCGGTCTAATCGGCACTACTATATGTAGAGCTATAAACATAGATATTTATTCAATCCTTGGGTTATCGCGAGAGAAATATGATGGTAGTAATAATGTATCTGTTGAATGCAAAATTTCTGGCAATGATTTGGCGCCACTGCTCTACAATAAAAATACAACTTTCGACGAGGGCCGCTGCGGGAGGCAGTTTAAATCCTAGGATGGGTCGAATTGTACCCAGGAAACATCGATTAACAGTCCGGACTTGTGTCAGAGTGTCCAGGCAAGCGCTGTATAAGTACCTGCAGTCAACTTCTAGTCCAAAAATGGCGCCGGTGGGGCCCAAACGCGCGCTCGATGAGGTGCGGAGCCAGCTACAGTAGCAGATTCAGCAGGAGACGAGGACATCACTGATATAACGCGCCGCACCTCCATTGTGCGCCGCGGGTGGGTGAAGATGAGCCGAAAGCGCGTGGGAACCGGATCCGCCATCAGAGTCGTGGGCTTCTGGGCACGGAAAACGCGCGCTCAGACCGTGAAGGGTGGATCGAGGAGGAGAGGGAGAGGGTAAATGCACGAAGAATACTTTCTCTGCTACTTTCTTTGCGAGCATGGCTGCGACGGCGCGGTCGAGGAGCGCGGGATCGCCGGCGGCGGGGTCCGGCATCCGCGCGAGGAAGGGCACGAGATCACCGACGACATACATGCCGGCGTTGGCGCGTGAAGCTGGTGACTAGTGATGTCTTTGGCTTGGCTTGGCTTGTAAGCCCTGGCTTTGGCTTGGCTTCACCGGGCTTTGGCTTCAGATTCTCGAAGCCCAAGCCAAAGCCCTGTCCCAGGGCTTGGCTTGGCTTGGCTTTGGCTCAAGCCTTGGCTTTGTAGGTAGAATTCACGATTTCGGACCATGTCTGGTACCCGAGTCGTGAGCGCACTTACTTGGACTCCTCCCGCGACGTACATAGCACAAGAAAGAGCCATACAAACATATTCATTTCATCTCATAATCTGGGTCATAATTATTCGGGTCGTCCTCCAACATACCGTCCCAAGGGTCCTCGTCTCCTTCCTGGCCCTCCGCCACCTCAGCGTCATCGGTATTGTCTACGAGAGCCGACCGACGAAAGAGTAGATCGCGTTTCATCATGCATTTAAGGACCTGTAAGGCTTCCACGATGTCAGGTTTCAAGCGATTGCGCCTCTTGCTGATCGTGATACCGGCGGAGGAAAATGCCCGTTCGCTGGATACCGAAGACGACATGACGGCCAGATAATCGCGCGCAAGCGATGCCCAGACCGGATACCGGTGAGCATTCATCTGATGAGCAGATTGGGTCAGCTGTAATACCAATAAAACGAGAGAGAGGGTTAAAGATTGAACGTACGCCCCACCACTTTATGGCATCCATGCCCTTCGGGACCACTTCATTCACTGTGAAATACAGGTTATACTCATCGAGCCAGGGTTTTAATGGGTCAATGTGCGTCTCGGTGGTCCCTGTGAGGTCGTTGTCGTCATCGTCCAAAATAACTGAGCGTCGCATTTTCGTAGGGGCCGGCTGTTTAGTCGGCTGGGACACGCCGGAAAGCCCATTGCGAAGCTTGTGGTACCGCTGTTTAAACTGTAGAATATTAAGCTTGTGCATGCGAGGCAAGCACAGGGAACTTACTGTTTCCTCCATACTCTCAAGCGCTTCCTTCTGAAGGTCTTGTGGCCAGTGCTTCTCGAAGTAAGAGAGTTTCTTCGACGGATCGAGAACTGAGGAATGATTAGGTCACCTCAGAAATGAGCACAAGTCATGAAAACGTACCCATCGCAAACATGTACGCGCTTGAATTTGATGTCTTCTGGTAGTATTCATCCACCTTCTCCAACGCCTGTTCCAACGCTTCTGAAAAATCGCTGTACTTAGGGTCTTCGGCACATTTGGACCACCCGGCATGTAGGGTCTCCAATGCCGGAAGAGCCAGGTGGAGCGTTGACTTGAGATCAGACGAAAACTTGTGTTGGGAGTGCTCCGCGTGCTGTCATTGAGTGAGTAAAAATATCCAAGGGAGACAGTCAAGCATACCGCGAGTAAGTTTAAGAATAAATCAACACGGGACCACTCGTCGGGACTTAGCTGCAATCTCGCCAATTTATTGCGCTTCTCTCCAATCTCGTCCATTGCGATTTCGAAAACAAACTTATCGACATGCTGATCAGAGGGAGTAAGAATATCGTAAATGGAGAATAGCAGTGAAGCCCACATCTTTCAAATTGTAGGCGCGGTCGAGCATCGCGTATGTCGAAGACCATCGAACCTTCATGTCCAGCACCATTTGCTTCGCGGTAACAGCAGGATCTGCATGTTGCCGCAGCTGGATGCGCTTGAACAGGTCCTTGCGCTTCGAGGAAGAGCGCTCCTGGGATATATTACATAATTGTATTGCACGCATGGGTGAAAAGACGAGAGTACCTTGACTGCAATCGCGCGTACCAGCCCAATTTCGTCCCGCATTTTTTCGGAAGTATCAGGAATATGCGCAGTTGGATCATGCGCATTAAAGTGGGGGGATTTACTATAAGCTGAGATGAGTTTTTGTGTCGCAATATTGATTACATGTGCGAGGCAACTGCAAATATGTTAGTCGTGATGAAGCCTGAACAACGTACATACCCGATGCGGCGCTCGACAGGGTCCCATGTCAGACCAAAGATGACCTTGAGGAGTCGAGCAAACTCAACCAGCATGGTCGGGTTATTGGCGGCATTGTCGCATGTAACATGACCGATCTACAGGATGTATATGAGTTCCAAAGAGAGTAAACAGATGCCCGGAAAATTACCCGGCGTTCGATACCAAGTCGTCGAACAATTTTGAATAAGGCTTGACCCAGACGCACCCCGTGATGTGCGTTGTTGAGACGCGTGAAGCCGAGAATAGCTTCCTGGAGCTTCCAAACGCCGGGAGAGACCTCCTCGATCCAATGACCGGTGACAACATAGTAGCCGTCGACGTTGTTCGCCTGCCATGCATCACAGGTGATGGAGATCTCTCCAGTCACCTTTTCGCTCTGGGTACGTTGTGAATACAGGGGAAATGAAAGACGGAAGGACTTACATGAATGCGCATCCTCAAGTTGTCCATCTGGCGCTGGAATAGTGCCATTATCTCGTCCCTCGACGCCTGTCGCCCAGGGATTTTCACACCATCTTTAGCGCGGGCCGCGACGTCAATCATTTCCTTGAATTTGGGATGATTGAGCGCATCAAGAGGCTAGTTACCGATTCGTTTGAGCATTTAGGACACTAGGAGAATTAACCACGCACCTGGTCTGTCGCAATAAGCCATTCTAACGCTACATCCCGAAATAATGCATCGCTATACGGCACTACTCGCGCAGGCTTGTCTCTGAGATGTGGATCGAGGGTCTGCTGAAGAAGCTTCTTGGCCGCTTCCTCAGCATCGGCGGCCGCCTTTTTGCGAGTTTGGATATCTTCCTCGAGCTTAGACTCGAAATTGTTCTTCTTCGCCCACTGGCGATAAACTTTCTGCATTTGGATTGGATCAGGCCCGGGGAAGGAACGACAGAGAGAAAGACTCACAGCGTGTTTCCCCATGTGACGGCGGCCGGTCGAGGCGTCCGCAACTATTACATCTCTGAAGAGAATGTAAGACAGAATAATGGGTCGCAAAATTGATCACTCACCCGCAAGTCTTGCACCTCCGATGCAGTTTTGGTTCACCGCCACGCCGATCGTGTTTAGTACCCTGGGGAACCGAGTCCGGGAGTTTGGGACACAGAGCCTCAGCTTGGTCAATGAGGTCCATGATAGCGGCAACTAGGATGCACGCGGCATGCTGTCAGAACGCGTCGGCGTGCCAATCGAAAACTTGCTCACTCGATTTTGTGACTAAGCCTTGATGTGCACCATCGAGTGGTTCGCCATTCCTTGGATCTGAAAGCCTGCTGGACGCAACATGCGCGCGACTGCTTGTGAGAATGAGGGAAGGATCTGGGTTGTCGCGTGTGCGAGACATAGTGGGAGAAAGAAGAACTTCTGACGCGTCCTGTCACAGCTTGCCAGTGTGACAGACGGCCGCAAAAAAAAACGGATGCAGTGCAAAGGAGACGCGAGACGCCTCAGCGCAGCACAGCCAAACACAAATGACAGCCCGGATCAGCCGAAACGGCACGTAATTTAGGGGTCAAAGCCAGGGCTTAAAGCCCTGGCTTTTGGCTTACCAGGCCTCAAGCCAAAGCCAAAGCCCTGCCCAAGCCAAAATTTTGGCTTGGCTTGGCTTGCAAAGCCAGGGCTTTGGCTTCTTGGCTTTTTGGCTTGAAGCCAAGCCACGGACATCACTACTGGTGACGTAGGTCAGTCGTGCGCCACTCTTACGTCCTCATGGGCACGAGCACACACGGAAGCTTGTGGAAGATCATCCACGCCGCCACGAGTTCGTACGCGGCACCGAGGCTGTTGTCCGCGAGGAACACCTTCACGAAGGGCTTGTCTCCGAGGACGCGCGCGAAGAGCAAGTCGCTCGCAGCGGAGATGAGCGTGGCATAGAACAGCGGTCGCAAGAGCTCGATGAGCGGTGGATTGGCCGGCGAGATAAGCAGGCCCACTGTGCGATGTGGAATGAACATACATACATGGCTGAATCCCCACGGGGAGTCACTCACATTTGAAGCCGCTGGCGCCGAAGTCCTTGGGGGGACCTGCAAGCACATGGACACACAATGGATCGACGCCGAAGGAAGCATATCGTAGCTGAGGACTGATTCGAATAGCGCGTCTACCGCAGGCGGGTACGCCGAGCGGAATGTCGAGAGAACAACGAGGTGGAGGTTATACTTAAGGTCGAATGTAAATTGGTATTCCGATCTCGCCGAGTGACCTTACGTTCTCCGTAAGCAACCACCTGGGGGATGAGGTTGTGCGGGTTGCAGAGCAGAGGAACCTGGACTGCGACCCCATTCTCGGCGCTTTCGAGGAGCGTCTTTTCTAGATACGGAAGGACTTGCACCGATAGGGAATCGATGTCAGCCGGAATATCTGCAAGCACTGCGGTCGCGAGCCCGGGGTGCACGATATCCCGGACGTATTAATCTGGTTTGAGAGTCGGACCACGATGGTAATTACCAGGCACACCGTAGAAGGGCTACCAGGCGCAAGGGATTAAGATCGTACATTTGGGAAACATTGACTGAATAAAAGCCTACAGCACTGAGCAAAACTCCCGCGCCTTCGTCCGCCAGGGCCCAAATAAATTGAGCCAATACGGCGCCAATACCGAGACCAGTCACCGAATTTTCTCCTGCACGAAGTGGATAAGTGGGGTCAAAAAAAGGAGTGTGCCGATGACGATGACCACATACGGGTGATCTGGACCACAGGATTGAAATGGTCGTTGATGTATTGCAGGAGGAGATCCTCCACCGTGGGGAGTGTCGTTTTGAGCAGTGTGCCGCGGTACTTGAGGTGCTGCGGGTGGATCACAATCGGGCGAGAGATACTTTCCCCAAGGTGATCATGATCAATGTGCGACCACCGGGTGGACAAAGTTATGTAGTACCTCGATTAAGCGGTCAGCTAGAAGTGAGTTTTCTGTGGTCGACAGATTTATCACGCCGCCTGGGCATAGGTCCGGGTCGTAGAATGGCCCCGCTGGCGACGTACTGGAACGAAACGGTCAATAATGGATTTTCTAAGACTCCTCGCCAGGTGCACGGGAACGGGACAATCGGGGAGTCGAACTGACTAGGCATGGGGCGGAGGAAGACTAATGCGCCTCTGTGTGCACGATTCGAACGAGCGGTAAGGCGAGACATTGCGACGCGACTCTGGAGAGATGGTGGCAAGAGCAAATTTGAGATCAGTGGCAGTGCACTGTCGATGATCCCATGATCAACTCCGTCGAAATAAAAACGCTGCAGTAAAATCCAGTTGCCCCAGATACCCATCTTGCGAAGAAATAAGAACCTCTGAGCCTCCGAGAAGGAGTAGATTCCTTGGGAGACACAATTTCGTGCTTGAGTACACGCCAGGCCGCACTGCTGTTCTGCCTCGCGATAATATTGCGAAAGCCGTCGATAACCACTGCGGCTACCGCTTCCCGCTCGACCCGCTCCAGATTCTCCGCAGAACAGCGTAGATTTCCGTGATATCCACCGTCAAGTAGGTTGCTTCACACATTTATTTCGGCAGTAGGGAAATAAGGCCGAGTCACGACAGGAAATTGGCAGGAAGTACAATTTCTCCGCTTGTGGCGGGAGCTTGAGGTGCAGAGGCAGCATTACACTTGAAAAGAACCATGCCCGTGCTACGTGCTATGTGATCATGAGCCTCTGCCACGATATCCTTCAATTTAGGAGAATGCCTTGTGGTCGGAGGTTCGACAATGAGCCAAGGCTGACCCAAATAATCGGTAGTATGGGTCTGCAACTCGCGGCTGCACGCGCGGTCTGTCCCGAAACTCTCTCTTCCCAGCTGGGAGGACTCAGACAATTCTGTGGGCCCCAGTACTTTGCGAACGTCGAGGAAGGTCGCGGCGGCAATTATCGGGATACCGCCACCGAGATTCAAACGCCGAGATCCCCGAAGATTTACTGTAAGGAGGTGTGAAAGCAAGGAATACGAGTTGTTCTCCGACTTTTGGCCGAGGTCTTCTTATTTAGATACGCATAGGTCGAAAGCGTGCATTTTATACCCTGGAATAGAATTTTGGTCCGCCGTCGCAGTGGTATTCGCCCCGTTCTTCCACTTTCACTGCCCGCGGCTTTGTCCGACGCTTAGCACTACACTCGTCCTATAGGACTCTACCCCGATTTCTGCCCGATTATCCCCAAATTACCCCTCCAAATATCTCTGCTCCTGGCATAGGTACACAAGTAGCCAAGTCTCACGTAAACGCCATATCGAACGCCCTGAGCGCGTGGATTCGTGGTTCCCGTGATGGACACGTCCGAATGTGGATGGGTGGGCTTGATAGACGATTTGCGTTGATAGGTGAGAGATAAGGGTGTGGGGAGAGGGTTTAGCCTATAAAATGATACCAGAACGTAATAACATTGAACCTGCCACTGGGGACTCCAACCCATCAGTCGACGGATAGTTATGTCGCAGTCGGGTAGGAGCGCAGCAAACACCCGCATGTTCACTTTATTCTTGGTACAGGAAGATTATGGGTGTTGCGATCTGTGCGGTTGCTTCGAGGCGGTGAGACAGGCGGAAGTTGTGGATGCCGAGATACAAGGCCAGTTCGCCACACATAATCCCTACTCTCTCGGAAGGCACTCTATGCGGCTCTATCAAATTAGGGTGGTTTGTATACTGGGTCCCCGCAGGGTACAAGGATAGCACGAAGGTTTCTTGAGACACATATTAACATTCCCGCGATCATCTCCGCTCGACTCCAACTCGGCCATTGAAGTGCTCGGCGGTTGAGATGGTCCGGCTCGTGAATAAAATTGTATTAAGTTATGCTGGTAATTTCGTGGGGAATTACATTTGTAACATATTGAGAATAATCAAGGGAAGGGCTCGAGCTGCCGTCCAGTAGCCATTCGCAGTGGTCCGACTCTGCCTGAGGCACCGACAGAGGCCCTATTAGCCACTCCACGTCCATGGAGGTGGGTCAAAATGTACCTCAGTGAATGCATTCCCAACAGCGGAACTATCTCGACCTCTCAATCCCGCGGAGTATTGGGCCATATCGGAAACAGTACTTGGCGGAAAATATAGCCGCAGGATTATTGACCCTAGCGACTTGGTGCAGGATCGTGTAGCGGATGGGATCTGCATCAGAGTAATCAGAGCCACTCACGCCTAATTTGAGACGGCGAGACGCACCGGGACTCTCCACTATCGTTTGCCAGTATCCTGGGACTAAGGGCACGCAGTGGAGGAACGTTGCGTCGGGAAAGCGATTGTCGACGACGAGCGATGTGAGGGAGATGGCCGTTTCGGTGTGCACGACGTGGTCTGTCCACACTTCAAATTGTGACTCGGTCAAAATCGGGGAGCTAGATATGAATGTCACGGTAGGATCGATGTACGCCAGTCGCCTAGGGTGGCGAGACACGTGTATAATGTTCTGGCTCTCCGCCCAAGGCTCGGACGGAATCTCGTCAAACTGTTCGGCCACACTGCAGGGAAGGATGTCGATATAAATGAGGACATGTGGCATTTCCGAAGGTAATCTCCCATTGACTAGAGGAGGAGTTCCGCAGTGATTGAATACATTGGTTGCAACTGGTTTGGGAGACGGAATGAAGAGATGCGCAACTGTGAATTGAAATCAGACTCGGTCCAATTGGATTTTCTAGATGCGTCCGTACGTTCATGGTCTTGGGAGGAAATTCGTAACTGCCGTAGCCGGCTCGCGATCTGTGTGGTCGTTCGTTGTTGGCCAGTCTTCCTCCAAATATATTCCGAAATGAATTGGTTGCGTCGAGGGAACCGACCGAGAAATACCGTGTCCCTGCACACTGTGGGCGTATATTGTTCCAACCCTGCCAGTGTCTGTCATCGGAGGCTGCCCAGCGCAGGCATTAGAAGTGAGAGAGCCACCTTCAAGAAGAGCGGCCTCGAGCTTCACCGGCCAGACGGCCTCGCCTCCCTTTGATGTCCTCCATCTCCTGCGCGTCTCCAAGATCCATTGTACCCGGTCGTGGGTTGTGAGACCATGGGACCCGTCTTCGCCCCTGATTTCTGAGGAATACATGACGAGGATCGTCGGCCGAAAGCTGTAGGCGGTAGGAATCGTTCGAGTGCGGAAAATTTGAAGAGCCCTCGGATATATCCTAGACACCAGGCTATACAACCGAGATGTGGTTGGAAGGTCGCCTCAGGCATAGCGGTGAATGGTAGGCTCCGAAGTTTTGGCGAGCAGGACTGGACAAAACAAATGAACATACTATTTTTGCGCGATCGGCCACCGCGTGGAACGCACACCCGGTACATATTTACGAGAGCACCCCCAAATTGATCATGAATTTGGACGCAGGCGATATGGTAGCTCATTATGTCCTTCGAAGCAGCGCTTCTGAGCCGTAACAGCAGTTACGTTTGACACTTGGTGGCACCGCCCGGTGCAACACGCAGCCGCCATCGCCGCGGTTTACATAAACCAAACTAGTTGATGTGGTCCGAGTCACATAGAAAATCTGGCAAAAAAAAGTAGTGCTCGTAGCGATTGAGCCTGCATGGACTACAACGAATTTCCCTCTTGTACTATATTTCATGGGGTGGATCAGGGTATAAAGAATCGGCCGATCAAGATGGACTCTGACACGATGCCGATTAGGTTCCCGATGCGCCTGTAAGATTCAGGCGCTTCCACTGTCCCCGTGTTGGTTCCGTGGTTAATGCGTATTAGATCGTATTTGCCCATCACGATGGCGGAGCTCTCCCTGTGTTGGACGATCCCTGAGTGAGCTTAATATCTGCTCTGCTCTACCTCTCCTCCTCCCATCGGGAGCTCGACTAGACCCTTCATCGCCCCTGAGCTCCTGCGCTCGGTACGCGCCTTTCGCAAGGGCTCCTTGTTTTCTTACGCCGTCTGGGACTGCCGGGTATAAAATGAGGATTTTAATGTACCACGTTGTCAACTTTCAAGCTCGTCCTCCCGGGTCCCAGGTAATGCATGAAATACACTAGCGTACCGAGGTTGGTGCAAGGCCCCTACAAGAATTCTACCCTGCCCTAGAACCTGCTGTGGGGTGAAGAAATAGTTTGCGGACAGTACCTTAAAGAGGAAGGCGGCAATTCATAATCAGTCACTGACTTAGTACCCACTTCCAAGCTTAAGACCGAGGTGATCGTGAAAACCTTCCCAACCACCCTAATCCTGTAATTTCTGGTTCCGACCTCGGACGGATTACATAAATTACTTGGTAAAAATAGCAGTGGTCAAACTCTAAAAACTCTAAAAGGGATGCCGACTTTCTAAGGACCTCGGTGACCCGCAGGTGTCCTGCCAACAGACTGAGATTAGGCTTGTAACTTAACCGGGCGGCCCATTGTCAGGTACTTCGGCGGGGTGAAATTGATTTTATGCGTGCGCACAGAGCCCGCCTTGTATTCGCCATTGCCACACTCGCGGAATATGATAGGAATCCGCGCTAGCGTAAGGAACGCCGGGGGATGATCAATGCCATTATGCCCTACGGAAGATGATCCATCCCGCGAACGCCGAATCAGCCAGGGAATTACATTAAAGTTTCATTTGAGCTTAGAGAGTCTTCGATCATGTGCGGTTCCTTCCGGATTTATCAACCACTCGCTGGGTCTACTGTGACGTAACTTTTGACCTCCGATGTAGTACAGGGATGCCACACGCATGCCGGACAGCGCCAATTTCTCCCACTTTACCGCTCGGAAGCTTTGAAGTCATTGGACACTCGTAGAGCGGTGCCATTCCCGGACAACGTCATGCGGCTAATGGTATATAGTACTATATATATCAGCCTGTACAACTGATGTAAATCCTGGGACCGCGTGCTCCAGCTTCTCAGCGGCGGGAAGTGGGAGCCCGCCCCATCGTTTCAACTGCCCAGGGAGACGGGACTATCCATGCCTTATGCCGGGAGGGGTAAATACACAGCTTTACGAGAATTTAACGGAAGAGCGAAACTAGTCCTTCATGTGCCAGGAATAGGGCCCGAGTACATGTCCGCATGCCAGGATCGCAGCGGCAAAATGACCTTTTGTGTTGAACGCGGGGGGAAACCATCAGCTACGTAATTATAAGTATTCAAGTGGTTGATAGATGCATCTCGGCGAAGGCTCGTTAAGGAACAACGGCCATTATCAAGATGATTTCTGACTGTGTTCGACGGTTGAACGTTTCAGACTGCAGTGAGTTGCGAGACATTCAGCCACAATTACGAAGAACCCTACATTAGGGCCTCTGTTTTCCTGTGGTAGATTCTATAATCCGGGTCACCATGGGTGAAATTATAATACTCACACATTCCGTGTTCGGTTTTTTTGAAAAACTTTCACCGTTGTCGCGGTCATCGCGGCGGATTGTCGAGGTGTCGAATTGGTTCAACCTGTCACGCGTCACCCTCCCTGTCAAATTGAATGCAAAAATACAGTACTGCGGGACTCGCGGAGAAGTGTGATAAGGATGGAGCGACCTAAGTACGCAGCAGGAGCCCCGGGTGCATAGCAGCCCCATCTTTGCCAAGGTTTTCCGAGTCCACAATCTCAGTGCTCCATTAGAAATCTCTCCGTATTATAGCCTGTTTCCTCGTGGCAAGAGGATGGCAGTGGTATGTGCGCAGAGATCGCTCTCGTGGTCGGTAATCGTGGGAGGTCAGTGTACCTTTTCCACTCCCAAATCAGCCCAAATCGTTAGACAGAAATGGAAAATGGGTGTATTTGATGGGCCAGAATTGACCGGTCGGATCTCAATAGATACATGCTTGGATGGGTCCGGGTGTTACAACGGCCGCCAGGTGAGAATGCTGTAGCGCGCTATACATCAGACTATAGGGAGGTCATTCATTGGACCGTTGAGGACTCGGAACGACAGTGGTCGGGAATGCCCTGAGGTAATGCGAGGAAAGTGGTCAGTGTCTGGCGGAGAATTACTATATCTGGCAACAAAAGGTACGGATCTCCGTCGTCGGTTGAATTTGATGACAATATTGTAATGCCATCACGTCGCTTCACCACATCCCTTGCTACTCCCTTGTACATATCCAAAGTCACCCTTAAGAGGATTAAGTCTCAGTATCTTCAAGCTAAGTGCCATTGATATTTATCCTTTGCATCGCCTCCACGACTTATTTTGGTTGAGTTGGTATTCTCTTTGATTGCCGTCCCGACGAAAAGCGGTCCCGCAGCCGGTCCAAATTTGTTCGAACCCAGTCTCATCACCACCGGACTCGAGGCCAGCTTCAATTAGCCCGACAGCCGAACCAAGCCAGGTTTTCTTGTTCCAGTTACCCTTAACTTCTAGTCCGTCCTATCCATGTCCTACGACCGGAGTGCGTCCTTATCTCAGAGTCCCGATCATCCGGGGAGTTCGTAGGTAAGTAGGTAAGTCCGGGAACTTCCAGCTCCCGGGGATTTTTGACATGTCAAGCTCGCGCCAAATCAAATGATCGATAAGCTGTTTTTGAATTCCTCCTGCCTTCTAGTTAATTAGACAGGGAGGACGCTTTGCGGCTTACGGATTCGATGCGACATTAATTTTCACGACGTGCAGAAATGTTAAAAGCGACTGGATCTCCCTGGTCAGGACCCCACTTGCCTTCACTTCCTGCACTCGAAACACTGCCGTCCCCGAAGCTTCCGCGACAATGCCCGGTGCTTTTACTACCATCCTGAATGTGCTCAACGCCGTTGATACTGCTGCCGCCCCCAACATGGGTGCGAGCAAGCAGGTCCAGGATGCTAGGCGCGACGGTCCCCAGTGCTGCCACTGCGGTTGGCGAGGTGGATCCCATGCGTACGCGCTTTTTCTGTGCTTCACTGCGGGGAACTGAATCAGGGCGATATAGCCCGATCTGTCCCTTCAGTAGGCCTCATCCAACTTGCTAACCCCAATTCTGCATGCTGAGGTTCGCCCAGAGTAATTGACAGCCCGATATCTTATCCTTTTCTATCCTCTATCCAATTTCGATTTCGATTTCTCGACTTTGTATGTCACGATTCCTTTATACTCTTCATCGCTCTCAACCCGCATTCTAGATTATACTTGAAGCTTCTATTCTCTCCTAATGCTCTTTTTATACATTCATTCAATCATACCATTGCGCTCACTATTATCACTGTTTCTGCATGACATCCCTAAGGTCTCTACTATTGATTTCCTACCCTCAGCCTTAATCACGCCTTTCGGTGTTCGTACGACTACATCGCTCTTTGTTTGGACTTTCTGTCTAGCATGGCTCACATGCACATATGGCAGTTGGGCCAGCTATTACTATTCATTTGGTTATTCTGGACGCGAGGAAGCGCCATTGACGATCAATTTATGGGAACTGTAGGCCTTTCACCCTCGCTTTCTCCAGGAACCATACAGCGTCCGAAGCCATTGGGAGCATTAAAAATTCAAATAAGGATAGCCACCCTTAACAGTACTACATATATGCTTTTCGTAGACTCGCGGTTGTTGAACATTAAATCCAGTCGGATATCGGCCCGGGTGATGCATGACAGACACTAGCGTACCGGTTTTCCCCTGAAAGAATCCTGCGGTGCCCCTAGAACGTTCTACGGGTGAGGCAACAGTTTGTGGGTAGTAAGTTAACTTAAAGAGAACGGCGGCAATTGCCGGTGACACCGCCACGCCGAGATCCCCGGCCGACTTTGTGGGCCCCGACGCGGTAACTTGTAATTAGTCACTCACTCAGTATTCACTTCCACCGAGTAAAACATTCACCACCCCGAATCCTATGATATGAGATGGACCCCGACCACTACGGCAGAGTCGTTTTCTAGAGAGCGCGCTTTACATGGACCACACCGCGGCAGCCGCGATTGGCTCCGAGTAATTCCGGATGTGAGAGCGCACCAAACAATCAACCACACAATCTACCTCTTAAAAGCCGCTTTCGAGTCCTTATCGCACTCCTCTAGCACCCACATTCACCACCCCGACAACAACCTTTGACTCCCAGAATGTTCGCCGTATGTCTTGCCGTATGTGGCCCTTCTGGGCCTGTCTTCAATCCGCCCTCGCTCACCGTCGATTCCGCGGGCAATTAGCGCGGTAGGAGAGATTATCGTCTCCGTGATTCTAAAAAATTAGTGGGGATCCAAGTCCAACCGTGGGAATTACTCACTGCATCGTGCGGGTGGATGCCAGTGGCGGAAGCGAAGAGGATAGCCGGTTGCTCCATCCGAGGACCACCCCGATGCCGCAGAGACACGCGGTGGGGAAAGCCACCACATACGATAGTAGGCTGCTCGGCCAATGTAGAGGACTGTGAAACACCAAGGATGCTACCAGGATCGATAGCCGGTACTTCAAACTTCCGCTCACTTCGCTCGGAATGTCAAATGAAGTATAGAACCACCTCATTACACGGTATTCCCTCCCCTCCAATGAGTTTTTAGAGCTCCCATCGGACTGGGAACGCCTAATGATGGAAGCTCAGTATCCGATTTTTATTTCCCGATCACAAATTGAATCATAATTACCTCGTTCGACTAGCGCACCCGGGCCCTGGACGAGCCCGTAGGACGTCGGAAACGACGTGTTCCGATTTGTCCTTCTCCATAACACCGCTAATGAAGCGTGCAATCTTTGCGCCCGCGGTGGCGGAGTGTTGTACAAACGCGAGGGCCAAGTTAGCCAACCTTATGGCGACCGAGTGTGAATTTGCACAATGCGTCTGAATTTTCGGGTTGTCTCTTTCCTCTCCTCCTCAATCCTCCCCGGACTCCTTCGGGCTAGTTATAAGTATTATTTAACCATAGAGGCACAAAATAACCAAGGGATTCAAGGACAAGAAGGTATTGAGAAGCCACTCGCGGTCCATCAAATAGGGGAGTTTTGCTCGCTCTCACCTGAGGCGTCATCTACAGCCCCCGGGAAAATTCATGGGCACGAATGTGAGTCATTGAAAATCGTCTGCCTCTTCAGATTTCATGGCCGGGGCCTAGTTATCGGGTACTGAGAAGTAAAAGACGGCATGCGTGACTTGGGTGTGACAGATCAAGTCAAACGCACCTTCAGAACACCTTAACATTGGGTAAGGAGGAGGAGGAGGAGGAGGTGTATATTACTGCGGAGGTCCCTATAAGGAATTCTGGAGAGACAAAATATCTTCTATTGACCAGTATGGCCCCTAAATTTCCCAAAAAAAATCAACTCGAATTGACAAACGCACGTCATAAAAAATCACTCAAAATGAGCGATCAACAACTCTTTCGCATAGGCTTCCCTTTATTGAATGCCTTAATCATTTCGTATCTCGATAGTTTATCTCTGCAGAACTCCAGGGGATCGGGGATGGGAGCAGAGAAGAGCAGAGAGCATTCGGCATCAAGATCGGCATTATGATTTCATCAGAATTGATTTGGCAGCGTGGTCCCGACGTCTCGCGCAAAAAAGGCTCGAGCCGGAGCCGGCATATCAACATCAAAACGTATATAAGGCGGGCGCTGGTGCCTCACTGCTTCCTTCCTGCCCCCTCCTTCTCGCAAATCCGTGCCCTCCAATACACCCCCTCCTTCTCCCCAGCCTTCTCCTCCCTCTTTTTTCTCTAGTCAAGCGTCTCTTGCTTACCTGCGGCGTGTCTCCTGGAGTTCATTGACGAATATTTGACCCACATCTGCTGCGTCCCTCGGTCCGGCCTTTTCTTCCACCACACGCCGTACCCCCTGCGTCGAAGGCTATATATCTCGGTCTGCATGTACCAGTCCGCCACCACCACGAGCCGGGTTCCTCACTGACCCGGTTCGTCGTCCAGTGCTGAACCGGTTCGTCATCACGTCTTGCCTGTCGTCCTCTCGACTGATTCTTCCTCGTGATAGTTCGCAATCCTTGTTGCCGCTGCTATCGCTCTTGTCTGGCGCTGTTCTATCTCCACGGGGCGAGTTCCCGAGTCATTCACCGAGTCATCACTTCCTTTTCACATTCCAAGACACCCACCTCATGCTCTCTGCTGCGATCCGACCCAACCGCGCCTCGGGGGTTATATTATACTCGCGTGGTCCACAGCCTGAACTACGAGTTTACCGAAAGCAAACATGCAGGGTACGGGTGGTTCACGCTGCGATCCGACCGCACGCCTCTCGTGGTCTCGCTGCGATCATCGCACTGTGTGGTTACATTCCTTATCTTCGCTCCCAATGTATCTGTTTGAATTCCATCTTACAAATTTTCGGCGTACATAGGCGGTCCGAATTTCCGTTGACCAGGGCACGAGCTCGATTTTAACCAAGATTGGCGCGATTTGAGAGAGGGAAAACGCAATTGGTTCCTTGTTGGTTCCCGGAAATTCGTCGGACAATCTGGGGTTCTGTCTTTTCATCACCGTAAGAATCGCAGATTAATTATTATCAGGGGCTCATGGACTCCAAAACCTAAAGTCCGTGAATTAAATCTCCTTCTCTCGTCCCGCTTCGAAGTTCGCGCGATTCGGCTCGCCCGCTGCTCCTTGCACAACAAGAACTCCGCATCCTCAGACCGTGCCTACAGAGATGCAGTGGTTGACCCAGCCTGTCCTATGGCACTCGAGCCGCGTGCGATCTGATTACGACTTTACCAAGATGAATGAGGACCAGAAGAACCTCATCGAAACTCGATTCCACAACGCAAGTACACTCAGTTTTGACGCCCTCGATTCAGCGCTGACAGTATTGCAATGCTGCCATTCATACATAGTGGTACACGTCGGATTGGGACTATGCCCTGACTACGATGTACTTTTTCTGCGCTTCCATCGGTGTCTTGGCACTGCTGCGCTGGGGCTCTTGGGCGTTGCACCGTCGCTCGGCGACACCGAGCTCGAAAGCCGGCACGTTCGACAGGTTGGTTGCGCTCGCTAGCTACACTACCGCCCGCGGCTGGCGCCTCCAAGCTTTCGACTACTATTCTCCCCCGCTTGCAGCCATCTTAAGTGTCCTCGCAATGTTCGTTTGGGTCATCGGTGCGTGGGCCTGTGTAACACGCGCACGTCGTACGCTGACTGAATCACAGTGATGATACTCGCGCTCAGACCTTTGTATTGGGCCAACGTGGCGATGGGCTATTCGCTACCGTCGCCCCTCGGACTGATTGGCTCAGTCTCGGGATTATGCCGTTCATGATGTACGTGCTTCATCAGGACGATCTTCCCGTGCAATGTGCTAACTTTTACAACAGCGCGTTTGCAACGAAGAGCAACTACGTCGCGTTTCTCACCCGCACCTCGCACGAGCGTCTGCAGGTATTCCACCGCTGGTCGCGCTATTCATGTGTGCGTACGGCTCGCTCAGCATCCGCTGTGTGTTGATTGTGGCTGACGTGGATAATGGAGGTGGAGTGGAGCACAGACCGGTATGTATGGACCGGCGTCGCGGCACTCGTACCGCAGGTGCGTCTCTGCCTGGCCTCTACTTTCCAATAAATTACCCGACGCGACGCAGACGTGACTCCTTCGGATGAACTGGGGCTTGTTCCGGAATCACTATTACGAGTTCTTCAAGAAGTTTGTCCTTCATCTATTTGTCTCCATCGCAAGCGCTGACGGTGTGTCTGGCCCAGAATGCATTTCATGTTCGTAACCTCGTCCATTGTGTCCATGTTCGCTGAACTGACGTGTTGATACAGCCCTGCGGGGATCTTCATGGCCGCGCTCTTCATACATGTCAACTACCAGCTCTCGTCGTGGTACGTCAAGTGTGCTGCCAGGGTCCATCCTATTCTACGTGCTGATCCGACCTCCCGGTGCAGGGACTACTTCTAGGCAAACCTCGCCCTGTGCGGCGCAGTCTGGCTGTTCCGCGTCGTGCGCGCCACATTGACTCCCGGCACGGCGACTGTCACCGTTTTGGAAGACCGCACCCTCCGCGTCCGCATCGCTGTCCCCAAGCGCTTCCGCTGGGCCGCCGGACAGCACGTCTTCGTCCGCTTCCTCTTCGGGACATTGCATTGGGCCTCCTCGCACCCGTTCACGATCGCCAATCTGCCCGATGCTATAAAACCTTTTTTCAACAAAAAATATGAACAATACAAGGTGAACATTGAACATGAGTGTGCATTATAATAGGTACATGTACCATTATTCGGGTGTAGGAACTGTGTTAATGTACAACTGATGTGAAGAAACAACAACTATATTGCACATTGTACAATGTACAATCAACATTGAACCTCACACTTGTGCACAGTGAACACACAACACACCACATTCAATAACTCTCTCATGTCATGCCCATGTATACTACTAAATTGTATGTGTACAAGGCAAAGTGTGACATGAGCAAGGCAAATTTGTGATCCTCCATCGTGGCTGAGCTCAGCATATCACAAGCTGGGTCCTAAGTGAGCCCACCGAGACCTCATCATTTCCCACTAATCACCAGTGGCTACACCCAATGATCCCAAGCCCAGTAACCAAACCCACCATCATCCCATCAATCACAGGTGGGTTTACCCAATGATCCCAAGCCCAGTAACCAAACCCACCATCATCCCATCAATCACAGGTGGGTTTACCCAATGATCCCAAGCCCAATAACCAAACCCACCATCATCCCACCGATCACCAGTGGGTTTATCCAATGATCCCAAGCCCATAATAACTAACCCACCAACCAAGCAACAAGGAGTTGGTTCAAGGTGTCTCGACTATGACTGAGATGCAAACAGCTACGGAATAATATTATGCCCACTGGCTTTAGGTAGTGGGTCTTGAAGAGCCCTCATGATGCAGAGCATCCGCCAAGTTTTGAACTTTCCCACAGCCAAAGAGCACCACACAGAGATTTTTTCTCAAGTGGGCTTGATTTCTAGTCTTTGCATTTTGATTAAAGTCTTTCACTTTTCAGGTGTCGGGGTGGATCAGGGACTCGCTTCGAAGTGGATCTATGCAACGGATCTTTGGGTGGACTTCTGAGTCCGATATTATCACATCCTTTCTGCCTTGCTTCCCATCTGCTTCCTTCCCACTGTCATGTCGGTCATCGTGGATGGTGTACACACCTCGAGTAGGGCTGGAGCCTGCACCCGTTGCACCCATTGTATGGGTCCCGTGCGACGGGTAGCCCGCCCATTCTGTCAGGGGTTTCTGAATCTTTTTCAACGGGATGGGTATTCAACCCGATGGCAATGTGGGAAGAGGTTGATTATTTATTCATTGATGAGGTCTCGATGATTGGATGTGGTCTTCTAAGTGACATAAGCGAGGCATTAAGCATTGCCAAGGGGAACACAGACTCATTTGGGGGTATTATTGTAATTTTTGCAGGTGATTTTTCTCAGCTACCCCCTGTCAATCAAAACAGACTCTCTGTGAACCTTGTGAAGCCTGGGATGACTGCAGACATGCAGCAAAAGCAGAAGGTTATTTTCAGAAAATTACTCTGGCTCACTTTCAGAACTGTGGTATTGTTGACAGAAATAAGTGTCAGAGCAGGCCTCAGAATGCATGGTTTTTAGAGCTGTTGGGCAGACTTCGCGAAGGACGCTGTACAGATTCGGATTGCTAACTGTTTAATACCAGAGTTCTGTGTAACATTGATATTGATTGGGCTGATAATAGTCTCTGATAACGCAACCAAAGACGCTCTAAACATTAAAGCAGCTCATGCATTTGCCCAAACGACAGGGCACACTCTACATTGGTATGCACACTCGGCCAAAACCAACCAATTACAAATCCTGAACTGATAAATCGTCTCCATGCAATGGACTTTGAAGCTACAAATTCAAGGCTTGGGAAAATTCCTCTGGTAATAGGGATGCCGGTTATGATATCCCAGAAATGCGACATACCCGGGGGTGTAAATGGTTGCTCCGATGTGCTAAAAAGTGTGAGGTACTGGTTGGATGCGGACGGTAACTGGCATGTGATTTCTTGTATCATCAAGGCACCTGACACAACACCAGGACTTCCTGATCATCATGTAATAGCCTTAGAGGATAATACACCTTTCAGCTTCAAATACTATTATACAGAAGCAATTGTTACCATTAAACACACCCAATTACCCCTACTGCCCGCATTTACAATGACTGCACATAAATCCCAGGGCAAGACTCTGGAGCATGCCTTAGTCAACTTCTTCTCAGCCACAGAGGCACCATATGTTATGCTTTCCAGAGCTATATCTCTGGGATGGGCTGGTAATCCTGAAGGCGTTCCCAAAAGCCAGGATTACATGCCGGCAGTCGGAGGATATGTGTCACGAGGCAAGAAGACATCAATATCTGGCTTTGGAGTTTATAATTTGAACTGATACTCTTCCCAAGTCCGAGCGAGCGAGCATGCAAGGAACTTAAAGTTCTCTTCATTGCAGACAAGTCCAAGCCAGATGCAGAAGATGAGAACCACGTCAAGGAAGACACATTTGTATGATTGCAACACAAGGAATGTAATAATTCAGCCTTGACCAGTTTATATCCAGCACATATGATTGGACCTGGGACCTCAAGTCCCACCCATATTTGACAGAGCTCTCTCCCTCTCAGTTCCGGCCCGTGAATTAGCAAGAGCATGGTACATCAGTCGAAGATTTAAGTATCGGCACTCCCAGCATCCAGTTGGCACCTATCAATTGGAGATTGAATGATAGCCTTGCATGGGCAAGAGTGGGGGGTTCCACGTTGGCACTCCTAAATCTCACAGTGGTAAGCTCAGTACTGATGTGGATTTGTGAAAATGGGCACATGCCTTCAACTAGGTAACCTTTCATGAAGATACCACCTTCAGGCACTGAAATACATCGGTTAGAGCCCCCCTGAATTTTCCCTAGGGCCCCAGATTTGCCATCCTGAAGATCAAGTCCTAAAATGTTTGCCAACGGTCAATAACTAACTCCATAATTTACAGTCAATCCTGGCTGCATAAATACCCAGGAAATTCATAAGAGTCCTTCATGGTGCCTGAAATCTCTGACATACCTCCCCGAGTCTTCCAGAAGTCCTGTGGCAGCAGAGGAACAGATTGAAAGTGCATGGGTCTGCAATCACGTGTATAACTGGTCGCTTAGTCATGTCATTTGTGGCTGTGTATTGGCAGCTTTCAGCGACCACTTGCCACTCTGGCATCTCTGGGGACTTCCTCTCATCCAACCCACCCTACAATTGGAACTCAAATCACAGCTTGATACTCAATACCCCTCATAGTCCAGTTTTTGGGGCCCATTGGGCCCTGAATAATGGGTTTCACAGCCTTTTTGCCACCAAGTGGCATCCACTCACTGCGTGGTTTAAATTTCCCAGAGCAATCTTTTGAACATGTGGTGTGATGTCCTTGTTAGACTGGAGCAAGACTGATGGTGTGTCACCCTTGTTTTCTGCTCGGGGTGGAACATAGTATGGATTGCAGCATCGCGTGAACTCCAAGAAGATAGCAAGACAGAGACAGAGAGTATATGTAACCAAGGGCGGCTATGAGAATTGCATTTGAGATGAAATGATGCGCTTGAGGACTTGACGTGCTTGACAAGTCAGTGCGCTGCCCGAGTCGAACACCACATCCTGCCCGACTCCGTGCACATCATTATGGAAGAGAGAAAGAGTCTTCCATTGGTCTTGCAAGCTGAATACCTCGCCAGATGAACCAATGCAAGGCTACATCAGGCTCGGTGTTGGCATGGAACGGCTTGGCTGCCGCATCCGGCGAGGCGATTGAAATCAGGGCATATCAGATATTTTCAGATTTGGTGATGCTTGCCGCATGTTAATGGCAGAGGTGGAACTATTGTCACTGGAGTTGGTGTCGCCCAGGAGGACAAAGTTGACATTGATTGGGTTGTTTGCATTTGGATCAGGTTCCAGGAAGGGAGTGCCAGTAGCAGCCCAGCAAAACATGCACAGGCAGAAGGAAGGCAAGTCGATGTTGTCCAATTCCTGGATAGCGGCATCACTGAAGTGAGCTTTCCCATTCTCCAGGAGACTAGCACACGGAATACCGCAACATTGGAGAAAGGCGGTGAAGAGAGCTGCAGGGTCAAGATCATTTGCATTTGGGCCGAAATGTTGAAGCCGGCAGGGCGCGGACCTCACGGTCTGTATTTTTGGATGGAAAAGGAACACATGTGCATAGTAATATGGGGGCTCCCTTGGATCTGGCGAGCTGGGAGTCCTAACTTGCCCACCCATGGTTGGGACCATGGCGACAGTGGAAATTCAAGTATACAAAGCAGAAGCATTCCTCGGCGGTAGTGCGAATCATCTTGCAGCATTGGAGATAGTCCCGTCGAAATGAGGAGGGGAGAATCCGGAGAGTGTCAGCTGGTACTAAGTAGATGATTTTTTGAGTGGTCACATGGGAATTCTCATCTGCTCATCCTTTTGCCGCTTGACCGCACTTTAAATGCCATTGCACCGGCTGTTTCAGTGTCAGTAAATTAATGCAATGGAGGTCTACTAGTAACGTGAAATCAATTATGCGATCATTTTTTATGATATCCATTATCAACAGTGATTTACTGAGTATGCCGTCTAGCGGGTTTACTTTACCCGTGTAACCCGCCAATCACCCAAATCCCGCAGTGCTTCAAATCCACCAAGTTAATGTTTGTAGCCTTGACCAGTTGGTAATCAGTGTGGTTTCAAAGGTTTCCTTCATGCAACAATTGAACAGACGGGCGGGAATTATTTGCCCGCGGGGCGTCCTTTTAATCAGACCCGGGCTCTCATTATCACAGCATTGCGTTGCCAAGGAAGGATCCCCTTCATGTCACACATCTACCACGGCCATAAATCATCTGTGATCATCGAATTTGGACACTATATATCTTTTCCTGGTGATTGAGTGAGTGACGAACCCAACAGCCATATTAACTAGCCACCCATCCAATGGAGGCTTCTGCGGAAATCATCTTTTGGACAGAGAGCCAGGCCATGCTTGTATAAACCTGAATTTTCAGCACACCTGATCTCTCAGCAGTGTCGCTGAGATGCTCCGGGAACCTCGGAAGTGAGTCCGGGCCATGAAGAGCCCCTGTGTAGGACTACAAGCTTTGGCTGTGTGTTTCACTGCGCTGCGGAGCTCCGTGGTCCATTTTACACTTCCCTTCTAATATTTGATGATGTGAGGAACTGGCTCGGGGAGCATCCGATATCAGCAGGAAGACGATATCTCGTGGGAATCGTCTCAGTGTATAAATAAGTATGGTAGCATGGGACATCCCTCCATGTACCCGGAACTGGCGATGCTGCAGTCTGTGTTAATGACCATCAGTCTGTGGCTTGTGAATTCCATGAGTCTCGAGTTCTGCCCCTTCAGCAAAAGTTGTAAATCCAACGGCAAGTTTATGTAGCTAGGATGCAGTAAGGAGGCATTAGACAGGTTGCGCAAAAGCCATTCGAGCCATCAGATGGCTTTTGTGCTGTGCGCAACCTGATGACGAATGGCTAATGAACCCGGGCAGCCAGTCTAGTGACCTTTTCAAACTAATGCTAATGAGAGTCTGTATGGATATCCATGTCGACAAAGAACCTACAATTGGTCTGCAATACTAAATTTCCAAGTCCTTGGAAAATATTGGGCAATGGCCTCAAATTTTTGGAGTCCTTGAGCTACCTATGATTCATGCCATGAAGTGTAGGTGCTCACAGTGCTAGAAGGAGTTCAAACTTGACTTCAGACATGGAGACATAAAAGCCATTCAAGCCATGAGCCATTAGTTTGCACACGGCACAAAAGCCATCTGATGGCTTGAATGGCTTTTGCGCAACCTGTCTATTATATCATGTAGTCAGTCGAGAAAATAAATCATTTCTGACCAGGTCTCAACGCTCCCTGGGTATGATGATCTCCAATCCGAATCTATTCTATCCACTCTGTGTAGTAGCTATTGAAGAGATATAAGGATCATCAGAATCGAATTTTCCGATGACCCAGTCTGATTGCAGCAGCAAAAGATCCAACTTGACCCACTTTATACCTAGCAAGCCAAGTTAGATCGAACTTACATGGCCGTGAATCTGGTTATATAACACTGGCCCAAAATGATATTGATTCATGGTAGTCGATCGGCACAGTTGAAAGGCAGCCGCAGTGAGGGTATTTAAAGGATTTCATGACTACCGTGAGAGACTGTTGGGATGGTTGAGTTGTGGGGTTGGGATTGGGATTGGGATTGGGATGATGGGATCATTAGGAGAAACCTCTTGCATACCGGCGTCCAAATTAAGCCATCTTCTGAAGCCCAGCGGCCTTGGGACTGATATTAGTTGATTGTAGTGTGAAGGTGCAATAATACCAAGTTGAACATTGAAACAATATGTTCATGTTGTAATCAGTGCACGCACCCCGTGAATTGTGCACATTATAATTGTTGATTGCTCACTTCTGCTGTTCACACACGTGGAATGGCAGCACATGTTCATGAATGGCAACACATGTCCAATGTACAACATACAATAAAGTAAGCAAATATTTTTTGACGATAAATACCGTCATACGATGCGCTCGACGACATGAACAAGGGCGACGGCCAACAGCACATCGAGATCATCTTGCGCGCGCGCGATGGGATCACGAAGGCGCTGGAGGAGGTTGCGGGAGCACAGGCCAAGGGCGAGAAGTCCATGCAGATGTGTGTCGACGGGCCATACGGACATGCTGGGCTCGCGAGCGATCTGCGTCGGGTGACCGAGTCCTGTTCCTTCCGGGTGGCAGCGGTTTGCTCCATCTCCTCCAGTGGCTGGTGACGATGCCGACCCGCTTTCAATTACAGGCGCGACTTTCACGATCCCAGTCCTGATCGATCTGGTGTGAAGCCAGGATGCTCGTCCCGCAGGGGCTAAGATCCAGTCCGTTGTCGCTGTCCGCGAGGGCGGTGCGTGTTTCCGTTATGCCCTTCACCGTTACGTCTTCCGACATGTCTCCTACGCAGGTGCATTCACCTGGCTTGAGCTGGAGCTGAAACCTTTGTAGACCTTGGAAGGCAGCGATGTCTCGCTGTACACTCACGTTAACCGCCAGGACGTCGAGGAAATCGATCCGGAGAGGGGCGACTCCGCGAGCGATGGCGACCTACTGCACAACGGACGCTCCAACATCCTCGAGCTCATCTGTCCTTTGTATGTCCCGCACACGTATCTGACCTTACTTTCGCCCCAGTGTGTGGTCCGGACGAGTTCGCGCACGACGTCCGTGGCGCAGTCGCCGCTGAGCAGATGGTCACTACGCAAGGCCACTGCGCCGTCGCCGAGGTTTTCTTGCATGCAGAAAACTACAGGTAAGCGTCGCAGGCTCGCCCGTCGGCGCCCGCGTACTAAATGTCAATCCTCTAGTTGGTAAATGTTCTGATGACGCGTAGCACTGATCCATTAGCTAGTTCTTTGGCTATAGTTTGAGTACTGTGACAGGGGACAGCACCACCGCAGAAGAGACCAGCGTAAGAACCTTAGAATGATAAATATTGTGGCAGAACCGCGAAATTCGGAATAAACCAGGGATTGGGACAAAACGGTGCCTGACAGGGGCTAGGGACTTTCTGGGGATTTCTAAGACAGGAAACAGTTTAACAACAGCATCGAAGGCCGGTCTCAGAATGAAACTACGGCCAGAGCATTAAATTGGCACAGCAGAGATATGGGAACAGTTGAGATTTGTCTTAAACGCAGTGATTGCAATTAAACAGCCAAGGTAGCCCAACAGGGAATCGGGAGAAGTTGAGCCTCCCAGAAAACGGAAAGTAGCTGCGGTTCAGCAACAGTGGTCAAACATCTTGGGCCTTGATACCTCACAGAAGGACTGTGTAGGTCCCGTCAGCAGCCGTTCACGCATGCGTTATTGCATTCACCGCTAGATACTAGCTCGCCTCGCTCGGATGCGCAAGGGGCCGTAAGTATCGACACTTAGCCACGCTTTCAAGGATGCAGTTGAATAGGGAGAGTCTAATTGGACGAGCGACGCGCCCAAACGAAATACATGGACCCTTCGCAGCCCTTCTGCCCCATCTCCTCCTTATATTGCTGTGCCATCTCTTTAGCGACACCCTTCGCCGCGGCCAATGCCTGCGCCGCAGACTTCCTCATGGCCACGGCCAATTCATTCATCGCTGCATCTACGTCCCAATCATATCAACGTCCAGATATGATGGGTATGAAATTGGCTTTGCGACACACCGGGAGTGGTTCCACACAGCGGAACGATTATCTGATCAGCATGGATGTCCTCGAACGATCCCAGCGCAGCTATTATTCCCTCAAACTTTCTCCCGATTTCCCCGTCCGCCCCACGGGCAGTCAGAAGGTCCTTGAAGTGCGACGAGACTGCACGAACAACGGGGCCGCCGGTCTCGATTATCCTGGTGAGGTCTGTGTCCTCGAGGAGCAGCAGACCTCCGGGTCTCACCAAACTGGCCGCGCGTTCAGTGGCGTCCTTTCCGTTCGAGACCTGGGCCGGGTCCATCAATCAAACTGTAATTAAAGATTGATGAATAGGACTGACATGACACATAACGAAGCGAGAGTGGACGATGTCGAATGTCTCTGGTTCGAAATTCAATTCGTGCGCCAAGTCTGCTCGCTCAAACCGCATATTCATGGGAAGGATCAGGCTCCGTGTATCAGCACCCAGGAATCATTCATCACGCTGCCAGCAAGGACGCGCTCACCTCTCCGGAAGTGGGGATATGTCCACGGCAAGAACCTCAGCATCGGGGAACTGCTTTGCGGCCTGGATGGCCCTGAAACAGTGAAGTAATTGAATCCAGGTGATGCAGCAATGATCGAGCCAACATACCATGCGCCGCTCCCACACCTGAAGCTCATTGGTCGACTTTTTTAGAGCTTTCAGAGAGCTCGCTCCACTCACCCTAAATCAACAATCTTGCGCGGAAGCACATCAGCGATGGGCGCAGGAGCGAGTTGTCCCCCGAAATATTGAGAGATCCCCGCATGCATCTCGTCCAGCCTTCGTTGTATCTCAGCATTTAACGGGAGAACGAAATTGCTCGCACCGCTGCAACTCGTCCTTTTCGCCGTGCACCGCCTAACGAAGCAGTGGGTCTCAATATCTTCTGCTGTGGCGTGCTGCGTACCGGCAGGATGTATGTCGTTCCCTTCGTGTCCAGAGTCTTTCCCGGTGTGTCAGGCATGTCTTGATGGCCTCGATCAATCAATGGTTCCGGGTTCTGTCTCTGGGGTCTTGTTTGCGCTATACGTCAGTTCATAGGCAGTGAAGGAGCTCAGCGCGAGCTCACGATGAGGTGGAAGAGGATCAAGATCTCCCGGGTCCGGGGATGGTCAACCCGCTGATTGGTGTTGCTTGCTTTCGGGCCGCTCTGCCGTGACCGATGTAATCTGTCGGCACTCTCCGGCGAGGACCACGTGGTAGCCATGATTTCCTCGAACATTTCTCCTTCCCACTCTAACTTATATATGGCACCCATCGAGTTCCGAGGACTCCGAGCTTCCGGAATTCCTCAACGCGCAGAACTGGACCTACGTTCGACACCCTCGCGACCCCAATATCACATCCTCGTTGAAATGGGACTTATTCGCTCGGTTCTGGCTCATCTTGAATGGCTGAACCGGGAACAGCGCCGCATGAAGAACCATCGTTGGTTTCACTGACATAGGTCCTGACACCCGAGTTCGCCGACTTTATCCCCATTTGCCAGACTTTCCTCTTCCTCATCTCAATTGAGCATTTCTTGAAACCATGCGAGCGGGAGTGCGAATATGACAAATATCCCGATTCCAAGGGATTGGTAAGACAATATCCCGATGACCGGAATTCTCGCGGTTTGTAAATTATTTAACGAGTGCCAGGAACTTGAACGATCCCTCAGGTGTTCATTCCCCCGTAGACATTTTGTCGCCATGGCTCAAATTCGTAGCATTCTCGTCACTGGGGCGAATCAAGGTACGCGGAAACTTTTTCCCAGGGGTCGAGAATTGATTTCTTGACACAACATTTGGGGTTTTTTTTTCAGGCCTAGGAATGCACACCGTTCATCAACTTGCTTCGAGTCCACATGTCCTTGTGTTCATGGGTGAGGGATATCAGCAAATAACAGCGCCTCCGATTCTGATCTCTTTTCCGGTAGGTTCCCGTAAAATTACAGCCGCTGAAGAGGCAGCGGCCAGCTTCGCGTCCGATGTCCATCCCTCGTCGACCGTCGTTCCTGTTCAGTTGGACATCACAGACGATAGCTCAATCAAGGAAGTACATGCCACCATCGTCGATCACTTGAAAGCTAAGAATCTTTCTGGCTTGGACGTTCTAATCAACAAGTGAGCTCATATCCTTCGTCTCGAGGGGGAAAAAATATGAATCGATTTATACCCCTAGTGCCGCGGTGTTGGCCCAGTCGTTCAAAGAGACCTATGAAGTCAATGTCTTTGGAACAGTCGCCATTACGGAGAGCATCCGCCCGCTGATCAACCCCGGTGGTGCGATCCTCAACATTTCCTCCACCGTGGCATCGATCGGCTTGCTCCTGAAGAGGCCCACCATCCCGAAACTCCCGCCGTACAGCTCTAGCAAGACCGCAGTTAACAACCTCACGGTACAGTGGGCGCTGGAGGAGCAAAAGAAGGGTTCTGGAATCCGCGTAGTGTCGATCTGCCCAGGTGTGCATGGCATTCCATCATATGGTGCTTCGAATCTCTTACCATTTGGCAGGATTTAACGCGACTAAAATGACCGACCACACCGGGACAATGTCTCCTGCCGAGGGATGTAAGATTATTGTGAAGTCTGCGTTAGAGAAGGAAGGAAGGACCGCGGTATTTTACGGCAAGGACGGGGACTTGGAATGGTAAATTCCTAATGAATGCTTCGTCCGATCATACGGAGGCCTCCGAGGGCGGAAGTGTATTCTCGCCCAGCAGAAAATCTTAGCGGCGTTCTAGATCTGTTAGCGGTGTCGCATATTTGACAGCTGTGATGGACGCAAACTCCAGCCTCCGCTCTCTTCAGCGTGTCGTCTCCCTCCCTGCGCAACTGCCGCGATGGAACCCGCCCTCAGGTGAGGTTTGTCGCCGTCGGCCCCGCGAGGCGGCCAATGGGGCTTGCGCGTCACTTTCTAGGCCTGCCTTGCTAACCCTCGCCGGGCAGATGTTTTCCAACGGTGGCGCAAGGCATTGTTCTATGCGCTGCCCGGAGCTATGTCAGCTTGCGGGATTTGTGGAGCGACGCGACTCCTAGATTCGTAACACTAACAGAGTCTGCCCAGGAACGGCAGCAAATGTGTCGAGCGACGAGCACGTTACCCTGGGATCGCTGCAGTGCGATCTAGTGCGATCACCTGGATAAGCGCGATGAAGCGCAACACTAGCGCAATAAAGCGCAACATGGTGTACTGCCCATCACTGGAAGAATTCAGGGGGATCATCTAGTTTGGCATTTTACAGCAACCTAAGCGCCAAATCAGGCGCTGAAATCAGGCGCTCGCGGCGCTCAAGTTGTTGTCCATCCGCCGCATGCCCCCGCCAGTCTACGGACTGCACCCTCACACTGGCATACACGACGGCGGCGGCTACCTTTGGCTCGAGCATGTCCACCACCGTCACGCTTTTGATATTATCGCCGGAATGCGCAACTAGATGGGCGCCTATCTACGTCTGCTTCTCGTTCTCATCTTACGTTCCCTCAGATACATCCATTCAGATGTCCCTCCAATCGGATGTCTCTGACAGCAGCCATAGTTAGGTGAGTGATCGGTACGTACTATATGATTGTATGTCATGTGAACCAATTTTGGCCGGCGCTCAATTTCATCTTACTCGCTTCCAATTGGTTGGCTCCACGGAGCAAAAATAGACACACTGTACGAGTGGCCGGACCGCAGCTGAGCCAAAACGTAGTTTGAGTTATAACCCACGGCCGGCGTACTCCGAGTTTATTCTCTGGGGGCTAAATGCACACCGTTATGACCATGCTCTCTTCCTCTCACTTCAGGAGGATCAACTCTGTTATCAAAAGTTAAAGTGCCATTTATTGATATCCATCGTTTATAGCTTCGTAGCTAGTCTAAACGAAGCTCAAATTACTCACACGTGGGATACCCAGAACATAGAACAAAGGTGTATAAATGAAAATTATCCAGAGCCGTTTCCCATCAGCTCAAAATGCCCCGTCAACTCACTGTCACTGAAATCCGCTTGAACAGCATCGTGGATAGTCTTAAACCTGTGCTACCACTGTTGAACGAGCTGAATGACGCATTTGGCACGCCTTTTGTGCAAGCTATCTCCAATACAACTCTCTCGTTGATTACTGCAGTACAGGTAAGAAAATCTGACCGAATGTGTCAACAAACTGACCCAATATTTTAGACAGTTAAGAGGAACAAAGATGAGTGTGTCCAGCTCATGGAAAACATTCACGGACTTCTCTGCGCTATCATCAACTTGCACATGAAGTCTGAAACTGGCGGATCACTGCCACCCGCAACTTTGCATCACATCGGAAAATTTACTGAGTAGATTGAGGTCGTTTTGGCTTAATTTTTGTCTGACAAGCTTTTACAGAACACTTCGCAAGATTCATACGTTCGTTGAAGTGCAACAGGAAGGACACAAGATCAAGCACTTTTTCCGCCAGAATGAGATCAGCAACATGCTCAAAGAATGTCGTGCGGGATTACAGGAGACCCTAGAAGTGTTCAAGGTCAAACTCCACATTCTGATTCAAGCCAAGTCATTTACAATTCATTAGACTGAAGCCACTATCTTCACCGACATCACTGAGATGCAGACGACAGCGGAAACCATGCACGAGGAACTTCTTGAGATGATTTCAACTCTATCGGATGGCACAACATCTGATGGGGTATCTTCTGTGCGTGACTTTACTGTTTTCAGAGTTGAACTCATCAGTTGAGAACCAGGTATTTCATTATCCCAAAGGGACTTATCAAAGGTGAAATTCATCCATATTTCCAGACTTCATTTGACATGTTTCAAGCTCAAAATCATTTTCTTTGTTGCCATCCAAGCCAAAGATATTCCACGGCCGCAAACTCGAACTTCAGAACATTGTCACCGTTCTCTATCAAGATTCTCCTCGGCTTGCCATCCTTGGGGCAGGTGGTATGGGAAAAACAAGTCTTGCTCGAGCAGCTCTACACCACCCGGATATTGCCACAAAATATGAACATCGCTTTTTTGTTGCCTGTGATTCGGTCAATAGCAGCATTGGAATGGCTGCACTTCTCGGGGATCATCTGGGACTGAAGCCAGGAAAAAATCTCACCAAACCTGTCCTTCAGTGCCTTTCTAGCAAGCCTCCATCGCTCTTGATTTTAGACAACCTGGAAACAGCATGGGAGCCAACAGAGTCCCGAACTGGGGTTGAAGAGTTTTTGTCTCTGCTTGCAGACATCAACCATTTGGCATTAATTGTGAGACTATATTTATTTGTCCACATCTAACTTAACTGCTTTATGCCTAGATCACAATGCGAGGTGCTGAAAGACCGGCTAAAGTTCGCTGGACGCGCCCTTTCATAGCTCCCTTAAAGCCATTGGCTCCTGATGCTGCCTGGCAGACTTTTGTTGACATTGCAGAAGATTCACATGACAGCAAGGAAATTGACCAGGTTCTGTGCCTGACAGATAACATGCCATTGGCAGTGGATCTACTTGCTCATCTGGTCGCTTCTGAAGGCTGCTCTACTGTCTTAAACCGTTGGGAGACAGAGAAGACCTCACTGCTGTCCTCCAGTGATGATAAAAGATCTAGTTTGGATGCTTCTATTGCATTGTCCCTTGAAAGTTCCCGAATGAACTCTGTACCAGGGGCCAAAAAGTTGTTGAGCCTCCTCTCAATTCTCCCTGATGGCCTCTCAGATGTTGAGCTTCTGCAAAGCAACCTCTCAATTCCGGACATTCTACATTGCAAAGTCACATTGCTTGGGACATCATTAGCATACACAGATGATGAGAAACGGCTAAAGTCCTTGGTACCCATCCGAGAGCATGTGCTGCAGTTCTGCCCCCCTTCAGCAGATCTTGTTGAACCTTTACGCACACACTTTCATTCGATTTTGGCTCTCTACAAGAGGTACCGTGGCCAGATACAGAGAACATCAAAAGTAGATCAACTCACCTCCAACCTCGGAAATTTGCGCCAAATACTCCAAAGAGGATTACATCCAGATAACCCAGATCTCTCACATACTATTGAATGTACAATATTCCTAAATTCCTTCACCCGAGTCACTGGCCGTGGTTGGCTCGACTTGATGGATGTCATTCCCACTGTTCTGGCTCAGCTATGTGACCACAGATTGGAGGCCCAGTTTATCACAGAGACTTTCACTTCACGGATACTGCACCCAATAGCCACCCCAGAGCTACTGGTGGAACAGGCTATATCTCACTTCCACCATGTCCATGATCTAATTCTGGAGGGTGAGTTTTATCCCGCACCTTCATTCCTATTTTCTATCTAACAGTAAAGATCCTTGTAGCCAGCTTTTATAGGGCAGCAGGGGTTTACTATTATTTTTCCAAGAAGGATACAGCTAAAGCCATGCTGTTCCTTGGAAAAGCACTCACATTGACAAGGGAATCAGGAAATACAACCGAGCAGGCTCAGATATTGCACAGTATTGCTGACAGCAAGTGGATGCTTGGAGACTATCTTGCATCCTTGGCTGATGCTCATGAGTCCCGAAGGCTTTCACAAGTGTCCGCAAATTGGTATCAGGAAGCCCAAGCCCTAAGTACTGAAGCGAAGTGCTGTATGAGCCTGGGAGACTATAAAAAGTGCATCACCATGCTTGCCAGAGGAAGTGATCTGCTGAAGCTTTGTGGCTTGAGTGGAGGTCTCATGGATTTTCATATCATGATTGTAAAGGCAGAGGTCCACATCCTCAAGTCCGAATATAGTCAGGCCCGAATGTTACACTCCAGTAGTCTCAGGAACCTCTCTGCTGAACAAAATTCCTATGACTCTGCCTTTGCACTGCTTAATATTGCTGAGATTGATGTGACCATTGGAGCGAACAAACAGGATGTGCTCAACAGCTTAAAGCTAGTGAAGGGCTATCTTGCACACTCACTTGAAGTAATTCACTGTGATGCAGTTTTAGCAAGCCTTCATCTGAGGGAAAAAGATACTGTGGCTGCAAAAAATCTGTTCTACAGATGCTTCAACTCAACTTGGGGAAAGATGAATGATTGTGTGTTTTACTGTCTGGAGAGACTGGCGGATATTAGTCAGTGGCCGGGCACTGACTTCGACACATTATCAAGATGGACAGTAGTGTACTTGGGGCATGCACAAACAGCACAGAGGAAGTTGGACCTCCACAAGGCCCTTCAATTTTTAGGAGATGTGTTTCTTCATAATGGAGACGAAGAGACAGCCCACAGCCTGTTTATTGTCGCTCTGCAGGGATTCACATACATGGACGTCCATCGCAACAGGGCACAGTGCATGCTGCGACTTGGAGATCTGGGCCATCATCTGGCCCAGTGCAGAGGGGAATTGGTCGAGGCTGCAGAACTTTGGAGAGATGCTCGCCCACTCTTTGAACAGTCATTGCAAACAAGGGATGTGGCTCAAATTGATGCCAGACTCGGTGCTGCAGATCGGAAAGCACTTTCTCAACTTGCCGTGCTCGACGTGCCATTGGATACACTCTCCATTGCCGATGCAGATCAGATGGACACTGGAGAGGTGACTCTATGATGGGGAAGAAGTCCCGAGTGGATTAATTCACCCCAATCGGAAAATATGGAGGTTATGGTGCATCGTCGTGGTTTCTATTCCATCTATTATCTGAGACTGCTTACCGGGCCACCTTAGCCCTTTTGGCCCCGAGCCCGCGCATAACATGAGGTAGATCCCGGCCTATGGGCTCTGGAACGAAGGCATACATCCTACGAGTCAGTCCAGATATTTTCCGAGAATTTACACCATGACCTTGTTGCATACCAAATTTTTTCTTCCGGCGGTATCCGAAAATGGCAAAAACGGGTTAGTGGGCCACCCCTTTAAATCGTTCATTCAGCCTCGTCCTGGGCATCCCAATGTATCCCAAATCATTAAAGACATATAATTACATCATTCCATGCATTAAAATGATACATCTAAGGTATGCGAGGACCATGACTACTTCCCTTTTCAGCAAGGGGGACAGGTGAAATTTGTGATGTCGGCTGATAGACGTGTCTTGCAAAGGACAGAAGGTATGGACACCCCAAATTAAGATCTAGATGACTCAATTGGATGTATTTAGACATACCTATACACGGGGGATGTCCCCTACATGCCAATGGGCCCTCGCAAAAAATCCATCTGTATGGGCAACTTAATTTCGGGTGTTTGAGGTAGTAGCGGACCGTTACCGGGAGGCCATATACCTAAAAGCCTAGGAGTCAGGTAAGATACAGTATTGGATATTTCGAATCGAACAGCCAACTTTCAGAGCCTCGGGACAGACGGGTCGTTCGCTACAGCGGTGGCGGGAGTGGGCCAGTCAAGATCAGATCAGGGTCGTCGTGGGGATTCCAGGAGGCGAGACAGAATATTTTTGGCATATAAGAAGGGCCTATATAATGCCTTCGAATAAAGGGATGCGAACGAGCCCAAAAACTTGTGAATCGGTGAAGAGGTGGTGGAGAAACAAGCCAAAGACGGGCGCGAGGGCCATTCGGAGATAAGAAATGATGTCCACACGCCGAAATCTCGGTTGAGAACCGCCGTCACTTTTGATCGCCGCATCACTCGGCCTCGAAATTTGACATACAGTGTAGCGATAGGTCATATTCCATCCTATAAGCACCAAATTCGGGGATTCTTCATCACAGCACCTTGTATTAGGCAAGTGGCCCACTAACTAGTCCGGCCCGCTAAGGGGTCTCAGATAATATGTACGTAGTTTATTCCCTACCTGCGCGTCGTCCAGTTATTGTTTTTATACCTTTCTTGTACATTGTATCGCCTGAAAAAAAAAATTATAAAAAAACATTTGGTGAGATGAAATTGTGGGTATAGTGCGAAAAATGATTGTGTAGATGATTGCGGAAATCTGTATGTTGAAACCAACTGGCAGCCCAGTTTGAGCTGTGTGTGTTACTGTGTGTGAGGAAAGGTCGGCCAGAGAAATTTCATTATGTTCCTGGTTGCATTGAATACGTCCACAGTCCCAGTCCCCTTGTCGTTGGGCGCAGCAGCAAATTTGGCTCAACATGCCGAATTGCCGATGCCGAAGACGCCGCAACACAACAGGGACAAACATCCGCCCTTCTCTTCCGCTCCACCATCACGCTTGGACCGTGCATGAGCTACTTCTCCAATCACTCCAGCCAGTCCCGCTTCCTTGCAATCTCTGCATCCTCAAGCTCGCCTGCCGCGTTAGCCACCCCGCCGCAACCGTCCGCGCAATCGCCATCGACGACGCAGCCCCAGCGCGCACGTTCCACGTCCAAACACTTCTCTACCTCGGTTGAAGCGCACGCGCATGCACATGGGGAGGGGAAGGAGGCGGAGGAGGATGATGTGAGCCCCAGGGTACACCCCCTGCGCAATACGTGCGTCCCAGCTTTCTCTTCTCGAGGCGAGACAATAACACCTCGCAGGTGGGTGTTTTGGTTCAGGCAGCAGCGCGCGCCAGGGAACAAGATCATCAGCTATGAGGAGGGAATAAAACGCGTTGCCCCGTTCAGTAGTGTGCGTCCTTATAACCATACGACGAGTACAATTTTTTTTGAATCGTCTTTCAGGTCGAGTCCTTCTGGGCACTCCACACGCACCTTACACCACCGTCGCAGCTGACGCCCACGACGGATTACTTGCTTTTCCATGCTGGTATCGCGCGCCCCGTATGGGAGGATCCGCTGAACATCACCGGCGGCAAGTGGATCATCCGCCTGCGCAAGGGCGTCGCGGACCGCGTGTGGGAGTCGCTGCTGTGCGCCGTTGTTGGGGACATGTTTGCTGGTTGCCGCGGTACGTCGCATCGCGCCCCATTCTACTCTCACTAATCGCTGACACTACAAAGACTCTCCCCCGCGCGAGAGCTGGGAGGACGGGAGTGACGGCGCGGACAGCGTTGGCGGTGGGGATGCAGAGGTGGATGGGGACGGCGACGCGTTCCCCGAGATCTGCGGGTGTACGATCAGCGTGCGCCAGAGCGAGGACATTGTCTCGCTATGGAATCGCGTCGATCAAGATGTGCAAGTGCGCGAGCGGATCAGGTCCATCCTTTCCCTTTCTTGGCACGTCTCTTTCTGACACAGAACCAGGGACACGCTACGTGTGGTGCTCGGCATCCCTGCATCGACGATTATGGAATACAAATCTAATAATGGTACGCCGCACGTTTCGTCATCGGATTTGCCCTGCGATAGGTACCCGTTCTGCACCTGATTGTGCCTTTTCTTTGCCCACGAATCTGACACCCTTTCCGCATTTATTCGGCCACATGCTCTCCTAGAATTCTCTCACTTTCACTTCATCATCCGATTTTTCTGTCCTTTCTTCCCTGCCATCTCTTCGCTCTTCTGCCCTCCCTGGTCTTTCGTTCAAGTTTGACCGCCATGCTGACGAGCCCCACCCAGACTCAATGCAGGACAAGAGCAGCTTCCGCAACTCCGCAATCGACCGAACACCACTTGCGTAGTGGGAATTTGGGATCGATTGTATGGGATGGTGGACGCGATATTCGTGAGAAGGTTGGGGAGTGGAGAGCAGTTTGTAGGGAGTTGTACTGATTGGGCCGTAATTTCTTGTTTTTTGGTGTACGTCTTGGGCGCGCATTTATGCAACCACTGTCCGCTGTTCTCTCGCTCGCACCTGTCGACTCAAGCTGCGAGCTGACAGCCGACATGGTTTCACTATTGGCCGATCGTTCCTAGTGTGCTGACTGACGCCGGGAGCTGAGATGCTCTTCTGGCAATCGAACCAGAAGATGGTGGCCAGTCGACTATATCGCCCATATACCGGACGTTCTCCTTGACCTGGTTCTGGCGAATTTTTCGATTGAAAGTACCGGGAGATAGTATAGTTTTCTGCTGCCGATTTTCCTCCCCTTTGACTCTCCTCCTAAGAAACTATTCGTCTAAGTATGGGTCCATATTCTCAAGCGATGTCGGTGCCCTTGGTCAATGGAAGGAAGCACCATTGCCTCCTCCCCAACGGTCCCTGGCGTGGTTGAGTTTCATAACAACGAGCCTCGGAAGAAGACATTGGCCCTACCAAGATGCAACTCTCGCCTGGACCACAGTCCGCGGCGCTCCGGCAGCGCCGCCGGCGGTAACCCCCGCGGGCGAGGCTGCCCTGGTCAGCAGAGCTGTCAATCATCGCGTTGCCCTGGCCCTGGAGACTAGTCAGGCTTCGGAACGAGCGTCTGACATGAAAGTACCTCAGAGTCATTGGGGTGTTCGTCCTTTTCGTCCGGGCTCGAGGGATCCCAGCACTCGCCCTGGAACTGTTCAGCCCATAAAAACATGACAAATGAACTTATGTAGTGACGTTTTTCATGCAGGGGTACCCGTAACAGTCTTTGTTGGTCGTGCACTGTTTGAAGCCGTGGATGGGTTGGAGAGGATGGGCGGCCCCCGAGGCCCCGTCTTGCGAAAGGTAAATATCCTGGCCCTACGATTTGATTAGCCCTCGCAGCGGGAATTCGCGGCAAATTCACCTCGACGCCGTCCTTGAGATCATGCGGAGCGAGGGCGTCGCGAGAGAGTGTGATGGTGAGTGTGGTGGTCCCGGGCGGAGGCGCAGCGACGACCAGGGTCGACGCACTAAGGACGGCGAGATAGACGAGGTAGCTGAACTGCATGGGAGAATCGATAGACTTCAAGTTGGGAGACTCGATGGTTTGTGAGAGGGAGGAAACTTTACGCCTTTATAGCATGCACAGGAATGACTTCCAGTTGAAGCAGTGGCCTCACTCCGGAGCAATACCTGCAGGTGGCAGGATCTAGCGTGACGGGATTAACTTG
Source organism: Mycena latifolia (assembly GCA_029289555.1). Lineage (NCBI taxonomy): Eukaryota > Fungi > Basidiomycota > Agaricomycetes > Agaricales > Mycenaceae > Mycena > Mycena latifolia. The sequence continues at coordinate 996,018 of JARJLE010000020.1, forward strand.
CGCACGCCGGTGTTTGTACACACTGTATCATTTAGACCAATGCTTGCTCTAGCGTTTACCGTTCGCTGAAAGGCAGTTACTCAACAAAATTTAGACGTCTGAAAACGATATTTAGCCTGATATCTGGAAAGAGTCCAAAGCTTGTACCAGCACTAGTCAGGATACTCACACCTAATAATTTCTATGTGGAGGGAGCCCGAGCACGCAGAGAAGCCTAGAACGACACTTGAGAACGATGGCTGTAGAGCTAGTAGCCGAGCCGAGGGGTTCCCGGTCCAAATGCCAACAAGATACTCGGTGGAATTCAACACCGTTCGACTACCTTGACAGCGCAATCCGTTTTATTTTATTGTAGCGGACAGCTCCTTGCGGCTGGCAGCGACTGGCGGACAGTCAACTAGCGATGGCAGCAGACAACTGTCAAGCTGTCGCCGTGGATCCAGCTTCAATTGCCTCCAGTAATCCGATGCTTTTCAGTTTTTGCCTGGTTGCAGTACTAGTTTGCGAAACGAGCCTGTCAGACGTACTTACGACAGTGGAGGGTTGTGCGAGATGGTGACAGGTGAAAGTTTGGGTGAAAGCGCGGCTTATCGGATCAGTGACAGATCCGTTTCCGAGCACTGCCACCAAGACTGCCACTGAGCTCGGCATTCACCGCTTGCCTCTAACGCTCTCTTGTGTTTCGCTCCTCGGTCTTGACGGAGCCTGCAGTGGGCTATTTCCTCCGTGAAATCGTCTGATGCCTTCCCTTAGTCCGTCCCTGACACTCTGTGCTCTCCCTTGTGCCGATTCTATCCTTAAGCTTTTGGCAACGACAGTCTCGGCGGATTCCGCGGCGACTAGATCCTAAGGCTTAGAAGCCCAGCGTCGACCGACTCTTCTCGGCTCCGTATCTTTCTCCCTCGCTCGCATGTTGCTTTCCCTGGAATTGTACTAGCAATCCATTACCTCAGGCCATAATCACTGAATATAGGTGAATTATTTGCACCTACTGGTAGATCGCTGTCAATCGCCCTCAATCTAAGCCTAAGACCAAGGATACAACGCTTCCCTTCTGTAAAATTTTACATATCCGCGGAATCCACAAAACATCCATCGATTTTCTTCTAGCTCTAGGGAATTGGCCTCTGTTTGCTCAGCACCCATCAACAACTGAATCGCGAGGACGAGCTAGGCGCGGGACTAGGGAGCTCCCCTTTTCGCTTCCCACCGGAAGCGATGAGGCCTCATTCCTCATCGATGAGGACCCGAGCAGGCGTATCATAAAGCAGAGTGCGTCCATTCGAGGAACTGTCGAGCCCCATAGTTCATCCGCCCCAGCATGCAATTGAGCCCTCTCGTCTATCTCGCTGTCCTCGGAGTGTCTATCCCGGCGACCGCTGCGCCTGCGCCGGGATATGCTGAAGTCACCATCACTATCAATCAGGGTGCTGACATCGGCAGGAGGTGCTGGAGCTCGAATCCCTGCCCAGTGCCCTTCCGATGCTCGAGCGTGAGTTCGTGTCTAAAATCCGCTCTGCATTTTCACGAGATTCCCCAGGGAGAATGCACCATTGCCTTGACTGAGGCCACTGACAGTTGCCATCCAGCCTTCTGCTTTGGCCGCTGCGTGGGTGTGAGTCAACGTCACAACCTCTTTCCGTGTGTGCTGAGTCATTTCCAGGGAAAGTGCAGGAATTTCCACGTCAAAGGCCAGGGTGAGTTCGTCTCGAAATCTCTAGGCGGCGACTCACGCATCCTTTGCGCCCAGCGTAACTTGATCACAGTCACAGGTCGACGATCCCGTGTATACTCCGCCTCGATTCGTAATCCTAAAGTCGAATGTACATATTGTTACATCCCCACCTCCCCCCGAAAAGAAAAAGACTTTTCTGGATGGGAGACTTGCTGATGTGCGTGATCGACGTAGCGCAGACTGACAGGACTTCTATACTTCAAAGACGCCCAAAAGACTTCTCGCCCTCTGAGTCCTCGACGTCCAAATAACCTCCTAATCCGTCGTCTGGTTCAATATATCTGCAAGCTTGTCAGTGGCTGTGAAAGACAAGAAGCACTAATGAGCCCACATCAACCGTTTCGTCAAAACAGCCTCCAAAAGGCCCTCTCGGGATTCTTCTCCATCCTCGAGTTCAAATCCATCGTCTCCGCCGCCACGACCTCCGGGATCCTCGACCCCCTGCTCAACATCCTCGCAGTATCAAACAACCCACTCGCATATTGCACCTGCCTTCCTCCCATCGCGGTACCCAACAACAGCGAGGCCAAGAGCCACATCAATACGGATGCTATCAAACTGACAATCGCCCTCGACTGGACCACAACCAAGTTAGTTCCAGGGATCACGAACATGAATTCTGCGGGACTAAACAAGGAATTGGCGTCCGAGTAAAATCCACATCCCTCCAAATAAGGTTGAAACTGGTCTCGGGAAGAACAAAGACGGTTGACGTTCCAGAGGTAGCTGGCGTAGAGACGTTCAAGAGAGCCTTGAAAATTGACCAGCGCATTTGGTGGGATGTCAAAGGGAGAGGACAGCCGCTCGTCGAGGATATTTGCCAGGACGGATTCTGGATCCCCGACAGGTGTAGTAGGCGGATTAGTTGCCATATTATTGTACGCGGGTGAGCTTGGCGTGAACGCAAGCAGGAACTGTCTCTCCGCCCCCACGTCTGTATACCCCTCCCACTCGAACTCATCCCACGCATGATCATCATGGGGAGCTTCTGGCCCGATCATCTTCGTCGGGCTCGTGAGAGGGTCCAAAAGGCGACTCAGCAGATTGATAGTAGCAGTCAAATTGTCATTCTTGACTGTACACCCCACAACTTGGATGTATTGTCCAAGGGGCTCCGGGCCGGTCAAGCCGGGACAGGGGGCAGGTAGGTAGGTTCGGCCGTCAGGCCGGAAAAAAAAAATATGGACCTCTCAATAGATGGGTCGGATATTGGTTAAAATGTGTTTAGCTCGCCTCCAGGGAGGCTCGCAACTGTATCTGAACCTCAGACAACCCTCAGATGAATATTCTCGCTTCAAATCGGCTGCGTGGTGGTCTTGTTTGGTCATAATGTCTATGAAATCAGGCACAAACAAAAAAAGGAAATTCTCTGACACCTTGCCGACGCCTCAGCAATCAGTGCCGTTAAGTTGCCGTTAAGCCTTCGAGGTCGACAGCTCGACTGCGTGGAGATTCCGTATAGGTAAAGTGTTGATTACCCCTGGCACTCCATCTTAGACAATTTTCAGCCAAGAAATGTCGGCGGCAAAAGCTGCATTATGGCAGAAGGATGTGCATGAGGCCGGGAAGGCGACCTGTCCGAAGTGTGGAGAACGCAAGGGGTACGGGCCTGGGGGAATCCCGAATCTGGAACTTCGGCATCTGGATACGACTGCATGCCGCGAGGCTGCACGAAAGCGAGATAAGCAGCCTCGACAAAGCAGCACACTCTTCAGTTTTCTGAAGAAGAAGGTGCCGACTGTACCTCCGACAGTCCAAGCCCCAGCTCCGGTCGTGTCCGGATCCTTGGCTCAGACTTCCCAGGAAACTCCTGCGCCGATCACAGGCCCGACATCTGCCGCGCCGGCTGTAACGGCTTCCCACTCTCCAGCAGCTTCCCCGCGCTTGGTCGACCTGATTCATCAATTACGGTATAACTGTCGGCGTCTGCCCTTGGCTATCCCCGAGGCTGATGACACAAATCCGCTCGCCAGCTTCTCCGGCAATCCAGCTTCGTATGTGGGGAAGGACGTGCCAGCCGACGCTCTATGGGAGGAATTATCGCCTTTTTTTCATGCGGCGTTCGATTATGGACAGGACCTGGAGCATAGGGAGCGCATGATTGAGACCGGCCCCCATGGTCTGGGCGGATTTTTGCGGTTCTTGGAATATTTCGTCTTTGAGCGCGGACTACGCGGTGCAATGGTTGAATTGAAGGTGGAACAAGTCTTGGAAGCGCTCAAATTAGTGTTCGTACCTTCGTTCAAGCTGTAACATTGTGACTCACCTATCGACAGGCTGGAAAAACGCGGGATTTCGAGGCCAGAACCCCCTGAAGTGCCGCCCGATGCCGATATTATAGACGTGGATGCCGAACGCCCCGCGATTTCGACTCCAATCATAGATGTCGATGCCGACAGTCCTGAGATTTTGACTCCAGATCAGGAGCCGACAGCGGCGAAGAAGATTCTCCCGTGTGCAGGTTTGGTCCTCCCTCCTGGACTAGACTATCCGTTCGGCCTTCATCAAGTCCTGACCGTACCTTGGGGCTTTGCGTACTCAAACGGAGTGCTCACCTTGCGATCGCACGGATGTCAAAAACAGCGACCAATCGGGAAACCAACTGCCGTCCGTATGCTAATCTCGTCAAAGAACCTACGCTGGAGGGAATTATGGATCGCGCTCAGGATGGGGTGCACGAAAATGCCAACTATGCGTACCATGGTGTTTCAGGGCTCATCGAGATGTTACGTCGGAAGAATCAGCGCATCCAGGAGCTTCGCCTGCACGGGCTTAGCATGGCGTCAAAAGCGGTCACGCAGGCGCGGTCGCTTTCTGATTACAAGCGACTTGTGACTGCCATCGGAAGTGGGGTAGTGCAACGGGTCGATCGTGTCGTTGGCATCGCGATCGGGCGGAAAAGAGGGGTGAGGGGGATACTCCGCGTCCATGATGACGCCGCTCGAGGTGTGTACCACCCGAAGAGCTTCACCGAGGAAGAGGACATGCGCTCTCTTCTCATATGGAAACTGGCTGGTAACCGTGTCGCCGATATTGTCCATCGCTCGATGGGCCTTCCGAGTCGCTCGACATTACGCACGCGGGAAACGGTCCCGCCGCTTGTACCATCACCGGGGAAGCCCAAAGCGTCCGAGGTAGCCCAGAACGTGGAAGCCTGCTTCGAGAGCATAGCGGATGTGCTGGCAGCGAAGAAAGTGGTCCATCAAGTTCTGATGTACGACGAGTTGGCGACCGAGAAGCGGATTCGATGGGACCACAAGACGAACAACTTTCTTGGTGTATGCCGGGAGCATGCACACAAAGTCAACCTGCAGTTTAACAGCGAGCAGGATCTTGAAGAGCTGTTCTCCAGCCTGTCGAAGACGGCCACGAAGGACGCAGAGGTCCATTATGCGGGTGAGGTAATTATGATCCGATTTTCTCACGTCAAGCTCGAGACTCAACGCTGCACAGGCCACGGTGGCAGCACTTGGAATTCTCAGTGACGAGACACGCCTCTATGCCGCCAGACCAGTCCTCATCTCCGGTGATTGTAAGAAAGAAACTGGCCCAGAGCATGTTCGCAACATTCTAAACCCGACGATCGATGGTGTGAACTCCAAACGCGATCTCACTAAATTGCGTATCGTCTCGCTCGCGTCCGATGGAGAAAGCAGGCGCGGCAAGGCCTTCATCGAGAAGACTTTCATCCGCGAGCTGTCTCCCACCTCTAATATCCACGATCTTCTCAAGGATTTACCGTTCATGAATCTATGGGTCGGCGAGGATGATCTTACTGGCAACAAGGATTACAAGCACGTCTTCAAGCGGGGGCGCAACCGTCTGCTCCGCAAAGCTGGTACCGACGTCATGGGAGTTCAGATTACACCGCCCATCATTCGTGCTCATCTCCAGTCCGCTGGCCATTCTACCGCACACATTAATTCGCTCTTCAATCCCGAAGACAAGCAGGACGTTAAACTAGCATTTAAACTTCTCCAAGATATTTGGTCTCTCCCCCTACCTCCAGACGGCTCGAGCCCCGGGTTTCGTGCGGCGCGCCACGCATTGCGCCTTATCGGAAGCCTATTTTACCACTTGGTTTTCCCGTACCTGTGTCGACCTCACCCTATCCGAACAACTGGAACATTTGAGTGCCGCGGCGCACATTGCACTGCTTCTGTACCGGGACGGGCAGAAGCGCTCTCTCCCCACGCTTTTATTCACCGATATCATGATTATGGTCAAGAATGCGTACTTCTGCGTTGCTAAAGCTAAGGTGGACGATCCCACCGGAAAATTCTGGCTCATCTTGCTCGGCACGGACCGTCTCGAAGAACTCTTTGGGATCCTACGGACCATGATCGGGAATGACGCTAATCTCGACATACTCCAGCTCATCGGACGATTGACCGGCACTACGCAGGTCGCGAATATCTTGGCTAAATATCCGCACTGGGATCGCGCACCGCGGCGCCTCACGCTCCCTGCATTAACCCGAGATTGCACGGAGCTGTCGGGGAAAACAGATCATATAAAACCGCCCTCATGGCGCGGAGATGTGTCCGTGCAAAACGTCACTCCTCGCACGTGTTGGAAGCGCGGGCGCCGCCGAGTCGAAGAGGAATTCCAGTCACTTGCAAATGCATTCCAGTCCCTTGATGCCGCTACAAATATTGATATCCTCTCTCCTTTCGGTACTCTCATCTTCGACATTCCTTTAGACGCCGACGACAACGAAGACGACGACGAGATCACTTCCCCTGCTCCGACAACCTCACTTTCGACCGACCTTGAAGATGCCGTTGTGGACGAAGAAGTTGGACGCGACGAAAATGCGCCCACACAGGCCATTGGCATTTCTCATCTCATTACCATCGACAATAAGTCCCTTCGCAAAACGCGTGCACTATCCCTCATGCAGAAGTACAGTCAGAAAGCTGGGTCCACCGACAGGCTGAGGCGCGTCGCAGCCCTAGATCGGTACTCTTCCCAACCTGCCGAACAATCTTACATCGCCGAACATGATTCCGCGTTTGGAGGTCCCTGCATCTTGGTGTCCGAACCCGTCGCTACCTTAGTTCGCTGCGAGGACAAGCTATTCGTTTGCATCGGGGAGGTAACAGATCTTCGCGTGGATGGGAAATCCGTGGGGGAGCTCGAGGTCGAGGCCTTGCAGGAACAAGCAGTCATGGTGCACTTCCAGATTGTTCGTGTTGTCCCGGCCACCACGGAGGACGACCCAGAGCTCAAAAATGACTGGCGGGCCGCTGGGTTCATCCGCCACTCACTCTCAGCACCGGGTCGCCTGGTGATGCCCATCGATCCGGTTCTTTCAACCCGCATCATCGGCGAACCCTATTATCTCTTCGAGAGCAGTGTCTTGCGTGCGTTCGGAGCCCGACTGCTTGATATGGTAACCCTTCATCTCAACAAGTTGATTCCTAAATTCGTTCCAACGGACAGCTTTCCATATCGCGAAGCCCTGGGTACGTCCAATACAATGCACCCAGTTTATATATCCTGACTGTCTTCTAGGTCGCGCATGTTTTGTTTGCGAAGGGGATGACGAGATCGAAGGCCTTCTTGAGACGGATCCGCACGTATGTCCCAAATGCACACCATCTCTGCCGTTGGATATGGCTCATCCCCAAACAATCCTTGCCCATATCGGTGCGCACATTCTCCACGATCCAACCGTCGATCGAGCCAGTCAGCCCTGCGGCCTCTGCGGTCGCCCGTGGCCCATGTGCCAATTCTTCCTCAAAAAGAGCGGCAGCGCCGCAAACACGCTCACGCTGAACATGGCTATTTCGAGAGGTTGCCCGAACCTTGTATACTTCTCTTATGGAACTGCCGAAACCTCCAAAGAGAGCTCACCATGCTCAAACGTCCCTATCAAATGCCCTCTCTGCGGTCCAAAGGACCCTGCGCCCTGGCGGTACACCTTCAAGGAGCACTTGATCCAACATCATCCCGGCGTCTCCCTGGCCAAATACTCTCACATTTGGGACCTTAGCGCCGGAGAGACGGTGGGAATGGCGAAGGTTTGGGCGGGGCGGGGCAAGCGCAAAAAAAAGAAGAAGGTCAAGCACTCCCTCGTCGTTTCGCAGGCACACAGCTCGCGTCGCACGTTTGCGTACGTTCAGCCACATATTGATGAGCTCTCAATTAATCTTGCTCATTTTCAGCGTCGAACAGCACCATAATTCGGGGGTTCAGGACAGAGATTCCTCGCCAGGGGATCAGTCTTTCATCAACGACTCCCATGTTTCGACCCCCGAGCCATCGGATGACGAGGAGGAGTTGCAATTAACTCCTGCCTCCCCGGTAGAGAACAGAGACATGACACCGGAGTTTCCGGCGGCACTGCTGCCTCAAGTTGAGGATTCCATGCAGGTAGATTCCTACATACCTCAAGTCTCTTCCGGCATCGCTGCAACGCCAGGAAGCCTGGTAAGCAGTCACATTCAAATTCCGAGCACAATTTCATTTATCCGCAGGGTGCCGAGGCACTGCCGACGATTCCTCAGGCCGGCCTGGTTGAACCTGAAGCTTCCTCGCACGTCACGGCGCCTCAAACACTTCTGCCCCCTCCCGCAGTAATAATTACAACAACGGCTCCATCTCTTCCACCACAAGTCACGCAACCTTCGCAATCAACCCGTGGCCGGATACGTATTTCTAGAGACATTGGTGATCTATCACTGTGCATTTGCAGCGATTCCGCGGAGCCTTCGGATCCTCGCACCGCTGGCGACGTTGCGCGGTGCAAAAGAAACGGCTGCGAAACGAAATGGGTAAGATATAATATTTGCTCGCTGCATTTCCTATGTTGATGGCGTTCATTTCAGTATCATCTGGATTGTATTGGATTTGAGAGTGTTACTGATGCGTGGGTATGCGACGCTTGTATCCACTCGGGGGCAGCTCGGGGAACCAAGCGACGTCGAACAGGGAGGTAGTCCGAGTCTCTCATTATTCGTGCATAGCAATTCCCAAAACCGTATTTAAAAATATATATACTGGCTTACCTTATGATTAATATGTATCCAATCTCATATTACGTTGCGGATGCTCGCGCTTGAGCTTCAGGACCACTTGCGCCCTTGTTCTTCGCCCTGCCGGGAAGTGCCGGCCAGGTCACGCGGTGCAATTACCCCATTTGGGCATCACGTGGTAGGTAGGTTCGCCGAGAAGGTCGAAAAGAAAAAATACGGCCTAAGTGGGTTTTTTGACGGATCCAAATCCCCTTGGTATTGTCCACCGTGGGTACCGTCAGAGTCGGGAACTTGATACATCGTCAAGTTCAACGTGTTGCCTCTAGACTCGTTACCAGCCTGCCTACAAATGGCAAAAATGTGGCAAGCACTTTGCCGTAGGCAGACTGGTACAACTCGGGCCAAACAACTGACGCGCGCGGGGAGTTTGAAATTTTGAGTGGTGCCGATCATGGCCGATCACAGGATCACCAATCCCCATCATTTCTCAAGTAATTTCAAGCCTTCATAGCACTCGTACCAGGGTCTGTGAGAAAAATCTGAGGAGACACAATTTAAGTAATACGCTCTCAGAACAAACCTTTTGTTATAAATTTTACCATTCGACCTCATTTGAGTCCAGAGCAAGGGCCATCAGAAATTTCAAACTCCCCGCGCGCGTCAGTTATTTGGCCCGAGTTGTACCAGTCTGCCTACGGCAACGTGCTCGCCACATTGTTGCTCTTCGTAGGCAGACTGGTTACGAGTCTACGTTGCCTCTACTGTTAGCGGAATCCGCGAGAACGGCGCGAGGATTTCCGGTGGCGATGACCATGACAAGTTGATGGTGTCCGATCGGTCGGTACCTTGAAAATGCCCAGGATTGGAAGAAGATAGTGGCTTTTCTGGGGGTCAGAGACCTCGGAAGATACGAACACTAAACTTAAACTCACTCGGTAACTTGTAAAATCCAGTAGTGCCCCAGAAGCCATTAATATTCAATTCAGGAACCTCGGGATCCCAATGTGGTGATCCACGCACCTTGTTCATCGGTAAAAGTGACAATTCAAAAGATCAACCGCTCCTGCCCATTTTGCGGTGAGGGTTGGGCCAAACTAATGTTGGTAGACCCCAAAGGCAACGTAAAGGTGTTTATCGTGGCGTCGCTGATTTGGGAGCAGTGCGCGTTCACGAGGGTGGCATTGACGCGAGCTTTAGTCCAAAAGAGCCTCCTATAAAACCCAGTTGAGTACAAAGTATCTATCCTATCCTAAGCGTCCTGCTGTTAGTATTATATTTATTGTACATACAGCAGCCAGATCCCCTCCTTTGCCCTCGCTTCCCAGATCACCAACGGGCCACATCGAACACGAGCGCAATCGTAACCGCCTCTTGTTACATCAGTAACCCACATCCTACTCCAGCATGGGGGTACACGCGCAATCGTCAAACGGCACGCCCTTGTGGTCGTACGGGATCTCACACATCTGGTGCACCTCCTTCTCGACGTCCAGGAACATGTACACCTGCGCCAGGCGCACCGGCGCGTCGCCTTGAAAACCCTCAGCAGTGTCCGGACCCCCGGAAAAACTGGAAATGCCACGCACCCCACCGATACCAATAAAACCGCCGCGGGTCGCTCGCGAGCTCGTCCAGGAACGCGGTCATCTCGGGCGTCCGGAAGCGCGGCACCTTCACGAGGTCGAAGTTCGTCTCGTACGAAGGGAAGTTGACGCCCTCCCCAAACCTGGGGGACCAGAGACGCTGTGGCGGCCACTCCCAGTCGTTGTCGCGCAGCTGGCGCTCGACGGCGGGGTGCCGTTGCGCGTAGTTGCTGACAAACGGCCACATGCCCTCCGTGACCCACCCCAAGTCGGGGCTCTGCCGCCGGAAGGCGTACGATTTGTTGTGCGCGTGCATATATTCGAACGGGTCGAAGCATCCTGGCTCGCGGACGGTGGAGTCATCGTCGAGGCGGAGGTAATAGGTGAGGTCTTTAATCCGCGGGTGGGCGAATATTTTATGCGAAAAAAAGGCACACATGTGGTGGTAAGCTAAAGATACGTCGTTCAGTGTATATCTCGTCCAGGGGGCGAGCGCGCCACTCTACCTGGCCATTCTCCATCCCAAATCGGGTGATCCGCCCCTCCATCGGCGGGAATCCCCTCGGGGAGCTCGTGGTGCGTCGGGACGAACTCGATGCGTTTTGCGAGCTGCTCTACCGCCTCGGGCGTCAGATTTTGGGACGTTGCGGAGGCACGCAGACGTGTGAGAAAGTCATGCTGGCTCTCGGTGGTGTCGTAGGCGCCCGCGTGCAGGAGCAGCACGGGCCACTGGTGGCGCCACGGGATATTCGTGTGCATCAGTGGGAGCGAGCGCAGCAGCTCATCCGGACTTCGAGGGCCCGGCATGACGGACATGAGGTACACGATGGCTGCAGTGTACGGCGGCGCGGCTGGATACCTCTGCGTTGTCCGCAGGGGAAAGGAAGAGTAGCCTGATATGCGCGAGAGGTAGATGATCAAGGCTGCCGCGGCCACTATCGCTATCGTGGCGTATCGTTTCGAGAAAGCCATGGAGGGGTGACGAAGAGGGTAGCGCATCGCATCCAGGCAGCGAGCGGAAGACGTGTATTGGCGGTGTCAATCACTGAGCCGCGTAGACCCGCTAACAGCGTTAACGTATGTCATGTCATTAGCTATTTATAATGGGACATCGGCGATCTTTTTGATACTCGGGTGGGCTCGACTTTCAAGAGCTCTCAAGCTCACCGGCGTTGAACTAAAAGTGGTTGAGAATAGCTGGTGGAATAATACGGAATTTAATCCATTTTCCCTGCTCAGGCTCGCCGATGGCCCCGGAGACTAATAAAAATATATCACCGGCCACGAAATGCCGGCCACGAAAACGTATGTTCCGGGAGTGATCCCGGACAGAGCTCGGTGTTATCTGTCTTGATTCAGGGCATTCTGTCCTATTCTGTCCAGCCAGCGTTCAAGATTAGATCCCGTCGGAATATAAGTTGACAAAGATCACGTCGTGGGCACTTGTCTAAAGCTTCAGAAATCTCTTTGAACGCCCGTTACGTGGAGTATTAGGCGATTTGAGTCCATGAGATTCTACTCGGGATCCAATTTTCACAGTACTCAAGAGTCCACCTTCAACGGACGTTGTGCGCCCTTTCTGCCAGGGCGGTGATGACGGGTTAAATGAACGGTGACAGATTTTCGCAGGTCGAATGCTGCGGTTCTTTGACAGTCAGTGCGTTCGAGGCCGTTGATCCTTTTATATAGCAAGCGGTAAACAAATTACAGTTCCCCGAGCAAGAGGTTTTCATTGAACCATTTGAACCATACGGTAAATAAGTACATATGCGACAATAATACTGTATACTGTATGCACCACCGCACGGTAATAATGTTCGCCTGATATTCACTTATGGAATTCCCTGCCCTCATCTTCCGTCTACAACGGCGCAAATTTTTGACAAATTTCCTAATTTAGCCAGTATTCGCGTAATTGATGGCGCGCGACAATCTCCGTCCCGCCATCAGCGCATCAGTGGTCATGCGCCCCCGATTCGTAATCAACCGCGAACGTCAATCACCTTGAACGGTACTATAACGCATTGGCATAGAGAAGATCGATATTCATCAGTGAGGGATGCGCACCGGCACCGGCTGGGCCCTGGGATATCTGACAAATTGTTTGAGTTGAAATTCAAGTCAGCTACCTACGGAACTGGCATGTTTCCAAGTGCAACATGTATGTGGAAGCATTTTGGCTAAGACCCCGAGTCCTTCAGGTGACTACGGAGAGGTGGTGGACCGAGGAAGCTCGAGGAAGACTTATAATGAGTTATTTATGATTTTTATCGCGAGCTTACGCGGTCACGTGTCCATTCGTTGCATCCAATTGAACGCGTTCATCACCATTGACGCGGAGAATGAGGATCGATACTACTTTAATTTTCCATTTATTTCCGACCCACGGCGGTTTTCCGAAAATCTATGTAAACCTTCATACATTAGTTTACATGATGCAAAGCGGAAAATCGACCAGGCTATGCTGGTCGTTTGTCGAGGACTTTGCCCCGTCACTCAGTTCGAAACCGATGGTGTAGTACACGGATTTGTGATCATCGGTGAGGTTAACGCTCCAGATCGAGTAAGGATGGGATTTATTGGCGGGTGTGGGGTGCGGGGTGGGCGGTATGTCGGTCTCCACGATGCTGATGCGTGCAACGTTGTCGACACCCTGGTGTTCGAGGTAAACGCGCGTCACGTTCAGGTCGTTGCGCACCTGCATACCCTGCATCAGTGACTGACGCCAATATAAACGACATCATCACACGCACCACGACATCAAGGTGCCCTGCATTCGGTTTCTGGGAAGTAGCACACAACGTGTTGGAGAAGACCACCCCGTCCTGCACGGCAAACCCCATGCCGCCCTGATCCTCCACCCGACCGTCCACGACAAACCGCATGCGCGTAATCGCCGCCTCGGGGTCGAGAGCCTGGAATGGTGTATCCACCGTCGCGTTGAACGCGTACCATGCCGCACTGTAGCGCCCCGCGACAGAAGTCGAGACGCCGGAAAAGCCGAGCTCGGCGCGGTGTGTGTCGCCGAGGTCGTCGTCCCAGAGGAGGAGCACTGTGCGGTTCGCGTGCGCTGTCATGTTCCAGAATTACGCCGACAATTTATCAGTTAACGAGACTCAGATTTATGAACCAAACCCGAATGGTAACAGCATCACACGAGGTTGAGCCTCTATTGCCGACGGAGGGGCAGAAGCGAACCAGAGCCTGACCCCATCGCTTGTGGCTGAATATACGCTCTCGTTCGAATTCAACGTGGCCCTGGGATTCAACCTCAAGGACAAGCCGGGAATGTCAACTTACAGGTATGATTTGAGCCGTGCTTCCAGACCTTTGTCAAGTTGGCCAACTGTTATCAAGCTAGGCTTACAGCTGTTTCCGAAATCCTTGAGACAACTTTAAATTTTTTGCGTCTTTGATGGAGTGCTAAGGATTACCGGATCTGGCGTTGCCGAGCAAAGCCGAGGCTAGCCGAGCTCCAATTCTCTCACCCACATTCTCTTCCAGGCATTGCTGCTGAGACCAGTTGGGAGGTTTCTGAGTTAGATAGTATCATCTGTCTATGTGTCCGATATGAGGGGTGCCTATCAAACCCTCAAAGGTAATTCAACGGCGGGGGATCGTGGTGGCAGGACATCCCGAAATGCCCGCTGATCCGAGCTTCCATTTCCGGTAGTCCTTAGCACTCCATCAAAAGTTGCAAAAGTGTAAAAACTTTGATGTTGTCTCAAGGATTTCGGAAACAGCTGTAACAGAGACACCCTGCTGAATTTGAAATGTGGGTTAGGAATGTAGGACCGCTCAAACCACATGACCGCAACCACCCGCCTTTTATTCCCCGCGCAAGGTAACGTGACTTTCATTGAAGCGCGTTCGGGTCATCCGTTCCGTTTAGAGTGATTTTTACAGGTGTCAAAGGGTAGCATGCCTCGTGTCCTACAGGCCAGCAAAGCATTTGCGTGGCATTGTGTCATCTGGCATTCAACTGGTTCAAAGGCGACGGGAGTCCGACGACACGATCCGAGTCAAAATCCACTGAGACCCCCGGATTCGAGGGAGGTACTGGAGCTAAGCCCAGAGGCACCTTATCTATGTGCAAGTAGTTGAATGAAGTTCCGGGCGCCTGGCGCTATCCTTGAAGTACCCCCTTCAGTTTCGCAGTACTGCCAGAGCGTGAAACAAACGTACTGTACCACTTGGATTTTTCTGGCCTTTTTTGAGCTATTTGGGTCTGAAAACCCAATGTCACTGTCATCGGTACCCAAAGTGTTCAGTTCAGAGGCCGGCGTCACGTGTCGCTTGAACACTCGGTCGAAATGATACAGGACTAGTAAATTACAGAGTTTCCTAGCATATTGCATGGAGGTCAGATTATATCAGAGCGAGGGACGTTCAAGTGAAACCTTGGTCAGATTCGCAAGCCCAGTCTTGCCGCCGGGAATTGGATTTAAATTCATGCGTTCGGGTTTAAGTTTTTAACCGACGATGTGGCGGTGCTGTTGTCTGTACATATTTGGCACCTCTCTCCTCTGCTGCTCTCTCCCGCAGTCCAGGCGTCCGTCCGGGCCAATTCCTCGGATCCCGCCCAGATACTTAGCGCTTATATCTTGCGCTTATGGCCGAGCACATGCCCCAAACGACGACGCTGGCTCCTCAGATTGCTACGTTTAGGCTACAGCTGCCGACTGGCTCGATATCTGGCTCGGCTCCTTCTCTTACGTGCAAATTGATAGGCAGTAAGCGTCCGCATTCGGCAGGCGTATTCACTGTCCTGGGCGATTCTGGCTTCGCGAAGCTCGACTGATCGGCCGAGATAGCATAGCCAAGAAGTCGCACTACTGGTTCTATACCTGCCCCATGAAAAGAGCAGAAACGCCGAGTCCACAGGCCACTGACAGGTTTTCGCTGCAATAAATTTAGGGAAATTTCGAGCACGAGGACTTCGAACCGAGCGGACGCGGAGGTATAGAGGTAAGGACACATATCCCAGAAGTTCATGCTGACTCAATAGTTTTTCATTCAGTCGAAAATCCGCCACAGTGAGGAGCCACAGTGGGAAAAGCACGCAATAGACCGGAATTATGAAAACCCCGACGGATCGGAATCCCGGGCGATTCAGCACAAGTAGGCTTGGGGGAGATCTCGCCCCGGTTCCTACAGGCCGTGGCTGAGGGATTGAGTCCGCCAATTCCTTCGCCTGAGTCCGCAAAAGTTGGCCAGCGAGGGACGTTTGACTCGATGTCCGTTTTTCTTCGAAGCGAAGGCGATAGAAAGAAGAGAAGAGAACCGGGGAGAAGGAGGTAAGTAATCACGTCATGTAACGCGTCGAGCTTCCATCTGTCAACTGAACGTTGCTAGTGGACATGGCTCCCGTCCTTATAATGCCTGGCTGGCTCTTCGGTCGTTTCTCGCCTTTTTGGTCTTTCCCTCATGGATGGCCCACCCTCACCCTCATTTTCTGTGCTTGAATTCGGTGATATAGTCTCAGCAGCCCTGGACTCGCCCGAACCATCCCTCTCATTTACCAATCTCCCTCTTGTTACTTCGGCTCTGGAGCGGAGAAAATCGTCGCGGAATCTGCAAGGCACCACTACTTCCAGAGTGCTGCTCGCACTGACGAAGCTGAAGAAACAGGCAGCTGCGCTGATGAAACGGCCGCGCCAGCGTTTCAGATACTCGGAGCCCCTTCCTTTACCTCGTGTCTTGTCGCCTTCTGTCACCGACATTGACATCGAAGACGGTTGCGACTCTCCTGGCGAGGCTTTTACGCCGTACCTCCCTCTCGTTGTCCAATACGAGCGCATGTCGCGGTACGCGATTCCCACCTCTCCGTCCACCTCCACGCTCCCTACCTGTCGCGCATCGACTTCGCTCTCCAACTCGCCCCCATCGCCCACCACCTCGGTCTTCTCCTCCGAATGCAGCTCAGCAGACACACATCTCCCCGCGACCCCGCAGTATATGCTCCCTCGGCCATGGTCTGCGTTGGGTACATACGGAGACGACCTGAGCAACGATCCGTTCGCAAAGGACGACGTGCGGATCGTCAACCGCTCCTGCGAGGTGTTGTCCTCATCTCCGCCCCCCGTGCGCCGCAGGAGGCGTCCTGGCCGGCTGCCCCGCACGTATCTCCTAACTACCCCACCCGCGCCGGAGGACTGGACACATTATATCCCAGACACACCGACGAGCTCCGCGTTCTCTTCTTCATCCACACCCGCACAGGCGACCTCGCCGGAGAGCGCGGCCCCGCGCCTCGGACGCAGCAGCTCGCTCGCGCCGCGCCTCCCACGCGCCGGCTCGCCTTTCCCGCTCACTCTGCGCCGGACCCAGACCGCCCACGCGCAGCTGCCCTGCGCGTCCGAAGGCGCATACTAAACACTGTGCAGCTCGCAGCTCCATCGACACGCACGCGCATCTCGTCCATCTATCTTCACACTGACGCAGTCCCACATCTTTTATTCCTCGTACTTCTTGGCCCTCCGCCTTGGCGTACTGTACAGCGCTGCGTATAATTTTCTGTAGATGCGTCGTTTCGCGTACTTATGCGTTCAGGTAATTTCTAATCACTGAATCGGCCCCGTACTTAATACTTACTGTACCCGTTGATTATTAAGTACCAGCAGCAAAGAATGTTCATAAGTGCTAGCTTCCGTTGGTGTGCGCCTAGCTGGTCTTTCAGCTGATGCAAGACCTCGCCTAATATTCAACTTGACGATCACCACTTTTGCGTGCCTCGTTGATTTTTCATAACCTTTACCCTGAGTTTCGGGTTCTTTGAGACAACATGAAGGCCATGGAACCTTACAACGGATTTCCGCTTTCTCAACAAGTATAGTTGGTCCAGGGAGCCGTGTTAGGGTTCAAGTTGGGTCCCACATGCGCAAGGTTGGGCGCCGCCGTCTGATGGAACTGTGCGAGGATCCGGATCGTGCGGATGTCCTCCTGAGTCACTCTGAGTCGTAGGCTAGCGCGGAGCTCGTTGCCCATTGGTTCTATTGCTATCGACGCAGTCAAACGCGGCTTGACGTCTTGCAGCATCAGTATCTCGGGGATGCCCATGTTACAGTGCTGCATATATCCAATGAGAGCTGCAGAGAGTTGGAACAGCTTCTTCGCTAGGCCGACCATACGTGCAGTAGAGAAGCAAGTTTCGCGCGAGGAAGGGATGGGACATGTGGAAGATGTGAAGGAAAAATTGACAGCCACCCCGGAAATGTGCGATGACGGTGAGGTATGTTTGGGGAGGGCCTATGAATGAGCGCGGGGGTAGTCACAGAAAGTTGGTTTAAGGAGCTTGAGCTGGTCTTCCAGCCCACATATGGCGAATTATCAAGAATGGCCAGTCTTTTTTTCCGAGGAGTTCTGGGAGAGAGTTGAAGATTTGGAATATCATTCAACACTACGTATGGGGTATAGTCAGCGGTTTCGAACAGGAGAATGTCTCTAAATATCTTAGCATCATATTCTTCGGGAGGTCGATGAAGCCCTGCCCCGAGCCGTAATTCAGGCGTTTAAGCGTGAGCTCGGGACACCTGGACAAGAGTCTGAGACAATGACGACAGCAATGTATGGAGTCGCCCACCACTTGCGAGGGGCCTCGAAATCGGGCGTGGCCTGGCGCGCGCGGACGAGGCCTTCCAGAAGAAAATCCTCGCGCTCTTTCACGGAGCACCGTGTCGTCCAGTGCGACTCGAAGTCATTCTCCGCAAATCTTTTCGAGGATTTCTGCGTGAGATCTTGCTGGAGGATACAGATCTGGAACGTCATGATCTGCAGATTCAAAACATTCGAGTCGCCCAGCATCATGTCGTAGTATTCTTTACTAGGCAGACCACCCATCAGGCAGATTCACTGGTAGGGCTGTTCACCGTAACCGTCTTACGGCCGTAACCCAAGCCGTAAATACGGCTGCCGTACCCGTACCGTATGGGTGGTTTCGAAATCGAATATACGGTACGGTTCTGCTACGGCTTGGGACCGTACAGAGCCGTACCGTAGAAGCCGTATACGGCTCTCGACGACTGGAGCGGGGAATCAGGCACCAACTGATGAAACCGATGGACGAACTTGGGCCGAACTTGTTCCGTGACCTCGGCCGAGTTGATTTCCTGGCACCGATGGCGGCTCTTGGCGCTCAGGGCGGCATCGGTCGTGGTCGGCGGCCCATCGGCGCGATGTCAGCACTACATTCGGAGCTCCAAGAGGCTTTAAATAGTGGTCGGCGGCCCATCGGCGCGATGTCAGCGCTACGTTCGGAGCTCCAAGGAGCTTTAAACAAACCAAATTCAGCATCCCTCGTACATGCATTGAATCGTAGGTAAATTCAAGCTCCATGGCCCTCCCTTTGACAGGTTTTTGAGGGAAATCCTTGCTATTTGGCTGGGATAAGACCGTATAGCCGTATACGGCCGTAATACGGTACCGGACCGTACCGTAGAGGGTCCAAGATTCTTCCTGTACGGTACGGTTTTGGCCGGAATGGTGGCCGTATCACAGTTGTCGGTATACGGCCGTATACCGTATACGGTACGGCGAACAGCCCTAAGATTCAGGCTCGGGACAGAGCCGCGACTCACAGAAGAGATCGCCACGCCTTATCCATATATCGTCGCTAAATCTCGTTCCCATGCGAAGTTTCAGACGATGAGGAGAGAGCGGAATGTTGCGCGCAACAACACGCACCTCGTCGGTCTTTCGTGGAGGGGGACTTCTGAGTCACCGAATCCCATAGCGTGTATTTTACTTGTGAAACAGAAGGTTTTGAGGCGTGATTGACGAGGAAGGCGGAGTGGCACCAAGTAGCACAAAAAGAGGGGAGAGAAACCAAGACAAAGCTTGACCGGATCACAGGGTTCGGCATCTCCCGTACTGTGGCGATCGTCCAAAAGGAGACAGGGGGCTACGACGCTTGCGCAGCATTAATATTTACGCGAATGTTCCAATTATAGGACCGCATTCTTCTCCGGATAGATCACCAAAATGTTGACGCCGTGTACAATTTCCTCTGGCACTCAGGGCGATATTACGTTTGAAACTTTCAATCGAGAGCAAGTCGAGGCGCATTCAATTATCTGTACTATAGTAAAATCTACCTTGGGCCAGTCATGTGCATTTCGGTGCCCCGCCGCACCCGCGCGACGCGCCCGTATGATGCCTATGGCCCACTCCAGTCACGGTGGTGCCCTGGTTCGAGATCAACCTGAATCAACGGCGAACACTTCGGTACTCCAGATGTGGTAGAATGTTGTTGTGCCCAATATCGGAAGCAGTACGTTGCGGAAAATATAACCCTGTGGTCATTAACCCTGATGACATCGTGAAATATTGTATAGAGCGTAGGATCTGTGACACGGACTTCGAAATTTGTCGCTCAGGGTCAAAGGTTGCGAGACGCACCGGGACTTTCCACGATAGTTTCCCAGTATCCGGGTATTAAGGCCGTTCGGTGTAGGAAGCAGGCCGAGTCTGGCAAGCGAGTGTCGATGACAGATGTGACTGGAACGTTTGCCTCCATGTGCACGGCGTGGTCCGTCCACACTGTGAATTGCGACTCGGCCAAAATCGGTGAGCGAGATATGAATGAAACCGTAGGGTCGATGCATGCTAGCCGACGAGGGTGGCGGGACACATGTATGATGTTTGGGGCCTCCGTCCATGGCTCGGGAGGAATCTCGTGATAGGGATCGGCAACCCCGCGGGGAAGTATGTCGATGTAAATTATGAGATGGGGCATGGTCGAAGATAATTTCTCATTTGTGAGTGAAGGTCCATCACGATTGGGCAAGGTAGTGCTCAGAATTGGTTTTGGCGACGGGAAAAAGAGATGCGCAACTGCCAAGTAATTTGAAACTCCCTTCAAATGCATTACCCAAACACGTACATTCCTCGCCCGGGCAGCATTCGCGCAACTGCTGCAGCCGGCTCGCAATCTGTTTGGTGGTTCGTCGTTGACCGGTCTTCCTCCAAATATATTCCGAGATGAATTGATTGCGTCCAGGAAAGCGCCCGAGCATGACCGTGTCCTTGCATACTGGAGGCCGGTATTGTTCCAGGCCTGTCAGAATCTAGCGTCAAGGATATCAAGCGCTTAGATACAATGACCACGGCACCTTCAAGAAAGGCAGCTTCGAGGTTGAGCGGCCAGACGGCCTCGCCGCTATTTGACGTCCTCCAACTCCTTCGTCCCTCCAACATTAATCGCAGTAGGTCCTTGCTTGTGCGTCCATGGGGGAATATCCAGCCGTTGTCACCATTGGGCATTGCGGGGGACGTGACGGGGATGGTGGGGCAAGGGGCGAAGAGCCGGTGGAACCCGTTGGAGTTCACAAGAGTCGTGAAAGAGCGGGGAGCAGCCGCGCATTTATAAGGACAATGCTCCATATGCCAACAATATGGTAGGCGGAATGTTCCCAACGAATAGCGGTCATTGGAGTCTCCTCAACAAGGATTCCTGTGTCGATGCGAAGTTTCAGGAGCTGGAGAACAAGGGCGAAGCCAATATCGTATTTTTATTAGACGCCCGCATAGATTCTATAAATCCACGCCCGCACCAAGTGATCTTAACTTACCCGCATGGATCTGACGCAGCCCTATTCCAGAGGGTCGCTGGACGAGCTTACCTATTCCCGGCAATTTGCGACACCGGTGCCACACAAGCCTCCGACGTCGTCGAAATGTAAATATAAACCAATGTACCCCGGTCCTACGCACAAAGATTGGAAGAAGACAGATTTGGTTGATTTCACTCGGTTGGGTTGGGAACATGCCCCGATGAAGATGGATTCACGAAGGGAAACGAAGAAATATCATGGTCAGTCTGCATCCGCCTCATAAGAATACACTCCAGGCGCTGGACGGGCAACTATTTTCAGTTTGATGCCGTGGAATTACAAACCACGTGATCGGAACAATGCGGGGCGCCGCTGAAAAAAGTCGACGGGCGACATTTGCCTCCGTTGACGTTGCGAGGCAGAATGGAAGACTATATCTGGACGACTGATCAAAATTACCGCAGAAGAGTGAGAGAATCATGTACCACAACACACCGTGTTGGCAACTAATATTCGAACTGTCTGAAGTCAAGGTTTGCCTTCTACTAACCGCGCTAGGAACTGAGGCTAGGCCTGCTCTAATCTATCAAGGCATAACGACACATATTAGTCCCTCATAGCAACGGGGGAATACGGGGGCAGGCTATTGCAACATACCGGAGCGGAAAAACTTCGGGAGCCGGACAGCCATCGTTAGTTAATTATCAAGAAAATTTGAAGGGCAGTGTCCGCCTGCGGAAATTGTATACACGCGGACTTTGTACATGGGAAGCGGCCTCGCAATGGACTCCCCGCGAGATCGAAGTACGTCCGCTCGCGCAGAGGAAAAGTCTCATAAGTCACAATTCGAGGCAATTCGTTCGGAGAAAACCTCATGTTGAAAATGGATGAACGTCCGTCATTAGAGCGTTGGATTCCACTGAGTGAAGGGGATTCAAATCGCACTAACAAAGATCAATTATGTGCTTCAGACAGCGTAGAGTTACGATCAGCGAGTGAAGGGGCCTGTACCATCCCGAAAATTGACACGGGCAGATTGCTAGATCTATTCTCTCGTTAGTCCGAGAATTACGTGTAATAGTGCATACGGAACCGCAGGGGATAGTTTGGGGCTCGATCCCACTGCTTCGCAGGATCCCGACATCATCAGCTTTGTTATCGAGTCGATCTCGTCGGGCGGCAGTTTCCGGATCGGGCGGGCCAGCCCGACTTCTGAGATCATCGAGTGGTTCGGGCTGCGTTGGCGTTCCTGCGGCATCGGGATGAGCACACTCGGATCGCCTTGGAACAGCGTAAGCAGCTTGACGGCTCGGCAATCTGATTCAGGATGGTGGAGGCACAGAATGGCTGAAGAATAGTGATGTCTCACGCATCCATCCCGGGCGCATTGCAAAGGAGCTGCGCCTACTTACGCGCCGAATCTCATCGAGAGCTCAGGAGCCATATTCCACTGGCACGCTCCGAGCCAACGGACATTCGCCGTAGCCGACAGAGCCTTTGAATCCTCCTACGAAGAGGAAAACCCATCCTGCGAGCATGGCTCCTACACGCGCGTCCCAATCGAATGCAAGATTACATGTTTGTGAGTTCGGGTGAAGTTGAGGCATCACTAGATCAAGCACAGCCTTTGCTAGAGCCAATTGACCAAGGACTCAAGGATGAGAACAT
The DNA here is from genome assembly GCA_029289555.1 of Mycena latifolia. Taxonomy (NCBI): domain Eukaryota; kingdom Fungi; phylum Basidiomycota; class Agaricomycetes; order Agaricales; family Mycenaceae; genus Mycena; species Mycena latifolia. Next base: position 1,018,534 of record JARJLE010000020.1, read on the forward strand.
TTTTGACGGCCGTAAACATTGTACGATCTCAAGGTGACTAATAAATCCCGGGGATCGTGGTGCATACCGGGCTCGCGGCGTACCAAACATTTTGAAGAACAGCCAATATCAGGTTAAAGCTGACAAGCTGGCTGCTCTGAAGGCAGTTTTCGAGTGGTACAGGGTACATTGAGCACAGCTGCATGTGTCTGCCACAGCTCCAGGGTCCATCTCATTAGGTCCATAGGTTGTCGAGTCGGAGTGGGAGGTTGAGGAGGATGCCGAGATGGAGGATTAATAAAAATAGTTTTCATTGCTTACTACATGCAATCTACCTATATAATGATATCCGAGCCTTTACATGTCAAGTTTCGCTTGAGAATAGGCAATATGAGTATGTAGTGGATTGTAGGAGTCTGCGGGGCGGTTTGATGTGGCTGTGCGGTCTCCCATCAGTTCTCCATCGGCCACTATACCTTGACTATACCTGGACCATACATCCACCACCTTCAACATGGATAACCCACCTTTGTCCGATAATGAGAGGTGACATCGACCCTCTAGCTTGATTTGCGGTTGACGCTGCTCGAGAACTCCACCGACCTGCTCGTCATCGCGGCTGCCGCAGAAGTGGCGGTCGATCTCCAGTGGCCCGTCGACGGCGACCTTTCGGAACCGCTTGTCCGCCTTCGCGGCAGATTCCTTGCGTGCTTTTTCGTGTCCGAAACCGGGTACACCATCCATCCCGGGAAGGCCCCGCGCGCGCTGGGAACACGAATCAGCCTGGACCGCGTCCGCGCGGGGATGGCCTCGCGCGCGATCACGTACGGGCGCGCTTATTACATGCTGCACCGCCCCGGAGCGCGGACGAGGACTGGACGCTCGAAGTCATCAACCACATCCGCAGGGCGGAGTCAGCGGAGCTGCTGAACGTCGTGTGGCTTCTGCAGGGTACTCCGGACGTCTCTGTGGGCTCCGACGCGGGCGTGGCGGGTGCGCTGAAGTGGGCGCTGGACGTCATCCCGTCTCTGCCCCTCAAGACTGACGACAAACTGGCCCGCTTCTTGCCCGGGTTCCATCCCGCTGCCACGGCTATCCCGCACATGGACGCCGCGCGTTTTGCGGACTACGTCTTCTGCCTCGACACGTTTCTCACTCCTGTGACCAGCCGCGATATGGGGCTGATGGACAAGAGGTGTGCAGAATTTCTTTGACGCTCGTAATTGGGCTGATATTCCGGCAGCTCGATCAAGGATGCCTTGATGTGCCAGCTGTTCGATTCCCTCTCCACGAAGCTCGCTGGGCGTCAAATTACTATACCACTGCTAACCAACATCCTCGAGACCACGGCCCGCCTATCCCGCACCTTCGAAAATACCGAGTGGTATTCTGGACGGATGCCCCATAACCCACGAGCGCGCGAAAGACGGCGGTATACAGGCTTTGCAGCGTCCTGAATCGCGCGCCCGGCTCGCTCGATGCGATACTCGCTGCAGTCCAGTTTGCCAGCGTCGATATCTCTTGCCTGTACACGTTCTCTGGCCGTGGCGACATAGGCATTCTCGGCGGGCCGGAGTGGTGCATCTCGCGTTGGAGCGCGCGCAGGAACAACCTCCCAAAGGAGATGAGCCCGAGGGCTGCGAGTGGGATACCCACACCGAGGTCGCGGGCCTTCTGCAGGCCCTGTTGTACCACCCGGGCGACCAGACTAAGGACCTCCCCTTGGTATCTCTTCGCGCGATCTTGCATGCCCTGTCTCTCCCTGGGCCAACTGCGCATACGGCGTTTTTGCTGTTGAAATGTGAAGAATACTGACGAACTATGAAGTGAACTGAAGCAAACCGATCTGAGATGCATCACCCAACCTTCGATACCTGTAATCTCAGGTTCCCCGTCCTTTGCCCTTGTAGGACACACCACAGAAAGGCTCCAACCGCTCGTCAGCAGTGCTCATTCATGCATTTATTGTGTTCCTCTAGGGCTATTCCTCCAACGGCGTTATCACTGGTCCGCTCACCATCGTAAGCGCGAAATTTACCTGTTAATCTGTCTAATTGTTTCTTCTACAACAACACAAATGCCTCACGGATAGCACGATGCTATTTGGGAATATAATCTCAAGTCCATCAGCATCAATGGGCGTATTGTTTTACTGAAATCATCTCGCCACTGACACGGCTCCTTTGAGAAGAATACCAGCTGGCCTGACGGGTGCGCGACTCGATGCTCCCTACTCTGTGTTACGGGCAGTTCTCGCAGAGTTGCCTTCTTGAATCAATGTCCCATCGTAGTGAACAATTCCGTCCTGTATACGTTCTCGTATGTAACCAGGGATATCTCTCCGGCGCAGCACTAATCAAATAACGACTTGTACTTCACAATCACAGTGTATGTACGATCTGGATGACTCCAAAGCCGATCTTTATTGTGCGTTGCCTACAATCTTCCAAGTCTCACTGTCGAACAACCATCACTGGGCAGACATTGACACTACCACGTGACCGTGTCGCGCCGCGTCAGCTCTGGCTCGCGGACGTGGATTCTTCGTGGCACAGTTCGAGGGGACGTCGATTCGATACCAAAGATGAAATCCAATGCGGAAACACGAAAGGCTCCTCTTCTTCTTACTGCTCATGGATATTTGGTTCAATTCAAATCGTTGAATGAAAAATGAACCATGATCATGGCTGCACGAATTATCCCCGATATGCCATGCTGTCGATATCACTCATCCGAGGACAGCCTTCGATCTGTGCCATTCGCCCTCCATCGAATATGCAGGGGCTTCTCGCGATCCCACAAATCATAATTGGTGTAGGTTCGAATTAATTATGTATCCTGGCACCTTCACAGTGGACTCAATGGATATAACAGGAATCTATTCCGCTCAACGACCGTCCTCGGAGCTTCTAGATCGCAAAGTCAGCTTCAGTCATATGATGGGCTCTGGGGACCCTCATCATTTTCACTGCGTTCAGGGGGTCCGTTGGCAGAGCATCTGCCGAGCCCCCGGCGGCAGACGTCGGCAGACCTGGAAGTGGACATGCTCCGCCGATATCTGTCTCTGGTCAAAAGCCTGTACTGAGTCGCATTACCTCGATTGAATTTGCCCTGCCTGCGAGCGGCATGAGTGCCGTGAGTTGTCGCCATCAGCTTTGATGGCGGGAAGTAGCCTCTGGCTGATGTCATCTGGATTAATCGCGGTGAAGAGCACATTTTGCAAGCAAATAGCAAGGAGAAAATAGCAAGGAGCATCCATTTTATTTCGCAACTGGATGGGTGCAGGAGCACAGAGACAGTGAAGCTAGCGGCGAGCGGCCGACGAGGAGTCGTGAGACAGTCTCGGCAAGCTCAGACTATTTATAATTTGTCAAGGTGCGACGCGGCATCTATTCTAAATTTGTACATCTCCACGGCAGCCGGGCAGCTGCCTTTGATCCCAAACCCTCCGCGGTTTGAGGAGTGGCGGGGCAGAGCTCGGCGGGCTTGGTCAACAGATGTCGGCGGACCGTCAGCCCGGCCCGGGTCGGCACAGCTGTGCTGATCTGATGTCGGCAGGCTCAACTCCGGTCGGCAGACGTCAGCAGACGTCAACTCACGTCGGCAGGCTCTGCCGACGGACCCTGTTTGGAGTCGGCACAGGAAGGTCTGCTCACCCACTTTCGAACCTTTGCCTTAATTTATTACGGCCATTCGCCCCCCACGCCTTCTCGAAATCAGATTCCATTCGGGCGCTCCCAAGATGGCGCGCCTCTTGCGCTCGCCATCGAGCGCAACTAGTGCGGGCACCGCGGCGAAAATTGCGTCGCGAGGTCCGCTACGTAAAACTTCCCTCCGGGCGCATTGCGTCGCCGGTGGTTGAGAACTCGCAGGTATTGAGAAGCGCGTGGTGACGCGACGTGCTACGTCAGGATGACCCTCGGGGCAGGCGAATATCCCTCTAAGTCTGCACCCTCTTTGTGCCGCTCAAGAGCATCGCGTAGACAATGTTCTACTTCGGAGATCTCGGGGGAGAATGAGCTTCAGTAGAGGATGGCGGAGAGCGTCTATCGCTTTACCCATTTTCTCTCACCAATTTCCTGCCATCGTACGCGTCACGAATTTGCATCTGAGCTTCTGTTTTGTCGTCAGTTGTCTGCGTCTTCGCTCGCTCGATCCCCACCCGTCCCTTTCCATTAACTCTTGCCCCGCGCTGATCACGCTCAACTTCTCCAACACGGGCTTGCGATATCTGAGGATCTCTTGCGCAAGGCCCAGAAATCTTAGGGCCTCCGAGTTGGATTTCGCAGGCATGGTTGAACAGGAGGAGAATCTAGCCAGCTACAGAGCAAGATCTGTCTATGGGTATTATAATTGGTAGATGGGCTCGTAATTGCCGAGTTACACCACTTGTACTGTGCTTCCTGCTTGAATCCGCGACGCGTATTTCCAGGGCGGAAGGACGGGTGAAGAATTCGGCGTAAATGAACTGGTAGCGTCTGGTCCCCAATAATCGTACGACAGGGTTTGAGAAGGGAACAGTCGAGGTGCAGGGAGGCGCAAGCTAGCATTCTTTGCACGTTCGACACGGGGAGTGCCTCGGTCTTTCGGCGCGCTCGAAATCTATAAAAGAGGCACCAGTCTAACGTCGACTCGCTACCAATTTGTTTGTTCGCCGTCCAACGATGAAGTTCTACATTGCTGCTCTCCTCGCGTCTACGACCATTCTCTCTCCCCTCGGAGCTCTGGCTGCCGTGGCCGCTCCGGCTGCCTTGGCGGTTCCTGCGGTTAACTTGACGGCTCCTACGACGGACTTGACGTCCGCCGTCGTGGTCACCAGTATCACCACTATCACAACTCTTTCCAGCACCCTCAGCACAAAGGTTACGGTGATCACCACCACCAGCAGCCCTGATGCGATTATATCTTTGGGCAATGTAAGTGACAATTTTTTCATGGGCGACCGCAGGACCTTCCTGAGCGCATTCGTTTCGCACCCCAGTATGTGGTCACCGCGTTCACCGCCATCATCGCCCAAATCAGAATTCTCATCACCTCGATCGCCTCGGCTCCTGGCTTTACTTTCAACGATGTGGATGCCGGCCCCATCGTTGTTGCTTTGGTTGCCGTGCGTGTCTATCTGACCCCAGCGACGACGACTTACCCTCCCCTCCAGTTCGTGAAGGTCCACCAGGCGCTCTTGTCCGTCATCTTCGGCAAATACAGCATCCTTGCGAAGTTCCCCATCACTGCCCCGATCGCAGCGATTCTCCAGGTCCTCGAGGGCGTCGTCGATGTATGTCCACTGTTGCCACCTCTGGATCGCCTTGCTGATACTATTCGTCGATACAGACGCTCGCGTTTGGTTTAATTGGCTTGATCCCGACTCGCAGCGACGCGTGCAAGCAAGCTCAGTTGCAGTTAGATGCATCCCTGTCGGTGACAATCACGAAATACTCGTGCATCCCTATCCCGTTCTTCAAGTCCTGCAATTAGGTCCACTTGCTCGCACCGGAGACGGTCGCACACAATCATGGTATACGTCGTCCTGGCTCTTCGAATAGTTGTTTTAGTTCTTCCGAGTGGTTTTTGATTGTCCCCGAGTCGTTTTGATTGTTCCGAATATACGTGTGTTCCCAGAATCTTGTCGGATCTCCATTTGAGGATTATGCTGCCGTCGGACGACACTAAGTCCGGGATTAAGTGCCGACGTCGCAAATGCGGCATTTTTTTCTTGCTGTCAGATTCCGAATTAAGTGCATCGGCATATATGGTCGCGCATTCAAAGGCGAAGAAGAACACACGCGAGGCAGCCAGCGGCTGGCCGCAACAAACGTTGGGAACCCAAGTGAGAAGCTCGCCCAGAATGAAATGAAGAACAGGCCCTTCGCGCGAGGCAAGTACTGGCTCAATTGCGCTCAGAAATGCGGACAATTAAAACGGAGGTAATGACCAGGAGCGCGAAGGCCAGAACCGAGCATAGCAACGAAGGTATGGGGTAGACAGAGCGAAGAAACAGATTGATTGACTCTTGACCAAATGGTCGGCGGGAATTTGCCAGGTGCGGTCGATAGTAGAATGCATTCGGGTCGTACTACACTATTTCGACCGAGTGTTCAGGTGACGCGTGACGGCCAATTTTTCTGAGGCCGTTAAAAATTGCGACAATTCAAAAGAAAATTTATCGGCCTTCTCGGTGAGTGAAAATTCCGAAACTAATGAACAGTTGGTCGAAATAGTACAGTACTCGTACTTGATCAAGTCGTCGTTTGGCCCCGAGAAGGTTGCTCGTGGATTGAGGACCCGAGATGCATATACTACACGGGAGTCATAAGAGGGGATAGAGAATTCCGGTGAGTAACGCAAGGCAGAGCCAGATACTGCAAAAGAAAGCGACATGGTGGTTCTCGACAAGAGGCGTTTCCGAATTGGGATATCATGACTGATGACCGGCAGTGGTCGGCCGGGCACGTGGCTATTTCCATCTTTCTCCGCGCACTCAATGGCTCATCATGTCAAGCCGACTCTGTGTCCTGGTTCTCTGCGGGATTCAGCTCAAGTTCATCACGCTCGAGTTTGGTATAGATCTTCCGGGTCTCCGAGTCTGTGGGCCGCACCCCGGTCAATCATCTCCGGCTCGTCACGACTCACCACTGCTTTCCTCCTTCGAATCTGGAGGCTTCTTGTGTCGTACTGTGAGTATCTTGGGTCGCGCATTGGAGGACTGGAGCGCGTATAATTCTGCTGGTCACGGATCCTTCTGTGTTCATAAACTACGACTCGCTTTCTTGACCCAAAAAACGTTGTGCTTATCTTGGTGATCCTCAAATCATAATGGACTGGCAGCTATGGACAGGAGACATACATCCATGGATCCAAAGAATAGCTGTGCTGTATCTCGAGACAGGCGCATCAGCTGCATCAGCTCGTCCTTCACCGTTATACATAACTCTCATGGCTACAATCCCTACGAGAAACATCAGATTGGAGGAAAGAAACATGTACACATTGTGGCACAACGTGCGTCGTTATCCAACCTATCAAGTTCATTCCCCACTGAAACTCCTAATCAAGGTCGTCCGGAATAAAGAACGCAGTAACCTCATGATCGCGATTGACCGCCGTCGCCACCTGCGCCTGGACGTTCGCCCCCAGGACGATCTCGTTTCCCCACGGCACGCTCGTCGCGTCTGTCCAACTCGTCCCCACCGGCTCCCTGAAGGTCGAATTTCCCATGCGCCAGAAGGCGGGGCCTGGGGGTTTATACTTGTCAGCTCCATAACATGAACCACGAGGTCACAGAACGCATGCCTGTGCCGTCCCAGTAGAACGCGAAGCCGGTGAACGTGTACGAGAAGCCAAGGAGGAGGTTGGAGGTGCCTTCGCTCGTGGTCGGGATGACGCCGACGACGTTCGGGATCCTGCCGTTGGAGGCATAGGAGAGGTGGTGCAGGTTGCCGGGCCCGTAGACGGTGACGATGGGGGCAATGCCGTTTGTGTAGGTCATGCTGAAGAACTTGAAGATTCGAGGGGGACTGTCAACAAGCTAAAACATATGCGAACCAGTGAAGTCGGCGCACCTTTCCTAGGGCTAGGTAAATCTCTAGAGGAGTGGCGATTTCCTCTGTCCAGGGTGTCTCTTTATACGCCCTGCCTGACGGGCGTCATTATCGTTAGACACCGTCAATGGAGCACAAGAGGCTGCATGTCCGATGTTCAGGGAGGTATGTTGCAAAGCATTCCTTCTGACTAGGAATTCGAGCTAATCTGCTCAACAGGCATCCCAAATGTAATTCGAACTCTGATTTCGAGCGTAAACATTGCTCACATGGGTCCTTCGGCCGCAATCCCGCGGGTATGCGCCCGCCAAGCTCCCAAGACAGCGATTACAATGCCGCAGAAAACATGTCCGCTGTCCGTTTTGCCATGTTCCATTCATAACCTCGCCTTAGGGCCGTAGCCACCGGACTTCAGGGGGAAAATAAAGCTGCCAATATGTTGCCACTATCCCGGATATAATCATACACACTGTATTCCTCCTGTATAAGATGTTTGTTCAACAGATAATACACAGGGTCTGACTTGGAGAGAAACCCATGCGGGTCGGGCAGATTTGGAGGCCTCGCCGGGATCTGCAACAGAGCACACACTCTTCTTCCTTCCCCCATCCACCCACCACCGTCATCGTCACTGGCTACCCACGTGCCCGTGCTCTTTCAGCGGGCCTTTGATCAATCTCTCACCGTCGGACCGTCCATCTCACCTAACCAGCTTGCAATTGGCTGCTGAGTAATGTGACTTGTCCAAATGCACTGGCAGTTGCTGGCGTTCAAACAAATCTGCTCCGCTTTTCCCTACGTTCGAGCCTCACTCCGTGTTCGGTGATGTTCGACCCACGGCTCCATCTAGCGCGCTGCGTACGAGCCTCGGCTCCGCAATCGTACCACGAGCGACACCATCTTTGGTGGCACCCGCATTCTGCGTCTGTGGCTTGTCGTGGCCGACCGTTTTAACATATCCGAGTCCGCAAGATCATCCCCCATCAGGCCCTCAACGAAACCGTGGAAATTCCTGCAGCAACGGATCATGGTTTTATTCTAGACGCCCGCCTGCAGCTGGTGCGTCGCATAGTTGCTTATGACTATTGTCTTCGTTGATTTCCTCGCTTCGGTAATACCTGCGCCCAAAGAGGCATCACAGCACTGTCGCTTGCCATCCCACACCCGCGGGGATACCAGGGCCACGCCGGTAGGAGGGTGACATCAGTTCTGCCCGGGTACGCTAATACCTTCCACTTCAATATCTATGACTCACCCTGCGCTACGAGTTCCCGACAAGAGTTCTCTCCACACTCCCTTTCCCGCCGTAGCGACCTGATCCGACCTCTCTATCCGCCCATCTCTGCTCGGTGTTGATACGCCTACGGCGCGGCTGCGAGCGGAGCTAAAACAAAAATATAGAGATGCACAGGTGCGTGCTAGGATGACCGCTCGGAGGGCCGTGAACTGATGTGATGTGCGAGGGTTTCCTGCGAAGGCTTGTCAGCTCGTTCGCGGGACGGAGCGGTATGAAATAAAAATAAATGTAGCAACGGCGAAGGCTGCACTCTGGCGATATGGGGGAAAGGGGGGGAAATTAGGCGAATACGAAAAGCAAGGAGAGCGACGAGGGACACGAGAGCGAACACGGGGGAATTTAAGACGAACTCGGGAGCGGGGAAATTCGTTGTTATTGCAGGGAAAACTACCTACAATTTATAGTAGAAGGAGGCACAGCAAGAGACAAACAGAATACTAAGCAAATAGAAATTAGACGGTCAAAATGACACTAAAATCAGGGAAATGAGACCGAGGTGAGAGCGAGAGCACATGGAGCGACAGCCAAGCAACTGGGAAATAAATTACAGGGGTTGCCCGAGGGTGTCCGAGCATGCACTGAGACCGGAAAAATAGCAATATTTGGGATAGTTCAGGGGCGGGAATGGCTGTGTGTGGCGCCGAGTTGACGCGTAGTGATGCTGTGGTGCGCGGAGAATGGAGTGAATTGAACCGGTGCTTGTTTGGCTCCGATGACACAGCCAAATATGGCCATCAATCGGCATTCGGTGATCAGCGGAGAGCTATGTTCATCAGTGTGTGGATGCGATGAGGCCCGCGGCGCCGCGCTTCGAGGAGATGCTGCGTGGCTACTCCTCGAGCAGCACGTTCAGCGCGGCGTGTGCACGCTGTCATGCTCCTCGTGGCGTGTCATGCGCACGAGCAGTGGGCGTGCTGTGCGAGGAGTAGAGGGATGACGAGCCATCGCGGGTAATGAGTCGCATCATGTAGGCTCATGTCGCTAGCATACTCTGAATTACATCTTTGATTCTGATCTGTTTTGGTATCTGAATGACCTGAGTATAAGCCAGAGCCAATATGTGGTGCCGATACATAGCTTATATTGAGCATTAACGGCGAATATCCTCTAAATATTTGCTCAGCATATATTTGGCTAATACACCTCCAATACGGCACTGTTACAGATGGTATCTACCAAATATTTACCAGCGGATATTTCGCTTGAAGTCCGGTGCTATAGCAGAACTGGCGCCAATAAATGTGCGTTCAAATGGCTGCTATACGCATCTGTACCAAGAAAGACGCCCACGCTGATATAAAGACAGTAATAAAACAATCGCCGGGGTATCTGAGTACGGTCGCATATCCTCCTTCTCGACGTGTCGGGTGCATCGAAAGGGTCAATTTATTCTGAAAGACACCCAATTTTAGACCCGCACATCCATCGTTCCACCGCCGTCCGAGTTCGTCAGTTCTGACAATTCAGATTCGCCCAGATCGCCGGCGGGCAGCAGAGAGTCCGGCAGCTCAAACTCGAACGCGTCGTGCCGCAAGAGGATGGGCGGGAGCTTGTCGCCGAACGCGTCGCGCGAGCGGTGGGTGCTTGGCGGGGCATGCGCCCCATCGACGAGCGTGCAGCGCTGTTTCTTTGGGCGCGGGTTGCTTCGCGCATGCTCTAATTCCAAGTGGAGGAATGAGATGTGCCAGTGTGGTGCGACAGCAGGAGAGGAACCTACTCTCTACCGATGACACGCCGAGTGCGTCTGTTTTCTGGCGTTTGCGCGGAAGGCTTACGGCTTCTGTATCACCGCGGGAATAGTGTTTAAACGTTAGAGATGCTAGGTGAATGACAGAATTTGACATTAGACGCTATGGATCGAGAGGGATGAGCACTTGCCGGTGTGATGCGTGCTTGTGTCGATTTCGGAGAGGCTCAGCGGTTCGATGTCACTCTGTTCTTTCAGCGCCGGATCGGCTGGATGGACAGACGTCTCCAGCGCTGCAATACGCGCCAGGAGTCCCTCGCGCTCCTCTTGCAGCTCGCGCTCCCTCGCTTTCGCTTGATCGTGCGCAGCGCGCTCGGCCGCGAGTGATTGAGACAGTCTCTCCAGCTGCTGCAGCTTCGCTGCGAGGTCTCGACGATGCGACTCATCGAGCGCAGCCAGGCATCTATGGGCAATGTAAGTGACAATTTGTTCACTGGTGACCGCATTACCTTGCTGAGCACATTCGTTTCGCACCGCATAGTCACCGCGTTCACCGGCATCATCGCCGACCTCAAAAATCTCATCATCTCGATCACCGCGGTCTCTGGCTTTACCTTCAACGATGTGGATGCCGGCCCCCTCGTTGACGCCTTGGTTCTCGTACGTGGCTATCTGTCTCGAGCGACGCCGACTTACCACGATCCCCTCCAGTTCGTCAAAGTCCACCGAGCACTCTTGTTCGTCATCATCGGGAAATACAGCATATTTTCGAAGTTCGCCCTCACTGCCCCGATCGCAGCGGTTCTCCGGCTCCTCGAAGCCGGTGTTGATGTATGTCACTTGGCCCACCTACGCATCGCGTCGCTGATATCATTCCTCGATACAGGCATTCGCGTTCGCTTTAATTGGCTTGATCCCGACTTGCAGCAACTCGTGCAAGCAACCTCAGCTGGACTTGGACGCATCCCTGTCGCTGACAATCAAGACGTACTCCTGCATCCCTATCCCGTTCTTCCACCCCTGCTCTTAGGTCCACTTGCTGGCACCCGAGACGGTCGCACGAACCATGTTCTATACGTCGTCCTAGCTCTTCGAATAGTTGTTTTAGTTCTTCCGAGTAGTTGTTGATTGTCCCCGAGTGGTTTTGATTGTTCCGAACATACGTGTGTTCCCAGAATCTTGTCGAGTCTCCATTTGAAGATTATGCTGCCGTCGGACAAAACTAAGTACGGGATTAAGTGCCGATGTCGCAAATGTGGCAATTTTCTTGTCGTCCAAGTCCTAATTGAGAGTCTATTCGGATACCACAATCGGGTGATGGTCAATTGTGCTACCATATAGGGTAAGCATATATAGTCGCGCACTCATAGGCGAGGCAGGCAGCGACTGACCGCAACAAATTCCGGGAACCCAACGCGAGCAGCTCGACTAGAATAAAATGAGGACCATGCCCTTAGCGCGAGGCAAGTACTAAGCTCGAGGCCGCTCAATTGCGCTCAGAAATGCGGACAGAATTAAAGCGGAGGTAATGACCAGGAGCGCGAAGGCCAGAACCGAGCATAGCAATGAGGGTATGGGGTACACAGAGCGAAGAAACCGATTGATTGATTCTTGACCAGATGGTCGGCGGGAATTTGCCAGATGCGGTCGATAGGAGAGTGCATTCGGGTCGTACTCGTACTGGATCAAGTCGTCGTCTGGCCCCGAGAAGATTGCTCGTGGATTGAGGACCCGAGATGCATATACTACATGGGAGTCGTAAGACGGAATAGAGAATTCTGGCAGTGAGTCACGCAAGGCAGAGCCAGATACTACAAAGAAAAAGCGACATGGTGGTTCTCGACAAGAGGCGTTTCCGAATTGGGATATCACTGAGGCACGTGGTTATTTCCCTCTTTCTCCGCGCACTCAATGACTCATGTCAAGCCGACTCTGTGTCCTGATTCTCCGCGAGATTCAGCTCAAGTTCATCACGTTCGAGTTTAATATAGGTCTTCTGGGTCTCTGTGGGCCGCACCCCGGTCAATCATCTCCGACTCGTCACTGCTGCTTTCCTCCTTCGAATCTGGAGGCTCCTTGTGTCGTGCTGTGAGTACCTTGGGTCCCGCACTGGAGGACTGGGGCGCGTATAATTCTGCGGGCCACGGATCCTTCTTTGCTCATCAACTATGACTCGCTTAAAGGCCCACGTTCTTCTTGACCCAAAAACGTGCGCTTATCTTGGTGATCCTCAAATCATAAAGGACTGGCAGCTATGGATAGGAGACATACATCCATGGATCCAAAGAATAGCCGTGCTGTATCTCGAGACAAACGCATCAGCTGCACCAGCTCGTCCTTCACCGTTATAACTCCCATGGCTAGAATTCCTACGAGAAACATCGGACTGGAGGAATGACAAATATACACATTGTAGTGCAACGTGCGTCATTATCCAATCTATCAAGTCCATCCCCGATTGAACCCCCTAGTCAAGGTCGTCCGGAATGAAGAACGCAGTAACCTCATGATCGCGATTGACCGCCGTCGCCACCTGCGCCTGGACGTTCGCCCCCAGGACGATCTCGTTTCCCCACGGCACGCTCGTCGCATCCGTCCAGCTCGTCCCCACCGGCTCCCTGAAGGTGGAATTACCCACGCGCCAGAAGGCGGGGCCTAGAAATTATATTTATACTCGTCAGGTCCACAACATGAACGACAGGTTCACGGAAAGCATGCCTGTGCCGTCCCAGTAGAACGCGTAGCCGGTGAACGTGTACGAGAAGCCGAGGAGGAAGTTGGAGGTGCCTTCGCTCGCGGTCGGGATGATGCCCACGACGTTCGGGATCCCGCCGTTGGAGGCGTAGGAGAGGTGGTGCAGGTTGCCGGGCCCGTAGACGGTGACGATGGGGGCGATACCGTTTGTGTAGGTCATGCTGAAGGATTTGAAGACTCGATGTGAGGGGGTACTGTCAAGAATTAAGACAAGTACGCCCAAGCGAAGACAACTTACCTTTCCTAGGTAAATCTCTAGATGAGTGGCGATTTCCTTCGTACAGGGTTCCTCTTTATACGCCCTCTCTGACGGGCGTCAATATCGTTAGACGCCGTCAAAGGGAGCACAACAGGGTGCACGTCCGATGTCCTGGGAGGTTGTCGCGAAGTATTCTTTCTGGCTAGGAATCCAAGCGCTAATCTGCTGAACAGTGGAGCATAAAGCATCTCAAACGTCATCCGAACTCTGATTTCGAGCGTAAATATTGCTCACATGGATCCTTCGGCCGCAATCCCGCGGGTGTGCGCCCGCCAAGCTCCCAAGACAGCGATTACAATGCCACAGAAAACATGACCGCTGTCCGTTTTGGCGCCATGTTCCATTCATAACTTCGTCTTAGGGCCATAGCAGAACTGGCGCCAATAAACGTGCGTTCAAATGGCTGCTATACGCATCTGTACCAAGAAAGAAGCCCACGCTGATACAAAGACGGTAATGAAAGAATCGCCGGGGTATCTGAGTACGGTCGCATATCCTCCTTCTCGACGTGTCGGGTGCATCGAAAGGGCCCATCGAAAGGGCCAATTTATTCTGAAAGACGCCCAATTCTAGACCCGCACATCCATCGTTCCACCGCCGTCCGAGTTCGTCAGCTCTGACAATTCAGATTCGCCCAGATCGCCGGCGGGCAGCAGAGAGTCCGGCAGCTCAAACTCGAACGCGTCGTTCCGCAAGAGGATGGGTGGGAGCTTGTCGCCGAACGCGTCGCGCGAGCGGTGGGTGCTTGGCGGGGCATGCGCCGCGTCGACGAGCGTGCAGCGCTGTTTCTTTGGTCGCGGGTTGCTTCGCGCATGCTCTAAGTCCAAGTGGAAGAATCAGATGTCTGTGGTGTGACAGCAGGAGCGGAACCCACTCTCCACCGATGTCGCGCGTAGAGTGTCTGTTTTCTGGCGCTTACGCGGAGGGCTTGCGGCTTCTGTATCACCGCGGGAATAGTGCTTAAACGTGAAAGATGCTAGGTGAACGTGACATTAGAGCAATGGATGGGGAAGGGCGATCACTTGCCGGTGGGATGCGTGCTTGTGTCGATTTCGGAAAGACTCAGCGGTTCGATGTCACTCTGTTCTTTCAGCGCCGGATCAGCTTGATGCGCAGACGTCTCCAGCGCTGCAATACGCGCCAGGAGTCCCTCGCGCTCCTCCTGGAGCTCGCGCTCCCTCGCTTTCGCTTGATCGTGCGCAGCGCGCTCGGCCGCGAGTGATTGAGACAGTCTCTCCAGCTGCTGCAGTTTCGCTGCGAGGTCTCGATGATGCGACTCATCGAGCGCAGCCAGGCGGCTACGGAGCTCTTCGCATTCGGTACAAGCTTCGCTATCCGCGAGTTCGGCGACGGCGTGTTGGGCTTGCTCGAGAGCTTTCTGAGCGGCCGAGTAGGGATCGGCGGCGCTCGTCGAGGACTTCATACCACCAAGAGTAAGTTTAAACGGCGGATTGTGCGGTTACTGTCTGTAGAGGGAAATCGGCCCAACGATGCGCTTGGTTAAAGGTCAAGAGACGAACTTGTTTGTTAGAGTCAACACATCCAAACATCACGACGTGAGCCACCACGTGACGCCGCCGCCGGTTTCTTCGGAAGCAATTCTTCCTTCTCCGTCAAATTCAGCCAGAGCTAAGCCTCAGCTCCAGTTCGACCCGGCCTTGAGCAAGGGAGTATGCAATTATTGCAACTCCTCTTCACCGACTTCCTTGTGAAGTTGACGAACCCTCGAGAGCTCTGGAATCTATGAAGTGTCGCTTCCGACTGGAGTTCTGGCAGGCCTCAGACTCGTAACGGTGTTCCACAGATATTATAAAAACTCTTACTTATGCTCGTATCCGGAGCTTACTCTTGGGTGGAATGCCCAAAATCCAAAGCGAATCTCCTTTCACCCGGGCGAAAGGATTCAAAGAAGCCTATTGGACCCACGAATTCTCGGCATCTATGTGCGCTTCATCCTTCTTGGACAATGATCGGGAACCTCGACGTGACTCATTGTACAAGGGCTTGGGCCCTTAATCTGAACGCATGTGGGTGGCCACCATCAATATTTTCAAAGCTCGACTTTCCCAAAGCGTCGAATGGCTAGAACAATGGCGCAAACAGAAGTGAGTGGCACGGCCGCATATATAGCTGACCGTCCTTTGTCTCTTCCGTCACCCTTATTTACTCGCCCCCCTCCGGCCATTCCCGCGCATCCCTCTCATCTGCAGCTCCTTGTTTGTCATAACCAGCCGCAACCTCCAAAGTATGTTCTCTCATCCACCTCCCAGAGGTTCATTAATTCATTCCCCTAGAAGATGACCGAGTACGACTATTCGCCCCAGGCTATCGACCAGTACATGCAGACGCAGTCTCGCATTCAGGCCTGGACGACGCTTGCCGGCCAGTCGAAACTCTGCGACCCAGAGACTCCCCCCACTCCCGCTGTCCGCTCCCAATCCCTTCCCAGATCCCAGGCGCACTCGCCATCAGCCGCTATTGAAAAGACCCAGCCCGCCTGGGCGCACAAAAAACACGACGCCATGCGCAAGATGCAAGCGTCCGGCGTTCCCGTCCCCCCCGTCCTGCGAGTTCGCACTCCCGCCCCTGCCGCTGCGCCGAACCAGGTGTACAGCTACAGCCAGCAGACGACGCCGTACGGCTCGCAGGTCAACATCTCCACGCAGACCTCAAACGGCGCGTACGTCCAGCAGCAGTCCTACCAGCAGACTACCCGCGCGGCCCAGCTCGCCCCACAGACGCTCGAAGTCCCCATGATCAACTACGCGCCCCTCGCACGTAACCCCTACCCTGCGCCGGAGCACCTCCAGCGCCCTGGCCCGGAGTCTGTCCCCAGCCGCCGTGTGCGCTCCAAGTCGTCGCACAGTACGCGGGCGCCCGAGCCTGCGGGTGGCATGTACGCGCCCCCCGTGCCACCCATGCCCGACCGCGACCGTCCCCGCGCCCACTCCAGTGTTCGCCCCCCCGGCGCAGCGGCGCCCCTCCAGCCCTCGAACGGCGCCTTCGCGAACGGCGTGTACGGCGCGCCCCCGCGCACCTTCCAGTCCTCCGTCTCCTCCCTCCAGCTCCCCGCCGGGTACCTCGCTGCGTCCCCGCAGAACTACCCCGTCCTCGGGCGCGAGACGCGCAAGTCCAAGTCGTCGGCGACGCTCAAGAGCAAGTACGCGCAGCAGGCGCAGCGCCCGCGCGTGGAGGACATGCCGCCGATGCCTGCCCCCCAGCGGGCGCAAACAGGCTTCTACACCGTCCCGCGCGCGTCCAAGTCTTCTGCGACGCTGTACGCCGAGCCCCGCGCCCCCTCGCACCGCTCCCACCGCCACCGCGATGCGTCGATGCCCGAGTTCGGCGAGAAAATGTCGCGTCCGCACCCTGCTGCTGTATGTTCCCCCCACCGTTCTTTTCTCCGGTATCCACTAACGCCCCTGTAGTCCCAGATGCTCGTGCACTCCCTCATCCCGCTTGCGACGTACCAGGAGCAGGTCCCGCTCCCGCGCGCGAAACCTCAGCCGCTGCTCAAGCGCATCTTCGGCAAGAAGAGCGCCTGAGCGCTTCCCCTCTTCCCCCACCTCACTCTCCAACTTAGCTTGCGCTGGCCGCTCGCCACAATTCAGTTCCTGATGCTACCGACGCTCTATCGCGTCGCCACTCTCCTTCACTCCAGCCGCCTTCCTCTCTGGCTATCCACACTCCTTACCCTACGGCTCTCGCTTTCCATCCCTGGTTCCTCCTCCCGTTTCTCCTGCCCTCCTCGGCGTGTTCCCTGTCTCCCTCTTTTTCTTTTTCTCCCACCGATGCAAGTGCTGCGACCGGTTATTTCCTTTTGTCTCTTGTGTCGACCTAGACACACATAGAAATCTTGTAGCCTCGAGAATCAATCTATCTTGAATTTATCCATACTCATTGTCCTGGTCGTTGCATCCCAAGCCTCCTCTCGTTCTGTGCCCGCTGCGCTTCAAGATGGTTAAGAATAAATTTTCGCCATACCCCCTTGACTACCATAGGGGTTAGACTGGCGATTCAACTAGAGGGACATTTAGCGCCTCCATATCACCTATAAGTGAGGGCCGTGGGATATCTCAATAGCAGGGATCGAACACTGTAGAAGCACCGCGGTTCCATTTAAAAACTTTGCGACGATATCCTTCGAGCCTTCCTTGCTCCGAGCCTGCGATGCAGTCGGATTTGGGAATGAGTGGAACGAGTCGGACTGTCGTTTGGCAGCAAGTGGTCGAACCCCACACTGAACAGCCTCCGCTTTTCATTACTGTAGGCTTCATGGTCTCATTTCAATGGCTGGATCACCACCCGGTGTGCTCGGCGAGTCAAACACCTCTTCGCAGGACTTCTGATAGCTTTGATGCTTGGTTCCGATGATTACAGGTGAGGCAATAGTCTGGTCGAACTCGAAACCTTGCTAAACTCTGCAATCCGGTGATTGGCGGAGCATAAATTCAAGTCCGTCCGCGGAACGAACTTGACTCGGAGTGTTCGATTCCTTTCTAGTAATAAGAATCGAGCTAGATACTTTCCGATGCAGCGGTCACCATGAGGTAATGGACGCGCCGAGATCCCTCATCGGATGAATTTGATTATAAATGCAATAGCTGCGTAGGAGAATCAAGGAGTTCAACCTTGATCATGATCCTGGCAGATTTCAACCCTCGAATCGTGTGCAAGTCAACACCATCTGGCATCAAGCAAATCGGATGGATATACATTTTCATTGAGACTCCAGAAATATTGGCAGCGGCAAGTGCCTGAGTGACACAATAGCAGCTGAAGTCTGAACCTCGAGTCCTCGACAATGTGACGGGTAACGCGTGACGCTTCTGCTTTATGACACTCATGAGGAAACTTCGCCCAAACTTCGCCAGCCCTTTGATCGGTAAGTTGGCGCACCACTTGGGATGGCTTCGTCCTGCATGACGTTAACTTGCCGGGAGAGCCCGAGGTTACTGGTGTGCCCGACGGCTGAAATGGAGTCCCCTCTGGTACAATTCTGGGGGAGTGATGTTGGTCTGTGCCACGCTCCACGTCCGCGATGACGTTTAAACTATGCTGTTGAGCCCTGCCTTGGTAAAGCAGGTTCGCATGTGGCGACTCAGTCACAGCTCATCTGGCAAGTCCTAAGCACGACTTAAAACTGTACTTTTGCCAAATCCCGGCAGGGTCCCCTCGGGGATAGGCGAAAATAAGATGGGGGATTGCTTATCAAAACCACCCGAAGACCGGCAGGTCGCAGGACACCCCACGCCAAGTACATTGTGCTTGGTGGTTAGTCGCTTCGGCGGCAAGACAGAGAGTCTCAATGGGCGCGGATCCGTACGAGGTACCAGTCCTCAAACGAAGCGACCAGGGAGGCAATGGGAAACTGCCCTAGAGTCGGTGGGTGGCGGGCCGTGGCGTATGAGGAGTAGTAGCCTCATGCGGCCGGAGAGAACTAAATCCTCTGTCGGTCTGTATGTCTGAAACGTCGTACAGGCTTAAGTTGATTCCTGCTGACTCTTACCCGACAAAAAAACTCACTGAAGAACCTTATAAGTCCAGTAGGGTGGCCTACGTGCCATGGGGGAAGAGGTGGGCCTCGAAAGAGAACCCTCTATGGTGGGCTCATGCTGACGGACGAGGAGCTGCAATTGAACGAACAGCCTCTTGGAACTGACCAAGTTATGGTTTTCGACCCGAACTACACCCTGGCTGACATGAACAGAGGGTTCAGAATTTTTGCTGTTGAGGAATCACTCGATACTATTCCAGCGAGGAGGTATAGATTAGGCGGACAAGCGCCAAGCCTCATGACGGTTTTTTTACATGCACAGATTTTACATCCTGGTGAATTTGATTCACGTACTAGGGTGATGATCAAAATTGAAACGGAGCTCCTTGAAAAAAACGAGATCTGGAACCTCACCTTTGACCGTGAGGAGATACCACATTCATTTTCAGCGGCGTTGTTGGGAAGCCTACTTGTGGTATTGCAGAACACTGAGAAAAATATACCCCTTCTTATATGCTCCTCTTCTGACTTCCTATCGCGTGCCCTAGTTAAGGAGAGGCAGAAATTTGAGAACGACTTCCTGGATCCCAAATTCCGTCTATTAAAAGCTGTATTCGCTGCATTGAACGAGAGGGTAGCCAGAGTTCAACTAAAGAAAGTTTCCGAGAACCAAGCTAAACTGTTAAGAGATTCTAACACGCGAGATGTCGAGGTGGATACAGAAATTGACCTCATGTTTGAGTGTCCGGGTGTGTTGTTATCACACGGCTCACAGAGATATTTTACCAAAGCCATAAAAAGACTGCGACCGAAACCTCAGCGTAAATCTACATTCATAAATCTTGACCGTATCCGTTGTTCAGTCCAAGAAATATCTAAGTATACACCTTCCGACGAGACTATTTGGAGATCAATCCGGTCAACAACATTCCAACGATTAACACGAGAGTTCTATTGGAAATGCATACATAATACATTCAGGGTGGGAGATTTCTGGTCCCATATACAAACACTGGAACTATGGGGGCGATGCCATCACTGTCAAGTTGCCGAATCCCTCGAACACATAGCTCTAGAATGTAATGCACACGGACAAAAACTTATATGGGATTTGACACGACAACTCTGGTCGTTGAAATATAGCTACTGGCCGACATTGAACTGGGGGCTAGTTTTAGGATGCAACATAGTAAAGTTTCGATCAGAAAAGGGTGTTGTCCTCGCTGAAAAGGGCAGACTATTTGCTAGCCTTGTTTCAGTTGCATGGCAGCAAATATGGAACCTCCGCGTGAACCGAGTAATCACTAACCCAGACAACATACTCACGGAGGGAACGATTCATAATCAGTGGTTAAAGGCTATTAATGGAGCGCTCCAACGTGATCGACTTTTGACCGATAAAATCAGATTCGGGCCACTAGCGTTGGAAAAACAACTAGTTCTGAAGACATGGAGTGGCTTACTTATGGATGAAGACTCATTGCCGGAGGACTGGACATATGAGGGGGTTTTAGTGGGTATGCGACCCATGATCGATAAACTTGGGATAGGTTAAATTTCAGGTCGGAGTCCCACACTAAGTTGAACACATGTGCATAACGGCATTTCCTCCTGGACAAACTTCACCGGCAACGACTGGCTAATAACCAGCAACACAAGCGGATGAGCTTGGAATGCTTCTGCAGACTGAGTTTCATTATCCCAAACGCTCCAAAAAAAAAAAAAAAAAAATTGGCGCACCACGACGTAGGGCCAAACTAGGGGCCAGGAGGATGAACAAACTTCGCATGGAAGTGCTGGCTGGATCTAGGTCATCAGCGGCCAGCCACGTACCCACCTCACTTTTGACTCTCGTCGTTGGGAAGTACGAGCTTCAACTATAGGGCCAGCTTATAACAGACCACCTTTTCATCGCTTCCTTGAAACTCAATTGATCAATCGAACAGCTCGAAAAATGTCTAGCGGCGAATCCTGGTCGTCTTGCTCGTGGAAATCTAAGCCCATCGCTCAAGTATGAAATGCCTAGCACTAAAGTGCGCTACAATCCAGGACGTGGAGTACCCAGATCCTGTGCACCTCTCAAAGTGAGCGCATCCATCCCATGGTCGGACCCCTGTTTACTCACTTGTATGCATGACGCAGAGTTCTCTCCAAGGATCGAGACACTTCCCCCGCTAGTCCCGCCGTCGGAGGCGCGTCCTTCCGTGAAGTGGTAGTCGCGCCGAGACGGGCTCTGATTGCGCCTTGCTGTCACAGATTCCGCGGCTTAGATATCAGCTGTCGCTCGTCCAGCGGAACGAGGCATTCCTGCTGCATGCAGGGGACTGTCAGTGCGATCCACACCTATCCTACTCTGTGATTTATTGACAGACCAGAACTGCCAGGCGCGGAAAGCTTCGATGTGCCTGCACCCACGTACGCAGGCTATCCTGCCTGGCGTGAGCGCCTCCATTTAGCTCTAATTTGTCTGCAGGCGAATATCTCGGCGAATATAGGTCTCATTCTCTCGTTTTCGCTCATTGTCATCTGGGGTGCGCGGGTCCTTGTGGTTCGAGCCTCGCGTCTGTAGATTATATAGCCCCCGCACTGATACTTGGCGCGCAGGTACGCATCGGGCGCATCGCTGCAGTATGCCAAGCCACGGGGCATCCAGACGAAGATGATCGGGGGACGCGAGATCCTGAGGTTCCGGTTCGTCTCGAACAACAGCTCCCGAGCTCAAGCTTCACTGACCTGCGCGGCTCCATCCCTTTGGTAGAGGCGACAACGTCAACAGGCATGTACCCAGCCCGCTCATCCCTGTTGAAACGTTGACATTCAACCGTAATGGACAAATAGACTCGACCCGAACGACCGCACGCCCGATCCCGAGCGCCTCTTGAGGTACGTCTCATCTGTCTTGCGGTAGATAAAGCTCATGAGGCCACGAAAAACAGCGCATATTTCCACTCGACCGCTACGGTTAATTACGTGCGGGGGCTCCTCACTTCGGGTTTCGTGTCGCTGCACCGACCGCGCGACTGGTCGCTGGCGCATGTCCGCTCGCCAGCGCTTCGGTGCGTCTTCTTCTGCCATTCCTTTATCCGTGCTTCGTGCATATGGCTGACTTTCGCATTCTCCTCGATTGTCTCGGGCCTCTCCGACGGGCTCGACTTCAGCCACACGATCGGCTTCGAGTCCACGCCCCCCCCCCCCCCAACGTTCGAGCAAGGCGGCGTAAGGGGGACTGTGGGTGAGGTTCATATTTATTCTAGGCGCGTAGGGACTCTCTGTCTGTCTCTCTTCTTTTTCTTTTTGTGCGCTAACGCGCGTGCCACAGCCACGAGGGACTGATGCTCAAGTACGAGCAGGCACTTGCGCGCGCGTTCGCTGTCCCCGCCTCCGTATCTGTGGCCTCCCCGACTTATGCGAATGCAAATGCTAAGGAGCCGAACGCGCGACGGGAGGCATTCTACAACACCTCCGCGCACTTCCTCTCGACCGCACGAGGCAGGCCACCGGGGCGCACGTCGAGTATTTTCGCGGGATCTGGAACCCCATTGATGTGAAGGTCGGCCCGAGCATGCAGAACGAGGAGCTTGTACAGCTACTTGATAGTGCGTGGCCCTTTCATTTCCCTCGGCCTCCTCCCGAAGTGTCGCTTACGCGTCATGCTGACGATACTCTTGTTGTTGTGGACCCGCTGAAGGAAGCGGGGAGGGTGACGTTGATTACGCGGTACGGCGCCGACGAGGTGCGTTCTGACTCTCGTGCTATTCGCAGAACGTCTTACGCGGCGCGCGCGCAGATCGAGGAGCACCTCGCAGGTCACATCGCGGCGGTGCAGCAGTCTGGGCATCCCGTCATTTGGATCTGCGACCCGATGCATGGGAAGTGCGTCCATCCTCCATCCTCCCCTCCTTCCCTGCCACGCCCCTCAGAATGCTGTTTTTCATATTTCATTTTCACGGCAGCACGCAGATCTCCGCCTCGGGCCTCAGAACGCAGCACTTTGAGATGAGCATCAGCGAGCTGACCGTGTGCCTGCGCATCCACGCCGCATGCGGCTCGCGTCTGGGCGGCGTGAGTCTTGAGTTCATGGGCGAGCTCAATGTGGACGGGTTCAGCGTCACCGGGTGCGTCGGCGGCAGCGAGGAGCACTTGGGACTCAGGTACCAGATGCGTTCAATTTTAGTTTTCTGAGAGGTAGAATGACGCTAGCGCAGACGTTCTGTGACCTCAGGCTCGATTTCAAGCAGAGCCTCGGTGAGGCCCTTGATCGATGGGTCCGTCCTTCTCTCGGCGACATTGACGATTGGCTCCTAGATGTCGCGTTCCTGCTCTCGAACTACTTCAAAAGGAACGGCTCGGCGGGGGAGTGGAAGAGGCCGAGGCGGAGAAGGACGTGTTGTATACCGACCTGGGAGTCAGCGGACTGTGTTGATTTGGTCAATGAATCCCTGGGTTTGTCTGTTGAAGGCCGGAAACTGTACACTTTAAATTGGGGCTGATCCTCCGCTCTGGTTATATGTTGTGCGACTCACTTGCAGTTGTATGCACCTTAATTATCGAGGCTCCATGTTCTTTTGTATTTCGCGATATGGCATAGGTGGTTGAACTTTTCTTGTGAAAATCTTCATCGACCGACTCAGCGACGATACGAGTAAGTGGAACCTCCTTGATTACGGCGCTGATATATGCAAGTGCTGCCGCGTAGAGAAGGACAAGCGCCCGCTGGATTCGTTCGATTTTTGCAAGCTCAAGCTATCCAAGCACAGATGGTTCGAAAATGGGACGTTTAAGCCCGTCCGGGGCACCACGGTAGATAGTATATGTTTTTTTTTTTTGCCAAGTTTTCCTCCATTTATTCTCTCCTTCCAGAACCTATTGACCCACACTAACGACGAAGCGCGCAAAAGAAGATCGTTGCATTATTGAAATGAGTTGTGCATCCACTCGCACTTCCCCTAGTGACTGGTTAGAGCATGCAATGAGGGGTTGAGACGTACTTACGAAGAAGCACTTCTTTGGGAGGCAGTCCCAGTGGCTGTTGCAGCACGTTGTCGTCAGAGACGAGGCCACCCTGGTGGATGGTGATTGTGACTTCAGTGTCGGGTGCAGGCGCGGCGGCGGCCAGGGCCGAGATATACTTGGTATCTGAGAATGTTGAGTTGAGACAACTGGAAGTGCGCGAGAGCTAAGAATTCCTGCATGCTGGTCAAGGCTGCGATCGCCGAGCCATCCAAGCCCGGACATATCCCCGGATTTGGCGGCAAATTGCGCGAGCCATATCGGGAGACGCGCGCGCATGTTGCGCGCATGCGATTTTGTGCTGCGGGAATATGTTTCAACTGCCGGAATGTGATGAACTCTGTTCCCCTGTTGCTCTCCGATCCTTCAACAAACGACTCGGATCCTAGATTCATCGTGTGTCTCCAGGATGAATTAGTTGCCCGAGATGCCCGAGGCTTACCGGGTATGATTCGACAGCCTGCTATCCATTTGTCAGCGATGGGCAGTCAAAATCACATGGCACTATGAGAAACTCTGGCATAGCCCCGAGTATATTTTCCGGCGACCTGAAATGCCTACTGGGCTCACCTCCGGAAACTTCTGAGAGCATTCGAGCTAAAGAAACCGTTTGGTGGGGATAAATATCTGTTGACTGGTTTCGAAAACCCCGATTCACCTTACCATACATCACTACCAACCCTGCAATAGGGTATAAGATATGAATGCCTTGCTTCGGGATGCCATCTCATATTTAGTCTGCTCATGGCGAATATTCCTGGCCTTGAGCGTTTGACCAGTGATCCGGCAATCTCCGACGTGGGAAAATTGTGTCCGGCATTCTGAATGGCCGCCGTCGGTGCCTGTCTCCTCCCACATCCTCATCCTAGTCTGCATGGTGAGGCGCAGCCCAACGGCAGAAGACTCAGTTGCAGACGAGAGTGAGGTAGTCGAGCTCACTGCATCTTTCCATGCAGATCCTCTGGCAGCCACAGCTTCTGCTACTCGCGCTGGAACTTCCCCTCAGAACGACTACGATAGTCTCCGCTCTCATATCTCAGTACTCGAGGATTCTCACCGAAATTCTATGGAAGAGCTTGCTAGCTCCCTAGCCGTCATGCGCGCCCGGGCTCAGGCGACGGAGAAAGAGCGTGACCACCTACTGGCACGCGTCGCTGCACTCGAGACGTCAGCTACTCTCGAGCGGACGGCGCTCGAGGCTGAGCGCGCTGGACTGCAGAAGGAGCGGAATATACTCCAAGCGGAGCGATTTGAGATCGACTCGAAGCGCGAGTCCCTGCGCATGCAGCGCGCTGCTTTGGAGAAGGCTTTGAGTGCACTCCCGGATCCTTCTCTGTCCACTTCGGCCGCTGATCCAATTCTTAGTTCTAGCAAGTGGTTTCGACGATTTGTGCGGTGTCTGTCAATAATTTTTATCCATTACCTTAGCTCCTCGTACCTCTCGTTCAGACGTGCAGAAGCAGAAACAGCGCGACGACCTGCTTGCGCGCGTGGCTGAACTCGAAACGTCAGCCGCTCAGGAGCGCGCAAAATTGGACACCGAGCGTTCTGCACTTCAAAAGGAGCGAGCGGCCCTAAAGGCGGAGCGGTTCGAGATTGACTCTAGGCGCGAGTCCCTGCGCATGCAACGCGCTGCTTTCGAGAAGGCTTTGAGTGCACTCCCAAGCGCGGCGACGGCACTTCCGTCCACTTCGATGGCTGGTCCATCGACGCTCCCTACCTCCACCACTCGTACAGCAGGCAAGTAACCTCACTTCTCGACCCGATGGCTGTCGATAATCTTATTATTTCCAGTGCCTCCTGCTCCTCGTCCAGATGTCCAGGAGGAGGCGGATATCCATGTCCGAACGCCCCCCACCCGCAAATGCGACATCAGTATGTGGCCATATGGAATTCATCCTCTTCTTTTCTTATCCATATCCCAGTGCGCCTCGCGCTTGCCTCGAATTCGCGGCCGCGTGCCACTCGCAAGTCTCATTTATTATTATTATTTTCAAATCTTCCGGGGACTGACTCGCGACAGGCTCACCCACGTCACGCAAGCGCCAGAAGACCCGCAGATCTGTGAGCCCCCATCCCGTACGGCCCCGGGCGGCAAGCACGTCCTCACTCTCGTCGCTCACGACAAGCTCCGACGGTGAGCTGTGTACAACTATTCTCGGCTGATCCGTCCCTGACATTCCCCAGATGAGGAACTTGCCCCTCCAAACAAGACTTTGCGTCCAGCAGGGAACCACCCGCCCCCACCCGTTGCGCGCCCGCCGAAGCCCACGCACGCGTTCGGCGTCAAATTGCCCGCAATGCTACTATGGGACGCGGCAGGCGACTTCGCGCTACCCGACGAACTCGCTGCGCGTACTCGTACGAAGATCGCCGCTCGCTCGGGCCTCGCTACTCTTGTGGGCGGCCCTGGCTGGGAAGGTGTCTGGAAGTGGCAGCCGCCGTATGTGCCTCCAGAAGTGGCCTCGTGATGAGGTATGTTCCCGAATCCAGTTGCTGGAACAAGATGTAATGAAACGCGCAGGTTCATAGGCCCAGGCTGGATATTTTCTTTTGGGCTGTATCGCTGAGTTGGTCCTCGGCGAATCAGTCTACCTCACTGATTATTGTGATATATGTATTGGCTGCTCCGTTTATGCGTTTACGTATCCGTATCATTTGCATATGGCGGTCGCGGAGTTTGCTTGAAGCTTTCTTGAACTAGCGCCACAATAATGTGCACGGCGGCCATGCCACTGACAGGTATGTACCTTGCACCATGCATCATTGACATCGCACATAAGACTCCTGATCACACATATTTCGTCGTCGTCCAACTGGACCATTGAGGTAGTGCTTCGGTATCCACCGATAGTGGCAACCTGGTCGCGGCCCCCAACAGACCCGCCGGGTAGATGAACCTTGTTCTCTAAGCTATCCGAATCCGCCCACGTGTGGCACGCCACTTGGTAATTAAATCCAACATAGGTTATGGCTCAGCTGCCGAGTACTGCCAGGTAGTAAGCTGTCCAAAACTCAAGACTTTAACCAATTATGGCGGACACTAATAATTCAGGATCCGGACAACTGCCGAATAGTCGTCCGTTGAGGTCGCCCAAAAATCACTCGGCGACTCTATAAATCCCTTCACGTCGGGCCCCAGTTCTTACTGCCCCACTGCTGAAAACAATGGCACATCTTTGCACCGTGCTCTTCGGCCTATTGTCAGCTCTGCTGATCAGTGCAGCTCCGTCGCGCAATGCCCTCGCGCCTCGGGATCTCCTCGGGGATGTTGTCAATGCCCTGGACGTCGGTTTAGTCCAGAGCATCAGTATCACCGTCACGGTGAGCATTCATCTGTCTCACTGACATGGACTCGGATGGCTGAGATTAATGCCTCAATCGCAGCTTCAGAGTTTGGAAGACAATCTTGTATCGTGAGCCCCTCTATTCCGGAGTACAGAGTCAAACATAATCTCGCATTCACGAAGCCTCAACTTTGACGGTAGCTATATATCGCATTCTCTCGTGTTCGGTGGGCCTGATTACGAAACAGCAAAGAACCCCCTCCCTTGTGAACTTACCATCGATAGTGCCTCAGCCACGGCTGGCGTCAATGGCACCGTGTATTTCACCTTTGATCACCCATTCAGCAAGCCTGTGGTGCTTCCACCCTTGCAAACGGGGAATTCTGGGGACATCGTTGACGTTCTTCTCACCCAAGGTGCCGAAGCTTCTCTGGCTATTATCCCGTTGGGCGAGCTCGATATTATCAACCTCAACCTTAAAGTCCGGCCTGTGACCTTCTCAAATGACCGACTCTAGGCTAAGCTATTTCTCTGAATCGCAGCGCCCTCTCGATCTCCGGGGTCGGCGGAGTTGCATTCCCGATTTCCGGTCTGAAACAAAGCAATGTTCCAACAACGTGAGTTTGGGTCCACCCTTGTCATACGTCGCCTTGACCTCAGTACAACACAGATACACCTTGGATCTTTAACTCTGTTGGAAATATCGCTGCCATTAGGGAAAACCCTCCTCTCCTGAACAATGTGCCGCCAATTAATTGGTATCATGGTATCCAAACAATGAAAATAAATTAAAAGTCCGCCACCGCCGCCTTCAAATATTCCATTACCTCTGCCGCAAGCTCTTTGTCGCCTGTACGCCCGCCGGGTGGGGTGGCTTTGCCGACCGGGAGGAAGTACTGGAGGACATGTTTAGTTGGGAGGGCAGAACTTCCCCCGTTCAAAGGAGACTTACCTTCCCGTTGATCTCCTCCGGGGAGGCTGTCGTCCCGGCCCAGAGCTGCGTATACGCGCCCACCCTACGCTGCAAGTCAGCCCAAATATTATGTGAACGGGAAGGCACGCACGGCGTCGGAGAGAATGCGAGCGTCTTGACGAACTTCAAGATCCCGGGTCCATGGCTGGTTGAACCCAGTTGAATCAGCTGCACGGAAGAGGAGTCCGGGACGCACCGCTGAATTCCCGACTTGATTAAGCCAGGGTGCAGCGAGCACGAAACGAGCACGTCCGCGTGGTTCATCGCGTAATGGTCTGACATGATGATGTTGCCGAGCTTGCTTGCGCCGTAGAGGTTCCTGCGCGGAGCGTCAGCAAGAAGGTCCAGGCGATGTGTAGCTGCATACTAACCATGGGGCGACCAGCTTCCCCCACTTCTTTACGAGCGCATCGCGCTCCGGCCCGCCCTTGAGTGTCATGAAAAAGATCTCGCGCGCCGGGGCGACCGTATGCCCAGTGGAGGACGTGTTGATGATGCGAGCTGGAATGGAGAAGTGCGCGTGCGAGGCGGTGAGAGCGGGGAGCTGTAGATGTCTCAAGGTCAATAATTTGTAGGGGACGTGACGGAGAGCATCTACGTACGAGGAGTTCAGTGAACATGAAGTGGCCGATCACATTCGTTCCGAATTCTAAGGACGAAACGTCGTTTAATATCTAGGACGCATGAAAAAATGAAGGCGTACGCAGATCATAGCCCTGAGCCGTGAGCTGATCGTTCGGTGGAATCATGACGCCTCTACAAGTTCAAATGAGCATTCGTGCCTGTAGACAAATAATGATGGACACCTACCCATTATTGAACAGTATATCCAGCCTCGATTCTTTGGCCAGGTAGTCCTCCGCAGCCTTCCGCACGCTTCTCAAGTCCGCGAGATCGAGCTCGAGAAATTCCGCGCGCTTTCCGGTCTCGGTTTCCAGTTGCGCGATGGCTTCTTTGGCCTTTGCAGGAGAGCGGGCGGCGAGATAAACCTTGGCGTTTTTGAGCAGGAGCACCTTGACGGTTTCGTAACCGATTCCGGAGTTTCCACCGGTAACGAGGGTTATCTGCCGGTTGGTTTGAGTAAGAGAAATGCAAGAAGGAATTGTACGGGAAGTTGAAACTATACCTTGCCAGAAAGGTCAGGCACGTCGCGTGTGGGGTTGAATTTAGGGGCCATATGCATGACTAGGTTGGTGATTGACGGGCTTCCCCAAGAACTTTACGTTCTTATACCACACCGGAACGACATACGCGCGGACCCTGCCGAATCACGTCCACGATCGTGACTGCGCAGACTGCCTACAAGTTGAAGCTTAGTTGCCTGAACGTGGGAAGACTCGCTTGGGACTCACGGGTAAATTAGGCGTGAAATTATCCGGCAGCTTCCTATTATCCGACCTCCACTGCCCGCTGCGCTGCCGGAGGGACGCGCGGCCATTGAGACTATGCCGATCGTGCCGAGTCACGTGTACCAAGGTCACGTTTACAACTCCATCATTTCAGTTGCTTCAGTCCCTCACAACGCTCTCTTGACATAGCCCTATGGGTCGCTTAGCCTCCTTGACACACGGAATTGGCCCTGCTTGAGCCAGACTGCAGTGCTCGTCTGAGACAGGCCGCCAGAGACCTTGAAAGGCGCGACTCGGAGAAACGGATGGCAAATTTCACTCTGGCATCTGCACAGAGCTAGTTCGCTGAAAATCAAAGAAGAAGCATTATCTTTTAAACCGGTGTTGGATCTTTCCATCGGGGACTTGGTTCCCCCAAGAGTCGGCAAGTAGCTCCATTGTCTCGGGTATCATCAATACTTATAATCCGGCCCAGATGATCTTCTGGGGCAAGGGGGTACTTTTCTGTGAATAGCGGAACAGGGGCCGGTTTTTAAAATTCTGGCCTCTTTAGTCCAACCAACCACGTAATATACCCATAAGGGAAGTTGTCACGTGTTTAGGCCGTAGCCCTCTTTATATCGTACCCCACAACGTTTCTGCTACGGATTGAAGCATAGCTGCGGACGTAACCATTCTTTTGTCACTGTAATTCATCCTCCCAATATTATTCTACCCCAATTGGCGAAGAACAGGCCGGAATCACCAATACTCTATATTTCTGTGCGCTTTATTTAGCAACCCGACGACGCTTTACGGCAGGGCGAGCGGAGAAACAGGCCTCACACACCCAGTTCTCAGGAACACTTCCCTGTTCGATACAGGCTAAGTGATACTAAGCAGTGTCAGTTAGAAAAATACAAGGGAAATGCTTACCCATTGGGTTTCGCAGCCATCGAATTTGCACTTAGCAACATTTGTAGCCGCTGCCGAATCTACAGGTTCAGCAGGCTCCCCGCAAAGACACTGAGTGAGACTTTGTGGCAGGTCAGCTAGCTCCTCTCGGTTCTTACGTTTTCGATTTGAACATCGTGTTGCTGTCGTGTCTGCCGAAAGGGTGACTATGTCTTCGGCAGGTTCGGCCTTTTGATTATCCATTAGCTAGGTTGAAGTATATTTCGCTTCACCCATCTGGATTCCTGAGGTCATAGAAAGGAAGGGGGATTGTTGTTACCGAGTGCCGCAGTGAAAATTTGATTTCCTTGTGATTTTTCAAGTTATTTGCATATGATATGCTGAGCCCGTGTCCGAATCCGGCAAGGTCGATGGTATAGGTGAGAGAGTGTGTTGAATAAGGGTCAGAAGGCTATGTGCGAAGATCTATATGCTCTCAGACACCAACCTGACTTGTTTCCAGCCAAAAACAAGACGGTTCCCAGAAAAAGAAAATTGGCCTGGCGGTGGGACCAACCAACCGGCCCCTGGTCCGGCTAGGGCTGTTCGCCGTAACCGTCTTACGGCCGTAAGCCCAGCCGTAAATACGGCCACCGTACCCGTACCGTATGGGTGGGCTCGAGGTGGCGTACGGTACGGGTGCGGGACGGGTTGCAACCGTACAGAACCGTACCGGCGGACCCGTATACGGTTTGTATACGGCCGTACGACTTGATGTCGGCTGTAGGCAGCAATCGTCCGGCAAGGGATCTAAACCGGCGCTCTTCTATCAGCCGAAATGTCCATCCTATGCCGAGACCTCGCCTAACCGGCTGCCGGTACCCGCCGGCACTCCTGCCGCGTCGCTTGGCACCGGCTTGTGCTTGCCGCCAGGCCATCGGCTTGGTCCTTGGACCTTTTTCGAGTCTTTGCACATCATTGGGGCCTGTACAAGAGCATTGGTTGATGCATTGGTGAATTTTGGATGAATTCTAGCTTCAATGCTCCCCTTTTACCAAAGTATTTTACCACATTGAGGGTAAGTACAACCGTAAAGCCGTATACGGCCGTAATACGGCACCGTACCGTACCGTACAGCTTCCAAGCCTCGGGCTGTACGGTACGGGTTCGGCCGGGATACCACCCGTATCCCAGCCGTCACTATACGGCCGTATGCCGTATACGGTACGGTGAACAGCCCTAGGTCCGGCATTCACGGACCGGCACCCCCTTGTTCTGGGGCATTTATCATATATCTCAAATATTTGTTGGCTGAAAACTCGTTGTTACAGTCAAAAACCCGTTTGTTAATTCGCGCTCAGAAATCCAGATTGACAGATACAGGGACACGGCTTGGTAATCCTGCGGCATAGGCGACGTCGGTACATCCATGACTCCCTGAGCGCAAGTCAGATTCAGAGTATTTGGATTTGCTGTTCCCGGTGTTCTCGGGCTCTGGCCGCGACTGGCAGAAGTAGTAGGTTTACGACACCCATGTGGGCGCGCCCCACTGTGCACACACGGTTGGCAGCTCCTGCGCCCTTGTGATGTCCTCTGGCTATCCGCTCTCAGTCTCCAAACCGCCAACGCATAAAACCAGCTCAATTCAATCCGACGAAGAAGATCCCCGCAATGATTTCTCTGGTGTGGCTAACCCTCATCGCGCCAGTGTTGCTCTCGGCTGCGTCCAAAACACACTGGCGGAAGCGCAATCAAGACACTGTCCAGAGCATATACGACCGTGCGTTATGCTCCCGAAGCCATGGCCCCACTTATCGTTGCTAGTGACTAAATATCCCGCCAACGCCAAGATCATCACCGAGGGCGCATCCGCCGTCCCGCCCGGTCTCTTCAACGTCAACGCAACGGGCCGCGTCACGCCCGTGGGAGAATTCTTCGGCTTCAACGATTCAATAGAGTACTTCTTCGGGCTCGCGCCACTGCCGACGGGTTCGCCGCCCAACGGCGTGATTTCGAACGCGACGCTCGTAGCCTTCACCTCAGGGTGTGCGGAGGTTGCTGCGAGTACCGTGTACCTGACCGTGAGCACGCTCAACGCGGACGGCTCCGCGGGGGCGTACATCAGCACGTTGAAGCAGGTGGGCACAACATCAATCACAGAAGTCCCGGGCGGCATGTGCAATAATGTGCTCACACGCTGGCGCAGATTGCCTTCTGGCACTTCGACGCGACGGGCGCGGTCCTGCAGTACGATGCGTGGATTCCCTCCCTAGACCTCTTCTCAGTTCTCGCGCACGGATTTGACACATCCAGCCCCGCGGGCATGAACACCACGATCCAGGCGGTCTGCGGGCAGCAGGCGCAAACCTGCATCGGGGACAACATGGTCTACAGCAGCGCCGACGACTGCTTCCAGACGCTCGCCTCCAAGCCGTTCGGGCGGCTCGACGAAGCCTGGGGGGACAACGTGGTATGTCGATCAATCCATGTCCTGCTGACGAAGATCCGCCCGGAGGTATCGCCCTTCTCCGCTTCCTTCCATCACCTATTGTTTATCATTTACCTAGGTCCATTGCCCGCATGTTGGCCCAACGGGAGGCGGAAAGTGCATTGATGTGGCGTATAATGATGTGCGCGGCGACCTTCTCAAAGATTACCTGTCTCGAACTTAATTGATTGCCAGGTTTACTTCAACGACCAATTTTTGTTCGGGGCACCCTTAGGGCAACCGTTCCACTGTGGCAGCGAAGACGATGACTGATAGAATAGACTCGCTGCAGGCTACGTATATGTTTTTCTTTATCGACAGCTTTGTGCATTTGATGTTTCTGAGTGCCAATGCAAGACGCGAGTTGACACAAAGCAAGCCCGACCGGAATCCTTGTCTCAATGATTGAAGTCCATCGTGTTCCAGCCCCCTTGAGCAAGATATCCTGCACCGAATACTCTCTTCGGAAGACTTCCCATAGCATTTTCTTGCGAATTACGCGTCTGCGTTCATGTTCAGTAGAACCCCGCCACAAATTGATATCAATGCAAATCCAGGTGGCAGTACATTTTTTTCTTTCGCATTTCTAATGTCTTTCTTAAGGACCTTCTGGCGACGCGCACAGGATCTTGCAACGTGTGAGTTCACATCCGGGTAAAAGCAAGGTCTCTTTGATTTCAGAGCTGGCCAATGACGGGTCAATTCACATCGCTGACACGTCATTAAACACCTACCGAAACCTCGACACCAACGTTGGAGCCGGTGGAGGATGGTGCTACGAAGCACTTATGCTTCGTCGAAGTGAGTGGCTAGCAATGACATCACAAATAGCAGAGCTCTATTATCTGCGACCGGGTAGTCGGCCACCTTAGCTTCTTTTACTTCGAGCACGCACATAGAGTCATGTAGATACGAGTTTATGGGCTCTTGAACAAACGTATGCATCCTACGAGTAAGCTGAGACATTTTTCGCAAATTTACATGATGATTTCATGGCGTACCGAATTTTCTTTCTACCGGTGTCCCCAAATGGCAAGAAACGGGGTAGCCGGCCACCCCCGTAAATCGTTTGTTCGGTCCGGTACCATTCATCCAAGTGTATCCCAAATGATTGAAGAGATATAATTGCATGATGCTACGCATCCCAAACATACATCTGAGGTATATGAGGACCACAACTATTTGTCTTTCAAGCAGACACAATGGGTGAAATTGCGGTGTGGGCTGAATACTGCAGCCTGCGAAGCCTGGAAGGTATCGACACCCTAAATTAAGGTATATATGACTCTATAAGATCCATCCGAACATAAATATCAGTAAATGATGTCCCCCACACACCAATAACCCCTCCAACAAAATCCATCTTTACAAGCGAATGGAATTTGCTGGTTTTGGATCATACCCCGCCGTCGCCGGGAAGTCAGACAGTTCAAAGCCTGATCAGCCTAATAGGATCACCGGGTAGCTATCTTGAATAGCCCGGTCAAGTCCCAGATCCAAAGCAGGCAGGGGTGGTTCGTCATGGAGGTCGCCGGAGTGTGCCATTGGTGATCGGGCCGAGAATCTCTTGGAGAGTCCAGGATACGAAGGAGAGACCTTGTCGCCTATTCAATGGGACGGAATCATTTGGAAGAGCCCTGGGATGAAACGAGGCCCGAAGCTTGCGAATTGGTTAAGAATTGCTGGAGAAAGAAGCAAAAGACGAGCGGCCAGGCTGTTCGGAGATAAGAAATGGTGTTCAAACGCCGGTGTTTTGATAAAAAACCTCTGGCAACTTTTGATGGCCGGCTCACTTTGCCTCAAAATTTGACATCAAGTATCCTCATAGGTTGTATTCCATCCCATAAACACCAAATCCTGAGAATATGCATCGCAAACCCTTCTATTATGCAAGTGGCCGACTTCCTAGTCTGGCCGGATAGGCAGTCGCTGATAATAGAGCTTACGGGCTTTTTCAGCTCGCATGCGCACCCGAGGCCGCAGTTGGGCGAATCGCAGAGGACTTCACACACTGGCTTCCCCTAAAAATGACGGTAAGTGAGCGAAGGATCCAACGAGCGACGAACGAAAGGAGCCGGCACGATCGGGGCGGACGTGGCGATGGTATTGTCAGGAAGACGGACTTTGATCGTCAATGTGGACGGAACGCCTGAAACGAGGACGGAGTGGGAGAGGGCCAGAAGGGATGCAAGAGCGGTGAGATGCATGGTGGGAGTGGGATAGCAAGCGGGACTGGCGAGCGCCGTGCTTGTATCGGTCCCTTTGTAAAGCAGCAGACAGGAAACCGAGAACGGGGGGCGAACTCCAGGATTGAAACTCGATCCGGCGTGCACGATGTAATGCCAGAGTCAAAGGTGAGGCCAGAAGCTGAGTCTTCGCACTCGCCGCCCGAGGAAAAGGAATGGCCGACCAACGCTTTTTGACTAGTGGTTTCTTTCAATGGCTCTAGAAGATAGAGAGGAAAGAAGTGCCAGGGGTCCAGTGGTCCATTTCTCTCGGATACAACTTCAACAGAGCTTAACACTTCCCTATTTGCTTATTTTGTGTAATCTGTTCACGAGTACGCGCCAGCGCGAACAACGGCATCACGTGACCGCGAGTTCAACTGGGGGAAACTTTCACCTTCTTCTTAGCCTTGTAAACGGTGCCTGGAGGTTGTTAATGATACTGATCTCAATTAAGGTTCCCCATCTGCCCTCTCGCTGAATTCGCGCGCGGGGTTAAGTAGAGGACTCGGGGCGGAGGATATTGAGCTCCGAGCCAGTGGTGAACAGATGTTGACTAAAGAGTGCATTGTTGTGACATTAAGAGTTGACCTGGGTGTCGAATTGCCTTGCGCAGAGGACCATCCCTGCCATCGAGGGAAAGAATCCCCACGTACATGCGTCGGAGCTGAATCTCACCCGGTGTCGTACCCTCATCGAGGATGGTATGACCGCTCTCGATCCCAGCCCCGTTCCACTTCACCCGGGGGCTTACCAAAGCGCCTCTCCTCAGCCCGCCTCATAAAATGCGCAGCATCTTAGCCAGGTCTTCACGGCGAACTCGCACTGAGATTTACTGTACCATTTCGAACGATCATGCGCTTCTCTTCGTTTATCGTTCTCGCCCTCGCATGCGTTGCGCAGACACTGGTCGCCGCCTCTCCCCTCCCGGCTGACGGCTCGGCCGCCATTGCCTCCAACTCCCCGATCCTCAACGTCGACGCACCCGCTGTTGCCCCCGTATTCATGGCCTCCGTGAGCACGGCGGGGGTCGCAGGGCCGACTCCAGCCAACGCTTGCTGCAGGCATGTTTTCCAGTGGTGCATCTACTATGTGCGTGTTTCCCTGTTTCTCCTGAATCACTAGACTGACACACGGTACAGGAATGCTAAGCCTGCAACGCGCTGCAATATCACACACATGCCTATGATAGTTGTGCATTCTGTTGGGGGCGGATGGCAGGAAATCCGAAATATGTTGGAGGATTTGAAATTTGAATGAATCCTACTTGCCTTGGCTCAAGGCCGTCCCGAGATTCCGACCAGCCGTCCTGAAAAACATTAACAAGACGCTCGGGATCTCCCGCAACTTTCCTTGGCTTGCCTGAATCCAGTCGACACGCTCTGACTTTCCCTTCTTGCATGTAAGTGCTCGGCTGTGAGAGTTCATACATTGCCCCAAATGATGTATCCATTTTCTCGCGACTGAGAGAGAAGAACAATGCATATAAGTCCCTGAGCTTTCATGAAGGACGGGGCCACGCGCCATCTTAATTACGCTGAACACTTTGACCATTGTTTCAATAACGTCATATCACGGCGGAACGCAACATTCTACGGAGTCGAGATGGATGTTGAGGACATTAAAATAATCAGTAACTTGTACTACCAATGGTTGCTTGGATGAGTTCCGCGGCTTCTGGAGATCGGGGTTCAATGGAACACTTGAAAGGAAGGGGCATCCTGTTCATCGCCGGTCAGTGTCTATTTTCTTTAAAAAAAGGGGGCAAGGGGATCGCATAACACAAGGCCCGGGAAGTACTCCTGGGTGGGTTCAATCACGTTCCCGTCGTCTCCTACGGCGTTCGTGATGGTGAATGTGGCTAAGATTGAGGCTACGCTAATCCAGACCGATGACGTTCCCATGTGTTTTCCCGGACAGACTCTATTAGCAGGATTAGCTTGAGTTTTGCTCAGCGAATAACTGCACCTTCGCCCATAGCCAAATGCTGCGTCGGGGTCCTTGACAGCGGGATTGGGTTTTCCGTTCAAGAGGAAACGTTCAGGCTTGAATGCGTATGGATCCGGATATATGGCCTGTGCATGTGTAATCTGTCAGAAAGAAAATTCGGAGGCGGGATGGATAGTCACCTCGTCGTGAAGGATGGCCCTGGGAATTCATGTAAGGTTCCAGATATAATAAATAGCCTACATGCTCACCATGCGTTCGGGATGACAATCGAGCCTGCTGGTAGCCGATATCCACGATATTCATCTTCAACCGGTAGAAAGTGGGGCACGCCTAGACTTGTTTTGTAAATCTTCAAGTAAGCATGGTTTGCGAACGAACCAATCGGAGGCACAGGCCTCCAGCGAAGGACTTCCTTTACAATGGCCGATACATATGGCAACGATGCCTCATCGTTGAAGTCAGGCAGATGACCTTTCTGGACGACAGAGTCAATTTCTGCCTGTGCCTTCTTTTGCACTTCAGGATTTTCCAGCATCGCGCGAATGAAGGTGCCTAGAACCGAGACAGTGGTGTCAGTGCCCGCAATATACATGGTCCCTGCTGTGGACTTTATGGCCTGTTCCTGGTATTCCTTGTTCTCACAGTCATCCAGGGTCCGCATGGCGGACGCAGTAAACGAAGGTGGAGCGTTTCCTGAAGCCTGGATGAGGTGAGTGCGGGGTTCACATCAATATAGAACTTTGAGCTTGCAATATTGCGTTTTGCTGCAGCGAATGGTTTGTCGACCATGCTTCGCGATAATTTTCTCCATTCTCTTGCTTTGCGTTGAAATTTAGCCCCGGGGAACCACTCGGGGACATATTTCAAGAGCGGAATAGAATCCTATATTTGTGATGTTTTAAAATTGTTCCGTCTAGCCTGAGACTCACAACAAGAAAGGTCCCTGGGACACTGGCGATTGCTAAGGACTGCACAGCGTGCTCAGCGAGAGTCACGTATGGGTCGTTCTTTGGAAGCACGTCTATTCCATAGGCCACAGACATTATAACTTCTCCAGCCATACTGGTCACTTTGAGCGTGAGGTGAGCGAGAGAAAGTTCTAGATGCGCACTGTCTGAAATGGTCCATAAATACATCTGGGTCATGGAGAATGCGACGAAGTAATTCGTGGCTTGCTGTGAGTTCTTTCGGACGGAACATGTGTGCGGCTTCAGTGTGAAAAACATTGTGGAATAAGCGCCGATGCGCGCGCCTGGATGTACTTATTAACGACGAGAGAAGAAGAGGAGAATTGGAAATACTAACCAGTGGCCGCCTAATGATCCTCACGCCGGTCAAGAGTGACTAATTGGTTGAAATGGAGATGTACCATATTTCATAAGTGCTGGTGACAGTTATGCTTCAGCAGGCAATCTTCAAAGGCGCGTAGTACCGACCAAAATTAAAATCCCATCCCATCAATTCGTTGACCATCGGCATTCGTGCTCTGAAGTCCAGATGTAGTGAAGAGCCGGAGTATGCTGTGGTTCCTTACCTATCAGAATAGATGGCAGACCGCTTGTCCAGTAGATCGATCGCTGCTTCCGCAGAAGACAACACAATTAGAGATGTGCCGGCCATATTTAGATGCAGGATATTAGAATCTGCGATCGAGTGTTAGAAGGTTGAGACAAGCAAGAAGTTATGCGACGCGCTGAAAGTTTTGCTCCATTTCATGTAGGTCTCCCACTCGAAGGTCGAAGGAACATCAAAAAGATTCCCAACGAGAGGCAGTTTTCGAGGTCCAGGGGGGAGGGGCAGTCCCTTCAATCGGTTGCGCCTCAGCCGGATGCAGGACAGAGCCACAAGTGTTATAGCAAAGATAATCAAATTATAGAGCTCAAATACCATGAGGAGGGGAAGTTTGAGGTGATTTCAGTTCGCCCATGAAGAGTCCAATTGTGTTATTTAAGGGCCATGAAGCACCATAGACAGTCTTAACGTCGGTGTGAATTACGATATTGAATTGTAGAAGAAGTGGAGAAAGAGCGGAGGAAGCAGTCCGAGTGATTACTTCGTTACGGCCGCATCAAATACGTGGACACCTCGATCCCAAGAACTCACCTCCACTCCTTCTCGCAAATATGTATCTCTCTCCTCTTTCAACTTTAAGAAAGCTTCCCTTCCTACTTATCAGTGTACTGGCAATGCAGGCATGGCCGACGCGACCGTCGTCCATTACCTCTGTTTCTGCGCAGCCGCACACGATTCAGACTAATAATAGTAATATGCCAGACGGGTGCCACCGGCCGCCACCGGCCCCACACCACTCGCCTGTTATTCCCGACACCCGAACATAAGATCTTGTCTACTGTCTTCATGTATATCCAGACATGCTGTTTCCAGTCTGTCTTCGAAGATTTCGGTTGCACTTTTGGAATAATTACGCTATCGAGAGCTACGGAGGGCTGCAATTTGCGTGCGGCGTGCCTTTGTACTCCCGCATCCTTCTGTAAATATCTTCGCCGTCTGTAGACATACTAAAAAAGGGGCTCCGGAATGACGTGGGTGGTGCCACGTGATTTGGATATCAACGTGATCGCGTATTGCAAGTTTTCAATTGGTTCTCAATCT
This sequence comes from Mycena latifolia, assembly GCA_029289555.1. Taxonomy (NCBI): domain Eukaryota; kingdom Fungi; phylum Basidiomycota; class Agaricomycetes; order Agaricales; family Mycenaceae; genus Mycena; species Mycena latifolia. Next base: position 1,058,313 of record JARJLE010000020.1, read on the forward strand.
GAGGTATGTACGTCGAAGTTGACTTGACTGACCCTTCCCAAATCTCTGACTGGTTTCCGGGCTCATCTGAGTACGGAACCTATGTGGCCTTCGGTTTCTTCCGGGTACATCGGAGCGTGCCGGTTGCCATCGGGTGGATTCGGTGGTTTCAGTTGGTCCCGCAAACAGTATAATAAGCCTACAATTCTCTCATACACTGCATCCAGAATTCTGCCAGAGCATCAGCCTTGTACCATTACTTGCAGTTTCCAACACGATGCCTCGCCCTAGCACCGTTATCCTCAGCACCATCCCCATCGCAGCCGCCGGGATCTTGTACTACCACCATCGGCGCCTCCTCGCAGCCTTCCCCACTCTCCGCGTTCCGCCCTCCATGGAAATATCCGCCCGCGCCGACAGCCCCGCGTTCGGAATGTCCGGCACTGGCAAGGAGGCCTGGATGCGCACGCACGCGGGGGACATGTGGACTGCGACCATCCCGCGCCGACTCCTCCAAGTATCGGCAAAATCATCCGCCGAGGTGGAGGATGAGGTGTTCGTGTTCGCGCGCGCCTTCTGGGGCTCCTGGCCGCTCCAGCTCGAGCGCCGCATCGTGCACACGCTCGCGCGCATGGGCGTCATCTTCCAGATGCGTGGGGGGGAAGTTGGGCGCGAGGCGGAGCATCGTTTCGTCAACACGGCGCGAATCTTGGGCGGCTTAGTAAGTTCTTTATTGCACTATTCGCGTATTTGAATTAAATTCGGTCCGATGGACAGTTTGTCGTGGAGGCGCAATCACCACCCGCGCTCGTGACGACCTGGTGGCTCAAGCCTCCCACAGCCGAGACACACAAGGTCGGAGTCCTGGGGGGGTATCACTCGTTCGCAGTCGAGGACGACGGGTCGAGCTCAGGAGAAGGGGAGCCGACCGTCCGCCTTTGTTTTGTCTCGCATCTCATACTATCGGCGCCTGCTCCGCCTGCGGACGCCCTCTCCCTCCCGTCGAATGAGCTCACGGGTTTCTCACTACGCCAACGGCTCATCATGCACTTTCACGCGCTATATTCGCGCATCCTGATGGACCTCGCGGTAAAGGCGCTTGAACGGGGTGCAGTATGAGCAGGAGGATCCCATGCGGGTAGCGGATATTTTACCAGGTGAGATGTTATTACCGAACATATTAATATTACAAAGATGCGGGTTGCCAGTTAACTTCACGGAATTTTGGCGTTGAATTCGACGGGCCTGGCATAATTCATCTTCGCAGCGACTTTTGTCTGGGTTGGATTTGGAAGTCTGTTCTCGGATGCCCAAATGAAGGCGATGAGACCAGGGTGGATTCGCGAAAGGACTGCACTGAAACGAGGTTATCCACCACGAACTTAAATTTGAGATGCTTCGTGGAATTGTCTTCAACTTCTCCAAGTTCTTGCAAGTTGCAACTGTCAGCCGGAACTCGGCATGTTGCAGCCGCTGTGTTTCAAGTTCAAATCGGTCTTGTACTCGGAAACCTCAGCAGAGAATCTACTTCAAAGAATTCGTAGGCGCAGACCACAATTTCTGTTGTATTGTTCGTTCTCTTTCGCCGATGGCTCCCGTGAGATCCTCAGCAACTCAAGCTGCCCATTGTTCAATTAATCGTAGACCAGTGCTGATTTGCCCCGCCCCCGCGCCGGAGATGAAATACTCTTCTTCCGCATGCTCTCGACCGCCCCCCAGACAGGCCACACCATAGCCTGGCCCGATCATACCCGCGGGATCAAATTTGGCCCCTAAGCAATTTGAGGAAGCAAGTCCACTTTAGCAGCGTGCTTCACCAATTCAAACCGCCAATCAGGGAACATCGATGGTATGTCTTCATTCTGAAGCTGCAGCCGCCACTCACTTCGCGCCATCGCTACCCAGAGAAGACTAAATTGATCTAATCTTCTGAGACAGGGAGAAAGAATCGAGAGACACGATCTGAGACCCGCATGACGATGCACTGCCATCTCCGGAAGTATAAAAGATGAGCGCTCAGTACCGAAATTCCTCCTCGGGTTCTTACTCACCCACACCAACCAACCAACCGTCTTAGGATGCTATTCCACACCATCGCCACTCCGGATGCGTCCTCCATTGCTTCCTCCGACTCTGGCTCCAGTCGCTCGAGAGCATCGTCTACGAGCAGTGCCGAGAGCCTATCCTCGGCGACCAAGGAGGCAATTTCCACCGCCTCAGCGACTGTTGGCGTCATGAGCACCCACCCGGTGAGCTTGCACATCGATATTTCTCCTTGCGTCTTCTGTTGCTTACGATGTGAGTGTCCAGGGTATATTAGCTACGATCCTCGCGCTCGCCCTACCTCATGACGACGCCGAACCGTGGGAGGGACAACGCTCGCCCCGCTATACGCGTCGGCCCGTCATCCTCAGTGAAGCGCAGGGTCAGTCTTTCTTCCCCTCCCCTCATCCAATAATCTAAAATCGACACCTGCAGAGAGAAACCCGCCCACACTCCCGCCTCTGACTCCCACCAGAATCTACCGCAAGGCGCTCGTCCACACAGGGCGGACATTCACCGCCCGTCCCCGGCGCGCGCCTGCCCTCCTACCCCGGCCCATCGACCCCAAGTCGCTGTCGACGGCGGCCATCCCGGCGACTGTTTACACGTCACCCATCGCGCTCCCTCTTCCCAAGGGGCCGGCGCCGCCCGTGTTATACAGGCGCTCGTGCGCTCTGGATCCCGCGGTGTGTTCTGGCTGGTGAATTTGCTGCTGAGGTTGGTCTCTATCTTGCCTACAGCTCGAATATCGCGTATTGATGCCAGTTGTAGCTCGACGAAATTCCTTCCGCATCCTGCCGACGACGTTATGTATATATAATTGTATTGCAACTGCATAGTGTAGAATAGACCGCTTGTCCCTTGGCAAACTTCCCCCGTAAAGCTGGAGAATAACATTTGGTTTCTATTCTCCCGCGTCGTTAGTATGGTACACACAGAGAAATAGCTACGAGTGAAGCGATGCCAGAGACCAGCAGCAAATCCCGACAAATAATTCCCTCCCGCTCTGGCATAACTCTCGGCTCATGTGCGCTTCGTTCCACTGCAGGTGTGTGTTTCATCCGTTTGCAGGACCGCCATTTCCTTTGCATGGTCGGACTTCTTATTTGTTCTCTTGACAACCTGCGTGCCGCCTGCGGCCTACTAGTCCGCTTCGCCTGTGGGCATCGATGATTCGATCTGCCATTACTCGGGGTTCCTAACGCACTGCGTCCATCAAGCGAACTGAACACCTCTTCTCTCCCTGAACTAGACGGTGTAGAGCCGCGGACTATCGCCCAATTCCGGGGCGAGCTACGGAGGCGACTTCATGAGTCCAACCACTGTATCGTTGTCCGAGATCCCCGGCCACTCGCGTTATCGATGTCAGGCTACTTCAAGTAGTAGTAGTACTTGAGAGACACTCTGGAAATTGATTATCTTGCGACAGGTGTTTCATGGTTAATGATGTGAATGGCTTCTGGACCTTCGAGACCATCGACTAAGCCCCCGCCACCCATTTGAATCGCGCTGAAGAGCCCGCAGCAGAGCGGGATCAAATTATTCCTCGGCATGTGCTTGTGTCCTCTAAGCTCGCCTCATTTTTTTGCTCCTCGTAGGCAGACTGGTCACGAGTCACTACTTCCTTCTAAAAAGATAGAAAGCCACCCAATCTTTCTAAAACCATTCTCGAAATTGAAGAGGCGAAGAGTTGTACCCGGAAGTCGGGGGGGTTGGTGCTTCTAAGGGCTCTGGAAACAATCTCGATGATCATGTTATCGGTTCAACTCCATTCTACACCGCGTTTCACGAGTTGGACTGTGCCGCTACCTAATACCACGTGATCGCGATTAAAACTCCGACACTCGGCTTCGTCATCCTCCCCCCCTTGCGTTCTACCACGATCTCCTTCAACTTGCTCGTGGTAATCTCTAGATGGGCCGTGATGCTCGTTTACTCCTATGCTGCCTAGACCTAGACGCGAGTTTCGCGTCCAAATAGGCGCGCCGCATAAGCACCATACTTGAACGTGCAGCTCGTCAGCTTGTGCTTTAGCGAGTGGATAACGAGGCGCTCGGCTCTCTGAAGTGCGATGCTCCCGATCATCTTCCGAGCCCGCTACTTATCGCTATCGGACGCACCGACTGAAACGCCAATGAGTCAGTTCATCATTCCGTACGCTGATAAATCTGACGTTCCCACATCACCAAAAGCGGAAAGACCTTCCAAGGGCCTCGGAAGCCCCTTGGAAGGGTCCCAAGGCCTCACAAGGACGTCCAAGGCCTGTGCACCCCTCCCGAGGCACTCTTCAAATTCACAAGGCCACGTAAGGGCGTCCCGGGCTTGAGTGCCCTTGGAAGCCCTCGAGTGCCCTCGGAAGGCCTTGGGGCCCTTGCAAGGGCGCTCCAGGCCTTCCTTCCCAATTTCTGTCATTCCAAATAAAGACGAGAAAAACAATTTTATTATCAAATAACGGGAGTACAGGAATAAGGACGAGCTAAGTGTGCATGACTAAGAATTGAAATTGGTCAGTACAATACGAGCGAGAAGACTCACAAAGACGAGTTATTGATGCGCGAGGGCAACGACGCTATAAAGATGGCTCAATTATGCAAGATGTCGCCAAAAGACTTAAAAAGGCATGCTTACCGAGGGCGGTCGCGCGACAAGGAGTTGATACTGATAGCGAGGAAAGACGCCTTGAACGAGAGACAGGCTGTTTACAATAAATATGCGGAGTAAGTAACGAAAATGACACGGAGTGCATTTAACTCACCAGCAGGATTATGGAGTCAAAACGTACCGCAGCGTCAGCAAGTGAAAATGGCGCTGAAGGGACCACTTACGAATTGGGTCCATGTGCGAAGAACCCGACTTGGAGAGGCGAAGACATAGATATTTACTTGCAGTACAATTTTGAGGTTAGAGTTCGAAATCTGACAGAAATTGTGAGTTTGGGTTACATGCAACTAAGCGAGGTGTGCGTACCTGTACCACGGGAAAATGACAGAGTCCAGGTGATGTCAGAGTTTAGGAAAATAATCAAAGGGGATGGATATGCTTACCGAACCTAGGAGCTTCAATGTCCGTCGCAGCGATATGATAAATGCAGGGGTCACGATGCTCACCTCGCTAGGTGAAAGAACTCGCCTTAGTTGCGGAAGAGACGGCGTGCGCGGCGCTACAAGAGTCACTCGGCAAGAAACATCGTTGGAAGAGGTTGGTAGCATTTCTGAACGCCATTCTGCGAAAGGCAGGTAAGCAGAATACACAGAGGACAACGGACAGTACCTTTGGCTCCGATGGAAGCGGTTGCCGTGGGGAATGAGCGCTTGACAAGAATGTTGTCAATCGAACGCCTGAGGAGTGTCAGCCAGGATAACTACGATAAAAAACCTTACCTTAGCGAGGGAGACAATCGAGGATCTCGAGATGGAATGAGTGCGATTAGTTGGATATATGCGCGCTAATTAACACTTACCTCGTCGGGACAACGCGCCCGATGAACTGCCCAGACTCGACCTCGTCATCAAACGCCTAGGTAACCGTCTTTTTTGGCTTCGAAGCGCGCGCACCCGCGATCGGAACCGGCGCCTCTCCGGAAGTTGAGCGCGCGCGCGCCTCGTGGAATAGGTCGAGCGCCCGCCTGTGCGATGCTGGCGTCTCCCTCGCCAAAGCTGTCACGAGCACGGGTCTGAGGCTTGGCCTCGAGGAAGAAGGGCGAGACGGCTTGACGGCGGTTCCGAGAACGGAAGGAGAGACGGGGCTGAGTAAGTGCTGGAGAGGGAGGGTATCGCTCAAGATATAAGATGGGATCACACCAGGTTTGACCACTAAATGAGTCCCAATGAAGACTGGATGGCTTGAGTAAGGGTGGTCTGAGACTTGGAGGTAAGCAATCATCAATCAAGGGGAAAGAGATATGGGTGGGCGAACAGCGAATACTGAGGTCGACTGGGAAGAGACGACGGCAACCTTCCACCAAAGGGAGCGGACGTGGCCCGCGAAATCTGGGGCTCGCTGCACTACTTCGCTGTCTCCGCAACCCACCAGCAACAGGCCTGCCCCAGCGATAGCGCGAAGATCAGTTGAGGTGGGGCGTTGGGCGTGAGCGCTGCGCGGTCGAGCGGAAGTGGAAAGTTGCCTGCGTCGACAAGCGCGTACCTCACGCAATTGGCCGCGATGGAACGGGAAGAAGGGGAGGAGGGCACGTCAAAGGACTGGGGAATGCATCTGAGTGAATGAATAGAACGTACCAGCAGCGCTTTATGCCTCCTGGCGGCGCTATCGATGGCACTCCCGGCGGCCCATTTCGTCGAATCGTACGTGGGGCTCCCACGTCGCCGGCCAAGAGGGTGGGTTGAGACCAGAAGAGGGTCGAAGTATAAGGGAGGAAGGTGAAATCGACATTGAAATGTGTGGTGGTGGTCGGAGTGGAAGACGCGACGAAGGAGGACTTGGACGCGCTCGACTTTTGAGGGCCGCGCGGCCGATCTTGCAAGGCGGGGCAAGGGTTGGGAAATTCTGGCGAGGAGGTCCAAGGCTGGGAAAGGCCTTGGAAGGGCCTTGCGAGACGCGTCCAAGCCCTGGAGCGCGCTTGATGGGCCTTGTCAAAGTCACGAGGCCTTGCCAGCTTTGGACACTTTTGGTGATGCAACAGGATCCACGAGATGAACCATGTCCAAGTAAGCTGCGATAACTCGTATGTATACTTGATGTGGGTGTACGACTTCCATTCTGCGCACATCCTAGACCCGTTCGAGGCCAACGACTCGTAAAGCCCGGTCAATCCTGATGCCCCACGTCTCATACTTTTCGCCGTCATGTCCTTTGTCCTCTTCGACTGATCGTCAGCTCCGAAGGGGCCCGAATAGCATATTTCCTTCCGCGTGTCTATAACACCTTCAATCGGGCATCACGCAGGATCCGGTGATATTAAAGTGCATAAATAGTCCCTTCTCTTCGGCTTATATTCTGCAACGTGCGACAGTCTTCATGACGCACACTTGCCAACCCTTTCACACCATGGATTGTTCTCTATCCCTGTGGGCTGTTGCCCTTGGAGTGGTATGTCCACTAAATCCCGATTCTAGTTCAAACTCTAACGAGTTCTGGTTTTCCCCGCGTTGCAGACAAACCACGCGTTTTTTAACAGATATGAGCCTCGAGGCATAAACCTTTCATTTCTGGTCGTCGCGGTCGAACCTATGGCTTTATTGCTCTTGCTCGGCAGGGCTTTATCACCCGCTCGTCTCATATGGACCTGCGTTGTGTTCCTGGGTTCAATGACCGTTTCCATCGTTGCGTACCGACTCTCCCCCCGTCACCCGCTGGCAAAATTCCAAGGACCGATTTTGGCAAAAGTATCGAAACTGTGGGGCTTGTGGATCGCATGGCGCGGCCACCAGTATCTCTACCACAAGAAACTCCATGACAAGTATGGGCCGTATGTTCGGACAGGTTTGTAACCATCTATTTTTACGGTTCTTATTGTGACACTGGCTTCCAGGTCCAAATGAAATCTCGGTGAACGATGCCACGGCTGTTTCTCAAATTTTGAATTTCGGTGGGCTCGACAAAGGGCAGTTTTACCAAACCGGGCGACATCCTTCCACACCTCCTAGCATCATTTCCTTGGTAGGAGAGGCACATACAGGGAAGCGTCGGGTATGGAACCGCGCGATGACTTCCGCTGCAGTGCGAGAATACGAGCCGCTGATCGCGAAACGGGCTAGCCAGCTTGTTTCCCGCTTGGGCGATCAAGACGGAACGATTGACCTAGTCGCTTGGTTTAACGTATTCTCGTAAGGCGCCTTCATCTCGTCCCCGCCACGCCACACTCACCCCCACATGCTAGTCTCGATTTGATGGGTGATCTCGCGTGCGGAGTGCACCTTTGTGGATGGGACTGCATGGAACTCACATGCATTTAGGTTCGGCGGGGGATTTGAACTACTTCAAGCTGGCAAAGATGCAACTGGAGTAGGTGCGAGGATCAGAGGCTTCACAACGTGCGTAATTGTACTCGGGACTCCGGAGCTTCACTGCTTGACGTAACACCAGCGCGACTTCGCTGCTCGGTCAAATCCCCTGGATAGGACCCATCCTGCATCTGTCCCCTCAGGTTGAGCGGATTGTTCAGAGATTCCACGAGTTTGCCCAGGGACTCGCCCTTCAGCGCATGGAGAAGGGTGCGTCGAGTGTTAAAGATTTGTGGTATCATCTTGTGAGTGCGAAGTATTCGGCTGGGATACTTCCTGACATGCCCTGTTCCTATAGGCAGATGAGGCGGGCCTTGAAAAAGTAAAGCCAACCCTTGAAACCTCAGCAGCGGAGGGATTCGTCGCTATCATTGCCGCCTCAGACACCACCGCCGCTGCATTGAGTAGTCTCTTGTGGTTTCTGATTTCTAACCCCGAATACTATCGGCGCGCTCAGCTAGAGCTAGACAGCGTGTTCGTCAACGGAGATGATCCTCTCGATGTTTCCAAGCATGGGCAGCTGCAGTTCTTATCCGCATGCATGTTCGTATGTTATCCGTCTCTGGCACCAGCTCACATGTCATCTAGAAACGAAACTTTGCGCCTTCACCCGCCTGTACCTTCGAATGGCCCGAGAGAAGTTGATACCAAGAACGGCGGGAGAAGTATTGCCGGCAGGTATGTGCCTGAGAACACAGATCGAATATATAACAAACCACAGCGACGAGATTTATCCCTGCGGGAACGATTATATACACACCTTCATACGCACTGCACCGCAATCCCGCCTACTTCTTCCCGTATCCAGACCAGTTCGTACCGGATAGATGGCTTCCCGGGGCGAATTTCGAAAAACACGACGTCTCAGCGTTCATACCTTTCTCCTTGGGACCCGCCAATTGTGTTGGCCAGAAGCTGGCCAAGCGCGAGCTCATGATGGTTGTCAGCCTCCTCCTCAAATCCTTCCATCTACGGTTCGCAGATGGGTTCGATGGCGATACGTGGTCGGTGCTCATTCAGGATCATTTTATTGCTACGCGCGGACCTTTGCTCGTGAACCTGACTCAGCGCCGAAGCCATTGTTGAAGGGTCCCCATAACCGAATATGTTCTTCAGTTCCGTACCTTCCTTGATGTATTTCTCGGTGAAATTACGGTCGTGATGTTCGAGGAAAATAAACTATGTACTACCTATTACCTACCGTGGTACGTATTAGTAGCCAGTGCAGACATCCGTTTCGATGACACTAGCTCGTAGTTTCGTATGTACTAGGTATTCCAGAGTTTTGTTCATGAAACGACTCGGAGGCCGCACGGAGTTGGTTGACATTCCGAGATCGGAGTTATAACGGAGTTCGCCTTTTCGAGATCTCCGCGATGGTCGCTGCACTTCTTATGCCGTAAGCGATGACGATACACGTCAAAAAATGGGCATGCATCTTCTCCGGCTTATAAACGTCTGTGCCAAAGCTCATCCACTGGCTCTTACCCCGTACCATGGTCAAGAAGCTCATACTCGTCACTGGTGCCACGGGTAAACAAGGCAGGGCATTAATTCGCGCGCTTGGACTCGCCGAAGACAACAATGAGCACGGATTCCACGTCTGGGCTCTGACACGAACGGTGTCCTCTCCTGCCGCCAACCATCTGGTAGCGCATTATCCGCAACACGTCGCAGTGGTCCAAGGGAACCTAGATTCCGCCGAAACAATCCGAAAGATCTTCGACGACGCGAAGAAAGAGCACGGCGGAATATGGGGTGTCTTCTGTGTCCTCGCATTTCCCGGACTCGGGGCTAATGCAGACGGAGAAGAGAAACAAGGCAAGGTGCGAAAGTTCAGGTTATTTTCAGGCTAGTACAAGCTGAATAGCCAGTGCCACGTAGACTCTGGCAGAGATGTCTGCGGAATACGGAGTCTCTTGCTTCGTGTACTCCTCCGTAGAAAGGGGAGGTGAATATAACGATGAGAACGCACAGCTTGACAGACGTGCAAAAGTCCTGATCGAACGGCACGTTCGCGGCCTGGGGGAGTCGAAGGGCCTTCCTTGGACGTGCGTGATTCACACATCAATTCTGAATCCAATCAAAGTCTCATCAGGATTCTTCGACCTGGGTTTTTCATGGAGAATTATGGAGGGGCAATTGGCACGGTGGCTGTTGGTGTTTTAAGCAAAGGGTTGAAACCTGCTACAACCAACCAATTGGTCGTGAGATTCTGTCATCTCGGGCTGCCTACACAGTCTCAGCGAATTTTCAGGCGGTGGATGATATTGGGCAGGTTGCTGCCGTCATTTTCAAGGAATGTTCTTGTTCACCCGTCCGTATTCCGACTGAGCAGTGTGACACATCAGAACCCAGCAAATTATACTTCTCAAATTTTGGTCGTATCTGGAGAAGGTATATCCAGTCGCCGGATCCCAGTTATTTCATTGACACGGAATCCAGCCTCGACCATGAAGCAGCAACAAGAATCGTACAAACGAGCGACAGGAAAAAACCTCCCCTCGATCCCTGGATTCCTTGCCCGTGCCCTCATATCATTAAATTCCCATACGAAAGGACTGTAAGTAAATTTTGGCTTCATGCGCCCCCTATCTGAATCAGAGGTAGGATCGCAGATATAGAGCGCGTGCACGATGCGGGTGTCACCGGGAAATGCCCCGATGTCGCAGAACAGACGGCGGCGGCAAGAAGGGCCTATCCAGAGATGAAGACTTTTGAAGCGTGGGCGCGGCAGCGAGCTAACAGTGGAAAGACGACCCCGAGCGACAAGAACTGGAATCAACTTTCAATTGGTCGGATGGCAACTGGGAAGCAGTAGATGCCGGCCTTGACAGATATAATTTGTTAGAATAGCTCGACGAATGAGCTTGGTGAATAAGTGAAATGTGCACAACCAATCCAGGGCCCATTGATAAGTGGGTTCTGCTTTTTCTCCAGTTCAAATGTTGAACCATTCCGCTGCATGAGCTGGCACCACTCACTGTATGCTCTTCCGAGGTACAACTGGTCCCTCGGAGTCAAATTCGCGCCCAAGTCCGGCGAATATTGGAGTTCGATCCGGCTGTTCATGTGTTAGTATGCGACAGTACAATTTATTCGACTATGCTCTCGCCGGCTATCGAGTGGGAATCTTTTTTGCTGACCCGGGAAATCAACAGGCAGGTTCGGCTGATGGCGCGCAGCGGAATTCTTTGTCCACGTACTCAATGAGCCAGAGAAATTATGATGCTGCAGATTCACTGATAAGGCAGAGTATATGCACTGAAGGAAAGAAGGCTATTGGTCCAACCGCTCGAGCCATCAGAACTATTTATTACTGGAATCAGATTAATTAATATTAGCGGTATCCTCAGCCCACATTGGAACTTTACGGCAACGCAGGTGTCTCGACGAACATCTGTGTCACCATCGCCGCCGGGTACCGCTCCCCCTGCGCCGCATCTGCCTTTGCGGCGACGTCCCGGACTGCCTGCACATCCTCCGCAGACAGCGTAAGGGCACCGGCGGCGACGTTCTCATGAAGATACTGTTCAAGTTCGTTTAGCCGGAAGAAATTCTTGAAGCATGTTAGATGGAAACACACCTTGATCTTCTTCGTGCCGGGGATGGGGATGATGTCGTCGCCCTGGGCGAGGAGCCACGCAAGCGCGACTTGGCCGCCGGTCGCTCCGTTGTATTTCGCGCCGATGGCTTTGAGTCCGTCCGCGAGCTTGAGGATGTTGGGAAAGTTTGTGGCGCTGTACCTGGGTTTAAGGATGAGGAGCTGTGCTAATTTGAGCACTAAAGGCGCTACCGAGCGATGTGCTTCCGGAAGTCCGTCTCGTCAAAGTCGTCGGGGGATTTCTTCATATGCATTAGATACACATCAGTTTTATTGAACAGGCAAGGACGCACAAATTGGCCCGTGAGCAGTCCGCGACCGAGGGGCGAGTACGCGACGATCTGCACGCCGAGCTCGCGCGCAGTATTGAGAAGGTTGATCTTGGGGTCCTCGATGTCGAGCGTGAAGGGCAAATACTCGACTTGAATGGCGGCGATTAGTCTCTCGTAGACAGACACTTCAACGCGAAGCTCGTGCCTCGCTTGTTGAAGTCTGTTGGCTATCAGGGGGGTCCGATCGGACTTCCAGCTTATTACAAGCTTATTACCAATCTTTTGGCGGGCGAATTGCAGTGATTACCAATCTTTTATCAATCATTTGGCAAATACTCATAAAGTGACCATCAAACTTTTTTTTTTTTTTTTTTTTTTTTTTTTTTGGAGCGTTTGGGATAATGAAATTCAGTCTGCAGAAGCATTCCAAAAGTCATCCGCTGGGTCTACCAGATAAATCTAGTTAATGCCGGGGAAGTTGTCCAGGGAGGAAATGCCATTACGCACAAGTACCATCGTGTGGGACTCCAGCCGTAATAAATTTATCCTATCCCATTTTTTGGATCATTCAATGTCAAAGGCTGTATACCCACTAAAACCCCCACTGTGTAAGTCCAATCATCCGGCAGAGCGTCTTCATTCATTAGTAGACCACTCCATGTTCTAAGGACAAGATCTTTATTCAGCACAAGATTTCCAAATTTCATTTTATTGGTGAGGATTCGATCTCGTCCTAGTGCGGAATTCACAGATTTCAGCCATCTGTTGTGAATCTCAATGTCTGTCATGTTGCGGTGTGGGTTTTTCAAAACTTTATCATTTCGGATGTTCCAGATTGTATGCCAGGCCGTGGATACCAGAATGCTAAATAATCGACCCATTGCAGGGATCAATTTCCCGTTTGGATGCTTAAATTTAACTAGGTTGCAGCCCAAGATAAGTCCCCAGCTGAGGGGGGGCCATTTGGAATATTTCATGGCCCAGATGTCTTCAGTCAGTCGCCAGATTAATTTTGCCCCTGACGCATCACATTCCATCGCAATGTGTTCAAGGCTCTCCGGGACACCACATGTTGGGCAGATTGCAATAGCTTCAAGATTGTCAATGTGTGTCCAGAAGTCTCCTACTCTGAAACTGTTGTGAATTGACTTCCAAAATAATTCACGGTGAAGCCGTCTCAGATTTGTGGAACGTATAGATTTCCAAATCATTTCATCAGTAGGAGTGTAATCAGATATTTCATGCACGGAGCACCGGATACGATCTAAGTTGATAAATGTTGCTTTTCTGAACGGTTGCGAGCATCTGCCTTTGATGATTTTTGTAAAGAGTCGCTGTGAGCCGTGCGAGATTAGAATACCCGGGCAGCTAAACATCAAATCGATTTGGGTATCAACCTCCAGTGGAGGGTATGAATGAATGCCTGTAGGAACAGGGAAGGTAATTTTTGTTTGTTTGAACTGTGTGCTTGCGACTCGCTCATTCAGGGCCGCAAACACTGCTTTGAAGAGTTGGAAACTTGGGTCTAACATGTCATTTTCAGATTTCATTCTCTCTTGAATCAATGTTTTGAGCAGAAAGTCAGACGAAGAGCATAGTAGTAGGGGCGTGTTGTGTGGGATTTTCTGCAGCACTATAAGAGTAGCCCCCAATATCCCTGATCTGAAGTTGATTTTTATGGTTGGATCATCAAATGTGAGGTTCACAGTTGCATCCTCATTAAGCTCGTCTGAAACAATTTTGAATCTTGCCATAATTTGCGGGTCATACTGACCAGCATGCAGAACCTTGACATGTATAAAGGCTGTTATCTGATCAGGGGCTGGCTCCAGTTGGAGTTGTCGTCGTGCCGGAATCTCATTCAGTGAATCATCCTCAGCAAAAATGCGCCAGCCCTTGTTGGTGCTCCTTAATCTGAAGTTTGGATCATAGGTCATTGGTTTATCAGTTTTTATCTCACTTTGGTTCGCTTCCAATTCCTCTGCGGTCAGTTGAAGCTTGTCGCAAAGATCAGCCGTTGGAGCTAGCGGGTTCCATTTTGGCATAATACAGTATATCAATGTCTGGGCAGTCTCAATGCATTTGCCGGGGTGTGCACAATCAAGTTCATTTCGATCTCTGTTGCAAGGCACACATCCGCAGTTTTTACGGGCAATGCCACTATTAGGGTTAATTGTGTGTGGCCGTCTTGGCACGGTGGTTCTCCTCGTAGCAATTATGAGGGCGTCTTTTACCGTTCGAACCCCATGTCGGTTTCTGAGGCAGACTGCTGCATCTCGCAGGCAGGCATTTTTATAAGCTGGTTGGCGGACAGCTGGATGTTTCCATATCGGCATTTCCAGTTGAACATCACGGTCAATTGAGAGTGCTGTAAATTTGAGGTTGAACTCCTGGGCTACGGAGATCATACCCTTCAGGTCATCAGGTATCTTGTTTGACCTAGGGATGGGGAAATGTATGTTGTTTAAAAAAATGTTGATGATTTGACCTGGCCTAATATTCAGGTAGCTAGTCTCCAGATATTTTATGAGAATGAAGTCGACAAAATAGCACCACAATGGACGGTCGTCTCCTTGCATGAGGTAACATTGAAGATTCCAAAGATCAATTGTTTTGTTCCGAGAGGATATATCTAAAATTCCTTTGCCTCCTTGATCGACTGGGAGGATCATTGTTTCTAGTGACACTCTGGATGTTTTTCCATCCCACAAGAAGGACCGAATCAATTTTTCAAGTGTGTCCTCAATGTCCTTTGGCATCCCTTGGACTCTGGTCAGATACTGTGTTCGGCCTCCAATGACCATACTAATAATGTGACGCTTCCCTTCTAGGGTTGGGTGTGTTGCTTCCCAGCGGTTAAGGTCTGTATTAATTTTTTCGAGGATAGAAGGCCATGGTGTGGTATAGGGGATATTATTGCCGATCCATGCACCTAGCATGCGGCAGCTCTCAGTGTCGGGCACAATTCGAATAGTTGAGTTGATTTCACCAATGGGGGAGTGATCATTGATTCGTCTTTCTTCAATAACCTTCTGACGATATGAGGACCTCCCAAAAGGGAGAAGCACTGTTTTATGTGCATTGAATTTGGCTGTAGATGCGGTACACCAGAGGTGTAGAATTTTCCACAGAGTCTCCATGGAGTCGGTGGATTTCAAGTAGATTGTAGTGTCATCAGCAAAAAGCGATACTACTAGTGTTTTGTTTGTCCCAGGAATAATTACACCCTGAAGATCTGATTCCCGCAGCAGGCATGCAAGGGGTTCAATAGCCAGATTGAATAATAAGCAGGAGATGGGATCACCTTGCCTCACACCCCTGGAAACAATGTATGGGTCACTGAGTTCACCATTTATCATCACTATAGTTTTGGCATCAGTGTACAGATTTTTGATTGTGTTTGAAAATCTCGGAGGGAATCCCATATGGTCTAGGACACGGAGAAGGTAATCATGATTAATTCGATCGTAAGCCTTCTCTTGATCAAGGGCAATAAGTACTCCATCTTCTTCTGCAACTTCAGCATAGTTCAGCAGAAATTTCGCTAATTTGACCTGGTCCTCAATTTTCCGCCCTTTCATGAAGCCTGCTTGGTCCGGTTTTATCAAGGAAGGGGCGACATTCATTAGTCGAAGAGAATAAGCCTTTGTCATCAGTTTGTAGTCTGTGTTCAACAGCGTAATTGGCCTATAGTTGCTAATGAGACCTGTGTCTCCTTTTTTGAACACAGGGCATAACCATCCCATGTTGAAGTTGCATCCATCGGATAATCCAAAATGTCCAATGTCTCGATATAAGTCCGCCAGGAATCCCAAAATGTTAAAAGCCCCCCCTGGCTTGTCCTTATATTTTTTGTATTCAATGTCCATGGCTTTGAAAATTTCGTATCGGATTCCATCTATACCGGGGGCTTTGCCATTGTTGGACAGTTTCAATGCATTCCGTATATCCTCCTCAGTAAGAACCTTGTTCATTTCATTGTACTCCTTTTGGGATAACCGTGCATCACACTTTTCAAGCACTTCCTCAGTGCACATCATTCGACCATAGTCGTCATCAGAAACATCAACATATTGTGTTGCCTCATGGTAATCGCGGGCCATCTTGGCCATTCGTTTAGGGCGAGTTTCGAAGCGAGGTACAGTTGAATCACATCACCAAAACCGGAAAAACCTTGTGATAGCCGGTGAATTCGGTGTTCAGTTGCAATTTGATCGCAATCATTTCGATGGGTTTGCAATGGCTGCACAAGGATTCTAAATACTAGGCAATGTTTCCCAATGCTGCTGGGTAGTTGCCAATGCATCCTATTGCTGCCAAATGATGGCCGCCTTCCGGATACCGCGTGCAGATACAAAAAATCTCAACTTACATGTAAAGCAGAGATACAAAGGGTAGCTCAGATAACCTTGTGAAATTGTGCTTTCCTTCTGGAACTAATATTAATTCTGGCAGCAGGAACATTCCGCTGCCTACTGCTGCATACTAATGGAAGATGCCCCGCACTCCAGTGACTCCCGAGATCAAGGAGGTCAGATGGCACATTGATTATATATGGAAATAGTGGTAGATTTGGTGGTAGATTTACTCGGAGCTGAGACCGCAATGGCAGTCATGCCAGTATTTACTGGTGCTAGGTGTTGGTCCGTGCGCAGAAGGCGTGATCGAACAAACAAGTGTCAATGTTGATATCGCGATCACGCCTTTCTTGCTTCCGCCCACCATCTCCCCTCCTTTCTCCGTCGCCGCAACGCGACATCCCTGAAGCACCACCGGCCGGAACCAGTTGCAATCCCCCCCAAGAAAACATTGGGCAGTCTGGCGCACCAGGATTGCTGCTTCAAGTCTGGGCGTCGACCGCAATAGTATGTGCAAGCGCGCCGAAGCAACTCCCATCTACCTCCGTGCTGCAAATCTTCCCGAAGACCTCAAGATCTATCAAGCCCGAGCCCGTATCTGCGGCTTGTCCTCAAGTCTGCTCGAACAAGTGCGTCCTTCATTGAGCCCTAAGTTCTGCCGCCCCAAGATTTTGTGATGTCCGCCCAAGTCAAGCCCGCCATCTCACCATTTCGCTTTGTTGCTTCCCCCAAGGCCTCATTTTGACTCCCTCCTCCCAACCTTCGCGAAGCAACATAATCAAGCAACTGCTCCTAGTCCACGCGTCGACTTTGCTTATGCAAGCACACGGATATGGACGGACCTGCTCCTCAAGTCTGAGCAATGCTTGGAGCTGTGTCCTCTCTGCCTGTTAACCTTCCTTAAAGCATCCTCCTCCCCCCATTTTTTCTTGGGTCACTCTGTTTCTTTCGCGCGCAACGTCTTTCAGGTTTGCTGACTAAACCCATCAACGGCGTCCTCAAGCTCTCAAGTCCGTGTCTCTCGATCGTTTCTTCGCTTCAAGACCTTTATCACGGCCACAAAATCCTATGTCTCCGCTTCGACATCTCAGCCTTGTAGCTCTTGCCTGTCTCGAGCCCGATCTGTCCAAAGCTTCGACATCTCTCTCTGTAGCATTCTGGCCCATCTCACGCCTGATTTGTATTCGTAGTGTGCAATTTATTCTGTTCATCACCGTTGTTTGTGAATTGTCGTGTACAACAATGATGAAAGCCTGGTATAGCATGAGTGGTAAGCTGTGTGCGGCTCTGCAATGGATTGCAAGTCACCAGAATATATCAGAATGACCGCAAGATTCCGGACATTCCGGAATCGTCGAGCCTGTGCAAGGCCTGCCGAAAAAATCGGAATGATTTTGATGATTGTGCGCATTCTGCCGCATTCTGATCATTGCAAGCGCATGCAACTATTTTCCAGTTTTCGTGATGCATTATCTGTTGTCTTAAATTCGTTTATAGTGTTCCTCAGGTGATACTCCTTGGTGGAACGAGTCCAATAGTCAGTCTTGAGGCTTTCACCCTCAATATCGTACCGAGCCTCGGACTGAGCCTTTTGGTGGTCGGCCTCTTCTCTCAGATAGGTTTCGATTTTTCCCTCTAGGTGTAGAATTGCGAGGTGTTTATCCTCAGTAGGCATATCTGCATCATTGATAACAAGGTGTTTCTGTGCCGTCCAGGTGCGGAGTTGGCGGGTTCTCTCTTTGACCAAGCGGGAGCATTTTTTGCCTTCAGCAGTAAGGTCAATTTTGAATTCCTGCCACAGACTTTGGATGTTCTGGCGGCTTTGCCGTTCAGTACGGTTTAACGCTTCCAACTTGTCTGCGAGTTTCTTCGATCTGATTGAGGTGTAGTTCATAAATCTTGGTGTTTTGAGAAGATAGATGGGTAAGTTCCAGATTCCTGGCCCATGCTCTTCATCTGGTCGGCATGTTAATTGGACAGAAATCAAGTTGTGGTCACTGGCTATTAAACTAGGTTCAATTGACCAATTTCGATATCGTTTAAAACGGTCTACCGGTATATAGATTCGGTCGAGACGTGAGCCAGATACATGTGTCTCATTTATGTTTGCATTTGTGCGCTTTTGGAAGCAAGTGTATTCAATCGCATCAGGAAAAGTTGTGCGCCAACCGTCTTGCATGCGGAAGAGGGCCTTCAGGCAAATGAAGCTCAGAGGTGCTGCTTCTTCCTTGTTCGATGTACGATCTTTAATATCTTCAACAAAATTCCAGTCGCCCAGTGTTTCAGTTGGGAATGGAAGTTGTGGATCTTCGAAGTAACAATGCCATAATCGGACCCACATTCTCTCTCTTTCCAGAGGGTTGTTTGGGGCGTAGATGTTCAAAATGTTTATTGTTTCCCCTCAATGTGATGGGATAACAAGCATTATTGCATGGCCCTCAATGAGGACATACTCCTTCACGTTGTCTGTGTCGACATATTTTTTGTTCAGAAGGAAGCTTACTCCAGCTGTGGAGCTAGGTTTTATGGGATGTCCAGAGTTGAACAGTTCGAACCATTTGCCGTAAATGTTATTGAACTGGCTAGCAGCGATATCATCCATGTGGGATTCTTGCCAGGCGAAAACACCTATCCGCTTCTGATCAACTACTCTCTTCATGTAATTGAGTTTGTGTCCTGTGCTGCTCATGGATTTATTTTTGTCTCTCCCATTTATATTTTGGGATGCAATTGTTACGTTCGAACGGGTGAACTTCGCTGAACGAGTGAGTTTCAGAGGTTTGTTCCTCTCTCTAATCTGTATATTCAATTCTTCCCAATTTCCAGGGATAAGGTAATGCCTGCCATTATTTTCATGGCTTTTGTGTGATGGTTTGTGCAGCGAGTCGATATTGGCATAAAAAGTTTCCTCATTTAAAACTTGTGCCGCAGTGTTTGAATTGTTGGCATGGGAGTCATTATACGTTCCCTCTACATCTCCCATAATTATATCCTGAATTGTATTTGTACCATTCATAATATGGCCATTAGTGTTCCACAGATCGGGAGTCGCCGCAGTTGATACGGGCATCAACCATGGTGAATCATGGGCTGTGGTAGTCATATTTTGAAGGTCTGTAGGGGAATATGGGTGCTGCCCTTCGCCTGTCGCTGTAGCAACCAGAGCAGCAGAGCTGCTACAGAAGGGGCCGCGTGTTGGGTAGTCGGAGCTAGGCCCCGGATCACCCCGACTCCTGCTGATTTCACTCTCTGAACTCGTAGCCGGCAGGCACTGACGAGAGGGATGTACCATGTCCCCGAAACCCTCCTGCGAACCAGGAGGGCCCTCGGTACCAATCTGAATATTTGTGTTGTTCATAGGCATGTTTTGGGTGCGTTTTAAGACCGCCGTCATAGGAGTTGAAGAATATTGCAAGCCGGAATTATACCTCTTGAAAGGGAGTGTGGCATGTTGAGGGATCCAGGATCAATGAGTTTGGGAAAGCAGCCACTCAGTTGAGATGATTTGATTCACTTTCGATGCATTATGATTTTATGCAAGCCTTCCGATTTTTGTCTTCTGAGGCCTCATTTGATGACTCTCCTGTGGTCATCTCAATTGTTGATGGCTCTGATTTCAGTCATAGTTTTAGTCTTGAATAGCTGTAGTAACATTCTTGTGTATTACAGTGTAATCACGACTTTGCGGCCGTGGTTTGGTAATGAGCCCGGCTCAAGTACACAGCCACATCTGTAAGTTAACTGTTATTCTTCTCCCCGAATCTGACTGACGACCATTCAGGGATGCTTCAAAACTAACACATGAGTATATGGGATCTATTTCTAGGGTACTCATGTTAGACATAGGAGCCGGATGCTCATTGTCGTGAGGTTTTCTGCAGACTGTTCATATCAATTCGCCTCGGAGTCCGGACCGAATCACGTGATTTCGGCTCCGCTCCGCAGTCATGAGTCATGAAGTGACGTGGGAGGGTGGGTGAGGTGGTCGTCGCGGGCGGCGCGCAGGGGGTGGATGGGGAAGAGAGAGGAGATGGGTTGGTGTAAAAAAAAAAATACCAGCATAGTTTCCCCAGCATTCACTGCATGTATAGGCCTGGTACGGCACGATGATATATATGGGCTCTATGGCTCCGGGCACTATGGCTCCTTCCGCACTTTGGCGGTGTAGCGCAAGCTACGCGGGTGTGGAGGTCACCCTTGGGCTGCAAACCCTGGCTGCAAACCCTCCTTGACCCGCACACACCACCAGCCTCGCTCTATCTCGCTTAAGAAGGTTGAACCTCCGTTCTCTAAGTGTGACCTTCGCTGTGATCTCCGTACCCATTCTGAGTACCTCCGAACTTCCATCGTGACCTTTATCCGGTCACATTTACATGTACAGCGGCATGGCATACGTTTCCTGGTCGGCAAGCGTTTGTTCGACGTGAAAACGGAACCGCTGACGGAGCGAGGTAGTCTCTCTTGACAGACGCTTTATCGATTCTAACTCGTTCCTCGTTCGATAAAGTCTGTTAGTTACCGCGCTTGATACCCGGTAGCCTATCTTATTATGTAACCATCATGAAAGCATGCGTAAACAACCCACTGCCGAGACGCGTCGAGACGCGTTTGCATCCCTTTCTCAAAGCTGGTTGGTTGAATAAGCTCTGAAACATCAAACAGATACTATGTGAGCCTAGGGAATATTTTATTTTGTGCTCACTACATGTTTTGGGCCAAGTTGACTCGGAGAAACAAAGCCGTCAAAGATATTCATTTAGAGTCTCGACCGCATTGGTATGGCCCGGAAATGAACCAGCAGTCATTTAAATTGCTATCATCAATTATTTTGCCTTCATATTTTATCCCAGTTCCCAGTGACCTCCACGACGCGTATAAGTCGCGTCGATGGACAGGGCACGTGAGCAGCTAATGAGTCCCGAAAAGGATGCTTATATAATAAGGTAGGCTACCGGTTATCAGGCGCGGTAACTAAAGGACTAGGAGCGAGGGTCTATGCCTGTGCACAACGACTCATTTTTAATTCGGCAAGGTCGGCAGGTGAAAGTGGACTCGGGACGTCAGCATGCACAGGCCTGTGAACGAATAGAACTCCTCCCGCTCCACATCTCGACCCACCCGTAGTTACCCCGCCGCACGACATGCTTTTCGCCAAAGTGCGGCTGTTCTCTCTAGGTTCTTTCCTCCTAAGCGCGATATGGTAGGCATCTCGGGGAAGATGTAGGGTTCGATTTACTTTTTACCGTGAAGGAATTCAGTGACGACGCTCGCAGAATTCCTTCGAGAAAATTGACGGCAAATTTGCAACACAGAAATCTTAAAGGTCAGGAGGACGGTAGATATAGATGTAGTCAGTTCAGAGTTCAGTGAATTGCAATCCCCGGACCCGACGGCTGAGTTCTTCGTGCAAATCAGCGTCGTGTGCGATATTCACTCGCAATGGCGAGCAGCCCGTCGTTTATCTGTGAACTGTTCGAATGCATAGGGAACATTCGGCGCCGCAGTCGTACGTCCCACTTTCCAGCCGCTCCTCCTTGCGCGCGCGGCCAGCTAGGGGCCATCCACTAACGACAAGTTGCTTAGCGGCTGAATTGAGAAGGCGGGATAGCCTTTGGCAAAGTCGAACAGGGTGTAGAACTCCTGTCCGGGATTTTCGTGCATCCAGGCGAGCTGCCGCATATGGATGGCGTGTTTGGCAGAGATATAGCTGTGGTGCAGGACAGCGCGCATGAACGATCGCTCACGCATGGTGAGGGGATCTGGATTTTCTGGTAATTTTTATATAGATGGTTAACAATTCTGCACAGACGAGGACGTGTGCAACTCACGGAGATGCGCCGATAACATCTGAGTGCATTCCCCGCGGCGACCCGCCGACCAATCCCGAGCTTGACATTGCGCGGAGCAATAAACCACCTTTCGACACACAGAACACTGTCGAATTCGGTGGTCCTGCGGATTGCATAGCGCTGGAGCCGTGTTAGTAAGGTTGATGGTGGCAGCCAAACTTAAGCACCGACCTCCATGTTTCCGTATGCTGATTTAGACGACATGTATGCATCCGAGTTGAAGAATCGGAGAACCTCCAGGCGCTCGTCGACAAAGTCGCGCCAGTCGGTGTATGCAGGGGAGTTGTAGAAGGGACTCGTAGCCGCCAGCTCATCGCCCGCCAGAAGCGACTGCTCCAGCTCTGACACGACGGTAGAGCTGGGGAGGCGGGTGCGATAAAAGGACTTAACATCGACTCTCTTCTGCGCTTCATCATCCAAAGTCCCGGCGAAGACGAGAGAGCGGAGGAAACCAGCGCGGAGTGCCTCTGCCAGCCCGCACGAATTCGGGGAGGCATCCAGTATCGTCCGGAGAGCAAGAAGCTTGTGACAAAAACCTCGCGCTCTGGGGTCAAAGGTTGTCCAGCAGGAACAACGGCAGTTATATGGCGAACGACAAGCGATGCCAAATCGCCGCCTGCACCCAAGAACTCGGCCCCATGAGTAGGAAATGTGCGACTGCCATCGCAGCGACCAAGGAAATCGCAGAGATCCTCCAGGAATTCAAAATCGTCAGGTAAGACCAAATCCGGAACGATGACCAGATCCCAGGTCCGCGTGACTATGGCTCTGACGCCGGGCGTGAAGCTAACGGTCCTGAATGCATCTTTGTCCTCATATCTGCTGATTATCGCCAGAAGTTGGAGACCGAACTCCTTTTCACTGGGTGCCCCATCCAAATATTCGCGATACGTGTAGAGCCATTCAAACCAAGCCCACACCGGACCCCAAAGATCTACGAGTGCCGACGGTGAAATTTCTTTCATGTTCGGCAATCTCATCAAGGCCGCGATAGATCTGACGATGAGGCCCCTCGAGTCCGAGTCGAGGCTTTCCAATTGACGTGTGTCGGGAGGCGTAAAGGACGGGCAAAAATAAGAGCGCCTGCTGAATGGGGAGCTGTTTGACGAGGCTGTGAAGGTGGAAACTGTCTTCGATTGACCCGTTAGGGTCAACTCCAGCGAGCGCCTTCACCTATATGGTATTATTAGCTCGAAAAAGCAGGCTAGAGATATTTCGAGTACCGTACCCGGAGAGCAATGGGAAGGCGCTGAATATTAGCGGCGTCTAGACAATGCATCGATTCCGCCTAGTGTCGAGCACAGTCGAGTCCTCGCCTCGTTAAAGTGCTCAAAGACAAGAAAAACAAATGCTACAGCCTCAGGAACCATCAGAATCACGGCGATCAGATGACTAGACAAAACCCAACAACCGCAAATGTCCTGAGTCCTGACTGAGCATGTCTTCAAGACATGCTCATCTTGTTTGCAATCTCATCCAGGAGAAGCTTCCTCAGAGGAGGAGGAGGAGGTAAATTATACTGACACGGTCCCACAATTGGAACAGCCAGTCTACTACGAAGACATTTGGTAGCTGATTGTAGGCTAAATGGCCACCTATCTTTACGTAGAACACGCGCACTACTAGAGGGGGGCGGAAAGACTAAGCATTCAGCGATCTCCCCGACCTGTTGTGGCCACAACAGGTAGGCCAGACGGGTAAAACCTCGTGGGTAGCCAGCAGCAATTCCTTGCTGCCGACCATAACTCCCCGCCGACCAGGATCTCAACAAATGCGTCGCCTCAACAGTCCCTCCAGGCCACGCATGCAAACTAACTACAAAACTACATAAAAAAGGGGGGATTGAGAAATTGGCAAGAAGAACGGGCCAGCCCAAGCCTGCGTTCGACTTGAAAAACGGTAGAGATTGGGCATGGAGTACACAAAATAAACTCCCAGTCCAATAAAACCGAATGCAAATGACGCGAAGTTAGATCCCATAGTCCTCGAGACAGAACACCTCGCTCCACGGCGCCTCTACTCCGTCCATGCCGCCGTGCGCCTTCCGCCCGCGACCCGCCCGATCAGCCTGCTTCTCCCCCTCACCGACTAACACGATGTCCGTCCACTCGCTCGCGGGGTACTTGCGCTCTACGGACGCGAGGAGGTCATTGAAGACCGTCGTGGAGCTCGAGGACGAGAAGCGCGCGACGGAGGCCCAGCTTGCGCCGCTGTCGCGCAGGTACGGCAGCCGTGAGGATCCGGGGGCGGAGAACACGTCCCGCGCGGAGGGCCTGGACGGGGAGTAGCACGTCGAGCGCAGGGTGAGGGGCGTGCCGTAGTCGTCGTCGTCCTCCTCGTCGCAGTCGCGCGCCGCAGGCTGGCTGTACAGCGAGTCGCGGTCGAAGAGGTGCCGCACGCTGTCGCAGTCCTCGTCGTCGTACACGTCCGCGCGCTTGTAGAACACGCTCCGCACGCGCGCGGCAAAGTCGATCGAGGCGCCCGGCCCCCGGCGCGACTCGAGCTTGACGGGGGAGATGCAGGGCGAGGACTCGGCGGTGGCGAACGAGACGGATTTGCGGGGGCGGGCGGCGCGTTCCGCGGGGCATGCGAGGGTGCTGCGTCTGGACTTGCTACTTCCGCTGGGAGAGTGCGCGGTGGACGGCGCCGGCTTGGTGGGGGAGGTGCCGGTCAGATTGAGGTAGCGAGGCATTCGCCGGAGGGGGGTGGGCTTGCGGGGAGCCAGCGGGGTGTTCTCCCGGTCGGTCTTGGACGCGACGCGCTTGTGGAGCGGAGCGGAAGCGCGGACACAGTTTGTGACAATGGAGAGTGGAGCGGCTGCTGCTCTCTGGCCCTTCATGTCCTTCGCACTGAACGACAATCTTGACAGGGGGCGCGAGCCTCCGCGTGCATCAGGACGACCCTGCTTGGAAGTGGCTGTCTTGGTGTGGACGACCTGACTGAAGAGATCCTTCCGATCTGCGAGCCGTGACGAGTCAGTCGCCTCAATCGCGGCCAAGAATGTCTTAAGAGCTTACCCGCGAACACCCCTTGCTCCAAATCCATCCCCTTCTCGACACCGCTGCCGCTAGTATCTGACAGAACACAAGGTTTGAGAAATCGCAATGCGGAGCAGCAGACGAGCGAACCATAACTGATATCCAGAATGCGCGTCTCCCATTCGGGCATGAGTGGATAAGGTGTGACCACAGACGCATGGCGAGCCGCTCGACGTTCAAACGGGCGCAGGAGGAACGCATACATCCAAAGGAGTGTGGTGGTAAAGAACGTGGTGATTTTGCTCAAGACAGACATGGGGGTAGACGCAAAGGAGAGAAAGGGGGGAGAATGCGCTTGCAGAATGGAGGCTGACGCTCTAGACAAATCCCAAGCTGAGGTGGGCGCTGAGCATTCTTGATGACGGTCAGCCACTTGGAATTTTGTAAAGTCACTTGATTGCAGAACGAAGCCCAGTGCAGCCAAACCAAGGCCAGGGTCTTGAAGAGTTGCGCATCCAGAGGCAATAGATCCTCGAGTGTCCTTACAATCCAGTTAGCAGACGTGAAATGCTGTAGTCGGTGGCCGAGAGTAAGGGTGTGACATGCGTTACTGTCACCCTCCAAATCCGAATTCGGCCAACTCATTCAAAGTTCCTCAGAACTCAGCACTGAGACAAGACATGGTCCTCGCAGCGTAGGAAGGAGAAATGGAATTATGCTACTAACGTACACTAAGAAGACCTACACTAGCGGGAGATGTACACATTAACGAGTCGTCGACTTGATGCTGCATGAAAAAACGAAAATCAGAGAAGCCTAGCCAACGCGAAGCAGCGAAACGCACCTGGACGACTTGACGGTCCCCTTGGTGAGGGGGCCCTTGCTCCGCGAGCCGCCGATGGGGCACGAGAGGAGCGCACGGGTACCCAGAGGGAGGGGCGCTCTGGGGACGTGGCGTGTGTAGGTGCGCTTCACGGTGACGGAGGAGCGCTTGCGAGTTGCGAAGTCGTCCGTGGTGGTGGCGTCCGTGGCGTCCGTGGTGGTGGTCCCATCCGCGGCGGTATCATCGGTGATGGTCCCGTCCGAAGTAGGTATAATCAGTATCATCCGTGGTCCCGACATCCGTGGCAGTCTCGTCGTCGGCGGTGGTGTCATCGGTGGTCCCATCGTCGGTGGTCTCGTCGGTGGAGTTGCCCGCAGCAGCCGAGTTGTCGATGGGGACGTTCTTGACGGTCGTCTCGTCCGCCGCGCCGTCGAGGTTCATGGTGAGCGCCGCATTGGTGTCGAGCGCGAGGAAGACCTCCGCCTTCGCCTTGTTGCCGAGCGCGGACACACCGAGATTCAAGCACGGGATAAGATGGGCCGTGATAGTACCCGTCGCCTGCACGTCGGGGCTCGCATTGAGGGTGAGCGCTGCAGTCGAAGGAGAAACGAAATCAGCGAGGTGCAGTGAGTACGTAAGCAAGCGGGTGACTCACGCGTGTCGCCGATGGAGAATGCCTTGTCCTCAGGCTTGTTGTTGGGATCGAGGGGGGAGGCGAGCATTTGACAGCGTCCGCAGCGTTGGTGGCACCGGCTGGAGAACACCATCAGTACGCGTTTTACTTTCAGGGTGTGGAGAGGTACTCACCGTCCGCGACGCTCTCGACTTTGGTGGCTGCGTCGCCGACAGCTGCAGGGAATCAATTAGTAGGACATCGAGTACACGGCGCAGGGCATCGTACCCGAAGTGGCAGCTGCACGAGGGCTCAGTCAGTATATTCGATACACGGTCAAATGACGGGGAGCGCACCTTTAGCATCATCCCTGACGTCGTTCGCAGCGTCCTTAACGCCGTCGGTGACCGCTACACATCCAATCAGCCGACGCAAGAGGGAAGAGGGCGAACGCAATGCGCACATTTGATGGCGCCCTTGGAAAGTCGCCGAGTCCACGGCGGGAGCCCGGGGTCTTGATATCGGTTGGCGCACCGGGGACGTTGGCACCCTGGATCACGATGTGCACTATACCAGTCCTAAGTCGAGAACCGTCAGACGGGAAAAAAATCGAGGAGGGATGCAACGCACTAGTAATCCACGGCATCCAAGTTCCTGCCGACCAGGGCCTTGACGACAGGCTGCTTCCCGTCCCGGCGAACGATGCGCGCCTGTGTGGACCTGGGATCGACTGGTCCTCGCGCAAAGCGGTGACGCGCTGGCATTGCTATGTCGTCATGCTGGCCGCTCACAAAAGCTAGCGCAGTGGACTTTAGCAAATTCGGACTAGAACCGTTTCCATTTTCTGGCAGTTCTGAGAGTAGCACGAGCCAGCGCGATACCTGGCGATACTCCGGTGGCCGCACGATCCCCAACGATCCCAGATTTTCACTGGGTTCCAAGACAGTAATTGGAAAGTCCGTGGAAATCGCTTCAGTTTGTTCAGTGAATATTAATGACTGAACATAGAATGGTCCTTGGCGTCGCCGTGGAGATTTGAGAGAGAAGTTGTTGCAAGTTGCTGGAGATGAGCGTTCTGGAAGAAAGGCCCTGTGTGGCAGTGCTGATGTGTTGTGTCGTATGTACCCTTCCCCTTCGGTTTTCTCCGACTCGAACCATTGACCACCAACCATCCACCGGCCCCCTCTATCTAGCGCCGCAGGTACTATCCTGCCTCCGTCGCAGTTGACTTCCCGGTATTCACTGCAGCCCTACAGCCTCATATCAGGCGGGGACCTCCAATTTGCCTCCAGTACCTTGACAATACCGGTTAAATACCGCCACCTCAGGCCCACAAACAGTTCACTCATTGCACGTACCTCTGATCGCAGCATTTCTCCTACAGGTAGTATTACCGCTAGCGCCACTACGGCCGCACTTTGCCTTGGAAAAGTCGATGCCGTTTGCTCCCTTTGCCGTTATTCGCTATTTCCGCCATCATAATGTAGGGCTCGCAATGATCATACGCTGGCGTAGATTCAGTAAAAGGTTGGAATTAAGTCGTTTCGGGTGCGCTCAGAGTAGGATTTCTGGGGCCGGCTGCAGACGCAGAAGGTCATGTGCGTACCTGTTCTCCTGTGGCGACTGATAGGCGCCTGAACAGAGCAGTTCTGGAACTTCTCAGTGCTGCTTGCATGCTGCAGAGCTTTGCGCATTATCACCCACTTCACAACTTCACCCTCTTCGACCACCAGCAAGCTTAGGCTTCCCTCCCTTCAGACCGACTCATTCCAGCCGCCCATGTCGGCAATCTTCGCAGCCAGTGGCGAAGTGGCGTGGCAGGACGTCGACCAGCAGCAGAGTCTGTGGAGTTACTTCCGCAAGCTTTCGTCGCCCGCTCGAGTGCGCGCGGAGACTTGGGAGCACACCCGCCTCGTCAGCCTCTCGCTTTCGTCCTTTACTTGCCCTGAGCTTGTCATCTAGCACGTCCGACAGGCGCTAGACGTCATCAACGCCTTTGACGACGAGACGCTCGACTGTCTTGGGACCATCCTACAGGACATCAGCACTTGGAACTCCGCAGTGACTACGAAGGTGTGTGACCCGTGCTCCGACCTCGGGGGCTCACATTAATTATTTCCATTTATTTAGGTCAACGAATCCGCGCTAAATCTTGTCGAGCTCTATGTGACGCTTCTGATATCGATGGCGCCTGAAGTTCGCAACTTGCCGCCCGAGGTGTTCGAGCAGCTAGCCGAGTACGCTCCTCCTCAAGCTCTTCTGGATAGAATAATTAACTCGCTTCCTCAGTAATTTGCGGGAGGTTCGAGACTTGGTGGAGAATCGCTCCCGGCTTTCATTGACCCAGCGCTACATCCGCCGCAAACAATTTCGGAAAGAAATAACTATCCACCGAAACGCACTGATCGATGTCCTGAAACCGTGCGCCGTGAGTCGTCTGTGCGTTGTCCTGCGATGGTGGCACCGATACAATTTGCGGTGTAGAGCTCTGCCGAGTTTCGCCGGAACTTCATATTGGAGTCGCAGAAATCACTCAGCTTGTCCACCATCTCGGCGCCGCGCTCCATATCGTCGTCGAGCGACGACTCGAGCTTGAACACGGTGAGTTTTTGTGCTATTCATCCCACAATACATTGCTAACCCATCTCCGCAGTACGTCAATCCCGTATTACATCGGCCTCACCACAGCCTCTCGAAGATGGGCTCACCATCGACGACGGTCTCGCGGATTTCGACCTCATCCGACGAGGAGATCACTCGTACCCCCGAAGCGGGCACTGTGCGCCACTTACCCGCCGTCCTACACCCCGAGGTCCCCTCGCAGGATTCAACGACAACTAAAGCGGAGGTGTCTTCAGCTCCGACCCGGGATGCAGGGACAAATGTTACGCCAAGTGACGAAGCTTCCAGCCCTGAAACACGGACTCCTTCGCGTTCGCACTTCCCATTCATCTATCTGCCAGAGAAATCATCACCGCCCCTGTAAGTAAATATCCCCTCGGTGCTGACTCATTTCTGACACGCTGAGCAGGACTGCGCCGGCGCTCCGCTGCGAAGATGTGACGACGCTCGAGAGAGAATTTTCTGAGGGCGGCGTAGCTGTGTCCGTGTACTCGCCGGACGCCGCGCTATCATGGCTAGAATCACACTACGACGATCCTCTCCTCGAGGCGCTCCGTTCGCGCGACTTTCAGGGGCCTATAGCCATGCAGCTCGCCCCTACAGAGTCGGCGCTCGTCGTATTCGGCTCAATCGCAGACGCGATGATTCCTCAGCTAGCGAAGGCGCTCGCGCACGCGTCGGGATTTGCTGTGATGGTCCGCTCGAGTGTTGATAATCCCCTGCTCAGCTTTGCGAAGGCCAACGCAGCGCCGCCGAAATCCCCGCATACTGTATCGACGAAGAAGCGCCCGCCGGTATCTACCGAGCTGGCCGCAGGTGCCGAGCAGCTAGGGACTCTATCGAGAGCGCAGCCAGCGGCACGGCTGCGTGGGGGCGGGGCGGACCCGGATGATGATGTTGACACCTACGACGGCCCGGAGAAGTGGGAGGGAGCATGCCATCGCGCGACGGTGGACTTGGAGCTCAAGCTGAGCGATGAAATTATACACGCTGTGACGATCACCTCGCGCATACAGGTCCGGCGATGTCGGTATTTTCCTCTCTGTTGCTCATTTGTTCCTGGGACAGTTCCAGACGCAACCAAAAAACGACAGCAATCCGGCCATCTTCCGACCCCGCCCCGAAGTCCTCTCTCGGGTCTCTATGGAGGTGCAAGTGCGCCGGACAGAAACCATGCTCGACCACTCGTTCAGCAACCTCGGCTTCTTGGTGCACCGCCCGCGTTCCATCGAGAAATGTGATTTGTGAGTCGATGCGTGCCCCTCTTCCGTTCGTCGCTCAGGCACCTTATTAGCTTGGGCTTGGAACAAGTCACCAAACTCAAAGACACAACCCAAAAGTCCAGGGTCAACGCGATCACCGTGGGGCTGGCGGGCTTCTCGCAGGGCAGGTCGAAGGGGGACACTGAGGTGACGATGTCGCAGAGTGGGTTGGAGGCTACTGATGAAAAGGTGAGCCGCACAAGGATATACGAAACGTCGACTCATCGTCCGCAGCCCATGCCCAAGTGTGAGTTGAAATCCAATGTGGGCAAGAACTGGGAGTACAAAGATGCCGAAAAGTCCGGGAAGGACTTCGGGTCATACGACGTAGCATGGCGCCCAGTGCACGACCAGGACAACATTCAGCGTAAGACGCACGCTGAGTTTGGGTTAGGGATGAATCTCCGGCATGATAAGGTGCCGTTATCCGCCTAGGTGAATATCAGTCGTCTCACGTCACGCAGCGCCTTGCCACGGAGGGGATGCCCCCTATCTCGTTCATTCTGCGGAATCAGATTCTGCTCTGGGTGTATGATCCCAACCGTCGCACCAAGGTCCGCGGGATTCTGTTGCTGACATCTGTGCGTCTTGTGCTACTGCCTGTCGTTAGAGTGCTGACTTGCTGCAGACTTATATTCCGGACGCCCGGACTGACCAACGCTTCGATATCGATACAACTTCCACCGTAAATTTCTCACAAGGTAAGCTCTATCGCGTCTTGAGCTGCAGGTGATAAATTTCCCATCACCTAGATCCTGTGATCGCGGTGAGTCCCTCCGAGGCTCCCGATGACGAGGCCGCGCAGCCTATTGCAATATCTGTTTCGGTTGCGCCGCTCGACAAATCGAAGAAGCGACGACCGCTCTTCGAAAAATTCCGGGACAGACTCCCGCTCAGGGCGAGTCCACCAAAGCAAGATGCCATGCCTGACCTGCCGATGTATGAGGCCGTCTCACGCGGCTGGGACGCGACGAACATGCGCTGGAGGAGTGTCATATGGCCAACTCTGGACCATGAATTCCACGGCGTACCTGACAACTCAGAAAAGGCCGCGTGGAAGCTGCGGTGGGCGACCGAGCCCGGTGCGTTGCCGGAGGTCGGCAGCGCACGCCGCGTGTCGGGCGTCCCTGAGGTCCCTTCACAGGATTTCCCAGCACCTAAAAGTGAGGTGCCGCCAGCTCCACGCCGCGCTTCTGGGACAGACATTGGGAGTGAAGGGGTTTCTAGCCCTGAAAGGCCGAGTACTCGAACCACATCACACTTTCCCATCATCTACCCGCCAGGAGAAGCATCGGCGCTCCCGTGCGTAAATACCCCCTTCGCTGCCAACTCATTTCTGACGAAAGCTGTCCAGGTCTGCGCCTGCGTTCCGTTGCGAAGATGCGACAACATTGGAGAGCGAATTTGCCGATGGTGGCGTCACCGTGTCCGTGTACTCGCCGGACGATGCGGTATCGTGGCTGGAATCGCACTACGAGGATCCCCTCCTCGAGTTGTTCCGCGAGCGCAACTTCCAAGGGCCCATTGCCGTGCAGCTCGGCCCTGGTGAAACGGCCCTTGCGGTATTCGGTTCGATCGCTGACGCGGAGATCCCTCAACTGGCGAAGGCGCTCGCGGAGGCGTCAGGATTCGCCGTCATGGTCCGATCAAGTATTGACAATCCTCTGCTCGACTTTGCGCAGACTGCTATTGCGTCCGAAAAGCCCTCAGGCAGCACGCAGCCCCGAGTTTTAACTTCGGAGCCGCCCACACCTGTGGCTACTGAGCAGCCAGCGGCGCGTCTCCGTGGAGGTGCTGCGGACCCGGATGACGAAGCCGACGA
Source organism: Mycena latifolia (assembly GCA_029289555.1). Lineage (NCBI taxonomy): Eukaryota > Fungi > Basidiomycota > Agaricomycetes > Agaricales > Mycenaceae > Mycena > Mycena latifolia. Next base: position 1,090,498 of record JARJLE010000020.1, read on the forward strand.
GTACTACTGCTACGAGTCCTCCGCCGACTCGGAGATAATGCTACCGGAGTGGGAGGGACCACGGCACACTGCGAAGATAAACCTAACGCTGAAGCTGGGCGATGCCAAGTACGATGTGGAGGTCTCCTCTGACATGAAAGTTGGGTGAGGTTTAATAGGTTCCCGCCCGTTACTTATTTTTTCTCTTCGCCTGGACAGTTCGAGACGCAGCCCCTGGGCCAGACTTTACACTCGCCCGAAGTGCTCGCTTTTGTCTCCCTCAAAGTGAAGCTGTGCCGCGGCGAAACTAGCCTCGACCGCTCATTCAGCAACCTCGGCTTTTTGGTGCACCGCTCGCGCTCCATCCTGCTCTGTGATTTGTGAGTGGTGGTGCGTCCCTCTTCCGTCCATCGCTTACCCATAGTGTTAGCTTGGACTTGGGATATGAACCGCCGGACATCAAGCTCAAACGCACAGCGCAAAAGTCCAACGCCCTCACGGCCGGCGCAGGTATCTCGGTGAAGGCAGGCGTGCCGACGGTTTCGGCGAACGTCGCGTACACCCGAAACTGGGGCAACGGGCTGGAGGCTGCCGATGAAAAGGTAAACCGCATAAGAATCCACTGAACATCAGTTAATCGTCTGCAGCCGATGCCCAAGTGCAAGGTACAGTACGACCGGAGCAGGACCTGGGAGCGCGAAGACGCCAATAAGCTCGGGAAGGATTTCCGGTCATACGATGTCCAGTGGCGCCCAGAGCCCGACCGCGATAATGTCGCGCACGAGATGCAGGTTGAGTTTGGGCTGGGGATGTGCATCGTCCATGATAAGGTACCGTTCTCCATCCCTCCTTAAATTTTCGGCGGGCTCAAGTCGCACAGCGCCTCTCCACAGAGGGGATACCCGCCATCTCGTCTGTTCTCCGGAATCAGATTCTGGTCTGGGTCAGTGACCCAGGTCTTCAGTCCAAGGGCCGCGGAATTCTTTTGCTTACATCCGTGCGTCATTCAGTTAGCTGGTCAATCGCTTGCTAAGCCTCTCATAGACCTACATTCCGAACGCCCAGACTGACAAACGTTTAACCCTAATCAGAAGTACTACTGTAAACCTCAATCAAGGTGAGTTATATATCACGCCTCGAGCTGGAGATTATAAACTTGGGCATCGCATAGATCCTCCTGTCCGTCGCGCAGTAAACCCTGTTGTGGCCGCGGATGATGAAGGAATGAAACATGCTGAGATGTCTGTTTCCGTTGCACCGCTCGATAAGGCGAAGAAGAGAAGACCGCCCAGCATGTTTCGCAAAATCTTCGACAAGTTAGCACTCAAGCCAGATGTTACACACGAGCTACCTATGTACGAGACTGGGGCACGTGGCTGGGACGCCAAGAACATGCGGTGGAGGAGCATCATTTGGCCAACCCTCGACGACGCATTCCACGGCGTACCCGACAACTCAAAAAAGGCCACCTGGAAGCTGGGGTGGACTCCGGATCCTGCCCCCGTCCCCTCCACTAGTGCCACAGGCAGCGCTCCAACATCTTCTGCCGACCCCATCCCTGCTGTCGTGGTCTCCCCGCCCATCACTATCCCGAACTCGAATGCGCCGATTGGGTTGTCTAAGACCTCTAGTAATACAACGGAGGTTTCTGACACTGCCCAAACTGTGCTGTTCGATCCGGACGGGGGCCAAGACACCACGACCATCCCCGCATCTATTCACTCCAGTTTCCTCGGCGAACCGAAAAAGTCTTGAATCTCTTTTTGTTCTTCGATCTTACCAAAAACAATACCGTTGCTCTCTATTTACGCAATATTATCCATTCTTTCAATGAAATAACCGGCTGCCATTTGCATGTCCTTGGTTTCACCTTTCATCCCTCCAGAGATTAATCCATTCGCCGTTATCATCCCCACTCCAGATGTCCCTCCAGCCCGCCCTCCCGCGCTTCTTCTCGCCATAACGACTTCATATACAGTTACTCCTTGGTTTCTGAACAACCATACACCACCAATGACCTCTTTTAAGTTCATCTTGCGTCGGCGTCGGATTCCCGCAATATTCCCGGTCGTGGTTTTGCTACGTTCTGGGGCGGCGCTGCGTCGCTGTGGGTCATCTTTCAGCAGATGAAGATCTTCCATTCTGAAACCCGCTCCTTTGTATGCTCTGTGATGTCGCTGCGGAGTCTAAAGAAGGCCACTACGGCAGGAAGATTGTTTCGAAACCCTGTATTGTACCTTTCTATTATAATCCATGAGTTATGAACTGCTGCTAGACTACGATTCGAGCCGCCGTGGGAACAAACTCTTGAGGCGAAGAGACATGTCGCCGTCTAGAACGTCAAATACAATGAACTCACCCGGCTTATCAACGTCTGGTACCAGGACTGCCCCACGGATGATTGATTTACAGAAATGAGTTCAGATCGCTTCCTGAGTTTGGCGTGAACTCGGTTGAACCGCAGGGCCTTGTCAATCCGGCTCAAACGACCAGTCGGAGCAACCAAGGGTAGGATGAGTGCAGAGGGACGCGACTTGTCCTGTACCGTGCAATCCAATATATATATTTGCCAGTTCGACTTCTCATGCTTAGAATATGAGACACCTTTGTTTTGGTCAGCCACATCTGCGGCGTCTGCGGTCCAAACAGTCCTGTCGTTCATGTAGCGCTATAGAAGGTTTAGTCCAACGTGTATCATGAGGGAGGCACTCACTTCGGACTCCATCTCCAGGTCAGCGAGGAGCGGTCCTATTTTCAAGCACAGGTGCGCATACTCGAACTTGGCGAGGACGAGGAAGACGTTTAGGCCGCGCTTGCGGCGGAGCAATTTGGAGCGCTCCTTGAGTATGGTGTTCGAATGCCTGTCGTGCGCGAAATATCAGTTCGGCAGCCGAGGTGAAATCAGTAAATACGTGATGTAAGCTGTTGAACTCTTGTCGTCCTCCGTACTCAACCCTCTGTGTATCTTAAGGACATTCACGATGGTGAAGAACACGTTGTCCACAAACTTGTTGCCGATCAGATATTATCTTGCAATGCAGCCACGGCATCCGACGAAGGAACTCCGGGTTCATCCTGAAATGTTCAACACATAAATTCAATGTAGCCTGACCGCCGCGGTGGTGTGCTAGAGAATCCAGATCATCCGTGTCGTACTACGGTCGCATGGGTTTACATGCACCGTATGTAATAGACAATTTTTGGCCTTTCTGTGCTTCACGAAGGAACTGATGGCGGACAAAAGGACCTCATCCAATTCGACAAGCTGCAGACAGTCGCCCGCAGATGCAAGTGGAACCGTGAAGAACTCAAGAAGAAGTGCGGTCGTGCCAGACAAGAGTGTGACATGCGTTACTGTCACTCTCCAAATCCCGATTCGGCCAACTCATTTCCACGCATTCCAAGATCCTCAGAGCTCAGCACTGGTAGACAAAGCATGGTCCTCGCAGCGTAGGAAGAAGGAGAAATGGAATTATGCTACTAACGTACACTAAGAAGACCTACACTAGCGAGAGATGTACACATTAACGAGTCGTCGTCTTGATGCTGCATGAAAAATGAAAATCAGAGACGCCTAGCCAACGCGAAGAAGAGGAACGCACCTCGACGACTTGACGGTCCCCTTGGTGAGGGAGCCCTTGCTCCGCGAGCCGCCGATGGGGCACGAGAGGAGCGCACGGGTGCCCAGAGGGAGGGGCGCTCTGGGGATGCGGCGCGTGTAGTTGCGGTTCACGATGACGGAGGAGCGCTTGCGAGTTGCGGAGTCGTCCGTGGTGGTGTCGTCGGTGGCGTCCGTGGTGGAGTCGTCGGTGGTACCATCATCGGTGGTGGTGTCATCCGTGGTCGCGTCGGTGGTACCATCATCGGTGGTGGTGTCATCCGTGGTCCCGTCGGTGGTGCCATCGTCGGTGGTGGTGTCATTCGTGGTGGAAGCCGTAGCATCATTGTCTACACTGGCCGTCGCGTCGGCAGTCTCCGCGTCCGTTGCCTCAGAGTCAGTGGCCGCAGCGGCCGTGGCGTTAGTCGCGTCGTCCCCGAAGCATTTCTGTACGATCAATCAGCTAAGATACAGGTGCGCGGTAACGAGAGGACGCACGTTGAGGATCTGGAAGTCCTTGTTGAACAGCGAGGCGCTCGTGACCTTGTCGAAGAGACCTGCAATGATACATTCAGTTTAATTAGGGGTTAGAAGGGAAGAAAAGAGCGGGCGCACCGAAGAAGCTGCCCTCCGCGCCGACGTTCACGTTGATGGCTCCATCGACCTGGATACACCCTCCGAAGCTCTTCGTGGTGGTGGTCCCATCCGTGGCGGTATCATCGGTGGTGTCGTCGGTGGTACCATCGTCGGTGGTGGTGTCGTCGGCACCATCATCAGTGGTGGTGTCGTCGGTGGTACCATCGTCGGTGGTGTCATCCGTACCATCGTCGGTGGTGTCGTCCGTACCATCGTCAGTGGTGGTGTCGTCGGTGGTACCATCGTCGGTGGTGGTGTCATCCGTGGTACCATCGTCAGTGGTGGTGTCGTCGGTGGTGCCATCGTCGGTGGCGGCATCATCCGTGGTCCCGTCATCGGTGGTGGTGCTGTTGTCCGAGGAGGCGTTGTCGATGGTGGTGGGGTCCAGGGTGCTATCATCGGTGGTCCCGTCGTCGGCGGTGGTGTCATCCGTGGTTCCATCATCGGTGGCGGTCTCGTCGTCGGTGGTGGTGTCATCCGTGGTTCCATCATCGGTGGCGGTCTCGTCGTCAGTGGTGGTCCCATCGTCGGCGGTGGTGTCATCCGTGGTTCCATCATCGGTGGCGGTCTCGTCGTCAGTGGTGGTCCCATCGTCGGCGGTGGTGTCATCCGTGGTCCCGTCATCGGTGGTGGTGCTGTTGTCCGAGGAGGCGTTGTCGATGGTGGTGGGGTCCAGGGTGCTATCGTCGGTGGTGGTCCCGTCGTCCGCGGTAGTATCATCCGTGGTCCCATCATCCGTGGCAGTCTCGTCGTCGGTGGTGGCCCCATCGTCCGCGGTAGTATCATCCGTAGTCCCGTCATCCGTTGCAGTCTCGTCGTCGGTGGTGGTGTCGTCGGTGGTGGTCCCGTCGTCCGCGGTGGTATCATCCGTGGTCCCGTCATCTGTGGCGGTCCCATCGTCGGCGGTGGTGTCATCCGTGGTCCCGTCATCGGTGGTGGTGCTGTTGTCCGAGGAGGCGTTGTCGATGGTGGTGGGGTCCAAAGTGCTATCATCGGTGGTCCCGTCGTCCGCGGTAGTATCATCCGTGGTCCCATCATCCGTGGCAGTCTCGTCGTCGGCGGTGGTGTCATCAGTGGTGGTCCCATCGTCCGCGGTAGTATCATCCGTGGTCCCGTCATCTGTGGCAGTCCCGTCGTCGGCGGTGGTGTCGTCGGTGGTGGTGTCGTCGGTGGTGGTCCCGTCGTCCGCGGTGGTATCATCCGTGGTCCCGTCATCTGTGGCAGTCCCGTCGTCGGCGGTGGTGTCATCGGTGGTGGTCCCGTCGTCCGCGGTTGTGTCATCCGTGGTCCCGTCAGTCCCGTCGTCGGCGGTGGTGTCATCGGTGGTCCCATCGTCGGTGGAGTTGCCAGCAGCCGAGTTGTCGATGGGGACGTTCTTAACGGTCGTCTTGTCCGCCGCGGCGTCGAGGTTCATGGTGAGCGCCGCATTGGTGTCGAGCGCGAGGAAGATCTCCGCCTTCGCCTTGTTGCCGAGCGCGGATACACCGAGGTTCAGCGAGGGGATAAGATGGGCCGTTATGGTACCAGTCGCCTGCACGTCGGGGCTCGCATTGAGAGTGAGGGCTGCAGTCGAAGGAAAAAGGAATCAGTAAAGGTGCAGTGAGTACGTAAGCAACTGGATGACTCACGCGTGTCGCCGATGGAGAAGGCCTTGTCCTCAGGCTTGTTGTTGGGATCCGGGGGGAAGGCGAGCTGCGCGTTGTTGACGTTGAAGTTGATCCCGACGGTCATGTCCATGGCCACATCGACATCACCGACGACTTGGGCGTCGACCTACTTCGAGTCAGTAAAGATGCACGCTGAAGCAAGAGGATTTCGTACCTTGAAAGACGGCCCGACGGTGAGGATACCGGGGAAGGAGAATCCTGGGATACCGAGAGTAACGAGGTTGATCTTGCCGGAGTTGATTTGGCCCTGCACACGGAACGTTGAGTCAGTCGGCACAGGGAGCTGAGAAGGGCACGCACAGAGAGATCCGCGTTCATTGTGAGCGTACCAGAGACATCGGCGGTCAGGCCCGCAACGATACCGAACGAGGTCATCTGTACGCAGGGTTAGCCTCAGAGACGCGCGGTTGATGAATCCCAAGGGAATGCGCACCTTGGGGGGGACGATGGTACCGGTGGCCGCGACGCTGATGCTCGCTTGTGCGTTCGCGTTCGCGTCCATGTCCACGCGCAGCGACGCGTCCTCGGCCCCGCAGGAAAGCGACTGGTCGATCAGGTTGACGGACTTGTCGAAGTTGAGCGGCTTAAGGTCGAAGGTCTTGTTCACGTCGATCGTGTTGTTCGCAACGGCTGCGTGCACCCAGTCAGTCAGTCAATCGTGCGCCGAAATCATGGGAGTGATGCGCACATTTGGCAGCATCCGCGGCCTTGGTGGCAGCGGAGACAGCCCCGCTCTCGATCTTGGTGGCTGCGTCCTTGGCCTTGCTCGCGACCTTGGTGGCTGCGCTCTCAGCCTTGCTCGCAACCTTGGTGGCCACATCCTTAGCCTTGTCGCCGACAGCTGCGTGGGTTGCTCAGCACGACACCCAGCACACGGGCAAGTTAACGTACCTTCAGCGCCGTCCTTCACCGCGTCGCCAGCAGCTGCATTGAGAGATCAGGAGAGTACCCCAGTACGAGATTAAGAAAGCGCACATTTGGCGGCGTCCGCGGCCTTGGTGGCACCGGCTGGACAACGCAATCAGTATGTGCCATAGTTTCAGCGACTACAGATGTACTCACCCTGCGCGACGCTCTCGACTTTGGTGGCAGCATCGGCGACAGCTGCAGGGAATCAGTTAGTACCGCATCGAGTACACGGTGCAGGATATCGTACCCGAAGTAGCAGCTGCGCGAGGGCTCAGTCAGGATATTCGATACCCGGTCAAATGACAAAGAGCGTACCTTGTGCAGCGCTTTTGACGCCGTCCGCAGCGTCCTTAACACCGTCGGTGACCGCTACACATCCAATCAGCCGGCGGAAGAAGGAAGAAGGTAAACGCAATGCGCACATTTGATCGCGCCCTTGGCAAAGTCACCGAGCCCACGGGGGGCCCCGCGGTTGCGGCGGGAGCCCGGGGTCTTGATATCAGTCGGCGCGCCGGGGACGTTGGCACCCTGAATCGCGATGTGCACCATACCAGTCCTAAATCGGGAACCGTCAGATGGGAAGATTCGAGGCGGGATGCGACGCACTTGGAATAATCCACAGCATCGAAGTTCGTGTCGAGCGCAAGGGCCTTGACGACGGGCTGCTTGCCGTCCCGGCGGACAATGCGCGCCTGGACGGACCCCGGGATGGACTGGTCGTCGGGGACCCAGGCCTTGGAAATACGCGCGAAGGCGCTGCTACCGCACTGTCCCGCGCCGAAAAGTCAGCACGCGGGAGCGCACACTACGCGAGGGAGGTACGCACGTTCTCGGGAAGCCGCACGATCTTGTTCACGGCGCCGATGTTCTGGTACAGATGCCCGCACTTGGAGTTGGGGTCATCGGGGTCGTTCATGCACACGAGCCGGATGTCCTGCGACAGCGCGTTTGGGTCACAGCCGATAATCTGCCAGTCCGCGGCCGTCGTGATATCGGTGATGGCGTCGGTGGAGCCCCACTATACAGCATCTAGCGCATTAGTACAGCATACGCGGGTGTAGGATGACCGCGTACGATTTTCAGGGCGCCCGATGAGACGCTACCGTTTGTAGACGGCATATCTGCAAAAAATGAGCACGGATATGGAGAGACGGGCTGGATCGCGTACCGTATGAACATTCTCCGTCAGTACAGGGAACCTTCCAGTCGTTCGCAGCATTAATTCCGGCGAGGAACGGAACGATCACAAGGAGTGAAGAAAGCATTATTGGTGGTTGGATGAAAATAAAAGCCGACCGGGGCGTCGTCGTTCAACGACAGAGGGAACAAAAAGAAATGAGAGAAGAAAAAAAAGGGCGGGGGGGAGAAAGGGAAATGGCGAGCCGCGAAGTCACCGGACTTATATACCGATGTGTTTCTCTTGGTTTTGATACGCTCGGCGGAGGCGCTGATCCCATACCGAGTTGGTCGCGAAGCCACCGGCGAAACGCACGGAAACCCCTAATAGCGCTGCCCCGCTTGGCGATTCATGAGAAATGGACCGCTCTTGTCCAAACGAACAGTCATATCCAGTAGGATTCCGCGCCAATGGGCCTCCAGGGTCTTCAAGAGGCGGGAAAGCAGCTCTCTGGATTGTCCAATTCAGCGCTCCGGCCTCGAGCGGGATCCGAAATTCACCGCCTCGGTGCTCATCGTATATAACGGAGGCTATGTTCTGATCTGATGGTCGCGGGATCGCTCGCCAAGACTTGTCCCTGAAACACGACATTAGGCTTGTTTGGGCGGTACTCCTGAAGGGATGTTACATGTACGACCGTAGCAGTGCCTACTGCTCGCGCGTATGGCTTCCAAGTTCTAGCCTGCTCTAATGGCGACGATGGAGGTTCGGAGGAAGCGTGGATACGGTTGTTTGTGCCGGTGACCAACCTGCTAGCCGGGCAAATCCCGGTGTGCACGTGCATTTTGTCATGTTTTTCTTTTCCCTCCCTTTCCCATCTCTTTGCTCAGTCTGGCTCGGCTTGAGTCCTGCGTCCACGCAGAAAACGGCAGGCCCTTGGTTGCTCGGTTATATATCCCTCTCGCTAGATCCGCTGTTCATCATCTTGCTGTTGATCAATACGGAACACTAACGGAATACTACATATTCTGCGGGACGCTCAATTTAAGATATCTGCTATACAAATAGCATCCGAAACACGACTTTTCCTCCCGTCCTTACGTTTTCAAGACTGCTGTTGGATTGCAGACGTACTTCTAGGCCTTTTTATCGTCGTTGCAGTAACTGACTCGGCGCGGCAAAGACTGAGTACAGGCTTGACCCGAGCCCACCATTTGCATGTGGAGTTCTTTTTTATCGTCTGGGACTCTTTGGAATTCTCCGCATCTTATGGAGGTGTGAGCCATGACCGCCAGATCTCTGCGGTTCCTCTTCCACCTGCAGCAGTGATTTACTAAACCTAGAACTAAGCACGTCTATCTTCCACACGATTGACGCAAGACAAGGGTGTTTAGCCGACACGTAGATCAACGCCAAAAACAAGTCTGGAGTTTAGCATCATGAACACAAAATTGTTGCATAGAGGGTAATTTCCGTCAGTCGTTGTGATGACTTATCGTAAGATTTCTCGGCCCCACCCGCCGAGAAATCTTAGACTTGATTGGAAGGGGCGCCGGCGCCGGCGGAAACACCCCTTGTACAATTAAACGACAGCTGCGCCAAGTTTTATGGTTTCAGACTTACCCCGTTCCTACACTGTCGGTCCGAATCAGGACAAGGGTCAAAATGGAGCAGATTGAGAGGCAAGTCTGAGGCTGTCTGAGGTGAATGGTGTTGAGCCTCGGAAGCAGCTAGCGCTAAAAGCCGAAATAATTACGCATGGGCGTTGACAGCTGCAGCCTTTACATAAGCCTTCCACTTCATAACTTCGCCTGTCTTCAATATATTGCTAGTCCCATACAGTTAATCCACGGGACAGGCCGACGCGTAGGTGCTTACTACTAGCTGATCGCAAAATTCCAAACCAGGATCCTGGCAGTCAGCCGTTTGGCGACACTTGGTCTGGGAGTTCCATTTCACCGTAAGGTGGAAAAAAGTGACGTTCCCCACATTCCGTCCTGCCAGCGGGTTACGGCATTTGGGCGTCTATACAATCGTTGTCGCTCAGACGGTGTTTATGGCACATCTAGATGATATATATTAGATCAGGATAGATGGGACGCGCAACAACGAGCTTTACCCCGTCCGAACAAATATCGCCAACAGCGCCGTTGCTACAGTCATTATTATTTTGACAGAATTCGCAAGTTGAAGTGCCCTGATCATGGTTCAGTTCATGGAGGCTCTGTGTAGGCTCAAACTCACCCCACTCGTCTGGCCGACATACGAGGTATTCAGATTTGGCACCGTCGGAAGACTGGGTACAGGTTGCTGTGCACAGTTAAGTAGATTTTTGGTTAGTAACTTGAATTTCCCTCGGCGGTTTCCATCACATACCTTATCGTCGGTGCATTGTCTGCTGGAACACTGCAGAGCCTCACGACACTGGAAGCAAGTCCCTCTTGAGCCGCCACCATAATATGGTGCGGCTTCAGGGCAATCTTCGTGTCTCCGTATCTCCTGCAACACAAAATTGGGCGGTGGCCGGAGAATGATCCAAGCGCCATGTTTCACAAGTCTGAAAGAAGAAACAGGGTTCAGAATCTCGAGGAGGAGGACGGATTGTATATCTGTACAACGACGGTAGCGACCAGAGGATGATGAGGCGCCAATCCGGCTTCAAGTGAGCAATTGCCTAATTTACGGTGAGCTGCAATGCTGAAAAGAGGAACAACGCGTCTGCACATGCCCTTCGCTACCTCTGCATTGCTGTCCACCGGGCTAGTTCCGGAGTAATCTCCATGGGGCCATGGGTGAGTCTGGTTATTCGGTATCGTGAATATCCCATCCGAGCACGGTGGCGATAGCGGTAACGAGAACTTTGGAATGCAGTCATAGACAAGGACTTGACGCCGCGAGTGCCACAGAGTGAGTGCTGCATGCACCAGACCAAGTACGAGCATCGGGGCCACCCAAGAATTGGCCACTGTAGCTATCCTTTCAAGCACGGCCGAGGATGCAGCCAACCGCATCGGGCTGCACCAAAAAAAGGGGGGAATGTGACGAGGCTCCACTCGCGTATACCGAGATAACAAGGCTGTATCCCTGTCCATCTGGCTACTCTTGAACCCAGCTCCGGATACGAACAGCGGACTCTCTCGAGTCGCTATCCGGCAGGGAAGGGGGATCATTCATGCAGTCAAGTTAAGATTCACCAGCGGGGGAGCGCGGAGACGAAGAGGGGAAACGAAAATGAAAGCTGGTGCAGTATGGCGGTTGACTGAAATGCGGCAGTAGGTTAACCTTACTTCGGGCGTTCTGCGGAATGGCTTGCATGGAGACGAACTATAGAGTCAGAGGCACCAGTGGATCTCGTGGCTTGTACGGACAATGAAGGTTAAACCCGGAACTGGGATATGGTAGATAGAGTACTAGTGGAGGATTCGAGCGAGGAGTCGAGGTGCTGTCAATCAACTTTGATGCATCATCAGTTGATGTCTCCATGGGCCGACTGATGGCGATAGCGTGCCGGCTCGTGCCGTTGCCTAGTCTCAGTCTGATTCCAGATTTATCGCCCAGGTTATTGTTGTAGCCAGATGTTAGCGGATTTCCGGGCAGATGATGCGAAATGACAGACCTGTCTGTGTCCCGGCCAAAATATGCGCAGCGAGGAATTCGAAACTCCGCTCAAAGCCAAGTTGAATCACCGTGAATAGGTTTCTTGTGAATCTTTTACCGGTGGTTCATTTGTTACACAAGCCGTAGGACTCCTGAGAAGTTACCCTCATTGAGTTAAGGCGGATGGGACGCAAAGTTTAAAGTGACGCCATGAGTTTCTGCGACAGGGCCAGGAGATAATCCGTTCCTTGACCTGCGAACCCACCACCGAACCTCAAACAAGACTTCTGGCTTTTTGGCACAATTTGTCCCGCTACCCGCTATGCTCCTGCCGAAGCTTCCCCTAGACTTGGAGAGAGTCATCCTCGAAATTTCTGCCCTTTCTCGACCTCTCAGTATCCCGACCTTGATGTTGGTTGCATGGCGGGTCAAGCTGTGGTTCGTTCACCTCGCTATAGTACTACCGAATCTCACCCATCTCTCATTCAATTCCCGACAATTTCTGCCTGTATGCGATAATCTCCTGGCCGCATGCAATCCATTACGCGTCCTCGTTTTTTTGAAGGGTGGCGACGTCGGAGTATACGTGGTTAACCACGGCGATTGGCACAACCTCGCGAGGGACACCCGATTCGTGGTAATGCGGTGTCGCAATTTTGTGGCGGACTGGCAGATGGGAGTGCACCATGGTGTGGATTACTGGAAACGCGCCGAGGATTTCATTTCCAAGCGGAGAGCAGGAGAAATAAATGGTGCGTCACAATCGTCCATGTTCCCTGGGCTAAGATGACCGTCGCTTTCTATTCAAGTTCTGCAATACGTGGTTGCAGACGACGCAAGCGAAGCCATTGAATAGCCATCCCCGCGTCAAGTGCTATGCAGAGATAATCGCACCACGTCGAGGGAGAGATGAACACTACAGTACCTGTGTAATTAAATTTAAATACATACACATCGTCAATACACCCCGAGCCCCACTTAAATAAATATCATCGGACCTCTCGGCGTGTGAGAACTCCTGACGATGAATCCAAACGATCGGGATAACTTCCTGCCACAGATGATATCTTCTTTCCTTCGAATTTTGTTCCATTCTCTGCTTATCTGCGGCTCTCATTATAATTTATCCTCTTCCACGGTTGAGTCCGTGTCACCGCTATCAAACTCTAAATGATCCGCGGTGCTCCTCTCGGGTCGCTCCGGGCTACCAACGTGGCATGCTGCAGAATCGCTCTCTCGTGTTACTTGATGTGGTTCAGCTTGGGTTCAACTGGTAAATGTTGGACTCGACACTGCCTACCGGCTAACTCCGCGCCGAAGCACTTCCCGCTTGAGCGCTCCGCAGATCCGCACTGCTTGAAACCTGACAAGAATGTTGATCGCGGGCCCCGGGGCCTTCTGGGCGTCAATTTAAATTCGCCGCAAATCTTAATGGTACATCCACAACAGGCCATAATGCCGCTGACAGTACTTATAAGACTGCAAACACAGATAATAACTTGAAAATACGATACGACACATTGTCTTGCAATCCGGAATACTCCAACGATGGCGATGAATTGCTCCCGCATCACATATTAGACGCTGGCTCCTGGGACAGCACTTGGATCACGGAGAACATGGTATCTATCAATGCGTACGCATAGCCGTGTCTTCAGTCTTGGCCGTATCGCTCGTTTCCTCCACTACCCACATGCCGCTCGGACGTTTGTTCGGACGACCCCCCGCGCAGTCCGTCCGTACTAACAAGGAGGCGGCTCGAGCTGCGCGGCCTCTTCGCCAGCACATGGTCTCGGGTTTCGATCGCTCGCTCTTTCTCCTTCTGTGTAACGGCGGGATCAGCGTGGCGTGGGGGGCGGCGCTGGCGGTATTCGCCACGGGGGTGGTCCCCATTACATGGAACTTCTCACAGTACGGCCAACGCCATACAGGACTGACAAACGTCATCGTGACAGGCGTTGCGACAATGGCTACGATGCATCTGAAGTACACTGCGTCCCGTGCGGCGGAGGTATACACGACGATGCGGCTTGCCGAGGGGCTTGTACTCCCCACCTGGGGCTGGCTGCAAGCAGTAGCGGCGACGTCAATCTGGCCGCCGTTCCCGAGAGGGGAGCACTGGTTGGCGTGGCTCGGGTGGCTCCTGCTATTTGGAGGTATGGCAGGCCACTCGGCCTCGATCGTTGCAATCCTACAGCCGCGTACGATGTCTCATTAGTATTGCAACATTCGCTGACGGCGTATCGTCCTCATCCTCGCAGAGCTGTGGTTCGATCATAGGCCCTTCAACGATCCGACGCCGTGTGGGGTGGATCCCGCGAGCTTGACTCTTCTGAATTCAAGGCTTACAGCCCAGCCTCTAATGGACCAGGATGCATTCATGGTCGGTCTGCAGTTCGGAAATTATTTTGGTACGCATATATGGAAGTCTAGACCGTAATTGCACGTCTTACACCTGCCGCCAGGTCAGGTCGCCAAAAATACAACTTCGGCGGTGGATGGAAGAAACTACGTGAAGGACAACTTCGGGTACGGTGCTTTCGGCGGCCTCAGCGATGCGCTGCAAGATGTCCCGGGCGTTGAAATTAGCTCGCAGTGCAAGTCCTCGCACGATGCGACATCTCTCTCTTCGCTCTGGTCCTCTTCCTTTCCAGGCTCCCCCTTGGTTACCTCCAGTAGCAATGACACCGACGGATTTTTCACTTCTATCGTGCCGAACGGATCACAGGCCGTGATCCAGAGCTCGTTCAATTCAACATCCATGCCGTTCAATTCTCCATCCATTCCAGTCAGTTCGAGATCAATGTCCGCCGCTGTGAATGCCTCCGGGAGCGGCGCGATGGTTATCACTGAAGACTCGGGACTCACGACCAGTTGTACTTGGGTAGCCATTCCGCGCCTCCTTCTTGTCGAAATCCGCAATTTCACCGCCCTCACTGCAAGCGCGGAGAGCGCGCCTATCGTGCCCGCGCCCGTTGGCCGCGCGGTCTACGCAACTTTCCTTGGAATCGCACAGGCTGTCCGTTTCGGTGCGACTCTCGATGCGACGTCCGACGGGTATCCCCGCGCGGCCGACATCCTGCAGACACTCATCGCAGACGGCCTGAAGGCGGCGCTCACCGCGCAATACACGGAGGACTGTTGGCAGCACGGGCCAGACGTGCAGGCGTGCCTCGCGGTCGGGATCTCCATCTGCAACAGCCACAGCCGCACTGTGCAGCAGCACTGGCGCTTTGGCGACGACCATTTTCTAGGGATCCTTGCGATCGCGTTGACCCTGGTGTTCGGTCTATATGCATTGTGGGTCGTGTGGACCGTGCGGACTCGCCCACGTGTGCAGGGGATTGAGCCGTTCAAGGTTGTGGATGGGTTCAGGATGGGGCTGGACACCTCTGACGCCCAGGATGAGGGGAATGTTGAAGGGTTTTGGGCTCTGCATAAGGGGAGAGTCGGCGCCAGAGGGGAGGATTGGACTGTAATGGAGGAGTCTGTTCCATTGCATCCCATGCATTGGCTACACACACCGAATAAAGGAAAATATCGACCTAGGTCGATATGTAGACCGAAAATGAATAAATCAGTGGCGCAATCAAAATATTATGAAAGCTTACCTATCATTTGGTCCAAAAGTGCAACCGAAGTAGCCACAATCAGCGGCTCTTTCCAAAGACAAAGTATTACTTCTTTGTCTGCAAGGTAAGAAAGGACCGCTGAAATTTCAACTTTCAACTTCCCATTTGCAGCAAGAAGAAAGAAAGAACTTCCTAAATTTAGGAAAGCGTTGCAGAAAGAATATCTTTCAGCAGAACCCTGTCCCTGCACAACAAAGGGGGACAGGGTTCTGCTGAAAGATGTTCTCTATGTAACACTTTCCTAAATTTAGAAAGGTCTTTCTTTCTTCTCACTGCAAATGGGAAGCTGAAAGTTTGTCTTTCAGCAGTCCTTTCACAGCTTGCGGACAACGAATTAATACTCTGTCTTCAAAAGAGCCATTGATTGTGGTTACTTCCATTGCACCTTCGGACCAAACAATAGGTAAGCTTTCAGAATATTTCGATTGCGCTACTTATTAATACATTTTCTGTCTACATATCAACCTAGGTCGATATTTTCCTTTATTTGGTGTGACAACAAAGGATTAAATTCTAAATTTTCTATTTCGCTGTCTCTAGAAAGCCGTCGCCCAACAAGTTAATGCCTGACAGGGTCATTGGAACTTCAGCTCTGATGACATTTTTTCAGCTCAGACACCCCCTTCTCGGGGGTCAAAGGTTTATCCAGTTCTAACGGGAACATGTGAGCCTTGTAGGTTGGTCACAGATCTCGACGAAGTGTACAAGAACGAATGTAGTACAAGCTCTTCAACGAATTTACAGAGCGGCGAGCCTTCAATCTTCCCCACATTCACATTTACTACTGCGATCCTGTCCTTCAAGCCAACAGTTGAAATTTCGACGCCGGCCCGGCTTCGCGTGCCGAATTTTAACCCCCGATGATCGGTGGAACAGTTCACTATGAATTACGCCAGAGACCCGGGAACTCACACCGCAGATATTGAGACGTTATATGCTAGCTCCGGCCAGAACGAACTTACTATTCTAACGAGTCGATGGCATGGGGGACATGCGGCAAGTTGGAGATTCGAATTTGGCTGACGGCCGGCATGCCGTTGTTCCCACAACCTGCCTATGCCTCCCAAAATCATTCCTACAGATCCTCGCCTCCAAATAGCTTTCTGGGTCACAAAATTACAAAATGAAGTGAGGGTCATTACTTGAATATGGCTACGTAACATCCGGCACATCGACAACGATTCGGGCATTAAGTAGCTGTTTGACCATCGCTCAATACACTTGATTCTCTTTTGAATCCGATCATTCGGCGCGGCAGTCAATATCGTTTGTCGTGCCTGGCTCCAGTCGTGAGTGGAACCATCATATGAAGAACTGGTTTAAATTTGCTCACATCGCACCCACTCAGCGCGACAGTCGATATCGTTCGTCGTGCCTGTCAATGTTTCAGTCATGGGCGGGAACGACCACAGGCAGCACTGGGTTGCTCACATCGCTTCATCCACTATGTGCTTCTGGGTGAGCACATGCCTACATGTAATTGCTGCAAAGACATACCTCATTATACGTGAGGCCATCCGCACGACGAGTAGGCGTGTCCTGCGAAAACCCGTTTGGATTACCGACAGGGAAACTGATTTTGGAGGACAACTCACAAACATGGGCTTCGACACAACGCCAGGGATGGCAGCAACAATGAGAGCAACGAAGATGCACTTCAGTCCTTGCATGATTGAGTCAAGAGGATGTAGATAAAATTGAAGGGTGCTGAACGCCGCAATTTATACTGCAGTCTTCTTTACGAAAGACGCAATGAGCACCAGGGCAGCTGACGCGGGTTTCAAACGGCGATGTGCCATGGATACCCAGTCACCGTTGATGAATGAATTAAATGCGGAGCGGAGCGGCGATTGAAGCTAGGGCGCCATGGTCTATTTGAAGGCTGCCGTTCGAATGAATTGGTGGCGGAGCGGTAGATTGAAGCGCAGCGACGACTCGCGAGAAATAACTTCTGAGTTGAGTTTAGTCTCGCTCATTCCCCGACCGACCTACTTTCCAGAATCCCTGAGTTCGGCGCCTTTCTTAGCAATCCAATACCAACTTGAATATTGATCAGCCTACCTTTTTCCTAGTCACCCGCGCAGCCTAAGTATACCTATCTTATGTAGTCTCTAGTAACCCGGACCAACAGCGCGTATGGGCCTTGTTCGAGTCTGGACTCACTGGCTTTGCTTCCCCCCTTGGTTTAAGCTGTCTAGACCCGAGAACGAAATACCGATGGGGGTTTTTACGTTTGGCGAGTACGATGACCATCAGCCATATAAAATGCCACATGTTCATTGAAACATGAATTAAAAATTGAGCCGCGAGCGGCCGGTCACCGCAGTGTTCAACCCCGATTCCCGCTGTAATCCCGCAGACTCACTGCGTTGTTTACAGCTGTTCTCGAAATTAATGAGACCGATCTTTTTTTTTCTCGTTCCCAAAAAGGAAGGTGGGCACAAGAACATTGATTTACATGCACTATGAGGGCCAGGGAGACTCACCTATGCTCTGGGGTCATCTATGTCAAATTTCGAGCAGAAAGACTTGGTGCAGCGCCTAGAATCGAACGAAAAGATGGGGTGGTGAAGTCACGTCACGCATGTCACGTTTGTTCTCAACCATCACCAACAAAAACGGGGAGCGTCGACGACCGCGGTCAGACTCTCCCCCGGACGCTTCTGCCGATGCAGAACCAACACCCTCGACAAGCTCGAGAACCTCGACATCCGACCTCATTACCCAATCACCTACCACTGACCGAATTGTGAAGAAAGGACGAGCCGAGGAGCCCACAGGTGTGGACTCACCGCCGCCCTCTACGCCCACCACGCCCACGCCTGTGAGATATGTATCTGGCAAGATACTTGACTCACCCACCACGTCATCCCGACTCGGACAAAGACCCTATGGCACCCCCGCGGGCCCCGCCTGCGATGGGTGGTTGGAGTGCCGGAAGAAGGTGGCGAGCGGCATCAGTGCACTTATAGACGACGTCCACCACCTTGTTTCCGCGCGGCCGTTTGGCCACAAACTCAACTCTGCGGCCTTGCCCACGGCCAGACCACGACTATTCGAGGAGATCCTGCAGCTCAGGCTCATGGCCGACGAGCTGCAAGCGGCTTTCTACCCGCAAACCCTCCCGACCACCGCTGACACCATAACCAAGACGTCTACACCCCTGCCCGCTGCACCGGTTGAAGCAGCCACAACGAAACCCACATACTCGTCTGCAGCGAAGGCTGCCATACCTCCGCCGGCCATGGGGAGCCCGGCGACGAAACCACCGACCAAGAAACCACCACAGAAGCCACGTCTACCTGACAAGGCACCCCCACCCCCGACAACTTCCCGCTCCGCCCCTCAGCGACTCATCCTTAGGTTCGCCAACTCATCCGTCATCAAGAGTGTCTCGGACCCCCAGCGACTACGCGACAGCCTTAATGACGCCCTCAAGGGCGCGTCGCGGCTCCGAGGCGTCAACCTGTCACGGGGAGGTAATCTGGTGCTCCACACCCAAGCGCCGTACACTGCTGTGCAACTCCGGGAGCACGAGCAGACCATCTGGGGCGTAGTCCGTCCGTACTTCACGTTGGGCGAACGTGATCGGCCGCGGTTCCACCTGGACAAGCCCTGGCAGCGCGTTGTGGTCCACCGCGTCCCCGTAACGACCTCTTCTACCAGTCGGTCCCTGGTGGAGGAGCTACGCTGATCTAACGAGGGCATCGGCGCTCTCGCGGACGTGATGGGCGTACGCGACCTTTGTTCTTTGGACGGGTTACAGAAGCGCAGGGAGGGATTGCGCCAAGGGGTCCCGCAAGAGACCTCCTTGCTGCTCATGCTCCTGAATGCAGACGTCGCACGTCGGTTCCTCCGGGAGGGGGTGTTCCTTTACGGGTCGCACTGCCGTGTATCGGTGTATGACCCAAAAAAGGGTTCACGCTGAAGAAGATATACCCGTACGATACCGCTGACTCTTACCCTTTATCATGCAGCCACATATCCTTCTTCTATCCGCTTCTCCACCCCGCCGACCCCCTACTCCTACCAAACCCTTCCAAAACCTAACTACGGCAACCTCGCAGATTCTTTCCCGCATTACCCCCACCTCCGATTCGCCCTGTGATGTAGTTTACTATACCACTGGGCACCGCGTCTTAGTAGTCCGTGTACTTGTTGCGGTATAGAAATGCAGATACAAAAAAAAACAAAAAAGGTGAAGTCACGTGGACACGACTGATCGGATCGTTTTCAGCCGCTGTCAAAGTTCAACCCTCCCGTCGAACGGCTCATGGAGACCTCGGCCCTCCTCGCAAGTGCTCCAGGCCAGAAATCCTGGAGTGTTTTGTCTACGCAGCTATACTTACCTTTTTGGGAACTCAAAAAAAAAAATCACTCAGTCTCATTAATTTCGAGAACAGCTGTAAAATTTAGGTTGAATTTAGGCTGAGATTTTCGCGCAGAACCATTCCTTCTCCTGCGCCTAAATTGCGCTCTCTGAATTCCCCTACTTTTTGTTTTCCAAGGATCAAGTTCCAGTGTTGTCCCAGTGCCCCGGTTGAACGCGGAGTCACGAGTCATGGCATTAGGATGATGTGACTTAGTGACCTCCTTGTGACTTCCCTCACTTCATCCCGCGCACGCGACTATGACAAAGATCTCGCCGCCAGCTTGCCGCAAAGGTTCGGCAATCCAGCCAGATTCGATTCCCGCACCGTTTACGCCGCTAGAATAGGGTGTCGGGTCTCCTGTGGTGTGGCGCTTTGTCTACGGTAAACATCGCTTGCGGCTTTGGATGGCCCAATGTCGAGCTGAAGTCGATATTTTCGGCTTCTCGGCTTGCATCTTCGGTTGGGTCCTCGGCTTGCCACATGATCTCGCGTGATGCGCAGATCCCCCCATTAGCTTCCACCCTCTCGGAACATGTGCGTTGTGTCTTGGCAATCCCACTCTGAGCTGGCATGCTCTTATGGCTTCTTATGGGCGTCCTATGTCTCCCCAGTATCCCACATTGGGGAGTCTTTCCTTGGCGGAGGCTCTGTGCCACAACTGTCACTGGACGCGGACCGTAGGCGGCGAAAATCCTGCCAGTAACGGTACACTGCCGCCCACTGACCATCGCCAGCCAAGTGACCAGCTGATTCCGACGTAAAATGCTGCACGCCAAGCCCAACCATTCTCCGGCTTTTCTCCACTGGCATTAAAATATAAAGCGCGTGAGTGGAAACGACACCAGTCCCCTCTCGCTGTCGGTCCGCTCCGCTGCAAACCCATGCCGGATCCCCCGCTCCCCGCCCGCATCGCGCACCTCGCGCGCGAGTTCCTCATCACCGTCGCGCTCGCCTATATATGCCTCCTCGCGATCCTACATGGGGTGCAATATCACGTGCACCTTTTCCTCGGCGCGGGATCGTCCTGCGAGCGCGTCGCGCTCGAGCTCGCCGCAGTGTCTCCGCTTGCTGTCCTCAAGATCGCTACCGCATGCTCTGCGCTGGTTTTCCTCGGGCTGGAGGTCTGTGCGCGCACGGGCAGCTCTACTGCGCGATCCCCGCGTATGCCTGATATCGAGGCGGGCAGGGAAGAAACAATTCTCGACGTGAAGGGCGATGTGAAGCCCCTGACGGGCCTAGCTTCATGAATCGTCAAAGGTGCTTGCGCTCTAGTGGCTCTGCTTCCCTGCTGACTCCATTTCCCAGCGCTCGTGCAGTGTCTTTTTATCAATTTTGGGTCAAGGGGAAAATGTAATCTTAACTGTACAAGGGCACATTTATCCATTCATTCCTGCATTCACGGAAGTCATTCAGGCTGGTCAGTTTATTGCATCGGTTGGCAGGGTGTCGTTACTTTAATCCCTCTATACAATCAATCACTCCGAATCAGGGTTGGACTTGGCGTTTAATCCATCTGAGCCTATTTCGCCGCTGCATGCTCAGGCCTAGATGCGGACGAGCCAGCTTGTCACATGGACAGGCTTCTTGCCTCCTTGGTCCATTATCAAGGCGAGGGAGTCCGAGTCCATGGTCATGGGCTCATGACTGCATGTACGTGCCACGGGAAAGAAGTTACTAAAACGGATTTCTGGCCTATAGTTTCCGGAAGATGAACTCGGGACTGGTCGGGGAGTACAATGTAGCATAAAACACAACAAGTTGAGGAGTATGAACATTGTATGTTTTACGCCCATGTTGACGATGATAAACCCCCACCCCGGACTTCCATCGCTTTATTCAGTTGCTCTCTCCGATCTTGGGACAGAAAGAGCCCTCGGGGAGGCAGCTTCGCCCGCCGTCAATTCACAAAACTTTTTATCAATGCCGTGGTAAGACCTACCTGCTCCCGCGTGTAAAGCAGCAGAATTCGTTGCTTGCGCCTGTTGAAATGACATTGATTTATAGACATCCGCAAGATGAAGCAGCACAACTCGTACAAGGGGGCTGCGATTTCGGTCAGTTTTATGCACTGAATGCTGAAAAGGAGAATGAGGAAAAACTTACACACGGAGCAAAAGAAGGGCATGGGATCAACTATACGGGAAGCCTCAGTTAGATCAATGCTCAACTTGAGTTTATCACACAAAAACACATACAGGGGGATCGCCGCCTATCCAAAGAAGGTCCGTCAGTAATCTCGAACTCAAAATGAGATGTAGAACACTCACAAGCTACAGCTATGGCCCCTTGCGTGAGGGCGAAGAAGAGGAGAGCGCTAGAGACAAACTTGGCTAACATTGTGTGAATGGGATATCCGTGTCGAGACCGGGCTCTTATATATGCAGACGGTACCGTCATCGACAAGTAAATTCAACCCCCGGGGACATTCGGATTGTGAGTAATATCTCTGAAACTACGGGTTCCACGGACCAGTCTACTCCCGTTGATGTCTATCACTCGGCGGGGGTTTATGCACGGATACTTTGCCCGAATATATTTCCGCTACCGCCACATCTTCACAATGTTCCCATTCAAACCATGTGGGCCCGAGGCTGTGAAATTAGACTTGCCTGTCGTAAATTGAACTGAGACAGCCATGCTGGATATCCGAATCCCATTCAGAGTGGTGCTCGGCCTATTGAGTGACGAGATCCCTTACACGCACTGCCTGAGCGCTGAGCCCCGATGCCGGCGGGGGAGGTAAATGAGGTGACTCCCGCCGACAAATCCTCGAATGTGGCCGAAAATTGAATGGTGATAAATATATCTGAAACTGCAATTTTTATCATGCCGACTACTAGCCTTAGTACAGTACTTATTAATGCAGAGGTGAACCGGTGACTCCGGGAATTTTTTGCCCTTTGTTGCGTTTCCTGGAGCTTCAGTTAATTCATTCTCCGCGCTCGCTTGACGACTGGAGTTAAAAACCCCTGGAGATGCACTCGGTTCTGACCGAGCGTTCGGCTGGAGGTAATATGTAATATGCATGGTTGATTCCTTGTAACGCGGCGACTCCGCCTACATTCTTCGACCCTTTGTTCCGTTGAGGTGGGAATTGATTTGTTAAACATCAAGCAGGAACTGTAATTTCCATCACAACGCCCTCGGGCCCATTCTTTCTTCACAAAATTGAGGAAGTCGTCTTGGGGCTGGAAAGAAAAACGGAATCCTTGATACACTGGGGAGTTAGTTGATTTGTCTGTGGATGAGCGATGAAAGCGGAGGAGAATGGGTGAACTGGGGAGCTCAAAAATTGCTGAGGGGTTCATATTGGTAGCCAAATCCAAGAACGTAGAATAGGGTCTACTCGTGATTCAAGATCAATCGGAGGGTATTTAAATGGATCCGATTGCATGCAAAGCAGGTACAGTACATCCGACGTCCATACCCATTATTACATCATTACATTGACTCGCCGCAATCTCATTCAGATGATTTCGGTTACGGGCAGGGGATCTCGCACACACACTGCGCCGCGCAGGTGGCATTCGAAATAATCGGGTGTAACCCATTCCCGGGGCACTGCCATGCATCTCCGCAAGCGATTTCCTGATCGATGCCGCCGTCGCAGACGAGAAACGGTAGTAGGTCGCACGACCGAGGGACCTAAGCCACGCATTAGATTTTCTGGAGGAGGTAGATGATCATTGAGCGAGATACTACAGTGGCTTTGCGTGCGGCGATGTCACCAGCGGGCTGCTGGCGTCTTCAGTCAACAACGGAGGAAATGTCAAAGAAGGTGCCCACATTAGCAGCCGCAATGGCGAAGAGCGACGCGAGGACTACAGTGAGGAGATGCATTGGGAGGAGGTTGTTGTTTTGGTTGATAATCCACCGGCGGGAGGCCCTTAAATATCTGACGGAGCGACTGACGAATGGGCTAGAAAATTGTATTTTATCATGAAACAACAGGAAACAACGGGCAGTCGTCGGTACTGTACCCGCTGTTACATTCAAAAAAATTGTTCCGCTGATTTCTCCATCAGGGCAGAGATACATTTCGTTCGAATTACCTTGCTTGTCAAGGTCTCTCCACCCTCATAATTGGCACACGTTTCGTCGCACCCGGTGATCCTAAATCACCCGGCGGAGCCTAGAGTCATCCAAATGTTGGTAAAGTTCGGACTCATCTTTGACTCATATTTACGTCATATTCCCTCAGACGGTGCCCAACCACAGCGAGCTAAGCCACAAGCCCACCCACAAGCCCACCCGAAATTTTAAGAAGGCAGGTCCTGAACCGTCGCAAGCAAGGTGTTTGCCGACGGAGTCGGCGCTCGCTAGTACAATCATCAATTTTGACAATCCCGTACATGTCCAAATCGAGGCCGAAATAAATAGCGCGAACGGGCTTGAAATGACTGTCGCACGTGGCATACATGACGATCCTGACGGAGCGGGAAATTGCCGCCACCGAGCTCCATAACCCTAGGGGTTTCTGGATAGAAAAAGAAATACCTGACGCCGGTTTCTCTTTGAACCGACCGTTTGGGTTGCGCTTACCGTAATGTGTGTACGTATGACGCCGTTCATTTTGCATATGTACGCTGAGCATGCCGCAGCGCCCATGCCTCACCACTCTACCCAACCATGTTAGCTAAGCACATGCACGTTCAGACAAACGTGCTTTCCCCGGTGGAGCCGGAACCCACGCAACACAGCGTTGGAGAGGTAGCCGGCCCCATTGAATGCCGACTCCCCGGCGGGTCCGCAGAGATGATCAGTGTCTACCCGGGGATGCGGAGACGGATATGATAGCGTACTATCCGGCGCCGCGAGCTAACCACCTCTGAATGCAGGACTCTGGCTGAGAAATGGGCGAGACGAATCGCACATACGTGTAGGGCTGCCGCCCGTTGCCGTCGCCACGGCTCGACGGCACCCGTTCAACGGGTGCCCGTGCCGTCCCGTCAGCCATTTTTCATGGCGCTCAACGGCACGGTCACGGCACGGGTATGACCCGTTTTCAACCGTCGAAAAACGGCCGTCGCGGCCGTGTCCAGGGCTATCGACAGGTGCAAGAAAATTATCGTGCTCCCCGGTATTGTTGCCAGAGTTTGAGCCCCCTCTGAATTTACTGTAGGTCGGCCAACTGTTAAATACCCTACCTGCACATTTTTCGTCTCCCATAGACACGGACTCGCAAAAGTTGGGGATTAGGTAAATCTTCGACTGTCAACCCACCGCAAAGGCCATTTCAAGTTCCTTCACCGATTGTTGTATGTTTCCGCACAGCAATGTTTCCCGAATTATTCGCGGGGAGCCCATGTTGAATATTCTTATTGCCGTCGGCGATCAATAGTGCCATCACTTTGCTTGGTCGACGTCCGTGAGCAGTGCGCGCACTGGACCCGCGTCGACGCGCCATTTGGCTCGGAAACGCTCCTAAATCGGTACTGTGGCAGTTTAACCATCGTGTGTAGCTCCAAATTATTTATTTTGTGCCATCATTTGCCGTGTTACCGTCAACGGCCGTGCCGTTGACCGTGCCGTTCCGTCAGAGATCTTGAATTGGGCTCGACGGGCCGTTGACCCAACGGGCCGTGCCCGTTGCTCACCCGTCGAATCGACGGCCGTTGCCGTCGCGGCAACGGGTGGCAGCCCTACATACGTGGGACATTGGGCGGAAGCCGGCGGTTTAACTTTTAATAACACAAGAGCGCGCCGGGGCGCGAAGCGCCCCGGCACTTCGCTGGAATCTGAATCATGCGCCTCCGCAACGGCGCCAATGAATGTCGACTCAAAATTGCTGTCGTGTTGGTACGTGGTTCCACGTCTCTCGGCATCCAGGACTCGGTGATAGCCTGGCGGAGTTTAAAGGCTTCACACGGACACACGTTATTTTATAAAGAGTAGAAAGTAGAAAAAATTAGTACAATGGCAAAAAAAAAAAAGGCTAGGTCGTCTCGAATTTTCAATAGTTTTGTCACGGTCTAGAGCTCAAGCCCAAGCCCGACCAAGCCCGACCCGACCCTGACAACACTAACATTGTTCGGTCCGCTGAGGGGATTTATCTGGATTTTTCACTTCGTAATCGTCATAATTTGCCTTTCCTCAGATGTCAGATGTAGGTCGGTATGGCGGTCCATTTGCACTTTTATTCATCCAGCATATTTTCTGGCTTTTCCAGTGTTTTTTCAGTCCTTTTCACCTATTCACTAACTTTTGCTGAAAACATACAAACTTTCATTCTCACCAATTTTTTTTTTTTTTGTACTTGAACAAGCACACTTTTTTTTTACGCACCTGCAAGCCATTGTTTCGTTTTGGGGCGATCGGAGCCATCCGGAGACCATGTGACTGGGTGCCTGTTTGGGATATCTTTAGTTGTACAGCCCAGCACTGTCAGAACCTGAGGCAGAAAGGGACTCGGAGGTGTGCCGTAGCATTTGCTCTGATACTGATAGCCATAAACTGCCAGTAGCAATACAAATTGCAGTGTAGAGCTGGATAGAGCCATCTTGGAGTCATCAGAGCCTTTAATTTGGAGGTTTTCATGCTCTGGGGATATTCCATGATGCAGGGCTTCATCAGTGAGACTCAAGAAGGAGTATGAACTGATTGGAAGTGCATCTGAGGGTATCCTGAGCTCATATGTGCTACCAGAGCTCTGGTAACACGTAGAAGTTGTGTTATTTGCCAGTATATCTTGATCCCAAATGGACGTGTCTGATCACGTGATCTACCGTGCTGTACACAACCAAAATAAAACTTTTTTTTGACAAGGGTAGCAATATGTTAGGGAGACAAGGGAACATGTATTTATGACATCCAAGAAAACTTTCATCGCTAAAGTCTGAGAAAAAACACAGGACAGTGAAAAGGGCTGAAAAAACACTGGAAAAGCCAGAAAATATGCTGGATGAATAAAAGTGCAAACGGACCGCCATAGGTCGGATGCTCCGAGACATGTTGCTAATGCGATATGGAGGCAGGAGAGAAATAAAAAATGCTTTGCTTCAATTCCGCTTTGAGCGAGGTTGAAGTTGGGCCGAAAAGAGGAAGGTACTAGGATAGTCCGTCCACCGCCAGCAGCATCAGGAAATCAGCCCCCGAGTTTCTGAATGACCGCCACTTTATATTGCAGGTGATATTTAAATAATTAAGCTCAACCATGTCACGTGACACGTAGATATAAATAATAATAAAAACGAAGACCGTGCTTCAAGCAGAGACAGGAAATCAGGTTCATTCATCGAGGGGCTCAAATTATCGTACAATACCAACGACTCCGACTGGTGACTACATCCTTCAAGCGCCAACTGCCTAAGCGTCGCGGGAACCACCAGGACGGCCAGCGGTAATCCGATGATGGTGCTGTCTCTCACCCGGGACAGGGAAATCAGACCCAGGCGGGAAGGACAAAGGCGTCGCGAATACAGTAACTTCAAGCGATGGTACGTGCGACAGCTCGACAGGCTGACCGCCCGCCTACGGACCGAATGTTTCAGTTCACCGGAATCACATTCAACTAATGCCAGTGGCACCCACCTTCTGAACGCGCCAGTGAAGGTCCTTCTTCAGGTACGGTTCGACGACATTCGGCTCAAGCGAGTGAAGACCAGAGTGCTCGATGATTCCCTCATTCAGGTGCACGAAGCCCTCGACCTCGGCGTCCCCGTGTGCGCGGCAGTTTGCACAGCGATTGGGGACACTTATAAACACTTGATGTTAGCAGCTCATTGGCCTAGGGGGCAAGCAAATGGCACGCACCTATTCGCGAAGACGTGGTGTGCGCCTACGAAGTTAGGACTGGTGCGCCACTGCTTCGGATCGTCGGGGACGGTCCCAAGGAACAGCAGCACCAAAAAGCTGCCGCCAACCTCGTACTTCTTGACTTGGATTCTTGCAGTCCACTCCCAGATGTCTTCCTGGGAGTGGTGAGGTGCGGGAACGTGGGCAAGGTTGGCCTGAATGTGCGGGACCGATCGGGGGGCCGGGGCGTGCCCTGGATTGGAGTGGGAAGGTGCAGCCGCCAGGTTGCTCTTCAGAGCTTTAGACGCTGGGGTCTTGGCAATAGACCCGCCGTAGAGTTCGTTGACCTTCTGCGCGATGGCCGAGCGTACCTTGCTGGGGTCGCTCGTATCGAGCCCATTGAATTCGGGGTATGTATACCCGATTGTGGATGTCGTCGTGACCTCAGAAGAGGTCCAGTAGTCACTCTGCGAGTTCCAGAACGGCGTCAAATCTGCATGATCCATCCTTCAGTAAACAGGTCCACATTTTTCCAGCTACTGTCTTACCAGTGTTCTTGTCGACGGTCGCATCCGGAGGAATGGTCCACGTGCCGCCCGTGGCCTCACCAGAAGTTACCCAGACGCCGGGGTTTAGAGCAGACCAGAGGGCGAGTAAACGGTCGACATTGCCATGGTGCAGGAAGAAGATAGGGTCAAAGCCTGAGGACAAACAGGTAAATTGAACCATCGACTTGCGAAGGAGAGACTCCTACCCGCAACGGAAGGGTCGGACATCTGTCCGTTGCCACCCACATCAACGTGCACACCGTCATGGATAGCCTCCAAGCTGTTGCTAGTGCTCCCACCATCCCCGGGAGTATGGTTGCTGAAAGCAGGCCAGGTGTGAACCCGCGTCAAGAGGTTATAGGTCTTGGTCGTTAGTTGGCGTTGTGCGCTCTGCAACGTGCTAAATGGCACTTTAACAAAGGTGGTACACATTCTATCAGTCGGCAAATACCTCGTAAGATCTTCAACGTCGTCCGTTGCGTCTGGGTCCGTGGTGTCTGGGTGCCTCAAGGTCGTGTCCCACCCGCTGTAAGGTTCCGGGAATGATGGATCAATGGGGTGGAAGGTATAACGACGGAGCGGGTTGTCGACCTGGATCGTCTCGCCATTCGGAGCGATTATAGACACTTGGTCGAGAGATATGACCTCTGGCGGAGGTACAGAATTGCTTGCCCAGTCCCAGTAGGGCTGGCGAAGCTCCAACGCAGCCGCGTTGAAGCGGTCCTGGTCGACAGTGTACGTGGCAGCAATCGCGATCGCTGCCCTCTGCAAAGCTTGCTGAATTGGAGACATCAGTACCCGCTCAATAATCCTTTGATCACGTAAGGAAGAACTTACCTCGAATAGCAGCATATACGGGCGGTGCCAGGTGGGGAATAAGACATTGCCGTGGGTGCAGTATCCCTCCCAGGCTTCGGGATCGACCGGCTTCTGTCCTGACGCATCCCAGATTTGGTAAGGCAAGCCGTGGATCCCCGCGATGGAGAAGAACGAGTCTACGTCCGGTTGCTTCTGCCCGTATATGTGCTCTGCAGCCGAATCTTGTTCAGCCAAAACCATGACACGAGAGACGAATGAACATACGAAGCGCTTGGATGTAGAGCGAGAACTGATCCTCGATCTTGACGAAGTCGTGGATCTCGACACGGTTGGGAGCAGCTGCACCTTGAGGAGGGGTTCCACCCTTAGCACCAGTGATGATGTATTTAGACATTTCTGAAGAGTTGCTTGTTAAAGAAGATTTTGGAGAGTGAGCGGCTGCGAAAGTAAAAAGCACCGCGTTTTATACCCAGCACATAGCCTCTCTAGACGCCGATGCCGTAAAGAACGGAGACGCACGGGCTCTGTGTATAAACAGCTCTACTCAGGGCCGCAGAAGAGTGGCGCCATAGCGGGATGACGACTGCGCACAGACACTCGCCGAGGCAATTCCGCGACCAACGGGAAATGGTGGGGGTAATTTATTTTTGTGGTATTCCGCCAGATGCGGAGTGTTTCAGCTTGGTTCCGGGGAGATTTTCGGAATACCGGTTTCAAGATCCGGAACCCCACGCAGTATTTCCAGCCTCTTTCATACTTTGCCATTTGGACCAAAGTTCCGGGCGACGGGTAACAAGGGTTCGTGAACTGAATAATTTTGCGGCGCGACTTTGAGGCCTAGTTCCGGATCCGTCCCGGATTCGCCGGGTTGCCATTTATGGGATTGCTCCCATGATTGCCGAGAATTCAACCTAACCGAGTGAAGATTTAAATTGAAAGGTGACATGCTGTGAGCCATTTTGGCATCCACCTGAAACAGAAAGAACTATACAGGGAATCCCGGGAACTATTGACGAAGTGCGACGTTGGTGGTGGCGGGAAAATGCTGATTTCTGCGTGAGCATTTGTGGAACTCTGTGTTTAAAATCATACCTCGTCTGGTCTCTCACCTTGTGCTCGAGCTCATGCGGGATCCGCGTATCAAGAAGCCTCTTGTAATGACTGCTTTGTAGCGGCGATCAGGAGGATTGCCAAGTTATGACGTTTCCATACCTGTTAATCATCACAGAAATATCCCTGGAATTCTCAGTGCCTCAGCATTGGTATAGGCATACCGCTGATTTCTATCGCGGGAGAGAAATGGAGATGGGAGAGAACCCCGTGATGTTCCCGCAGTGTTCAATTGATAGCGCCGTGCATACATAAGTATGTTCCGGCTGCTGTGCGGGCCTCTGAACCTGACCTGATAAACACCAATCACTGATTCAGGTTAGTGAAATAGGTGGAGTTCATACACCACGCAACCGGTGCCCAATGCCGAGAATGAAACAAATTGGCCGTTCAACGATACGGACATCAACGATACGAACATTATGAATGAATTGAATCTGCATAGCGCTGTTCGTTCCGTAACACTTGAAGGGCGTTTGCTTGGCTCATTTTCATCACGGCAAATTTGCCGCCTTTGCACATTTCGGTCCGGGATACTGAATGGGAGAGCAGTGGATTTGCCTCCTCGATAGGCTTCAGGTCGGAGGCAGAGGCACAGATGACCTCAATGCACTGACCAGAAACGCCTAGTTACGCAAGGGAGTGGGGGTTGTTCCATACCCTGTGACTTGAGTTGGGCGGCCGCCGGGAATGGTGATGGAGATTCAATAGCGAGGGTGAGCTTTCTGATCATCATGTTTGGGCTTACGGGGTTCCGATTCGGGTCCCACAGAGTCGGGGAGGGCTAATGGCTCCGGAAAGAGGGTAAAGTCGAAGGAAAGGAATAGAAAACGCATTATCGCACGAGAGCTACTTCCCATCGAATAGCATTCAGGTTGCAGATATGAGATACGATACCGACAATGATTCTAGAGTTATGGAAGTCGAAGATATTCGAATGTGGCCAGGTGACGAAGCTGACTTGGGTACGTAGACGGCAGGATCACATCGGCTGACGGGCGACTCCACAAGTACCTGGGACCACAACGAGGCACTCGGCTGTCTCTGATGAGAATCGGAGGACAGAATTTGATGAGCCCGAGCTTCCAGTGAACGATTCAGGTAATCAAGTAAAAGATCCAGTGAATAGCTTGTACAGCACGAAACGTGCAGTCGGGCTGCTTCACAGCAAAGGAACTGTGGTTAAACTACTACACGTAGAGATAAGCGCCAAAGAACGAAAGGGTAAAGATCACCAAGCATTATAGATCGTTGAGAATTGAGGCTACCTTGGATTCATTCGAAGAGAATAGGAGCAGCAAGTCAGGGTAGGTGCGGGAAATTGTTCGACAAGAAACGTGAGCGGGGAAAGGCATGAGCGGGTGGGCGCCGAACGAAGAAATAGGAACAGGAAAACACAAAGGATCGAAAGACCAAGGAAGATGGTCAAAAAAAGCAAAAGCGCGCAGTCGGCTTGCAGTCCGCTCAGAGACAGCTTGAATTTGGCTTGAATCCTGATTCCTCGGACTCGAAGTGTTTTAGTTGAGTCGAGCCAATACGGTCGCAGGCGCAGGCAAGTGTTGGTCAGCGTCCCACACCAGCGCCGACGTGGAGCGGAAGAAGGAGGGTCACGCATGTCACATCACCCGCCGGTGACTCGTAACTGTGACTCAACGGCTCTCCTCGGCGAGTCAAGTGTACGCAAGCCTGCACTGAAGCCTGCGCTAAGTAACCCACCTTGTCTCCCCCCACCATGAGCTTCCAGGATCTAGCCTCTCACAACGCCTCTGCTTCTTCTGAAACGGTTCAAAACGGAAAAAAAAAAAATCGGCCGCGCCAAGGGGGAATCGGCTTTCGAATTTCGGCTATTGGGTCGAAAAGTTTTTTTCAGCCTCCCTGTGGTGGTGGGCAAGCTCGATCGATCTTCCGTGACGATCACGTGCACCATTACTTGAGACACCACCACTTTTGGTTGACCCACACTTGTTCGTGTTCATTCACCACCAGTTCCTTATGTTTTCCATAGGAAAGATACTCAAAAAGTACACTGTATCACTTAAATGTGCCATGCAACCTGGCAAGTATTTAAACGATGAATTGAGGGCACCAGAGGATCCCGAGCACAGAACTCTCTACCGGCGGCTGGAAACTTGGCTCACCAAGAAACACTATCAATCAGACAAGATCAAATAGAACTCTTGTGTATTCCAAAGGTCGTCAAGAAAGGTACAAGAAAGCAGAGCAAGGGGGGATGGTCGTGGTACGGAAGAGAAAGAGAGAGGGTGACGGTCACGTCACCTCGCAGTCAGTAAATAGTGGTAAACTCTGGACGGGTTTACACCCCTCCCCTCTCTAAAAAACAGCAGTCCTCGTCAAATCAACAGTGAGAAAGGAAAAGGTCAATAGGTAAGTCGTAAGAAAATGCGTGCCCGGTGCATTTCGCGGTTTTTTACGCCGGGTCGCTATGGACAAATGCACCGACCGCCGGTAGAATCAAGGTTTGCCAGCCGGCGCTGCTAAGTCCTTCAACGCGTTCCAGTTGTCGAGGGCCTCGGCCTCAGCGAGTTCGCGTCCGGGTAGCCAACATTCGTCTTCTGTGCCGTGTCCTCGCCACCGAACCAGGTATTGTCGGCCACGGCCTCTCTTGCGTTCGTCGATAATTTCGGAAATTTCCCATTCCTCGCCTAGGTCGGTCATGACGGGCCCGGGTCGAGGCAGTTCGCGTTCCGGGAAAAGATCGGCGTCGTTCTCGATGTAAGGATGGACCTGTGAGGTGTGGAAGACGGGGAAAACCAGCGGATCGTTCGGCATGTCGAGGGTTACCGTGGAGCACTCCTTGTGAACGCCCGTAATGGTGAATGGTCCGTCGAATCTTGGCATGTACTTCGCGACACGGAGTTCGCCTTTTTCGCCGGCTCGGATGTACGCGCCTCTGCGGTTAGATGTAGAGAGTTTTACGCGCTCACCAATTTTGTAATCCGGGTCGGGACCGCGAGTTTTGTTGGCCTGTTCAGCCTGAGTGAATTTGGCCGCGAGGAGGTTGTCCTTGGCGTCCATGACGTCGCGGTCAAGCTGCGAAATAATCTCGGATGCCAGTCTGTCTGCCGGGAGCTTCGCGGTCGATCCAGTGTTGACGAAAGGAGGTATTAAGCGTGGCGATCGTCCGGTGCGTAGCTGGAAAGGCGAGTAGCCCGTGGATTTGTTGACAGAGTTCATAATGCTGAAGCGAACCCGTGGAATAGCGCGAACCCAGCCAGTTTGGTTACGCGCGACATGGTAGCGGATGCATTGGTTGACTGTTTTGTTGGTACGTTCGCTTGAACCGTCGGTCTCCGGGTGATAGGCAGTGGACAGTTTGAGTTTAACACCCGTAAGTTTGTGCAAGGCATTCCAAAAGGCAGACACAAAAAGTTTATCACGGTCGGAGATGATTTCGAGAGGGAGGCCGTTTTCGCAGTACCATTTATCGAAGAATATTAGGGCGAAATCATCGGCCGAGATATTTGTGCGTGTTGCAGCGATCTGAATGTCGGAACCAAGTCGGTCGGTCATAGTAACAATGCAGTTGAACCCTTCGTCCTCGGGCAAGGGTCCGATGAAGTCAATTGCTACAGAGTCGCAGCGTCCATCAGGAATGGGTAGCGGGTGTAAGGGACCAGCCTTCATCTTCGTATCAGACTTGTTGCGTTGGCAGTCGGGGCATGAGGGTATGTACGCCATTTCCAAGTCGCGGCGCATATTAGGCCAATAGTAGGCGTCTCGCATTGATTTGTAGGACTTATCGAAGCCAAAGTGGCCCAATGCGTCATGTGCGAGAGAGTAGAATCGTTCGCGGAGGTTCCCAGCGCGCGGTATGATGAGGCGTGAGCCGATGTACCAGAGCCCGTTTTCGAGGCGAAGTCCTGGGAAGCTCGGCGTGATTGCGTTGAATTTCTCGCACCATGGGTCGGAGGCATAGCCATCGCGGATTGTGTCCACGAGCTCACCGTCGACGTTTATGTTTAGAATTGTGCAGACAGGGTTGAAGGCGGGTGTAACAGGCGGTCGGATTCTAGTACGAGCAAGGCAGCGAGCAGCATGGAAGGCGGAATCATTCGAGAAGTCCAGGACGGACGCGACCATGCACGAGCTGTCATCGTCATCCTCAAAGGGTGCGATGGCATTTTTCTCGGCATCGCAGTCCTCAGTGAAATCCGTGCGTGACAAGGCGTCCGCTACGGAGTTATCCTCGCCTTTAACGTAGATCATTTTACAATCGAACTGAGAGAGAAACTCCATCCATCGTGCTTGTCGCCGGGATAGGTCTTTCTGTGTATTGAAGTTTTCCAAGGTGCGGTGGTCGGTATAGATAAGAACAGGACATCCAATGAGGTCGGAGCGCCAGCGACGTAGTGCACGAATGATGGCGAGTAGTTCCTTCTCGTGTACGGGGTAGTTCAATTCGGCGCCTTTGAAGGTCATCGAGTCGAAGGCGACCGGCCGTGCAGACTCCCAGGTAGGGCCATAGGAAAGCACAGCACCGGATCGTCTGTCGCTCGCATCCGCCGTTACGAAGATTTTGTTGTCACCCATGTTTTGGTGATCAATCGTAGTTAGGCAGTCAGCGCTTACTACTATCTGTTTAATGTTGTCGAAGGCAAACTGGTGGGTCGGCAGCCATTCAGGGAATGCGCGGTCGCACTCTTTGGTAGTGAGCTTCGTCAAGGTTTCCGTATAAGTCACGAGATTTGGGAGGAAGCGCGCGACGTAGCGGACTACGCCAAGGAAGGCGCGGACGTTGGTAGAAGATTTGGGCTGGGGCCAATGTAAAATGCGCTCGATCTTACTCTCATCGGCTTCGATACTGCGTTGCGATATACGATGACCGAGGAAGTTAATTTCGTGGGAGAATAATTTTGTCTTTCTTTCATTACAATAGAGCCCGTTCTTCTTGAGGGCAGCAAAAATAATTTCGACGTGTTCGGCG
Source organism: Mycena latifolia (assembly GCA_029289555.1). NCBI lineage: Eukaryota > Fungi > Basidiomycota > Agaricomycetes > Agaricales > Mycenaceae > Mycena > Mycena latifolia. The sequence goes on from JARJLE010000020.1 coordinate 1,125,162, forward strand.
TGCTCCTCAACTGTATCGGACCAGATGACAATGTCGTCGAGGTAGACATGGCAAATCTTGCCAATGTGTTCCCGAAGTGCCGCCGTTACGCGGCGTTGTTGGATTGCGGGAGCGTTACGCAGGCCTTGCGGCATAACGAGCCACTCGTATAGCCCAAGAGGTGTTGTGACTGCGGTGTAGGGGATAGAGTCAGGGTGCAGCTTGGTTTGAAAGAAGCTGTCGGTAAAGTCAATCGTAGACCAAATCTTGCCCTTCGCACAGTCGGCGAGTATGTCGTCAACGAGGGGAAGGGGGAAGACGTCGTGTACAGTGTTGGAGTTCAATTCACGGAAATCATTCACCCAGCGCGGAAGGGCGAACTTATCTGATTTTGGAATGAGGAAGGCGGGGGAAGCAAAAGGAGAGTTGGAGGGCCGTATGCGCCCCGCGTCGAGGTGTTTCTGTATAAGCGTCTGCCACGCGTCTTTGTATTTTCGTGGGCTTTGATACGTGCGTTTCGACAGGCTTTTAAAGGCGGCCTTCATCTTTATATTGCAAAGTACATCGTCCGGGAGGGCATCAATATGGGGTATTTGTTCGAATATGGGGCGGTAGCGGGACTTAAGATCATCACCGAGCTTCTGGTAACGCTCCCATTCCGTGAGCACTTCGATGCGCTCGCGTACGGCAGCGATAACATCAACCGGTTTGACCTCCTCGAACAAGTTAGCGTCGAGCATCTCGCGCTGGCGCTTGTCGCAGACGTCCTTGAGCTCGGCAGCCATTAAGATGTGGTCTGCCTTTGTCTTCTTCATGCGGTCACGCAGCTTTATGATTGGCTTCTTGGGCTCAGGCAGAGGCGGTGGATTAAAAAGATCAAATTGGCACCGTTTATCGACGACGGTGCGCGCGGAGTGGTCTACTACAATTTCATTACGGGCTAACCACGGGAGTCCAAGAATAACGGGTGCGCAAAGCCCGGGAGCGATGATGGCGCGTACAGTATTACTGGTCCATCGGGAGTCGGGTGATATACATTTAAGTTTAACGTATTGCGAAAGGATCGTGGGGGTTTTGTTGGAGTCGTTCAGGGCGACGTCGATGGTCTCAGGTTTGTGCAAGGTGAAGCGGCGTAGTTGGAGCTTTTCGACGAGGTCGGGGTTGATCAGAACTAGGTGAGAACCATCGTCGATCAGTCCGCGGGTCTTAATGGGGAGGTTCGACATGGGGCCCTCAATGAGGAAGTCCCAGACGAGGTGGGGGATACGATGGGGGGTACTCACGCGTGCGGAAAGGTCCCCATCGGTCGTTCCACTATCGTTCCCATCTTCGATGTCGGGCATGACAGCGGCGACGGTGTTGAGGTCTGTGAGCGCGGCGACGGGAGCGGGTTTCGCAGCGGCACGGGCGGCCTCGAAACGAGCGACCTGGTCTTTGGGGAGAGCGGCGAGCGCACTTCTGATCGTCGCCGCGGTCACGGGCTTGTAGTCGAGAGCCGAGGGGAACTCGCAGACGTTGTCGACGGAGCGGTGGGTCACGAAAGCCTTGCGGCACTTGCGACAACCGAAGTTAGTGTCGAGGAGGGCCTTTTCGGCGTCCGTGAGGGCGGGGCAGCGGCGGGTGGAGGAGGAGCTGGACGCATTGGAAGAAGGAGGGACGTTCTGGTTGTTCGCACGTTTGTTCGGGCCTTCGGCGTCGCCATGCTCACGTTGACGCTTGCGGTTGTCGCGCTCGCGTTCACGTTCACGGGCGTCCGCGGCCGCGTTGATGCGCGCGATGTTTTTGTGGCGGTTATCGTCGACGCGCTTCACTGCAGACATCCAACGGTTGAAGTCTGTTTCGTTCTTGGCAGTAGCGTCGCCGTCGTAGTCATCAGCAAGGTCTGCGCACATGGCGGCTTCAAGGAAGGTACGGAGGCGGGCGTCGTCGTGGTGGGAAGCAGTTCCAGTGAGCAGCGAGTTCTGAGCGCGGACCTGTGTGATGAAGGCGGGGAAAGAGTCGTTGTGCCCATGGCGACGCGTGAGCATCTTCATGCGCAGGGTGCGCTCCCAGTTGGTCGGGAGGAGCAGCTCACGGAGCTTCACCATAAACTCGGGGAAAGTGCCCGCGAGAGCCTTGGTGCGCTCGGCGGGGATGGTGAGTAGGTCGGTGACAACATGGTGGCGGAAGCAGCCGACAACCACTTCCATGATCTCCTTATCGGTACTGAGCCCTTTCAGGGTGGCGTAGTTACCGACGGCAAGCTCGAAGTTGCGAAGCGTAGCAGGGTCCATGTCGCCTTGGAGGAGGATGGGGGCCTTGCCCGACGGCGCTTCGAGTAGGGAGGAGGTGGACGACATGTGTGAGTGTACGTGTGGGAGGGAGGTGTCGGAGTCCGAGTCAAGGAGGCAGCGGCAGCGAGTCGGCGGTGTCGGTGGGGTCGTTGGGGTGGACGATAATGGCGAGGTCGCGTTTTTCTCCGTTAGCGCCTGCGCTCGTGTTTTAAGCGAGTTGGGGATGCTGGGGAGGCGAGACGATGACGCCAGATCGATTGTTATCGATGGCGGTGGCGGTGACGGTAGCGGTGGCGGTGACGGCGCCTGCGGTGAGGCCCGTTAGCTCAGTGCGGTACGGCGAGGTGCGGGGAAGCGGTGGGGAAAGGTGGGGTGTGGATCTCGAAGATCGCGCAGATCGTTATCGATGGCGGCGGCGGAGACAAAAGAGATGATATTTGAAAAAAAGTGGAAACTTGGCTCACCAAGAAACACTATCAATCAGACAAGATCAAATAGAACTCTTGTGTATTCCAAAGGTCGTCAAGAAAGGTACAAGAAAGCAGAGCAAGGGGGGATGGTCGTGGTACGGAAGAGAAAGAGAGAGGGTGACGGTCACGTCACCTCGCAGTCAGTAAATAGTGGTAAACTCTGGACGGGTTTACAGCGGCACTACTAAGACAAAATCTAGTAGAGGCCAAAACATGCAGAAAAATAGTCAAAATATTTCTGTGTGTTCCTGAGGCCAGTTTAATTCCATTCCATGCATATCCAGCTGTCCAAGACGTCTGAGGTCCATGGCAGGGACGGACAGCCGCCATATCGGTTACTCTGATGGCGTCCTCAAACAGGTGTAAATATAGGCATTCTGAATCTCGCAACACGTTTTCCGGCCTGCACATGCACTTTTGGCTCTGAGTCCACTGACAATATGTGTTTTTAGGATCAATCTCCAGGGAATGGTCGAAGGGATTCTTGATCCATCAACATTACATGTATAAACCATGCATTTCAACGAGTATCTCGATCAATTTGTTGAAATTGTGAAATCCCTTTGACTGTTCCCTAGAAAATGAGATTTAAAACAAATTTTGTCTTTCCACTATTGTAATTCCTGCCGTAGTGCATTCTGAAATCGTGCAGCGAGTTTTGGGTCAAACAACATGGCCGGCAATCCGGCAACTAAGCTTCCGATCAAATTGATGGGCCAATGGATTGCCCACCACCACTGCCCCCCCTCCCCCCTATATAGGGCAGGAGTTTCCCACCCCTAGCGGCGGGCCACGCCTCCGAGTCATGTGCGGGCTCACCGCCACCTCACTGCCACCTGATGGGCGGTTGGAGTAAAGCAGAATTCCGGGAGTAGGGAGGCTTTTCGGAGGCCTCTGCACCTACTCGGCACGTGAAGACGGCCTCGCCGCCGCAATCTAATCTATTGGCTTCGCCAATCTACCCCCTTTCTGCGGAGTAAGTCGACTCCGTCGCGCTCTCAGCTCCCGAGCTGGTTTGACTCAGTGCTATTGTTTTAGCAGAGGCTGAGTCAGACATGTCTCAGTTTGGCGAGATTTGACCTTGTGCTTGCCGGCTTTGCCTTCACCATCAAGCACAAGGTAAGCGCTTCGCGCTCGTAGTGTCCTTCGATGCTCATCAGCGGCTTCGCCATCGTGAATTTACTCGGCAAATTCTGGACCCAGTGAGCGGCACCGCCATAAATATCTCGAGATATTTGTGAGGCTGACATTTGCACCAGGCTTCTCTGCGCCTTCTCAGTGCATTTTTCATCGCCCACCCTCCTCTCCCTCTTGTTTTTTTTTCTCTGATTGTAGACGAACGGACTCTTAGTTTATTTGTATACTGTACCTACGACACTTGTACGAGCTCATGCTCTCCGACCTATATATAAACGGGGCCCGCTTAGGCGGGCCCGTGTTGCCGCTACTTCAGACTGCGTGTCGGAACGCAGCAGAGGCTTCCCAATCCAGCCGACGATATAACCGCCTTCCTCAGTGATGCGCACCAGCACTCCCTTAGCGTGGGATCCGGAGTTTGCGACAGCTGGGTTGCGACCGGAGTTTCCTCACGCAATCTCGGAGGAGCCTACATTTTATGCGAACTTGATGGATCTGTTTTCCACAGACCGATCGCTGCATTCCGAGTTATCCCATACTTTGCAAGAGAAAGTATTCTGCTGCCCCCCCTAGATGAACTGCTTGATATTTCGACCGAAAGACTTCGCGAGATGGAACAATCCACACTCTCGGACCCCGAAGACAATGAGATCGAACCAGGCGCAGACTCATGAAGATCACATGCTCTACATTTCAGTTGGGAGGACCTATACTCCCTTCACTCTTTGTCCCGGTCACGGCTGTCTGAGGACAGTCAGTTTTTCAGTTGGGAGGAGATGATGCGCACCAGCGCTCCCTTAGTGTGGGATCCGGAGTTTGTGACAGCTGGGTTGCGACCGGAGTTTTCCATGTTTGATTCAATTACCGGACTTGTTCCTGGCTCAACTGATGGAGTTCAACTCCGTACGGACTTCTTGCCATCGGAGTTTCCCACGGTTTGACTAAATTTCCCCTTTTGGTTTCCGGACTTGTTCCTGGCTCGACTAATGGAGTCCAACTCCGTACGGACTTCGTGGAGCTCTGCTCCGTATTCAGGCATGCTGTCCGAGTCCTAGAGTCCGCTGTATGTCTCCATTTAGATATTTATTCCCACCCATGTACTATAAAAGGCCCCCGAGTTTACGATGTACAGTAGTGACTTGCACCCCCCTGCAATACAGCTCACATTAGCCTCAGTTCAGCGCATCGCTTCGCAGCGTATCGCTCTCGTCCTCGCATCCTCTGTCGTCCTCCGATCACAGTCTTTCTCCGCATTAGATATCGACCCCGTATTAGATTAGCTTAGTGTCCTACGTCGACCCCAATCACAGTCTTTAGCCTTCACAGTATTAGCCCCCGTGTCCTTCACCGCCCTCGACCACAGTTGCGCACCGTTTGCACTCACGCCCTCGTCCACGCCTCTCGCCCATAGCCGGAGTCACCCTCACACTTACCTGACTGGTATTGGAACATCTGAGACCCACCTCGCACACCCTCGTCTATTACTCCCGCACTCGGAGTTGTTGTTCATTTATTTGTTCAGCTCCCGCTCTTAGCCCCGGAGTAGGTGTATCATCAGTCAACCCCTGGGACACTCCAGGTGGCCTATAATATGCATCGGCTATAATTATAACAATGTTATAGTCATTCTATAGGTTATCAACTCCTTTTTGCCACCCAGCCTGCCATACTAGAGACTTTTGGGCCTCGCGATCGGGGAGCCTCCTAACACTCATTCTATGGCCCCTGCACCTCCCCAATGCCTCAGATAGTGTTTTAAGTGTCCCAGGACTTCTGTAGAAATGTATAGTAAAAAGTTTTTTTCAGCCCCCGGGTGATGCCCCTTTTAATGCCGATCCCCTTGGGCCGCGCCCTAAGTTCCGCAACTGGCTGTAGTTCCATGAATGCACAAATGAATGGATGAATGTGCCCTTGTACAGTTAATATTACACTTCCCCCTTGACCCAAAATTGACAGAAAGACACTGCGCGAGCGCGGGAAATGGAGTGAGGACGCAGGGAGGCAGAGCGGCTAGAGTGCAAGTACCTTTGGCGATTCATGAAGCTAGGCCCGCCAGAGGATCCACCTCGCTCTTCACGTCGAGAATCGTGTCTGCCCTGCCCGCCTCGATATCAGGCATGCGCGGGGATCGCGCAGTCGAGCCGCCCGTGTGCGCGCAGACCTCCAGCGTGAGGAAAACCAGCGCGGAGCATGCAGTAGTGATCTTGAGGACAGTAAGCGGAGACACCGCGGCGAGCTCGAGCGCGACGCGCTCGCAGGACGATCCCGCGCCGAGGAAAAGGTGCACGTGATATTGCACCCCACGTAGGATCGTGAGGAGGCAAATATAGGCGAGCGCGACGGTGATGAGGAACTCGCGCGCGAGGTGCGCGATGCGGGTGGGGAGAGGGGGATCCGGCATGGGCTTGCAGCGGAGCGGACCGACAGCGAGAGGGGACTGGTGTCGTTTCCACTCACGCGCTTTATAGTTTAATGCCAGTGGAGAAAAGCCGGAGAATGGTTGGGCTTGGCGTGCAGCATTTTACGTCGGAATCAATTGGTCACTTGGCTGGCGATGGTCAGTGGGCGGCCGCAGTGTACCGTTACTGGCAGGATTTTCGCCGCCTACGGTCCGCGTCCAGTGACAGTCACTGCGTTCCGACCCCCCGTAGACCCAGGGTGTGTCTACACATGTAGCCAAACCTGTAGACACAGATTCGTGTCTACATGTGGCTACGTCTGTAGCCGCAGTGTGTCTACCTCCGTCAACCTCTGGCTACCTGGGTCTACCTGGGTCCGGGCCGTACGTAGACCAAGGTGGGTTTGGGTTTGTCACCTGCTATTAGGCCATAAATCAATTCCGACATTCTTGGTTTATGATCACAATTGGCGGAAGATCAACTGAACATTACACCAGCTTCAACTGGGTCACATTTACAGTTATTTATTCACGATTCAGAGGTTCCCTGGTTCCGAGATCGGACAACGTCGCGAGGGCCTACCAGGATACTGGAGGCCGCAAAAAGCCATATACACGTCGTTAAGCCTTTAAATAGTCGAACGAGGTTGGTCAATGATAGGTAGGCCCAGGTAGCCCAACGTAAACTGACAGCATGGCTACATGAGGTACACTCGGCTAGGTCATCGTAGCCAAAGGTGTGTCGATGGCTCCGCCCCGACCCATGCCTACCCCCGTCGACGAACGTAGCCAGGGGTAGCCCAAGCAATCGTAGCCACACCTGGGTCTACAGGGGGCCGGAACGCAGTGAGAACTGGATAGATTTTGATGAGCCCAGACTTCGATTGGACGATTCACGAAACGAAGTAAACAATCCAGTGAATCATTTGTATCGCATGAAGCGTGCAGCCGTGGGGCTGCTTCACGGTAAAGAAACTGTGGTTAAGAAGTGATGCTGCCTTAGATTTAATTCAAGAAGAATGGGACCCGCAAATCACTGTGGGGAAAATCATTCGACCAGAAACATGGGCGGGGAAATGCCTCAGCGGATGGGCGCCGAACTAGGAAATAGGAACAGGACAGTACGCAGGATCGAAACTTCAAGGAAGAGGGTCAGAACAGCCCGCTCAGAGAAAGCTTGAATTTGGCTTGAATCCTCAGGCTGCTTCATCGGAGTCTCTAAGTGTTTTAATATTGAAGGGCGGCAATTATAGTGGAGGTGAGTTAAGACGCTTGCAGGCGAGCGCTGATCAGCGGTCCACACCAGTCTGGCAGTGCCGACGTGGGAGCAGAAGAGGGAGGGTCACGCATGTCACATCACCCGCCGGTGACTGATCGTAACTGTGACTCAACGCTGTCTCGACTCTCCTGCGGAACAGTCATCTCACATCGAGCTGCGCACTGCGAGGCAAGTGTATGCAAGCCTGCACTAAAGCCTGCGCTAGGTAACCACCTTATCTCCCCCCCGCCATGAGCTTCCAGGATCTAGCCTCTCACAACGTCTCTGCTTCTTCTGAAACGGCTTCTGCTGTCGGCGAACAAGTGCGGTCCTCTCTCCTTGGAAATCTTCAAGATAGATTCAAGTGTCCAAGGAATACGCTCCCTCGTAGAGCAAACTGACACTGCCCGCAATTCGCCCTCCCTTCGTGCGCGTTTGAGTCCTTCTTCCTTGGATACACAGAGAGTTTGTCATCTACTCTCGCAGACGCGATCTCACGGGTGTCACGCGAGGGCTCGCTCAGGAGGCGTCGAGGGACGTCAAGCAGCTTTCCACCCAGCTTCCGCAGGTGATTCCGCGCTGGAATTGCGCAGTGGCGAATATTTATGCACAGCGTCGGTCCCGCGCGCAGGAAGATCATCGCGGATCTCGATGCAGCGCTGCACAAGTTCCAAGCGGTCCAACGCTTCAGCATGTACCGCCAGCGCACGAATATCGGGGCGCCGACACATTTGCCTGTGGAACCTCCGTACGTTTGGATTCCATTCCCGAGGCAGTGCCCTGCCTGATGCATTATATTGCAAGTAGCAGTGAGGCACTGCTGGTAGACTGGGCGGAGCCCCCGAGGCAGACTCAGACGCTGGTTTAGGCTACGGAGGAAGCCTACCGCGACGCCGAGCTCGCCGAGCGAACGTCCGCGATTCGCGAGATCGAGCCATCGATGTAAGAGGTAACAGACATATTCCGCGACCTCGCGTTGCTCGTCGACGGGCAGGGCGCGCAGATCATGCATCAATTAGTTCCGCCCAATGAAAATAATTATAACCTGCTTACATTCGCGCTGCAGCGGTGTGGAGGACAATGCCCGGGGGACCGCGCACGATCTGGAGATGGCGGCGCAAAGGCGGAGGCGTGCGCGGCGAACCTGCCTGACGCTCATACTGGGTGTAGTCTGTGTGGTAGGTTTCGTCGCTGTGAGCCCTCTCTCTTATTCTGGATGCTCTTATTCTTGATGTACGAGACTTGCTGCCTCCACTATCATCGCTCCTTCCAGGTATTCATCCAACCATTGGGAGTTTACTTCCTGGATCAACCGTCGCTGGGGATCTATCTACCAATATATTTTACCTGAATTAAAGCTCTATTTTCTTTTCGGTCTTCCTTCTTCCCGTATTCAGGCTGGATTTTGGACCGAGCATCGGATGCATGGGATGACTACGTAACGTACGCAACCTCCAGGCTTCAATTCCTCGCTTCAATATCTTCGGGGGGTGACGATTAAGCTGCTCTGGATTTCCCCCGAAACCGTGAATGACCCTGTAGGATCCTCTCCAATGTTAACAAATCACCTTCCTAGAACAGGTTAACCCGCGTCAAGCACATGAGTACAAATGCCATGATGCCGAGCAGGTGCAATCTTACCGCCGGTCAGGGCGCCTGACCGTTCGTTCCTGGGCTGTCTGATTCTTATACTTCAGCCTCTCCTCCGCGCTCCGCACCCATCTTTCGCCCTCGATGTCATCCCAACCCCCCGCCTCAGCGCCCACGGATCCCGCAGTAGTTCGTCCGCCGCGCTCCCCACCCGAATACACCTGATTGCCACGCAGCCGCCCCCGCCCATGCCGTGCATCGGCATGGATCCGCGCGCCCGGGTGCCTTTTACCCCGGAACACGCCGCCGCCGCGGAGAAGCTCAAGGAGGAAAGGGAGAAGAGCGGGGCGGTTACGCTGGTGCGCCCTGCTTCGCCGATTTCTATAACTGTATTCTTTGGTATATTAATGCACCGCGGAAGCCCGTACCGGCCACGGGCACTGACATGCAGCCGCCGCAGCCCCCCGTCTGCATCGGCATCGGCCCAGGCGCGCGCATCCCGTATACGCCGGAGCACGCGGAGAAGGCGGAGCGATCTGTGTCTCAGCCTGTGCCCGTGAGTTTGTGTCTCTGGCGCTCTGGGCAGCCTGTTAAATGTCCACAAGGGAGTAGGTCCTGACGCTCGGTGATTTGGTTCTTCTGTGGGTGGTATCTTGAGATGAGTGTGTATTCGTCTATGTTCTTCCGCTGTATGATACCGATGTGAAGTTACGTTCACCCGTTGCTCTACATTGAACTGTCCAGATTCTAGAGCCTGGCGCTTCCCTGCTTTTCTTACAGTTACAGCATGCGCGCGACGCTTCCTCTACAACTATATATTCCCTTCGTACATACACAGCGCACAGTATTCAAAAAGGTGGTTTCAAGTGATTCAAGATTCTCTCCGTAGCACTAGGCACTCTCAGTTCGTCGTCGCAGTCGTGAAAGAAGTGGTAGCAAAGCCAACCCGATTATTCGTTTTATCAAAAACGGAGTAGAACCGTTCGAGGAATGTGAGGCCGTTGATCTGAGCAAAGGCATTGATGTTCGACCTGTAGATAAATGAAGGGGACATACGAAATCGAGCCCTTCACCGAGCGACGAGCCCAGGTCGGCGACAATGACATAAATCTGGTTGGCTTGCCCGCCGATATCCTCGTTCAGTGCACGCGGCCAAATCTGTATGGCATTTAATTTTCTTTGTTAGGGGCAGATCGACAGCACAGACTTGGGCGTTGGCGGTCAACTCCAATGTCATACCATCTCCGAGACTCGGTAAGAAAGGGAAGAGAGATTGTGGTGTAAACCTCCTCACTGGTTGTGAAGAACAGGCTCTTGAGGTTCGCATACTGGGCGGCGGTGATGCGCAGAAGGCCTGTGTTTCGGTCGACAACGGCACCAGTTGCCTTGGTATATGCCTTGAAGCTCTCAGAGGCGAGCAAAAGAAGGGTCGATCCTTGTGTCATCACATTAATTATAGTCTCAAAATCACCACAGGTAAATGTCACCTGTGTCGACGATCCCGGCCGTCTTAGCCTGGATGACTGTAGAAGTACCGTATTTGATCGACTGTTCTATTCCCAGGAAAGCATTGGCGGGGGACGCTGTGCGGATGCTCAGAACGAGCAGTGGAAGACCACAAATAAATGGACCAACTCTTGGTGACCGGGCTGAAAGGGAGAGTGGGTCAGTGAGAACTATATTTCATAGATGCAAGCCTTTACGCACGTATATGTGATGCTGCCGGTGAATTTCGAGCTGTCTATTCCTCCTGACAATATGTTTATAATGCTTTGGGAAGATCGGGCAGGATCAAGCTCACCCCAGGTAATTGCACCATTCATAACATCGACTTCCGTTGTGGGCTGGAACGAGATGCCGACCAAGTTCGAAGGAATCCTCCCTTGACTATACCAGGTAAATTATATTTCCAGAGACTACCGAATCGCGCCGCGCACCTGACTAAGTTATCCGTCACAGTTGGAATGAGGGACAGAGTAGACAATGTGCCTTCGGCTAAGCACGCAGTCAGTTTGTTTCACGCACATGGTGTAGTAACTCGGGGCACACACTGAGCTCGACTGGTCCTATCCTAGGTTTTTATGTCAGCATCATGCATACCACGGGTGCGGGAAAATAATTCCAGATACCCCAGGATTCCGTCCTCTAGAGGGTCAATGAATTTAGAAGCCGGCTCAAAATCAAATTGCAACTCATGCCTTGCTCGATTCCGCTGGAAGATGTTTCGACTCCAATGGACTGATTGGAGATGACGAGCCCTAGCGCGATTGTAACTCGATCGAGGTACTCGTCGCCCTTATTGGAACAGTCAGCTCTTAGTCATACAGATCCGTGATGGCATCTACTCTGAAATGACCTGAACCATAATGAAGTTCCTATGCGAACATAAGAATAAGAAATTATGCAATGTAAGGGGAGTGTTCATCGTACCACACTCTGTTTTGTGGCGATGCTTAAACAAACAAGTGAGCACTTAGCACGATTGACTGAGAACTGCCCCGACCTCGTTGAAGTCTTGACGTACTTCTGCCTCGCACCTACCCATGTATTTGCGCTTCCGGTGTCGACGATGAGGTGGTCTGTTGAGGTCAAAGATCAGCATCAGACTATCAAGTAATCATCGGGAGATGTTACATGTCTGAGGTGGAGAACCGACGCCGACGTCCGCCTGGGGAATGATAGAGGGATTATGTCAGTTGGGGGGATGTCGTCCGGCCAATAGCAAGTCCTTACGACGTAGGATACAGCCGAGTGGGTCAGGGGCTGGGTTACTACATCACGGCCTGCGAGTTGACCTGCTGCGCGGGCTCGTAGATGATTCGCTCGAGCCAAGTCCTGCTTTAGGAGTGTACCGGTTCCGGTGAAATTGACTCTCTTGGAGATCGGTAAGGTAATGAAGGAGTCGATGACCTCTGGCTTGGCCACAGCAGTCAGAGAAACTAGCAGAGTCGACAGGAGCACGGAAGAGAGCATTTCAGTGGGGACGCTTGGATGGTGAAGTGGGGCCCCTGAGAAGCTGCAGCAAATGCTTTAGTAGGCCGCAAAGCGCAAGCGAGCACTGTGACCAGTGCTGCTATCTGCGGCTATGAGGAGATAATAAGCTCTAGGGTTTGTTAATGATACCCTAAGGAGAACGAGGAACGGAGCAGGCGTTCTCGCTTCGTGATCGGATTCACAGTTCGCTCGCGCTCGCCCTATTCAGAAATTCTCGCTAGCCATCCGCTCGGTCAAGTTCCCTGTAATTACCTCGGAGGTGTGCTTCACGGAATCCATTCGACAACTTGTTCGCATTCGTGCTTGAGAGATCTAATCGCGCCTGTCAGAGCCTGATGAGGTCATCGAGCCCCGGTTGTGGTTGCGTGTGCAAGCCGCTCAGGTCAATGCACCCCGAGCCCCTTCATAAAAAGCACCGTCCTCCGCTCCTTCTCCCAAAAGCTGTCATGAAGAGGCTCTTCCAGCTCCCGATCACTCATCTTGGCTACGAGATGTTCGAACAGTGCCAGTGCCTGGCCAGCGTCGGGTCGTTGCTCCGGGTTGCGCCGGCGAAGTTTCTTCACAAGCGGCACTATGAAGTCTAAACCAACATAATTCTAGAAGGCGGTGTCAGCGAAAATTGTGCTCAAAGGATCGTTAGATAGCTACCAGGAGGAACTCGGATCGCAGCATTTCACCTACGAGGCGCACGTCGACCTTGAACGGGTCATACGGGATCGTGGCTGATATTTCGGGGACACGTTTGCGCAGACGGCCGAAGTTGCCAGTCACAAGCTGACGCGCCTCGAAGCTGGGGAAGCGCACGGACAACCCGAAGTCGATAAAGCAATAGTGGATAGGTCCAGCTTGGGTGCGCGACTTCATGAGTCGTGGGTCGGAATCGTCGCCCGTGTATTCGCGGAGATAATTGAGGCCGTCGCTCGTGGAGGGATTGACGAAGTGAAATCCACCGGGGATCATCCGGGATGAATCCATCACGATGTTCGCACTGCATATATCGCTGAAGGTTGTCAGCAGGTGACGCGATTCCTCTAGAGGGAAACAGACCGATGGGCGATGTTGTTGGTATGCAAGAACACGAGGCCCTACAGTAGGTAGCCGAGAATTGTTCAGTGGACGTGCGGCGTGCGACTAAACGCAAGGACGCTGACCTGAAGCACCTGCATCACAAATTCGATAAATTCGCGGACGGTGGCGAACCAAGGTGAGAGCGAACACTGCCACCGCATGCGAGGCATGACCAGAAACGCCCTCTCGAGGTCATCGTACATCGAAAATAGGTCGAGGAACTGAATGGTGTGGCGCGTTGCACTCAGTTCATTCGTTAGAAACGCGGAAATCTCCGCCTCGTCCGACACCGTTCGTATGACCTTCAGCACGACGTGGGCCCTATCTGAGCTCCGGATGGCGTCGAGGACGTCGAAGCCCTAAAGTTCAATCAGGCTCAGGCGGCTGCCGAAAATGAGGCAACGAACTGGAACTCCTTCGCATTCAAACGGACGCTGTCCGAGAGTGACCCCTGGCTCCGCGCCACTCCAAGGGCGATAGCGAGGGCGCAGCATGTAGCCGCGCTCCGCTAGAAAGGGCTGATAATGCACCCATGTTCGCTCTTCGTGGCATAACGTTGTCTGTGGAGAGCGTGGCAGGATATGTCGAGAAGAGACCTTGGCCATGGTATAGACAGAGGAACTCCTAGCCCTCGATCGATCGCCGCGTCATTGAGTTGAAGGTTTCGGCATCAGGAGGAGGAGGTCATATTACGAGGCGTCAACCTAATCTCGTCTTGAATTCGTTGTTTCAGCATTTCGATAGATTTTGATTCTCTTACAATGTCGTGAAGGTCAGAACCAAGTCATAACTCACCGTCAGGGTGGAAACGGGGTTATTCCTCCGTGCAGTTGGATCCATCCAGGAAGGCGTTAATTGCTGCATCCAAACGAGCCCGAGAGCGTTTTGCGAGCATGGATTTTGCCTGAGTCCACTCAGTCAAGCGTGAAAACCTAAAGGGAGCTGGATCTCACCAAAGGTGACACAGCCACAGCTGTACGCACCAAACTTGCGCAAGCTGTCATCCAAGCTGTCATCGCCAAACTTGCGCAACCTACGGCGGCATTTGCCTTTGTACTTCCTTGTTCCTTCCCAGTTCGGCCCATATCTTGCTCCTATGTCGCAGGAAGATATCGGAGAGCAGCTGAAACGCGTCGAGGACCTCTGGTTCCCTGACTCCAACCTCATTCTTCGCGCAGAAAACACGCTATTTCGCGTTCATAGCAGCATCCTTGCCGCTCGATCCTCTGTGTTCCGTGATATGGTAGCCTTCCCTCAACCTGAGAGGCAGGACGAGGATAGCTTCGGTGGAGCTCCCGTTGTCCGTCTTCATGACTCGGCCGCTGAAGTGGAAGCATTTTTGAGGGCTATATTCGACTCCAGGTACATCGACTCGGAGCTTCTCAGCGCGAAATGCTCGCCTAACGTTCTTTCAGTTTCTTCATGCCTCCTCCATCTCCGACGGATTTCGCTACCGTGATTGGTGTCATGCGCCTTGCCCACAAATATGACGTCCAATATCTCTTTCGACGTGCCCTCTCCCACCTCGACTCCATGTACCCCGCAACCCTCGCCGAATTTTTGGACGTCAACTTGGGGAATGCTCCCCATCATGTCGATTTCCCGATGGGCATCGTCCCAGACCTCATTACCCTTCGTGTGGCTTCTGCACTTGACGCACTGTGGTTTCTTCCCACCGCGTACTACAATGTATGCAGGTTCCCTGCGCCCGATCTCTTAGCCGCCGGGGAGCCGTGGACCGCTCTGGGTGCGGAGGTACAACAACTCTGTCTCGCCTCTCAAGTTCAGTTATTACGAGCGACAGCACTAACTCACGCGTTTCTCGGGAACCTTCCCATCGGATCTTGCTCATCACCCAAGCACTGTGCCGAAATGGTTTCGGACGCCCGGGCTACTCTTTTAGAATGGGCGGACGTTGAGACCCATGATTTGGATCCCCTCAAGGAATGGGTTTTTGCTCATTTAGATGGATGGAGGGACCTTTGTCCTCAATGTTCTGATGCCGCACAAGACGAATACAGCGGAGTCCAGCAGAGGTTTTGGAACCGAATGCCCGAAATCTTTGGCCTTCCTAGTTGGGAGCAGTTAAGGAGCATGAGACGAGATGCGTTGGCAGAATAGATAACGAATGCTTCCTTGTGCTCTCCGCGATTGTCGTCTCGAATGGATGTATAGTTTATTTCTCTACTTTGGATTAGAGCACACATCTTGGTGAGCCTCCATGTCGGGCATGCTTCTTCCTGCCCCTGACGTCGTACTTATTAAAGCCCTAGGAAATCCGTAAATATTTGCAAGATCTTCCACGTTGAAATGGGATGTCTTTGTGACTGGCGATATTCTCCATCCTGATCTGCTTCTGAGCTTTGAGCGATGCAGACTATGTAAGAATATTTACCATGAGGCGTGCCGTATCGGGAGAAAAATGAAATACGTCCTCCTTGACTGCACCAACGCAGATTCTTCTGGCGACGTCAACATCGGCAATGTGAGCGAGCTCGACGAGGTTTTAAGTTTCGTATCTCACTCCACATTATGAAGGTACAAGACGGGTGCCACACACGGCTGTAGATTTTTCCAATGCGATCTACCACCACGGATGTCTTCGAAGAATTTCAGCTTATGTTTGAAGAGATTCTTCTGAACGAGTCAAGGCATTGTTAGAGAATCAGAGTTTGCCCGTTGCCGCAGCGGAATTCTTTAGTATCCCGCAAGCATCCTGTCGGATGAGTTACGATAAATTTGCCCTGACATTGGAGAGATGTTTTTTTCTTGGATTTCATTGGGTCGTCGTGCCGTCGGATCCAGGATGTGATCCGTTCATTCCGCTTGCCTTTAACCATCACCATCGTGGTGGCCGCCTCCAAGATGCATCCCTCTCTTGAGCTCCGCAGTCTGTCAGAACTTCGTCGCTCTGTTCGGGTAAGGGCTTTACAACTAGTGTTTGCTACTCATATCATTCTCTCTTCCCAGGGCATTGCAATCCGCGGGGCCAACGGCTCACCAAGCTTGAGCATCTGCAGCGGCTTTACGTCGTGTTTTCGCAAAAGGATAACGCCGACGCGGCCCATAGCTATGGCTACCTGTGTGCTACGGGAACCTCGATCCTTCAAAAATACCGATAGACGTCGACGACGAGCAGACTCTGTTGGCCGCTTCTTGCGTTACGGAGTCTGCGCCTGATTCCAGACTTTCCGGTTGAAGTTGGAGCTGACCTGTGGCCCCGGCTGTGGAAATAGGTGCTTTTCATTCACACCCAGCTTGACTCTCTCCCTCGTGTGCCCGAGCTGGATCTCTGCGCTGATCTCCCGATCTGGGTCGGCCACCTTCTAAGGGATCTGACTTGTGCCAAGATCATCGACCAAACCGCCGACGTACGAACGTTGATCACTCGGGCATGGAAATCAGCGTTTTAGGACCCAAGATCCGGTCCGAGCGATGATTCCCTCGATGCGCTCTATTGGATTCTATGGGGGAATTTTTTGATCGCACGCCCGGAGGCCCAGCGAGAGTGCATCGAGGGCGCGGGTGGGATGCTCACCGACTCATGGCCGAATTCTTCGATTATTTCCTCCCCACGGCACAGACTCCCGTCACTGCCGAGATTTTTACTTTCATCGACGCCATTTGCGACCCCCTCCTCGCCCCTGGACTATAGAGACCCTCAACTTGAACCAGCGCTTGTTGCCGCTGGAATGCTCAGGTGCCTCACCACCGTAGCCTGTGCGTTCCCTGCCGCAGAGATTCCAAAGGGGGCTTTTGCGATTCAGGCGTCGCTCCAGATATTGCGACTCATCTTAACTCCTGCACCCCCAGTCCGAGAGGCGGTCACGGCAGGTATCCTGCACGCCATTGCTCTCTGCGCCATTCGGGGGATCGAAGAGACCCTCACTACCAAGTTTTTGGTTACTACGTTGCCGCCCGCAACTGTGTACTACCCCATCACCTGTCTTCTCGAGCACGCCTTTCGCGCTGTCGACCACCTCGTCAAAACCGAGGTCACCCGACGGAGGAGATGATTACTGTCTTCGACTATGCGCTTGGTCGCGCGTGCATATCCATCCAAGTCATGTCCCCGGCAGCGCTGCTGTAGCCCCAATATAATGGCGCTGACTGCGGAGAGCATATGCGGCGCGAATCGCGAAATAGTGGTCGCCTGGAGCTCCATTTGATGTGGGTGTCGAAAGGACCTATCGCGGAAACCAGAATGTTCCCCATGCGTTCCAATACACTCGTTATCTACGATGGTCTACGGCGTTTCTCTAGGGAGCTTCTGGATACTTCGGACATCTCTTCAGAGGTACAGAAGCTGCTCGATTCGACGAGTGAGGGTTTGGTAGAAATTCACGCATAAAACACGGCTATCGGTTATCTTTTTTCTCAGTTCTCTATCTTCCTCTATATTTCGATAGGAGACCGCAGACGGGGCTTGACGGCTGCAACGCCCAGAAGATGGACTTGGGCTCCTCTCCTTCGGCCTCGGCAACCTCGCGGGCAGCGCCATCGGCGGGTGATACTCGCGATGCGAGCCTGCGGAGAACATTCTTAGGATATTAATCGGCTTAGCTCTCCCGATGCGAACTCACGCACCGTCTTCCTTTCGCCTTGCAGCCCCTTCTAGTGGCATTGACAGCGCAGCAGCGGTACAGTCACTGACAGATGGGCACCCATCTCCGCCCAATGCGATGACAGTAGCCGCTTCACAGTACCCTCAGCCTTTCTACTGGTCACCTACTGCCATCGGCCAAAGGACAGCCGCCCGTGGACCGCTTTCTTTCCTTATCGCAAGTTTACGTCTTGAACTCGCCTTCCCTGCGTACTTCTGCCTAGCTCCTCGTGAGATGCCTTTTTTTTTTTGTCTTATCCCCTCCTCTTTCCACCCCTAACCTTCTATTAATGTAGTGACGTCAAGACGGGGTACCCAGCCCTGCACGATTCGAGCGCGCGAGCCATCCGTTGACCGGATTCACTTTGGCGCTTTCGTGAATCCTTCTATCCACACTGGCAGCACACTAGGGCTACATACGAACATCCATGCTTCCCAATGCGACAGTTCTCGTGTGTTGATTGAATGCCTCCATTTTCTTTCATGCCTTTCTGTTCAAGTATTTTAAGTGGGAACATAACCAAATCATCCTCCTAGAGACTAGTAGTCTGCTAGTAGTGGCAGTAATAGACTACAGTGTCGCTCGTTAAGGCGATTAACTTGCATAACGGATCAAAACGATCGATCATGATCTGATGATGATCGTCGCTCGGATCTTTTCCTTCCACCTTTGACCTTTCTTCAAGCACAAGCGCACAAGCGCATGCCGTGGTAGGCATAGAGACACAGCTGGCATCGGATTCAAGATACTGGCCAACGTTCTCCCAGATTTGCTGTCGATCCTTGGCCGGTGCTCGGCGAGAAACAGCATGCGGAAGCCTTCGACCACCTCGAGGCTGAGGGTTTCCCACCTCGCGAATCTAGCAACCTCAAGCATATGCATGTGCATTGTGCTATTTTTACTCCCAACTGGACGGCAATAGAATTTGCACTGTGCGGTGCAGCGGCCCGCAACAGCTATCAAATCAAACGTGTGGTCGAGCCCTTATGCTCAGCGCGATGCGCAATGTGGACCTGGTTCCGCTCGAAATAGAACCGGAGGGACCCATATAAGCGAGAAACCACCCTCGAGAACCTTCGTGAAACCTCCCCTGGTCCGTTATGAAGTCGATCTGTGGCAAGCTCTTCCTTTCCACACTCATTGGGGCCTCCGCAGTGAGTGCCTGGTGCGGTGACAACGGTGGTGCTGTGAGTCTGCGCATAGACAGCTTCTGTGATGTATGCTCATTACCGCTGTACAGGAACTGGGATGGGGCACCCAAGCCGACAGTGACGGCAACGGCGCGAACCCGCGCACAGTGCTCGGATTCAACGCGAGCGGGCCCTTCGACGCTGTAGGGAATCCGGTCCTCAGTGTGATCGCCACGAACGCTGGCTGGGACTCGTCTTATTATGCGTTTTCCGCGTGGATATGCGGGCAGGCGAGCCCCGACGCGTACCCGCAGACCACATTCGGGTACGTTTTTGTGTGTCTGCACTTCAAAGGGCGTGCTGAAGGTACTTGCCCAGGCCGATCGTCAACGCGGATTCTATCAGCACGCAGACGAGCATCCCGCTCTGTCTCACTGCCTCCGCTCTCGGGGAGTCCAACATCACGATCGCCCTCCTTCCTTGCGTGTACGCACCCTTTTGTCCTATCGCGCCGACTTATTGAATCCCTCTATCCCCAGGAATGACATCTCCACGAATCCTGTCCCGACGCAGACGTTCCAGTGGATCGGGACAGCCTACATCACCTACGGCTGGGCCTTCCTCGGAAACCAGTCCGGCACACCACTCGATCCGAGCATCCCTACGGACTACGTCCCGTCGCTCGTGCCCGCGACGAACGATACCGCCGCGTATTTGCGCCTCGACTACGTCCCCGGCGGGCTTCCGCCCTCCACAGGGCTCGAGACTGGGCTAGTGCTAGAATTGAGCGATGACTAAGGTGTGGATGGAGGTTCTGTATTTATTCAATAGATTGTATGATGCGCGTGTTCCGAGACATGTATCTCGCAGTCCCGCCTTTTGACGCGTTGCACTCACCTCTGCAAGCCCGGCAGCGCCGAGGAATGTTCAAGTCGCCTAATGACAGATCTAGGGCTAACGTTCAGGTTCGTACGAAGGGCAAAACCAGAAATGTCTACGATGTATTCCGAGGACGCCGAGAGGAGGCGCACAGCCTGCCAGCCTGGACCGGTCTGGATCCGCGGGCAAAGTGCGGATGTAAAAAATGTCTGTAAAAATGTCTCACCCCCTATTCTGACCTACAATATAAATTGCGGACCCCTTCGAAACAAAACCAAGTTCAAAACACCCCGCAATACAACTCACACTCTTAGGAAAGAGAACCAGTATGTACCGCCGTTTCCTTCTCCTCTTCATGCACCAACAGTCCACAGAATATAATTATCCGCCAACATCATGTCCCAAATCCGCACACCAATGTTCGATTCACCCACGTCTATCCTCCCATCATCTTCGACCTCCAGCCTTTCGCCGCGTCGCACACTCCGAGAGCGCTGCGGATTTACGCTGTTTCTGTCGTTCGCGCCAGCCTTCCCCAATATCCCCGCCAAAGGCCACATCGGGCCAACCGCTGGGAACCTCCCCCGCCGGAAACGGAGCAGCGTTCCATCCCTCGACTTCCCCGCGCCAGTCGACTTAGATGTCGCTCGCGGGGAGTACTTCGCGTGAGGCCTTCAGATGCCGCTGAAGCAGAGATGAAGATGCCGGTCGCGAAAGCAGTTTCTGGTGAGCTATCTTCGTCCTCGCCGGAATAATCCGCTCTAAACAATTCTGGCTAGGCAGCATATTTGGCGGGTACATCCACTTCCCCCCCAAGTAGAGACTCGCTTCAATGCCTTCCAAGTCGCGACGTCCGTCCATAACACCGGCGAGTGCGAACGAAGGTTGGCCAAAAGAATATGCGAACGCATCACCGACTGGGATCCTATATCCCAATGATTGATGATCAGACAATATCAGCCTTCAACTCATACGAGTGCAACGAGGTTATTAGAATGGACAATAACGTAGCACATATACACAAGAACGGACCAATAAATCAATTCCTTCCCTCTCCGCGGTGCATAAACTCCCAACAAGCCTTGCCCGGCTCGATACCGAGGATAGTTTGCACCTGTGGCATAGTCATGTCGCACAGTTCGCGCACATTCCGGATTTTCGTCGACACATATTTTACGTTCTTCGCCGTGATCCCAGGTAGACAACGTAACAGCTCTTCCGCGGCGGCATTGACCCCTGCGCCAGCCTCGGGGTCCTCTTCGGCACCGACAGCGATCGCCTGACGGGGGTCAGGCTCCGGCATGTTTGCCTTCAAGTCGGCGAAGATCTCAGCGGTGGCGTAGGGCGACGAGGCCCAGATGATGCGCACGCGCGGGAAAGAGAGCATGAGGAGTACGAGTTTGGACTGCAGCAATGGCGAGGCGCCGCCCTCCTTTTCAGATGATGCGCCGGATTTTTTGGGTGGATATTTGTTCGTTGGTTTGGCGTACGATGTTATATCCGACACCACCTCGAGGCGAATATTAGGTCGTTGCGTAGTCACAGGCACACGGGACTCACCTCCAAGGAAAATGCCTTGTCTTCTTCGAACTCGATGAGGAGGATAGGGTGTTTGTAATGCACGGACATTAGTTCGCACTGGGTGTATCTGGGCTCAAATTAGAACATTCGTTTGATCAATGTCCCAGGACTCACAATCGTCCGCTGTTAAAACTAGATATTAGATCCGGTAAACTTTTCCGTTCAACGCAGATGTCCGGAGTCAAAATATAATCCCCAACAGTGAGTGTTGCGGGGATGACAAGCACGTTAGACGCGTGCAAAAGCGAAGGGAGTGTGGACCGAAATTCCCGCATATCGACAATGATCTGAACGGCTCTGAGTTAGAATCAATAATTAACCTGGCCATCGAACGTACCTGCGACGGTACTTTGCTCAACTCGCGCCGCCCTCCGGCAATCCGGGTGCTAATCGTTTTGATCAGAGCCTCCCCTCTGGCGTCAGCGCGGTCCTCGAAAATTGGCAGAAGCATGCTCTGTTATTTAATCAGAACGATAGCGAGAAAGACAGTGAGCTGGACTAACTCCGCGCTCCTTGATGAGCCGCTGGAAGGAATCCTTCTCTTTTCGGATTCCAGCCAAGTACTTGTGTTCCTCGCACGAGTTCCCGTACAGCATGTGATACACCCGGACATTCAGTCCAGGATTCGAGCTGCGATATACCTGCGGAGCCGTTAGCCAACTGCGCCGATAAATGCCAATGGACGACATTCCTCTATCCGCCGGATAAACTCCATGTTGGGCTCGTACATGACGATGAACCGTGGTTGAATTTCTGCGAGCATACGATCGTCTGTATCGTCTGAATAGGGGCGGACGAGGACCGTCTGCTGCGGCGCTAACAGACCATAATTGGAATCGAACTCGTTTTCGAACTCCGTGGAATCGAAGTTCAGTAATGTTGTGTCGTCGAGTGCCAGCGCAGCATCGACATCTTCGGTGCTCTGGGCCGCCCAACTGGTTGCGGAAGGTGAATCATAGTGCACAACATAAATGACATGGCACTCACAACTCCGCAATGCTATTGGCTTCAGAACGGATAGTCCCCAGGGCGGTGATGGGCTGCACAGGGGTGGGCCGTGCAGACGATTCAGCTGAGGGAGCCGGGGCTCCACCGCGCACCCGCCGACGGCTGGCGTATCTATTCGCCTTCTCGCGGTCCTTGCGCTGAAGCGCCTCGCTGATGCCTTCTCCTCCGCCGTACATGCGCTCGTATCCCTGATTTGGCCCACCTCGCCCAGAGGAGTCGGGCATCCCGAACGCAGGCCGCCCGTCTTGCTTCCGTTCAGCGAGCTTGCGCTTCCACCAGAGGTAGAGGCGCAGCTTGCGTAGTAGCATTGGCCGGCCCTGCTCCCCCTTGGGCGCGTTGTCGTCTTTCGTGGACAGGAACTCAGAAATAAGGTTGCAGGTCCGCGTGGACGACGCCATTACCAGGACGATGTTCGAGCCCGGCGCAGCTAGGAATGCGCGGGATCAGCCAATGCGCATCGACTCGGAAATTTCAAGCGTACCAGGCGCTCTACGGAGGGACTCCATTTTTAGAATCTCCTCCTCCGCTTCTTGGAGAATTTCCGCAAGGAGGCTCCACTTCGGCAGCTCCTCCAGAACAGGGTCGAGGCCTTCAGGAAGCCATCGCGGCCGTTTCTCCGTCCCCTCGCCAGCCTGGCCGGCAATCTCGTCCATAGCCGCCCACTCATCGTCGTCATCGTCCGGGTTTTGCGGCGGAAGCCCCTCACTCAGCTTCGCGGTCGAGCTGATAGTGTAGCACCTCCGCTTAGCCACCTCGAATATGATGTGCGCCGCGTCGCTCATCATCCACGGGGACCGGTTCTGCTTGACGCCGAGAACAGTAACGGTATTCGTCGCGATGAGAGTCTCGAGGTACGCGTGGAACTGGAGCGGGTCGTATGTGAGGAGGTATCTGCGCGAACCATCAGAACACTGCAAGCATTGGTTCCAGACGAAGCATACAGGAGCAGCCGGCGCAGAATTCCGAGGTCGGTTACAAGTTGTTTCGTCTTGGGCCCGATTTTGTGCCAGATAGGATCGAGCTGCCTCCGGACGATGACGTCGAACGAGCGAAAATAGGCGTTTTCAACTTTGAAGTCGTCTAGATCGATTTGTCCGGCCTTGATTAGAGTCAGCGAACAAACACAAAAAAAGGAAAGGATCGTGAATACCGTTATGTTCGAGCGCTTGAGCTCGTTCAAAGTCGCCGTCATGCATTGAAGGATAGCGTGATGTATGTCCGCCATAGACTCGGACAGATTTTGAGAAAGTTCAATAACATCGGCCCTTCGACGCTCGAGTGATTTCTTGATGTCCTCCTGGAAGCTGGAACGGACAGTGAGGCTCAAACTAGATTTCAATTGGCAATGTTACCGTGGATAAATGTGCACGGTGCGAAGCTGCAACTCCTTCATGATATTCTTCAGTGGGGACATGCCGCTCGTAATGTGCTCAGGCTGGTCTGTAAAGGCCTTGAGGAAGCCCGTCTTGTTCTTTTCTCGATAGAGCCGCACGATGAAGGCCTCGAGAACAAGAGGCGTGACACTGGAAAGATATGTCAACGAATCAAACCACAATGAGGGGGACTGACCGTTCAGCATGAAGTACTATGATACCCGAGATGCGTTCTATAGGTATGTCTCCCTGGAGCATATCGACTACCAGGATGCGGGATGTCACGGAGAAGAGTCCGCCTGACGTGTAAAGACTCTGCCTTTGCGGGGATGAGAACACTGAAATCTAAGCTATGCAGAAACGCCGACCTCTCTTTGCTCCCCGTTTCAAAGCCGACAACGCGAAGGCCAGGTTTCCGACATCCCATGATCCCCAGCTCCTCCCCGATCTCTGACTCTTCTTCTGCGGTGGCATTGACGAGGAGTACTAGATTCTCCTCGCCGTCGTATATCTTCATTAACGTGCACAGGATTCTTCGGAGCCCGAGGCCGCGCGCCAGGATGAGAAGGTCGCTCGTTGAGGGGTCATGTATTCGTTCCAAAATCGTCTTGTGATAGGGTAGTAAAGCAGACATAGTTGTTCGCAGTTCCGAAGCTTGTCTAGGGTCAGGGGGGGACCTGAATTCGTGGTATAAGCTGAAGGCACGGGCGCCGGAGAGGGAGAAAGAGAAAGAGTCAGGGTGTGGAACGGCGCCCAGACTCGGACATGAGCGTGTTACGCAAGAACGATGTGAATCACGTGGGCCGCTTCCTTCTAGATTGATTGCACCGCCACTGCTGGCCTCTCAAGAACTTCCATGTTTGACTAGGATACGCATTCTGCGCGCAATTCTTCTCCTCGCTGATTCATGTATCTGTTGCCCATTAACTCGTAACCGCTTCCCGCTGGTCCAGCGTGGCAGTGCCGGCTTTTACAAGGCCTCCTATTCTTATCTGGCTCGACTCGGAGTCGACTATTTCGGCTCCCTCTTGGTCGATTATCCGCGCAATATCGGATATATTCTGCTATGAACGGTAAGAATTGCGATTCCGGCTTCAGCGACCCCTCTGGCTGAAAGAACTGGCTGGAGCGCGAACATCTACGACTCTTTGCAAGGACCTGCTGTCGGTTTACTGGAAAGGTCTCCCGCACTACTCAATGTACTCCGATGCAATCCTTTCGAGACATGAGTGGCTGATTATAACAGGACGGGAGGTATCGGTACTTCCAGAACGGACTGCAGCCTGGTGAGCGAGGTGATTCGAGATGTGTCGATCAGCGCTGACGTGGCCGCCCCGCGCTCCATCGCGCGTTCCACCGAGGGTCGGTTTTCCGAATGGGAAGAGGCTTGGATTCCGTGCCCGGTGGAAGGATGTGGAACGGATGCGGCCGCAGTTTTCCGGGATGCGCGCACATGGCTTGGGCGTCGAGCTCGCAATTTGGTACCGTGGTAGTGTCATTCTCGCTGACTTTGTAAAAGCTCAACAGCAGGCATCTGTCGCTGTCCTCAGATTCGGTACACGCTGTGAGTCGAAGCAAACAATCTGGTTAGGAAGCTGTCATGACACCCCCTACGTAGGTTTAATTCGAACAGGCCGACCGCCTGGTTCCCATAACGAACGAACCAACCTCGTGCTAATTAAACTGGATGAGAATGAAGCCCTGGCTGGGTGGCTCGCCCCATATGTTCACGAGATCGCAACCCTCTATGACGTGGGGGCCGAGAAGGTCGATGATTGGGGGTGGAGGTTGAACGGGGGAAAGCTGCCGTTGATTATGGAGAGTGGGCGGGTTCGATGGGTTTCCTCTTCAGTCTGAGAGCGGGTCCTGACAATCCACTATTGGAAGTGTCCATTCCTGCGTGTCGCTCGTCTTCACCGACGCATTCACCTCTAAAAGTTCCCCGAACTTTCCTTCTCCGCTCGCCGAAGGTTTCAAGCTACTACCCCACAAATGCTTGGTATATTGTTTATTTTGGAGCTCATCTTTTGCATGTAGTCAACAATAAACTGAATATGCGCTATTTTGACATGTCTTACTCTCTAATATGAACCTGTCCCACGACCTGTGAGAAGATGAGCCAGAACTTGTACCGGCAGGCCTTGTCTCGTGCTTCTTACCCGCCATATGTTTCGCAGACGATGCAGGGTCTCCCGGTTAATATGGATAGAGCAGTCGCGAGCGGTGGGGATTACAGATGTCGTATTTCGGTGAGCGACTTTCTTTATTTATTCAATTAAAAATGGTGCCACTCTGCCTTATGAACCTCGAAACCGCGGCTGGGTAGGAGACTGGTGCACATGGGGTTGGATGAAGAGTCCGGGCGTCGGAACGAGCAATTCGATCCCCGTGCTTATCTTGTCCGCGAGGAAGTGGAGAGCGAGAGCTCTAGGACTTCAGGACTTGACAACACATCGTGGGCCGCTAACAACCGAAGGCAGCAGTACTAGTGCCGCGCTGCGACGCGGGAGCGTGGTTCAACATGTCACGTGTCTCAACATGTCTCTTAAAGACAGACGCTTCAACAAATGAAGCTCGTACCTCGCTTGTTGAAGTGTCACCCCACGAATGAGATATCAGACACTGAGGGAATGCAATTGGAAGAAAGTCGGAATATCTAGGAGCTAGGCCCCAAAGAAAGGAAGAAAAGATCAAAGCCATGCGTTCGCTGCGAGGAGTCGATGCCGGTCTGCCGCAGTTCAACTTACTGCTATCAGTCTGCGAAAATCAATGCAGCTGTGCACCGCGCACCCGCTTGGGACCAAGTAAACTAGCCTTAGTATATAGCCGCAAAACAGTTGTCATTTCGTACATCTCCTAGAGCAATCAGGTACACAATCTTCTGGACACATTGGTTCGGAACGAGGAAACTGAGAAAACGATGTTGTGATTGATGTCCTCCTCTGAGTCTTCAGATGCTGTAAAACACTCTCTATTAGCAAGAGGCGCACGGGTGTTCAACGAACAGAAAACGACGTACGGTCCTGGCTACGGAAGAGGAATCAGCGCGATAGACTCCGGGCCGTATTTTGTGCCAAAGACGACCGCCGACAAATCAACGTAGAGCTTGCCATTAGAGACGTAGAACCTCGCATTGCCGTTAAGGATCGAGATGCCAAAGGTGGTGGAGATGCCGTCCTTGAGATTGCCCTTCACATCGCTCAGCGCGTACGTTCCAAGGATCGGGATCCTGACAGAAAGCGTCGCGTTCATGTCGAGCGTGGTCAGGTCAATGAATCCTTTGAGCTTACAAAGAGACGAACAATGATCAGCATGTTTCAAAGCGCAGGTAGATGGTTCGCACAATCCAGGTAACGCCCCACAAGGGCACTTCAATATCAAAGTCCCAGCGGGAAGCGGCATCACCGAAGACGGGCGGGCCAGCGATGGCGTAGACATGGATGACCTCGCCAGTTTTGCTCGTGGACGATTGATGATGCCCCTCGAGCCATTGTGAAAGATCAGGGTCTACAGCGCATTAGCATGCGGCCGGTAGGAACCAATAGAGGTCATTGCTAACCAGTGGCTTTAGAGAGTTGAGTGTTCATGTTGTTGCTCGATGAGTTTAGGAGTATGTTCCAAGCTGGAGATGGGGGCTCTACCCAGGATCCAGCACGGACTTTATACCCTTAGCCCTAGAGCTAAGTTTAACGTGACGTGCTTCTGTTCTTCCGGTGCTCCTTGTTTCTTCAAATTCATTAAGGTCATGAGCCTCATTGACTCTCATTTGGGGAAAACAATGTCTTCATTTTTAATGTCATGATGTAATTGTTCATTGAGCACACAGGTCGCCGGAACCTGCCGGCTGGCACGCACGTATCAGGGCATTTACCAGCGCAAATTAATTACTGCAGAGTATGACGACAATTTCGATATGTAGGCAGTTTCTCGACGCCGGCGGCGTAGGATTAATTGCTTCCAATCCGCTCGGTTCCGAGTCGGCCGTGATTAATTGTGTTTATTTCTATCCAGTGTCCTGATGTTGGTTGATTGTTACGTAAATACTATCCTACTTCCCCAGATCACGGCCAAATTACAAAAAAGCGAGGTACGAGCTTCTTTCGTTTGTAGCGTCTGTCTACGAGAGACTACGGTCGAATCAAGTTCGAGTTCAAGATACTGTTAGCTTGGAATTAAATACTTCACAACATAACAACAATGCCGATATGTAGGCAATCTCTCTGCGCCGTGTGCTAAATTCGCCAGCTTTAATGCCGCTGAATGCCAACTTGAAATCCAGGTCGAATGCTCAGGAACTAGGAGATTTCATGATGGATCACGGAGTTACGAGAAGGACGTCCAAAAGCCCTCGTCTTCCCAGTGGCCTCCTTCGGTATGGCAGAAAATTTGAAATCCCCTCTGCTGGATGTGCAAGAGCGAGATTAACCATCATTCAGGCTCGCTCAGTATTCGGTTCCGAGTATCGCGTTTGGGATACTCGGTCTTCCTTCCGCCGTCCTGATGTCATGGAATGCGAATTTAGAATACTCAATGTAACTGCGACCTCAACGGAATACATTCCAAATTACCTGAGGGTTTCAGCCGTCGGTCTCGACTGGCATCTCTTGGTATGGCCGCAAATTCCGAATTTGCAGTCCCCTGCTGGATGGGCGTTCTACAGCATGCAGAAATAAAATATTTGCCCCGTACGATAATCGATCGAACGGCATAGTATGCGATTGAGACCCGAGCTTGATGCTCCCGTCCCTTCCCTTTGATCTTCCTAGAATTACGGCATTATATTATACTCCAAGCTGTCTTGTCACGGTTCTACAACTCGCCGGTCGCCGTCGGAAGAGGGAACCGAAATTCCAAGACAATAACGCACCTGGAAGGGCCCCGAGGCTGGCTGCCAGGAATATCTCATCCCACCGGCGAAGTATTGAGCCGATGGTGCGCGCGTCCACTGCGACCGACGTGTTGGGAGCTGCAGTAATTAATTTGCGCTGGTAAACGCCCTGATACGTGCGTGCGTGCCAGCCGGCAGGTTCCGGCGACCTGTGTGCTCAATGATCAATTACATCATGACATTAAAAATGAAGACATTGTTTTCCCCAGTTGAGAGTCAATGAGGCTCATGACCTTAATGAATTTGAAGAAACAAGGAGCACTGGAAGAACAGAAGCACGTCACGTTAAACTTAGCTCTGGGGCTAAAGGTATAAAGTCCGTGCTGGATCCTGGGTAGAGCCCCCATCTCCAGCTTGGAACATACTCCTAAACTCATCGAGCAACAACATGAACACTCAACTCTCTAAAGCCACTGGTTAGCAATGACCTCTATTGGTTCCTACCGGCCGCATGCTAATGCGCTGTAGACCCTGATCTTTCACAATGGCTCGAGGGGCATCATCAATCGTCCACGAGCAAAACTGGCGAGGTCATCCATGTCTACGCCATCGCTGGCCCGCCCGTCTTCGGTGATGCCGCTTCCCGCTGGGACTTTGATATTGAAGTACCCTTGTGGGGCGTTACCTGGATTGTGCGAACCATCTACCTGCGCTTTGAAACATGCTGATCATTGTTCGTCTCTTTGTAAGCTCAAAGGATTCATTGACCTGACCACGCTCGACATGAACGCGACGCTTTCTGTCAGGATCCCGATCCTTGGAACGTACGCGCTGAGCGATGTGAAGGGCAATCTCAAGGACGGCATCTCCACCACCTTTGGCATCTCGATCCTTAACGGCAATGCGAGGTTCTACGTCTCTAATGGCAAGCTCTACGTTGATTTGTCGGCGGTCGTCTTTGGCACAAAATACGGCCCGGAGTCTATCGCGCTGATTCCTCTTCCGTACGTCGTTTTCTGTCCGTTGAACACCCGTGCGCCTCTTGCTAATAGAGAGTGTTTTCAGCATCTGAAGACTCGAAGCAGGACATCAATCATAACATCGTTTTCTCAGTTTCCTCGTTCCGAATCAATGTGTCCAGAAGATTGTGTACCTGATTGCTCTATGAGATTTACGAAATGACAACTGTTTTTTTGCGGTTATATATTGAGGCTAGTTTACTTGTTCCCAAACGGGTGCGCGGCGCACAACTGCAATGGTTTTCGCAGACTGAGTTGAACCGCGGCAGACCGGCGTCGACTCCTCGCAGCGAATAGGGACAGTGATGCGCATGAGTGTTCCCCACCTCCGGAAAGCGGAGGTTCACGTAACCTCCGAGAGAAAGCAGAGGATCATACGCGGCGAAGGTTCCCACACGGAGGTTCACACGGTTCCACTTTCCCTTTTAGGCAGTTCCGTTTTGCGGAGGTCGATCACGGACGACGACGGAGGTAGTCATAGAATTCATAGAAGCTTACAGGACCTCCGTAGCTCGGATATCCGAGGCGTGCCCGTGTCTCTGCCCACTTCTAGACCTATGTTTTCCCACCCATTTCGTGTAAAAGGCCCCGGAGTTTACGATGTACTCCAGTGACTTGCACCTCCCTTCTTCTTTTCTTTGGGGCCTAGTCCCTTGATATTCTGACTCTCTTTCAATTTTATGCCCTCAGTCTCTGATACTGCAGTATCTCATGTATCTCATTCGGGGTGTGATGCGTGACACATTGAACCACGCTCCCGCGTGGCAGCGCGGCACTGCTCCCTTCGGTTGTTGGCGGCCCACGATTTGTTGTCAACTAATAAAGCCATAGAGCGCTTGCTCTACACCCCCCGCGGACAATATAAGCACTGGGATCAGGTAACAGAATTCTTAATTGTGTAAAGAGAGAAAATCGCTCACCGGAAATACGACATCTGTAATCCCCACCGCTCGCGACTTCTTTATCAGTATTGACCGGGAGACCCTGCTCACCTCCGCGAAGCTTATAGTGGGAAGAAGTACGAGACAAGACAAGGCCTTCCAGTTTGTATCCCGGGAATTTCAGGCTGATGCCGACGGTGTCTATGTGGACCTGGGTTGCCCAGATATCTCTCTACCTACTGCCCGGGGCATCCTCTCGGCAAGGAGTTGGCGAGGAGCAAAGTATGCGCCTAAAGTGTGCCATCCAATGATATTTGCGCAACAGGAAAGTATGAAGGATAGGACTCGAAGATGGGCGTCGCTACGTACACTATGTTACCAAAATGATTGACCGGTGCGGTTCTCGGCAATCCCTGGGTCAAATGACTCCAAATAAAATGCTAGCATCATCCTCTGTGAATTTCAAGATGATATGCACCGTTTAATCCATATGTCCCCCCTTTCGCTTTCTGAAAATAAAAAATTTGAGGTGTTTCTGAAAAACCGAGTCTGTGACATCAGGATGAATGACAAAATGATATGCATAGTCTGAAAGTACTCAGAAAATGAACCTCATTCATGCTTTGGTTCACCCAGATCGAAGGTGTTTTGAGCTCACCCCGGGGCGTCCAAGTTGTCCATTTTTTGCATTTTTTGCCATTTTAGCCCCAAAATACTAAAAATTGGCAATTTGCATGAGGCATTGCGAGCTCAAAACACCTTCGATCTGGGTGAACCAAAGCATGAATGAGGTTCATTTTCTGAGTACTTTCAGACTATGCATATCATTTTGTCATTCATCCTGATGTCACAGACTCGGTTTTTCAGAAACACCTCAAATTTTTTATTTTCAGAAAGCGAAAGGGGGGACATATGGATTAAACGGTGCATATCATCTTGAAATTCACAGAGGATGATGCTAGCATTTTATTTGGAGTCATTTGACCCAGGGATTGCCGAGAACCGCACCGGTCAATCATTTTGGTAACATAGTGTAGCTCGAATCGCTTTGAAACACAAATTCATCGCGATGTAATTCTGTATTCACGGAAAAATTAATAACATCGTCCGAGAAGCCAAAAGAAATAGATTTCTACCATATAGGACTCCGGAGCTTGAGAGAGCGGCAGTGAACGGCTCGATGACTGAGATCACATCATTCAAAGTCATCTTATCTTATCTCATTCAAAACAACGATACACAGCACAAAAAAATTTGGAGTTTCTTTCTTCCATTTGGCTCCCTCCTGGCTCGCTCCATTCCCAAGGGGCACGCTCCGTGCGTTCGTGTTCACGCGCAACACCTACTTCCGACCTCCGTGACGGTGGGCCACGCCGAGCTCGTAGAGGTAAGTCCCGAGGAGCTTGGTCTGCAAAACGAATGAAATCAGCATGCGCGCGCGCTACGAGAGAGGCGAAGGCAAGGAGGGGGGGGAAGGACGGGGAGGTGTGAGTCGAAGAGGGCAGGGAAACGCAAACGCACCCCCTCGATGAAGTTGCTCTTGTCCAGCTTCTCGTTCGTCGAGCTGCGAAGAAAGGATGGGATAAGTGACTTATCAGTCAAGTAAGGAAAGAGAACGTCAGGCGGCGAAACATGCTCCCCGTGTGTGCAGTGGGTAGTATGCCCACACGCCCAATCCAAAGAGAGTCCGCGTCAAGAATGTACAAGCCCCACCGCGCATGGATGCGGCTCGCTGCATCCGGCGCTCGCGGCACTCGTGCCCTAGAGCCCATCTCGCTCATAATCATGGCCTCCGTCCTCGCATCAGACGCCACCGCGCGGATCTAACGGCGGCGAAGTGTCTGTGCGTCCATCGGGCAGCGCGCCAGGCGCACCAGCACGTCTACCGCGCACAAAGACACCGCGCACAAAGACACCATCGCCTCGCCAGCGCTCACGGCGGCCGCCTTCGTCTCGCAGCGCGCCCGGCACTCTGCCCCTCCAGGCGCGCGCTCAGCGCTACGCCCTCCCCACTTCGGCTGAGAAGACGAAGTCGGAGACGACCACGGAGCGCCTCTCCTGACTCCCGCCAGCCCTTCTCACGTCCCACAAGCGCAGCGGGCCAAACAAAGGAAAAGAAGAAGGCAACGCACTGCGCCCCGTCGTCCCCGCGCCCCATCGGCAGCAGCAGCACATTCACGTCGAGCGTCTCCGCGAACGTGAGCGTCACCGGGATCGACCCGCCCTCGCGCGTCAGGTCCGGCGTCTTTTTGTAGATGGCCTAAGAAGAGAGGGGGTTGAGTACGAGGTAAAGGTGAGGGGAGGAGAGAAGGAGGAAAGGAGGGGAGAACAAGAAGGAGAGAACGATGGGGAGGAGGAGGGAAGGAGGGAAGGAGGGTGTCGACGCCGCGGATGCTTCGGCGCAGGCCCCATGAAGGGAGGACGCAACGAACGGCGGGATGAGGTACTGACGGGGCCGAAGGGGAAGGAATGACGGAGAATGAAAAGACGGGGAGAGTAGAACGACGTACCTCAGTCGCCTTGATCGCAGCCACGTAGTTCCAGTGCTTCCAGTCCGCGACCCACGGCATGCCGCTGTTCAGCATCTCGATCTCCCTGCGCGCGGGGGTTAGTGCCGGCGACGATGAGGAGGGTGAGGTGAGGAGAAAGGAGGGAGGAGGGGAGGAGAGGAAGACGGCTCTTGGAACGGCGATCGTGCACCCAGAGCACACGCCCCACCAGCACGGGCCCCACGACGAGCGGCACACCCCAGCGCAGGGGTATCTGCGGCTATGAGAGGTCAAAGCCACTCGTCTGCCCCGCGTCAACGCCGCCGTACCGATTCCCGCGCCCACACCATCACACACGCCACGACCCACACCGCCGCACATGCCACCTCCACCTTCCGCAAACGCGACGAGCTGCGGGCGACACACGGTACCCTGCGGGCAGGAGGAGCGTCGTCCACAGCACCATCCTCCCCCCCTCTCAAATAGATATAAGAAAAAACGCACACCCTATTCTTGGTCCCGAGCTTCGCAAACTCGTTCTCGAGGTAGGAGACGACGAGCGGCTCGACGGCCGCGGGGGTCTGCGGGGGGACGAGTCTGCGAAAGGTGGTCAGCATGGGTGAGAAAGGGCAGGGAAGGGAAGAGAATGTGGAGCAAGGGGAGGATGGGTCAGGACTAGGACACGCGACGAAGGAGGAAGGGGTACGGGCGGGAGGCGAAGGACAGAGACGCGCGCGCAGGGAAGCACGGCGGGGGCGGAAAGAAAAGTATGAGGGAATGGGAAGGTACGGGGGTGCGGACGTGAAGGACGGCGAGGGGGACGCGGAGACGGAGACGGAGAATCGGAGACGAGGACGATGCGGCGCGCGGATAGAGTGTGGAAGGAGCGGCACTCAACGCAGCGGGAGCAGCGGACGGATACAGGAACGCAGAGGGGCGCAGACGCACCGAATACTAAACTTGCCCGCCACCTTCGCAGGGATCACCGTCTTCACGCCGGGCCCCGCGAACGCGCCCTCGATGCCGTGCAGGGAGAGCGCCGGGAGGCGCATGCGGCCCATGAGGACTTCGACCTGGGGGGGGGCATTAGCGCGGGCTCTTCGCGTCGTTACTAATTACACGGAAGAGAAGAGAGCGCAGAAGGACGGAAGGAGCGCAAGGAGATGGAAGGAACGGAGGAGAGCAACACACCTTATCATCGCTCAGCGCGATCGGCGCACCCGCTGCGCTCTCCACGTCCGCGACGCTGTAGTCGAGCTGCTCGTAGAGCGCGCACTCCTCGGGGTCCGGCGGGGGCACCATGGCGTCGACGCCGGGGACGAGGATGGCGCCCGTGGGGGAGACGAGGCGCGCCATGAGGGCGACGAGGTCGGTCATCGGCTCGTGCACCGTGCGGCCGAAGACGCCTGTGTGCGTTTCAAAGTGAATACGCGTATGCGAGAACGGGAGACGGAGAGGACACACCCGAGTGAAGGTCCCACGCGGGGCCGGAGACGGTGAGCTTGAAGTAGACGAGGCCGCGCAGGCCGTACGTGACCACGGGCGTGCGCGTGTTGAGCCAGTAGTTGTCGCTCTGCACACCCACTTCGCGTCAGTACCACGAGACAAGATATAAGAACGCGCGACCGACTCACGATGCAAACGCAATCCACATCCTTGAACCACCCGTCCTTCTCCCTTACAACGAGCTCGTCGATCCCCTCGCTCCCGCTCTCCTCCATCCCCTCCAGGCAGAACACCAGATTCACCGGCAGCTCCTTCCCTTCCTCCTTGTGCCACTGCAGCACGTTCACCCACCCCAACACCGGGCCCTTGTCATCGGAACTTCCCCTCCCCACGAGCCGCCCGTCTTCCTTTTCGGTGAGCACGAACGGCTCCGTGTCCCACCCGTCGGCGCGCGCGGCGGGCTGCACGTCAAAGTGCCCGTAGATGAGCACGGTCTTTTTGTGGGGGCTGCTCCCAATGCGTCCCAAGATGGCGGGGGGCAACGGCAAAGTCTGCCCGTCCACGACGTGCGTCCCCAGGTCGACCTGCTTGACCTCGACGCCAACGCCGCGCAGCTGTGCCGCGAGCCAGTCGCCCATCTCGAGCACCTTCGGCCGGAACGCGGGGTCGCCCGAGATGGAGGGGATCGCGACGGCCTCGGCCAGCCGCGCGATGAAGGCATCGCTGTGCGCGTCGATGTACGAGAGGAGCTCTGGTGGGGCGGGCATGGCAGTAAGAGTTTGAGTGAGACTGGTGGTACGAGAGCGTCGTACGAGAGTAGACATTAATCCGCGCGATTAGCGCGGTCACGACGCACGCGGTGTCCAATAGAAAGACGTGCAAAAATCGCGCGAGGCAGGCCTGGTGGCGGACCTAGCTCTTCTCAAGCTTCTAGGGCGGCACAAGTTGCCAGCGACTTCGAAAATTAGTAAGTAATACCTCGGAGGATCCGAGCACACGTACGGATTTCAGAACCCGAAGCGGGAACTCAGTTCACCCGAGATTTACGATGAGATGAGCAGCGCTGAAAAGAGGAAAGAATCGAATAAGCCGAGGATGGGACCCATAACGGGAAAAATGCGTACCAGGAGTGCCGTCTTCCCATCTCATCTTCTCTCTGGACGTGATGACGAAGGTACATATAGAGTAAGCGCAATCCGCCTGTGGACCCAGCGCTTGTACGGGCTAGTACGATCTTGGTGCGCGTATGTTACCGAACAAGACCGGCGGCGGACTAGAGTCTTCTTAAGATGTAGTGTAAGAGCGAGGAGTGCGCGCACTGTGACAGGTACAGAGGATGCGCACCATTTAATAGCTGCACCATGTGTAGATGCACGCATGACTCTCAGACGTCTGCCAAGGAGTAGCTCAACCCCCGCCCGGAGATGTAGAATCGACCGGATGCTGGCAAGGACTAGCTCCGAGCCGTAGACGGACACTTCCAAGTTACACGCTGAATGTGCACTGGCAATGCTGCAGATATTCCGAGCTCGAGAAACAAGATGTCAGTTTCTGCCCAGTAAGACTGGGAATCTTCAACATCGATCGGTTTGGACTGTTGGACGCTGTGATGTTGCGCCACTGGAAGCAACTGGGAGCTCGTGGGGAGGTGGTAGATCGGGACAAGAAGCGGAGTTCCAGTGGTAGCAGAGTTCTAATCGCGATCACGTGAGCGATGGCCAATTCAAGGTCACCGTTAAAACGATGCTGTGGAAACACTGCCACCAGTTGGAGCCACACTTACGTTTACTCGTCCAGTCTTTATTCAAGCGCACTGATTCCCAATTCTCCCGCCCGCAGACTATTCAATGTGTGATTATTGTAACTAGAGAAAGTCGAACGGTTGAACGATGTATCCTACTGAATAACAATAGAAAAGTGTAGCTAAGTTCATTGAATGAGTCGAACGATCAGTGCTTTGCATGCCACTAAAGCCACCGAACCAAATGTTAATCATCAGAAGTAGGGAAGAATTCACGGCGCGGCCCATGCTGTCTCCTACGGGCAGGAGCTACATTGTCAGCATTCTCGGTGGTTGGCGGGGTCGAATCGGGGCCATTCTGTGGGTCTGCGGCTGACTTCACTGCGTCCTCCTCTTCGAGCAGAAGATCCACCTGCTTCGCGATTTGAGCATCGTTAACCACCAGCGACGGTGAAAAAGTGTCAAACACCGCGGCAATGGGTGTTCGAACTTTTTCACCTTTGCTGGCGGTTAACAATGCTCAAATCGCGAAGCAGGTTGATCTTCTGCTCGAAGAGGAGGACCCAACCATGGATGCGGACGCAGCGAAGTCAGCCGCAGACCCACGTGGGCGGAGTCCGTGGCGTCGAACAAAGACAGGGAAGGCTGTACAGAGCAGACGTTAAATTTGTGTCCGCTCCTTGAATAAAGCGCTCACCTTCCCGCTGTCTGGATCAGCCCTCAAACAGAGACGGAGATTCATATAAGGCGGTAGACAGATCTATGTAAGAAAGTGTGTGGACCAGCTAGTCGGTCTATGGCTTCGAAATGCTGTTGAGCTGCGTACCGTCATAAACTTGACTAAAGCTTCGACCTCCTGAAGAGAGACATGGAACGTCCACACGGTGTTGTCCCTGGTGCGTTCTGTATCGTTAGAGCCTTGTACGAAGGTAGATACATTATATTATCTCCCTAGAGACGAACGATCAACCCAATGTTGCATAGCACGATAAAATGTGACTGACCTCCTTGGGCGGGTCCTTCACAAACATAGTCTTCGCAATGCCTTTGTCGATGACCTTGAACGTATTGGGGGCATTCTCGAAGGTGTGCACAGCGTCGATGTATATCTTTCAGTGCAGTTAGCTGAATCAGTGAAGGAAATATGTTGTTCCACTCAGCCAACTAACATTTCCTGATTTGGAGTCCACGTTCGCCAAGGTCGTGCCCACACCAATAGCAGTTGGGGTCGTGTCGGTGCTGACATGGAAGTCGCCTGTCCCGGATCGTACAGAAGCCAGTTGAACGTCGCGGATTCGCCTTTCTTGACCGTCGGCGGGGTGCCTCCAGTGTTGATGACCCGCCCGACATTCGAGGCGGAGAGAAACTAAACATATCAATTTCATCAGTAGTCCGGTCCCTGTCGGGAAAAGACACTCACTGGGGGCTCGTCTGCCGAAACACTCGAGAGAAAGGCGAGGACCGCGATGGTGGTGAACAACATGGTGTGAAAGGGGCGGTGTATTACTCCGCAGTGGAAATATGCCAGGGTTTTATACTCACCAGGGTACGAGCCGGCGAGCCCCGCGAGGCGAAAAGAACGGGGGAAGGCAAGGTCAATTTGCGATTCGGTCGCAGCCAAGTCGTAGAGGGTGCTTTTCGAATCGCGGACGCGAAGCGAGCTCGGGTGCAACCACCGGTACCAACTAAGCATCTCTGATGCATGATCCTCCTCTAGACCGAAAAACGGAAGCGAAGGTTCGCTCAGTCCATGGTGCACGTTAGCTCGCCCGGAGCGAGGCGTTAGCACCTAGGCATTGATTTCTCTCGTTCGACACATTTGCAAAGCAGAACAGACGGAGTGACGCCGCCATATAGATCTAGAATGTGCTGTATCCCGAACGACCTGTATCCCGAACGACCTGACGTCATTATAGCTTGCTATGGAAAGTAGACTCCGGTGATGCGACGGGAATGGAACGATGACAGCCGCTAGGGTTGGGCTAGGAACCACATGGAGTTCAAAGCAGGCCCAAGCTAGTTCAACTTTGTATGAAGTAGTGCAAGACGATTCCATCGCTCCCCACTCGTTTCAAACGGTAGAAGTAGTTGTTGAGTACTAGTACGAAGTCGGACTCAGAATCAGTAAGTGATTCTCGACATACCGTACACTCAAGCCCTCCTAGTCGCTCGAAAATGGCATGTTTTGTCTGTCTTGTGCACCAGTCTCAGAGGCGAGGCCACCCCGGCTCGGAAGAAGACCTTGCTTGCGAAAGCGGTATTCACTTTGCTCATTATCGACGGATTGCGATTGGGACGGTGGCGAATTGTCTCCCGAGAACCGGACCCCTCCAACGGTGCAAATTTTGCTAGGTGCACCTAAAAGCGTCGTATTTGGCGGCGTTCTGATTTTACTTAGTGTGATATGTACCAGCATCCGCGTCGCTAATGGTTTGTCGGACTTGGATCGCTAAGGGTGTCGAGCCTTAGGTTTATATTTGCCGCCAGAGTGCGCTAGAATGTAAAGCCAGTCTGGCGGCGTTCGCGTTAGACTTAGTTTTGCTAATTTAATGCCAACATCACCATCGTGTATGAAGGAGATGAGATCGCGTCAGAACTGGTCGAGGATTCCCGAGATCTCAGTATTCAATAATCCCCCAATATGGACACGCAAGGGATTTGGAGGTACTTGAAGCACGGGCTACTAGTTACGAGTGCCCTTTTCCATTTCGAGCCGTTGACGTTAGTATTCCCAATTGGGAAGGTGACACGTGTCTTAAATCCGACGCTTATTAATATCACTTTCTTCACTACCAACAACATCTGCCCTACCGAACTGCCACCTACTACTAATAGACATCTCCTCGCATGAACCATCCTCGCTTCGTGCCGTCTTTAGCCATTCATAATTCAGCACGGGTGCAATGATCAATCGTCTTGCATCCAAGCATTCTCTGAATCCGGAATCAGCTGCAGGATCCAGTAACTGCGTAGATCGTGCTTCCCCTAACAAGGGGTCAGTCTGCCAATGGAACACCGCTCAATTCCGGGTCGCCTTCCCCAATTCGTCGTCTCTACCGCAGCCTGCACAGCCCAAACGGCGGATTAGCTCATAGCCAATGACTCAGCCCGTATCTTTTCGGGGCGCAGCACTCTGTCCTTTTACTAGATCTAGTCGTCCATGCTCTATTTTCAGTTCATGACGCTGCCAAACCAGCCAGAATCGTCTAGAATTCCACCAACGACCATCGGGGATTTCATCGTTCTTTTCTCAAGAACTGGAAATTATCTAGTCAATTGGAACTCGACAAACTCCTCCGTTGAGAATTCAGTTAGCATCGCTAGCAACGCTTGATCAACGCACAAAACCTTCGCAACCGCAGCTCTCGTCGGCGTCTCTTGGGCATTTAAATAGGCCTGTCTTTTGTCCCACTTCCCCATTCAACTTCTTCGTCCACCTCTTTGCACCTTCTCACAAACTATTTTATTCTTGAGATGTCTTCCTCCAATGTAACAGGTGTGTTATTATGCGCCTACTTTCCAGCGAGGATTCTCACCCACGACATTCCAGTCTCTTCGGCAGCGCAGGATACTGCCTACGGATATGTACCCCATGAGGGCGTCGCAATTCTGTTCCTTACCCTCTTTGGAATCAGCACTCGTATGCTTGTTTTCAACTTGGCTATTCCGTCGCTCACGCACCCGCCCCAGTCCTTCACGCAGCCCAAGCGGCATACTTCCGCATGTGGTGGCTGCTCCCCACGGCCTGCCTGTGCGGGATCGGTGAGCTCGTCGGCTGGAGCGGGCGTCTGTGGAGCAGCTTCTCCCCGCGCCTCGGCGACCCGTATATGATGCAGTACGTGCTCCCTTAGACTTCAATTCCAAATAAACCGCGGCCTCACACAAGGCGTGCTTAGAATTACAACGACGATCATTGCGCCTACGCCGCTCATCGCCGTGAACTTTATCCTCCTCGCGCGTATCATCACGCGCCTGGGACCGTGCTACTCGCGCCTCACCCCGCGCTGGTACACACGTATCTTCCTGACCTGTGTAAGCCCCCCTCCTCGTCTTCGACGCGCCGCCGCTCACACGCAGCAGGATATCATCGCGCTCGTCGTGCAAGGCCTCGGCGGGGGCCTCGCTGCCTCCTCGCACAAGCCCAAGACGATGCAGCTCGGCTCGAATATCATGCTCGGCGGGATCGTGTTTCAGTTCGCCGCCATCTGTGTGTACACGGCCTGCGGCGTCGACTTCCTCCGGAACTATACCGCAGCCACGCCTGTACGCGCGCAGATCTCGTCGATGGAGCGCGGTGCTCTCACCAGGCGACTGAAGCTAATGATCGCTGCGCTGGGCTTCTCCACGCTCGTGCTGTTCATCCGCTCGATCTACCGCATCGTCGAGCTCGCGGACGGGTGGACTGGGCGCATCATCACGACCGAGCTATACTTCAGTGCGTCTATTTCCACATTCCTTCGTGTTTCATTGCAAGGTGCTGAGAGCTCATCGCAGACGTCCTCGACGGCGGGATGGTCGTGCTCGCGATATTCACCATGAATTTTGCGCACCCCGGGCTCCTCCTCGGCCCCGTTAACGACGAGCGCGAGAAGATGCTGATGAAGCAGCTCCCGGGAAGCTCGAGGAGCTCGCTGGTGTAGTGTGGACAGATCGTGTTCAATCCACCAATCGCGTTGCTCGCATTGGCTTCTCTACAGACACGAGGCGCTTCGAACTGCATCCATTCGATCGCGGACATGGCTCTTATTTTATTACTTTTATTTCTGATTATAAGACAAAGATGCTTCCTGCAAAGACCAAAGATGTGCGAGTAAGATTCGGAAAGACACGAGCTGCGTCTGTCAAGAGTCTGGGCTGGGCCTCGTGCGCTCGAGAGGCGAGGGCAGAGGGCGACGAGCTGGTTCGGTGTTGAAGTGATGTGTGCGAGAATGGGATGCAGGACTAGTCTCTCGTAGACAGACGCTACAGGATTGCAAGTACTGGTTTCGCGAGGCCGAATCTTGGTCGGGTTTGAAAATGAGACGTATCGTCGGCATACCATGGCCAGTCCTTCAGCAAAGGCAAAAAAACCAACAACATGGGGCTAAGTAGCAATTCGAGTAGCAATTTGAGTTGGACTTCAGCATGTATTCTAGAGGCATAATCATAGTGCATATTGTCTAAATGTTTAAGCCTGTATTCCATCTACGTCAACGTGAGCTTGAACGAAACCCCCTGTACGACCTTGACCCCTCCACCCCTCGTCACCCTGCGCTTCTTCACCGCCGGGCGTGGTGGGTTCCATACCTTTGTCACCGCGAGCGCCAGCGGGCTACAATCGAAACAGAGTCAGCAGGTTCAGCGTCGCAAATCTGTCGCGGGTGCATACCTGGCGGGACCAGACGCTGTATCGGGATGAGCGGATGTTGGAATACGGGGAGGGGAAAAGAAGTCACGCACCGGTCTGGAGGTTCGTCATGGGGATCTGGCAGCGTCGGCGCTCTTCCGTCGCGCGCTCGAGCGCGGGGAGATCGATGTGCGGCGTGTTCGCGACCTCGGGGAGGTTGTAGATGCTGGGGTCCACCTGCAGACGTGCATTAGAGATATATGGAGGTGCAATATATATACGCACAACGAGAGGGTACTTGGAATCGCGGACGCGCGAGCCGTTGAGCTTGGTCGCCGCGTGCGCGGCGTCGAGCGTCTCAAAGCGGACGACTGCGTAGCGGTAGCACATCTCTGGGTTGCCCGGGAGAATACTTCCGCTTAAGCGGATCGAGAGGTCCTCTATGGGGCCGCACGCGGTGAAGTGTGCGTATAGGCGCGCCACTGTGAGCGCGGGATCCAGCTGCGCGACGGGGTGAGGGACATTCAGGGGTGGAGGGGTGGACGTACGTTGCCGACGTGCACCCAGGGGTCCCGAGGGAGGAAGCGCGCGGGATGTGCCATAAGCTTCTCCTTGGTGGTTTCCTTCCTGCGCGCGAGATTCGCGTCTGCAAGCAGCTGCCGGCGGGATTTCTTTCGTGCGGGTACAGAGGCGCTCTTGGGGACGGTGGCTTTCGCTGGTTTGGCGCGTGCGGTAACGGGTGTGGGGAAGGGTGCAGCAGGAACTGGCGCGGCGCTGGGCCTCTGGGCAGCTCTAGGAGGCTGTTGACGACGGCGGGCCTGGGTGGTGACCATTTGAATTTATCAACGATGAAAGAAAGAATGCAGTGGGCGGTTGAGGGTGCTTGAAGGGCAAGTTTTACACCATAGAAAGTGGTGTTTTTATAGTTTTTCCAGGTTGGCAATCGCTTTGACTCGATGCCAAAAGCGGTAAGACCAAAGCGACCAAAGCGGCCAAGCAAAGGACAAGAAGAAAGGACATTGTTGCCGTTTCCAAGGGATGAAGCCTGAAAAGGGCATTTAACAAAGCGTTTTGGGACAATGACCGACCTCCGGCTCTATCTGCCAACGACGTCGATGGTGGGAGATTTGCAAGGAGATCGTCAAGAGATGGTCACGGTGGCCCACGCCGTGTTTGCGCAAGTTGTGGCTTGCCACAGCCGCCGCACGTTTTGGCCCTGGTGCGGTCAAGAGGTGGGCGCCGGAAGATTCCGAGATATCATGCTCTTTTCAAACTCCGCCGGAACGCGGTCCGATCACGTTTTGGACTTCCACAAAGCTATTCTCGACTTTCGTTTTACGGCCGCAAAACTTACTTATGCACAAAATATAATAGAGAACCCCCCCCATTTTTTGCCCTTCCGAATCGATCTGTCTTCATAATTGTGCGGAAAATGCGGTGTATAAGGCAAGATATGAGTTCCTGCCTCGGACCGGGAACCGATGTTTGGCAATGCCAAACAACGCGTCGCTTCGCCATCGCGCTCTTTTGCTCTTCTTTCGATCCTCGTTTGTTCCGTTCGCGCTCTCCGCCTTCGGGCACCTTTCCTTCTCACTCCTTCCGCTTTCCTCTGGCCCCAACATGGCCCCTTTCAGTGGTATCTCATTCCCACCAGGCTTCTTTGACTTTCCTGGCGCTGGCCAGCCTGCAGCGACGCAGCAGCACACCTCTGTTCCCTCAACATCGACTCATGATGAATCCATGCCTCTGAATCCTGCTTTGCCTTCAACAAGTTCTGCGCATCAGTCAACC
Source organism: Mycena latifolia (assembly GCA_029289555.1). Lineage (NCBI taxonomy): Eukaryota > Fungi > Basidiomycota > Agaricomycetes > Agaricales > Mycenaceae > Mycena > Mycena latifolia. The sequence goes on from JARJLE010000020.1 coordinate 1,168,425, forward strand.
CGCCCACCCCTTCCTCCGCTGCATATTCCACCACACTTCTCACCTAATTTGAGGACTCCGGATTCATCAGCCAGCTTCGACAGTGGATACTACTCTTTAAACTCAAACTCATCGCTGCAAACACCTGCACACCCACTCCATCGTTCTTTCAGTCATGTTTCTCCCATTTCCCCGCTCGACTTCCGTAATCCACCTCGTCACAATCCATTCCCGAAAGACCTTCCTGAGCTGCTTGATGCCGAACTCTCTGACGACGAAGATGACGACGAAGACGCTGATAATAACCAGAATTCGCCCGAAATTTCCGGCCCTGTGCGTTTGCTTGCTTTATACCAGAAAGGTCAAATCAAGGCCCAGGTCGGCGAGAATAACTGTTGGGAGCTGCACTGCGATCGCTGCGATAGCTGGGTTCCAACATCGATTCCAAAGCGAACATCTTTGGCGTCATCGGGGCAGTTTACCAACCTGGAAGGTCACCAGAACGGCAAGAAATGCCGCCGCAGTCCCAACTTCGCTCGTGCAGCTACAGCCCCACCCGAGCCGGAAGAGCGACTCGAGCCAATGGACACTTCGGGTCAAGACGAGATAGATGCGCTGTTCGACTATGATTTCTCGTAAGCAGATGTTTATCTCGCTCCCAGACACGTCTCAAGTTTATTGTAGTCAGCACCGCTCTTCTTCTTTGCCCCCTGAAGATCTCACTGATGTCCCTATCCCTCCTCTGAATCCACCCACACCTACCAATGACCGTCACCCATGCCCTGGCGTCGTCGTCAATTGGCAGCTGGGCTCAGCGGGGACGACATTCCCGTGGCACCGAGTCCTCACAGGTCCACTCCAAACAGAAGCCTTCCGTGTTCAGATTGATGAAAATGAAGTAACCCGCGCGTTTTCTCGAGAGTGCATTGGCACTGCGACACTTGATCAAGCTTGTTCGCAATGCAGCAAAATTCCTAAACGCATTTCCGAACTTCACACGCTCGCTTCCGACCACAAACCAAATACCAATTTTCGCTACTTGAACTTCGCGCAGCTTAAAGAAACAGTCAATCAGAAAGATGCGGAGCTCCGGCGATGGCGCTTGAAGGTAAGCAGACTGATATATCCCTTTGTTCGATCTCAATTTCGGCAGTGTGCCAATCTGGGCAAACGCGTAAGCAACTGCATTAAAAAGCTTGCCGATTATCGACGTTTCGCATTCGCTGTGGCGGAGTCAAATGTCCCTCGGCTCACCCAGCTCATCTCCGTCGGTCTCCGTAATGGCGCAAGCCCTCGAAAAATAACGAATCTATTGCAAGATGTTATGGAAGGAACAATAAAATACATCCCTCGTCCCTCCGTCGAACGACGCTCCATCGACCTCTCCTTGATCTGCTATAATCTTGGCGGCCGCTGTGGAAGTGCCATATGGCTCCCACGTCGCCATAGGCCCCTTCGGGCATTCAGCGAGTCTGGCAATCACGATCACCTGACCGCGTCGAGTACTATTCCGCGTGCGCTGCCCATCTCAACTACCGAATCGAAGCGAGCACCACATATCAGCATCTCCGACATCCCCGATTTCCTCGAGCGCCATATACGCACCTTCATATTCCTTCCAACGCTTCGACATCGAGTCTCCAACCTCGGCAATAAATACTGGTTCCCGATTGATATGTTTCTCTCCTCACAATTGCACTCTCACACTCATTTATTTACTTACCTATCGACTCTTTACAGACGTTTCCTTGTTCCACCTACGTACGCCAATGCGACGAGTGACGACCCGAGTCTTCGGCCTTCTCGGACTACGCCGGGGATTGAGCCGGCTGTGGCCTGGGCACCCACAAGTCACCGTTGAGCGGCGCAACGTGCTCTCCCTATTTCGTCTTTGCGTAGCTCCCGGTTGGTTCGACGGCGAGAGTTTCGCTCTAGCGGAGGCACATATACCACGGACTCTTTACCTATTTTTGGACCGATCGTATTTACTGTCGTTACCGCTGTCATGTACAGGGGTTCGCTCCTTGCTTCCCACCACCACCATCGATTTCTGAGTCTCTTCCTGTGCAACACTGGGCCTTTACGAACCCTCCGAGCTGAGTTTATCTTATTCCGAGTCTATATTCTGTCCTACTCTTACTCCAGATTCTTCCTCCTGGGCTCTCGGCATTCTACGGCACTCTTATTCACAGATCCCAGCACGACCAGGCACCTCCTCTGTCCACCCCCGGACACACCCATACTTCTACAGTGGAGCCCACCGCGAGGGGTGCAGGTTTTCCGCTGCTGGGTCCCTACGCTGAGTGCTACAGTCCCCATTTTGCCCCCTTAGCCCCTATTCCCCTTTCCTTCGAATTTACCGCGTCCGTTTCCATGCCATACAATCCTTAATCATGTCCATCAACTACCCTCCAGTTCCGTACCCTCCTGCGAGCGCTTTGAGCGCTGCGCCCACACTCATTCGTCTTCTAATTCCCATGCCCGTGATGCGCACTCCTACCGCTCCTTTATTCGATCAAACCCGCCTCCGAGACTTTCTTGACACCATCTTGGCGCTTGGAGAGAATGCTGGAATTCATGATGCTGACTTGCTCGTTCCCTACATAGTGCATTATTCCTCGGATCGTGTTCGCGATGTTATCAAGTACATGCCTGAATTCGATCCTGACGTTCCTGGCAAGACGTGGGACACCGCTCGAACGACGATGATCAATCTTTATGGCTCCTGCGACAAGCCTCCGCGCGTCCGACTACAAGAACTGATGGACTACTGTCGAGATTCAAACGCTAAGTGCTCACTCCAAAATATTTCCGATGTTCAACAATATTTGCGAGGGTTTCTGGCTTATGCTGCACCGCTTGTCAAACAGCGCGATATTAGCAATGCGGAGCGAGACTTCTACTTTATCTCTGGTCTGCCGACCCGCCTAAAGGAGACGTTCATTCTTCGAGTACCTGAAGCGCAACGTGAGCGTTCAAATCCCCCGTCTATTGCTGATACTGTGTCTATTTTACAGGAGCTTCTCGACGAGGACAGCTTATTCTCCGGGCTATGGACTTCTGCATCACCCGAACCCATCCGGGCCGTTCATCAACCGTGCATCCCGTCGAATCCTGCGAACCCAAAGCTGAGTCCACCCATCCACTCTGTGTTTTTCGATCCCGTACCGCTAACTCCATCTCAGACCGTCCACATTAACGAAGATTTTGAGCATACCGCTCCGGAACACGATTTCCTGTTAGGATCAATCTCCGTGCATGCGCTCGATCGTTCCGTTCCGAATCTCGTCGAAGAAGCGCTAGGTGTACACCAAATCAACACTGCAGAGCGGAAGATTCAACTGGTCCAATTTGAGGAAAGTCGAATTTACCATTGCTATTCCGAGCATCAGGCTGACCTTATACCACCCGCTTTGAGCGTGAGCGAGCATGCAATATTCCCGAGGGAGGAAAACGAGCATATTCCCTCGACTATCGACACTGCGGACGACATTGAGGCCGCCGTTCAAGAGCTGAAGCGTATTAACGACCTATTGCACACATTGGACCCCGAAGAGCTGAGTCGAAGTTCCTCCCTCGTTTCGCATGTTCAGGAACTGCTAAATTCGTTCAACATTTCTGATGAGGGCGGCGATGAGCGCCGCGAGGAGGATCAAGTTTCCGAGCTCGAAGTTAGGCGCACAGAAGCTATGGACGGCGGTGAACGCAACATGCATGTACTCGAGCTGAGTTCTTTTATACCCGATTCTTTTCCTTCACCCTACCCCTTCATTCCTGTCCCCCACTCTGCAATGGCCGATGTGACACTGAATAATTCTGAACCAGGCGCAGCAATTTGCGATTTAGTGAGTTCCTCGAACAATAGTAACATAGTGCAAGCGGGGAAAGTGTTTGACGATTCTTTCGATGATGAGAGGTGCGCAATTTACAACCTTTATACTGACACTTTTGAGACTACAGAGCCACCGAGCCACACCGAGTTTGATTCACGAGCTGAGTTTATTTCTTCTAAATCCTGCGCACTTCCCATTCCGAAAATCGTTTCAGACACGTTGGATCCGCGAGCCGATTCACCATTTTCCTTCGAGCCCGAGGACGATCCACCAAGCTATCAAGAATCAATTGCTGCGGCGGAGCAGAGCCATTCATATGCACGACCAAGAATCCGAGCTGAGTTCCTATATGCATCGTTCATCGCTCTCCTTTGCCTTGCACTTCGCTTCTCGTCGGCCTTTTGTGTCTATTTTTGCGATATTGTCTCGACTTTATCCTTCGCGTTCCAAGCTGATCAATATTTCGAGAATATAGAGCCTCACAAGCATGACAATTCACACCAAATCGGACATGAGATCCCTCCCTTGGTCCCCTCATTCCCTGCGAACGCGAAGCGAGCTGCATTTCATGCGACGTCCATTCCTGCGAGGCCTCTAGCACCCGATAAGCACCATTTTTCCATTATTATTGCTAATACTTGGACGGTTCTTCTACTTACTTTTTGCGTTTTTCAGCGGGATTCCGAGGGCGAAATCCGAAGTTCCTCCCTCTGTGGAAGTGCCATATGGCTCCCACGTCGCCATAGGCCCCTTCGGGCATTCAGCGAGTCTGGCAATCACGATCACCTGACCGCGTCGAGTACTATTCCGCGTGCGCTGCCCATCTCAACTACCGAATCGAAGCGAGCACCACATATCAGCATCTCCGACATCCCCGATTTCCTCGAGCGCCATATACGCACCTTCATATTCCTTCCAACGCTTCGACATCGAGTCTCCAACCTCGGCAATAAATACTGGTTCCCGATTGATATGTTTCTCTCCTCACAATTGCACTCTCACACTCATTTATTTACTTACCTATCGACTCTTTACAGACGTTTCCTTGTTCCACCTACGTACGCCAATGCGACGAGTGACGACCCGAGTCTTCGGCCTTCTCGGACTACGCCGGGGATTGAGCCGGCTGTGGCCTGGGCACCCACAAGTCACCGTTGAGCGGCGCAACGTGCTCTCCCTATTTCGTCTTTGCGTAGCTCCCGGTTGGTTCGACGGCGAGAGTTTCGCTCTAGCGGAGGCACATATACCACGGACTCTTTACCTATTTTTGGACCGATCGTATTTACTGTCGTTACCGCTGTCATGTACAGGGGTTCGCTCCTTGCTTCCCACCACCACCATCGATTTCTGAGTCTCTTCCTGTGCAACACTGGGCCTTTACGAACCCTCCGAGCTGAGTTTATCTTATTCCGAGTCTATATTCTGTCCTACTCTTACTCCAGATTCTTCCTCCTGGGCTCTCGGCATTCTACGGCACTCTTATTCACAGATCCCAGCACGACCAGGCACCTCCTCTGTCCACCCCCGGACACACCCATACTTCTACACCGCAAGCTGCTATACGCCATGAGTCATGGTTTGGGCCTTCCTTCCCTCAGAACTTTGCGCGCCCACATGGGATTTACGCGTATTATGCCCACCATCGGCACCGTCTGTGTAGCCGACATTCTCCACAACATCAGAGAAGTCGTACTCAAGCCTCGAGAGATGGCAGGGCACACAGAGCCTCGCGGCGTAAACTTGATGATTGATGAGGTAGCTCTCGAGGAGCGCGCTGTCCATTTTAGGCATACCAATCAAGTCGGTGGCCTTTGCTGGCGACATTCCCCTCTCGTCGATCTTGTCCTACGGAGCTACGAGCAAGCTATCGCATTGGCGAAGGCTATCAAGGACGGCAAGGTGCATCTAGCTAAAGAAATGACAGTAGTGGCGCTTTCATGCTTCGGCGAAAACGGGACTTACCCGATCTTGGCTCTACCATCCTGCAAACAGGTCAATGCGGAGGACTCCGGAACCATTTATCAAGTTGTAATGGCCGCCTGGGACGAAGCCGGTGCTGCAAAAAAAGTCGGACCTATTTGGTCGTGGGCGACTGATGGTGATGTCCGGCGACGAGTCTCCGGGTACGAGCATTTCGTGTCGCAAAAACTGAAACCAACTTCCCCGATCTACGGCACGCTCGCTGGAATGGCCGATCTGAATCTATACACTGGAATGAACGAGATCACGTTGGACTTCGATTACAAACACATTTTTAAAAGTATGTGTTTCCACTCATCGACGTGCGCACAGGTTGTCTTACACTGCAGCCCCAAAGGAATCTGCACCCTCATCCGTTCCCCCGGCGGCATCGCCCTGAATAATGGCCGAATAATTACCCCAACTATGACCGCCCGCTTTCTCATCCTATTACCCGACCAAACCCCGGATTCTGTGCAACAACTTATGTTTCCGCAAGACCCTCAAGATGTCCCTCGTGCAATCGCACTCATGAGAGCCGTTGTCGATGTTGGGTCTCTTCCCGAGTCGGCTTTCGGTGTTATGGATGCAGACAAGCGGTCTGATCTGGATGCTTTTATTCTCCTTGGGGAAATCATTAAAGCAATCCTCGACCCTTTCACGAAGACGGAGATGGACCTAACTGATCAAATGACTTCTCTTGCTACCTTCGCCCACCTCTCCTTCGCCATGTACCGCGAGGCCCGCGATCAGTATCTCGGGAACCAGCTATATGGCGACAGTCAGACGATGGTTAAAAACGCGTTTTTTTGCCTCGCAAAGCAGCAAATACTGGATCCGACCAAACCATTTTATCTATTCCAGGTCGGCGACGATCCTGTCGAACGACTATTTGGCAAACTGCGCATGATGGGCGGTCACAACTCTTCCATGAACTATTCCCAAGCTATTGATAGACTTGGACATGCAGCAGATCTCCAGGGCGCTTTCATGCGTAATCCCGACCTGGATCAAGCCGAGCGACGTCTCAACATGTCGCGCGCGGAAGGAGTAGACCATTTGACGATGAAAGCCTTCACGGGTAATCTGATCGCAGGCTCTTGCCATTGCCCAGCAGCGTGGAGCCGTGGCCACGACAGAGCGATCACCATCCTGCACCGAGCCTGCGTCGATTGGCCGGAGGATCAGTTCCAAAAATACTTCTCGACGGGCCACATCGACACGCTCCGGCCGTTTGGGGTGGACAAGGACGGGAATAGCAAATATCCGGGAGTTGACACCCGCCCCGATCGCTCTCTGCCTCCGAAGGCTACCTCAGCACCGACTCCTTCGGCCGATGCAGAGACGCAAGCCCCCATTCAGGAGCCTGAAGACCCAGAAGAAGAGGATGAAGGCGACGGGATCACGTTTGAAGAGAGCCTCGCAGATACCGTGCCAGAACTTGAGCTCCCGTCCGGTCCAGGCATTGTCCCCGAAGACTATATCCTCGTCGAGGGGAAATGGGTGCATAAGCAGCGTGTCTGTCGGCTCATTATCAGCAAGGACTTCGAGCCGAAATCGACTGTTCGCTTGCTGCGTGTACGCGGGTATCGCAACGTGAATGCGAAACCTCGGGACGATACAAACATCGACCCGGCGGCCCTTCTTGGAAAAGACATCTTCGTCGTCGGTGATCCCATCCTGACCCTGCTTAGAACGGATACGAGTGTCTCGCTGGCGCTGTTGCGTACGACGGCAATCCATCACGACGGAATCTCGCGTTCAAGTCTCCTTGCGGCGACAATCACTAATCCAGCCGCGAAGGTCAAGATCTCCGGTCAGATTTACTCCATGGAATTGGTTCGCAAGACGGCCTCTGATGCTTCAGATGATGCTGTTACGAGAACAGAAGCTGTCGTGCGCGGCGACAACTGGCTTGAATCCATCGACGACTCATCTGACTGGGCATGGATTTGGAATGGTGATTATGTCAAGACTGATTCAGCCGTTCAAGGCACCTCAGAGAAGACGGAAAAGGTGGTGATAGTGTCGGTACCAGGCTGTTTGACGGAACTCGTCAATCCCGTGGGCGTCGATGCAAGCATTCGTTTGGGAGACCAAGCCGCAAAACGCATCAATTCGACAGGGCAATCGTGGGAAGTCGATGACAAGCAACTCGGCCTTGTCTGCGAGCTTTTATGGGGACGAGCTGTGGAGAATAATATTGCCCCGAGCGCCGTGCATGCACTGAAGGTTTCTCAGAAGTTTCCCTACTGCTTTGCAGATGGTAAGTTTTAAATTGCTTCGGTGGATCATTTTGTTGACTCGCGTATAGGAAATCCTGCTTTGCTCTGCCACACCCCGTCGCAGCAACTAGCCCAAGAGCGCGCAGAACGTTCCGAGAGATGCTGTGAGCTGTGTGGCAAAAAGGCCGAAAATCCCAGGGCGCACATGGGCATGCATATCCTCCGCAAACTGCGACATATCCCAGAGGAGTTGGCGAAGCAGGTGACGGCCAATCTTTTATCGTTATTTTCTAACAAAATATTGATGTCGTTCAAGGTCGACGGCGATACTCCATGCGGCTTTTGCGGTGACTCCAGCCGAGCAGAATGCGCCATCTCGATGAAGGTTACACGAACTAGCGTCCAAGTACAGACAAACTGCCGTCTCGCTGCACCCTTCAAGTACGCCTACGCTGACCGGGGATCCTCGAGCACACCGTGCCGAAATGTCCCTATCATTTGCACCCTTTGCCCAAGTCGCCTCACCGCTGGGAAGGCAGGTGGTTGGCAGCCGGCGCAGTGGCGTTACAATATGGACAGCCATCTTGCTCTTTGCCATCCGGAATATGCGTCCCCGTTAAACCCTTCTGGCAACAGGCGCCTTCCTCATGATCTATGGGAGAGGATGGAAATCCAACGGGTCGAGGAGGTTGAGCTCGGAATCCCGATTGACAAGCTCCCCGCCAAGTTCACCAAAGTTGCGGGACCCGACGAAGGATTTGACGCAATTCCACAACAGGTTGGAGTCCGTAACCGAGCCCCAGTTCGGGCAATCCCTGACACCCGAGCTGAGGCTTCAACGTCCGCGAAACGAGCACCCAAGCGACGGAAGGCGAATTCCGGTGCGGCAATCCAAGAGCATGCAGTTGACGAGTAACTTTTGTGGACGAAACACTGTCATTCCCATAGTAATTTTCTCGTACTTAACTTACAGTAAGATACCAATAACAACCTAATAATTATTCTGCATTTCGTCGACAGTGCAAGGGCGGCGCAGGGCTAGAAGAGCGCCGCAGCGCCAGTACCCAAGGCCTAATTTGGTCTCGGAGTTCGGTCCGCAACCGGTCGGTCCGATCAGCCGCTCGCGTGGAGGGGGGGGGGGGGGGTCTATTTCAAATGGCCTGGGCTTCGGAGCATGATATCCCGGAGTTTTCCGTTGCCCACCTCTTGGGTGCGGTGTCCGGGCACTCGACATGCCTTTTTTGGCATAACTTATGTGTGACGGTCACTGTCACCTGCTGTACGCTGCCTCCATATCCTCAACGCCGTCTCGCCTCAAGCTCACCTCTCTCGCCGCCCATCTGCATCGGAGAAGCACTGCAGGACAGAACTAACATGCCTCCATGCCCTTTCACACGTCCTCATGAAGCTCCGAGCTTGGCAATGGGTGTTCATCGTTTCCGCTGCCGCCGATTCTGGAGGGGGTTCTCCGGGTTTCGGGACAAGATTCAGTCTTTACGATGATGCACCACACACAAACAACCGTTTCACGCATGCTGGATGCGACTGATGCGGATAACTCGAGGTGGGACGACGAATTGGTGCTTAATTCCATTCATTTCAATTTTCGTATTTTTCAGGTCTCGACCGCTCTTGCGTACCACAGGAAAGCACCCCTGGTCGCATTGCACTCAATTCCGGGCATTTAACCGCCACGCTGACCTATCGGACGCTGCCCAACGCGCACGGAGGGTCTGCAGTGGCAGACATTTCGCATGCGCGAATTTGTGATTCGTGTTGCGTAGGCAGCTACCCCTCGCATTTTTGCAATTGGTTTCATCCGTGGGGATGGTGAGAGATGGGGCGGCAGGTGCGCACTAGTGCAATTATAACTTGCACTTATTTTTATTTATTTATTTATTTTCGCAGTGCATTCTTGTCGCAGAAAGCAGCAGAACATGATCCACGCTGCCGTCGCTCCTCGCGGCCGTCGACTATTAGCGCTAATGCCTCCAGTGCCGGCGGGCGGGCGGCTTACGCGCCGCCCTGCGGTGCACGTGGGCGCGGCGGACTTTCTATTGCAAGCAGGAATACCACTGCAAGTTCGACAAGAGCGCGCCCGACAGTAGCGGCAGCGACCCCGCGGTGGCGCCCGATGGTAGCTGCAACAACCACGCAAACCTGAGCCATGACGACGACACCGGCGCGTGTAAGGAGTGGCAAAGATAACAAGGGTGCGGGCCCGGCGTACAACCAGTACAAGCCGCTCTTCGACTTGCTAGCATCACCGCCGCTGCTTGCGCTCAAATACCACCAGCAGGTGAGGTTTCCTATTTTTTCCCTTCCCTTCTCATCCTAACTTGTACTCAGCTGAAGCTCGACAAATCATTGTTCCTGTTCGACTATCCACCATCATGTAAAACTCCAATTGAATTCAATTGTTCCAGTATACATGTCCTGTGCATGAAGATTGAAACAACCCGATTGACACAATTGGCCACGTTGACAAGATCATTCAGGTGGAAGAGATGTGTGAAACTCAGCAGTTCCACACTACTTACAACACCTCCTGCATTTGAATTGAGCCAAAAGTATTTTGGTATTGTATTCCCTTGGGTATGTAGGTACAACGGCACGACACGGATGGTCTTTGCATACGGGTTGAGGCGGAAGAGAATGGCCTTATTGACGACGGTTCTGCATCCACAACGACGGCGCCGGCGGTGTCTGCGGTTGTGCATCTTTCCTTCGCCGGTGCGCAGCTTGCAGGAGTTCGAGACCTTGATGATGTCGGCGTAGGTGTTCAGCGACTTGAGGAGAGGGACGGCCTCCTTGGTTTTGGTGAAGGACTCGGCGGCGGAGGCAATGATGAGAAGGACCTTTTTGATCTGCTTGATGCAGTGGCCACAGGCGAGGCCGATGAAGTGAGCGCTGAAACGACCGGTAGGTGAGTGTGTGGGTCACACGCGAAACTTGCGGGGATTCGGTGGTGGTAAAGAAGAGAAAAAAAAGTGTTTCAAGGGGGGATCGAACGACGGGACTTAAGGTGATGGGCAAAAATCGAGCGATACCATAAGAACCAAGTCTACAAGAATGCCTCATATAAAGAAGGCCCCCGAACCCCCTTCATCGCCCGCCACCCGAATATTTGAAAAAAAAATCGTTTCAAATAAAAGCCCGGACATAGCACCAGGGCCCACGTTTTGTCCCTCACCACATTGTGAGTATACGGAGTTTCTTGATAGAAAGTCGTATAACACAAGAGACCGTTTGCGGAGTTGTTAATCGAAATTCAATGAGAGAGCGATTGAGTCGAGCAAATCCGCGTGTTCAACGGAACTACCTACTCGGTTTACATGAGAGACTATTTATACCAAACTACGAGACCCTGCGGGTCCGCTTACATGACTAGAACTACTATACAAAACAATAAGAAACTGGGGCGTAGTGCCTACGCACCGCGGCACAGTAATTGCGGACTCCGGCGTAGCCGAACGCACTGAGCCGCAGTTGCCGAAACCATGCCGAGACGCGTGTGTGATCCTTACACACATCAGCTCATAATCTAGGAAACAGTCTTTCCCGCGATTTCTAAGCAACCTCAAGCCCGCATAGTAATCCCAGTCCAGTGATAATCCCAGGCGTTTCCAAAACTCTCGAGATCTGTTGGATGCAGCTTTGGAGCCGTCCTGGAAACATATGAATCAAACGGACTTGCTTCGTTCTCTCGTTTATGACGGCGCCAACTTGATTGGCTTGGAAAATCCGCTCAGAGAAGGATCTGTTGGCGGTGCCCAAGTTCTCAGCTGACTCCTCTGGGCACTCGCGCTCTCCATTCCATGTCGCGTTCCAACAAGAAGAGAAAAGGAACTATGCACCTACTAGGCCAGATATAAAGACGGAACTACATCGCAAGACCCTTTCCATCCAATCATCAAACTCCGAACTGGATGGTAGATATCGTACCCAAATAATCCTCCAGCACCCATTTCCGCGACCCTTCTTTAAAGCATCTCTCCATCGTCTCGCGGTAATTGTGGCACGGATTGCTGTCACCGATACACGTCCCGAGCGCTTCAGCCACGAATGGTGGACTGCTCCGAGTCATATTCTTGACACCATGCTCGAGCATTCCCCGTGTCTTAGCGTGCCATTTGTCGTAGAAAACGGCCTGCAACGATGGAAGGTAAGCCCCAATTTATAGTGGAAAACGAGTGATGCTGACCCATTTCATGAGGGTGTCTGGTGCCAGAGCTCGCACGGCTCGCAGGACTGGCAGTCCCATGCTCAGGCGCGCTGCTTCGGTCGCAAGATCCGCGTGATTATGTCTTGCCGCATAATCTAGAACTTCAAGCGGATGTTCTGTGATCGAGTCCCTGCGGCAGTGTTGGACAACTCGTCCGATTTTGACGAAACTGATGCGCACCGTAGCCTCAATTTCGTAGCCGGGACAGCGGAGTACACCACATATTTCTCTGCCGCTTCCGCCAGGCGGGCGCAGACATCGAATTTTAGACCCCGAAGATCAGGTTGAGGTTGGCGATACATATACTGGAACAAGACATCCAGTACATCAGAAGCCTCTGAAAGACGAACGATTTCGTCGCCGTTCTCAGGCCGGGTGGAGGACGCCGCGTCGGCAAAGATGTCGGAATGGAACTCGAGGTTCTTACGGTGGACTTTGAAGAGCACGCCGTCGGACGATAACACTCTGATATCCGCATCGGGGGCGCAGACTGGCAGGAAGAACTGTCAGCAGGATTCGGAACACAGTGTTTGGTATCATACATCGCTCCGATGTTGGAGTGGTGGACATGGTGGTCCAGAGCAGACGGCAACTGGTCGAGTGTGTGAGGCGCTTGACGTGGAGGGTCGAGAAGTCGGGCTCAAGCAGGCCGCATTTTGGCCGCACTTCGAAATAGTGGAATCATGCCCATCGATTATGCTCTATACTCGAAGAACGTTCTCCAACGCATATCGGATAGCAAACATGCACAGCATTGATAGCAAACATACACGTCCGAAGTAAATCCGGAATAAATTTTCGTCTGAAGGAGCCCGAACAATATGGAAGACATGGCAGCATGTTAAAATATTATGAGTTCCACAACATTGACTTTTCTACGGCTCTTGGCTTCTCTCAAATTAGACCATAATTGCCATTTTCACCACCTATCAGAATTGTGTACAAATGGGCAGTAATCAATTATTATGCCATGTATATTTGTAAGGAATTTATCGACACATGAGAGGTAGCCGTATACCCTTCTGTGTACTTGGTTGAATTTGCTGGAGTGCCACAGAAAATTGCTGCCATGTCGAGGCGGATTTGAAAGAAAAGGCTAAGAAATGATCCCGGAGGAGGAGGAGAAGTAGGGAAATACTATCAATTGACATCGAGTCTTTGCAGTTCTCTCTGTACTCAGTCCTCAGGCCTCTGGGGCATCGATATCCTGTGAAAGTCATGCCGCCCGCCTTGTGGTCCGGTTGACAATAACACTTGAGTTTTGGAATGCACTAGCGCGTCTTGTCTTCGACTTGGATCTTCTCCCTTAAGTACGTATACTGTACAGTCACCACCTTGCAATCCAAGTGACGTTCAAACTTCAGTTAATCCCAGCGCTCCCCTAACTATTCTACCTTTGCTTCTCTACATCCCGTGTCCATTGCTTATTTTGCACCTGAATTTTTTTCCTCTCCTGATCATGATCTTCGAGAGCCTCAAAATCATAATGGAAATCGTGGATCGAGCTACAAATTTCATGGGTTTCCCACTGCAATGAGTGGCCAAAGCCATTGGAAATTTAGATAATCTTAAGGTTACAGCAATGATGCTGGCACGGCGGACTTGGCTGTCCGAAATGAACTTGTAATTTACGAAGAGTTGGAACTGAATCAATTGTATTCCTCTTGTAGTTCACATCGGGATACGGCAAACTGTCGAACCCGAGGTTGTTGATTCACCGACACTAGAACGCTGGATATTTCTGAGGTTGAACATGCCAAGCTGATTATATGTCAGAATTCGAGACACCTTTTTGGAATGTATCTGAAACACAGGAAACCAGCTCGATCTCGAGGTACCCCATTCGATACACAGGATAGATCCCCGATCAAATAACAGTGACGACACATACCAAATATTGCAGCAGACTATGACCGGAATAATTGCAAGATGATATATGCAAACCCTGCCTGATGGCTGACACGGATATCATATACAAGGTTAATAACGGTCCGATGGTGTAGTTGGTTATCACATCTGCTTCACACGTAATCTGTTCGCAGGCGGTCCTCGGTTCGAGCCCGGGTCGGATCACTTTTTTCTCGTTCTATGTTTCACAATTTTTTGTCGCCAGTCGCCAGACATCCTCGCGACCGGAATCATTGTTCACATCCCACTCGCAACCCACTCCAGGGATAGTGTATGCACGTGGTGTTATGCGGAGGTCACAAGTTCAATTCTCCCAGGACGTAGTTCTTTAGGTTTTCCTAATTTAACCTTGGCTCAAGGATTCCGCTCTCAAATGCAAGAGACTGGGTTCAAATGCTTGAAATCATCGTTGACAGAATTTCTAGCTCATGTTGCTTCCATCCTGTTGTACCCATAATATATCACTGATATCTTGGCTGGAATTTTGCTGGAGAAATTAACATCCATACCATCCGTGGTCCATCTCGCCAAGACCCACCTCAGAAATTTGGCGCACTAGGTATAAAAACTGACTTGAGCTCCTTGACCTCCCTCTTTACATAAGCATTACATAAGTGCACGTGCCTTCCAGAAGCGGTAATTTCGTTCAATTGTTCTCAGCATTGAAGTAATTATTCGTCGCAGCGAAATAAAAAGAGTTCGGCACCTAAAAGTGCACCTTATCTCCTGCCTAATACCTAGCATGATGCTTTTTGCGAGCCCTTCCACCAGCATTTATACAGCACTCGTCATCGCAGTACCACTCGGATAGTTTTCAAGCCTGCACAACACAAATGAAACTTGAAAGAGATTGAGCTGTGTGCAGTGAGCCTGTAAACACAAACCTTGGAGCCACAAGCCGGGCCAGTGCATTCAACCATTTCTATGTTACCAGTTTCAGTGCAATGCGGGTCAGCACAGCCGTGGCCTTCTTCTTCGTCTGATGTGATGACAGCGCACTGGGCACGTCTCGTTACCCTACCCGGGCCATGCCGCGTACAAGACTTCTTAGGGGCCTCTGAATCCGTGCCAAACTCATCAGCAGTGATCTTGGTGGCGGGCACAGTATTTTCAGCCAATGTGGGAGGTGTACTGAGGTGTATGTGCTTGGCATCAATGTCGATCGCATTGGAGTCGAATTGGGATGAGCCAAACTTGCTCCCCGAGTGCCCATGGCCACCCAAAGAAAACTAAAAAAGATAGATTTTATTATTATTGTCTGAAACGTGTTTTTGAGGTGTCCCGCAACTTTTTCCAAAAAGTGAAATAAGGATCTCAGACCCCTCCCCTCTTACCTAATGTCTCGGCATTCTCCGGCGGGTGCCCCTTGCATCTCACACTGAGCCATGACGATCAACATGGTTATCCATGATGTGCCAAGTCAAGTGATTTATCCCATTGTCTCAGGGGCTATTATGACACTAGCTATAGGTCTGACCATGACCAACTTGTAAGTATTCAACAAGTGAGGCACGAGCTTCTCCGTTGGAGCATCCAAGAGACTAGACCAACTATGGGCCTCTAACTTGGATGCAAGGTTGAAGATGAGCAGACTGAATCACCTCTCTACATTGGACCTGTATGAAGCCTTGGCGCGTCAATTGCATGTAAGAACCACACACATAAAGGCTCTCATTTGCCTGTGGCAGCTTGTATACTGACTTCTTATCCTCTAGTCTCTGTCGAGCTGGCCCGGAGGCCCTGAATATAGAGAGGACTGAATCCTTGTATGCTCACACATGAAGGAGTGTTTGTCTGGAACCCCCGGTTCCTGTATGGCCAACATAGTGGTTTGCTTTGCTCTGAACTTGTGTAGAACTCATTTTATCTTTTGCGCCATGGAGATTCAAGTTGCGGAGTTCAAAAAACCGATTAAGGGCTTCTGTTTGGATAGGGGGAAAGTGCCGCGTATGATGGTTCTTTTGTATAAAAAATCAAAATCCGCGTGCAAAAGAGATCCTGGCGCGCGCGAAAGAGATCAATGCGCGCGCAAAAGAACATTGACTAATTGTTCTATTTCAGATTTAATGTTGCCGCGACTCAAAAAGTCGAGTCGCGACTCGGCGAGTCGACTCAATTTGAAGTTTGACTCGACTCGACTCGACTCCGTCTAGCGAAGTCGACTCGGAGTGACTTCAAGTCGACTTGAGTCGGCCAAGTCGGACAATATTTTTGAATTTGGCTAAAACTACCACCTCGTCAAATAGGAGTACTGTAGGTAGGTATATACATTGAACTTGACTGGTGTTTACATGGGATCAATAAAAGATCATTTATTTCATCGTCATTCCAGGTTCCCATCGCTATTATGGGGGTTTGATGCATGTGTATCCATTTATATAGCAAAAAACAATTTTTTGTGATTTTTCGGGGTCCAATGATGTGCAGAAACTGGATAGAAACACAAAATACCGCATCCGTGACACGAACGTCACACATGTGATGTTGTGTCACGCTCGTCACAATCACCCAGAAAAAAATAGGAATTGCCTCTAATCGTGGTTATCCATGAAAAGGAACATTTCCTAAAATACCCTCGACTCAAGTCACTCAAGTTGACTTGAGTCGACTTCCACTGACTTCGAAGTCGTGGCGGAGTCATCAGAACGACTCGGCTTGACTCGACTCAAGTCGACTTCCCCGAGTCGACTTCGCACGGCCGAGTCGGAAGTCGCGGCAACATTATTCAGATTAAAGACAGCGACAAACCAACGGTATCACCCCCCTCTGTGCAGTCTCTGCGGATTTCAGTCAAATTTCAGTGATCTGGAACCTCGACCTTAAGTTGATATTGTAATCCTGACCGGGGAAGCTGGTCATCATGCTCCAATTGAGGAGTCCGCGGGAAAGCGAATCAGTTGTCTTCCACACAATTTTTCAACAGGTCAGAATTTCAACTTGATTTTAAGGTTTGAGTCGGCCAAGGTTGATCAACCAGATAAGATAATATGATTAGATTAGATTAGATTAGATTGAGCGGTCTTCCCTAAGTTCATATCGACTTTCCTAACACGGGAGTCAGGGCAGTAGTGACCAAAAATAAGAGGAAGAAGGAGAGGCAACTTTAGTATGACACAGATGATGCTGCATACCGATATTAATGTCGAACGGCAGTCTTTTTTCACACATATTTGGCGCACATATTTGGCGCACATATCATGGTGTATGCATATTCAGCATTGAAAGCCTCAGGAGGTATATTGACACACCCACGCGCAGACTCTGCATGGAGATACAAAGATACAATTGATACGACCGGCTGCGCTAATACTTGTGTGTATATTAATTTTGTGGGTGTCGCACAGCCACTCGGCTTGCCTACGCTTGATGACACAGGCTGTCTGACGTACTTTTCTTTCGCGCGCGGTGCAAAACTCTTTCGCGCGCGCTGGGCCTCTTTCGCGGTTTTTTATACAAACGAACCCTCATACCGCGGTGCTGTTACAAGTGCCGCAAAGGGACACAGACTATTAATTCGTTAAATTGTTAAAATTGTCACGCATTTGGTCACTTTGCCGTAGGTTGCCACAGCGTGCAAGGCGTAGAATTGGCCATTTACTGAACCCAATTTTCACATCGATCAGAGACAATTTGAAGGATGTCAGCAACCTCTTCGCTGGATTGTCAACAGTAAATAGTTAACTGCTGGCGAATTCTCCGTGCGTTTCCAGAACCATGAGCATTTTAATCGTTTCCAGAGGTAAATGTGGGTCGGTATGTCAGGATAGGGCACCAGATTGCACCGATGTCCGCTTAAAGTAACAACGGTACTTATCGTGTACTAGGATGGTGCTCCCTCTCAATCTGAACCATAGATTCCCACTCGGCTGTTGTCAGTTGGAAGGAACACCGAGAGAAGGAACTTTCAATAAATACGCATCGTCAGAACCGCCATAGCCGAACCTACTACATATGCATATTTCTCATATGATGGTCATGGCTGCGGTTGCGGTTTGAAACATCATCGAGTATGATTCCCAGCCGACTTGACATGTGCAAACCATAAGTTACACACACACTCAATAACCGTCTAATCTTCAAACGACATATCCAATGTCCGCGCATAATCCTGCAATCTCGCCCACTCCAGTAGAACCGCAAAGAAATAACAGTCGTTCTGATCGTCCGTCACGATCCTCTGGGCCACTTGCATCCCTCGCTGTTGTATGAGCCTCGCCTCTTCAGGGTGGTCGTTGGCCCACTCGATTTTCTCCACAAGGTCCGAGAGATCCGGGAGGACGGGCACGTAGTGCTCGTACGGCTTCAGCCAATCGTTGAAGTATTCTTCAAACACCGTGGCCTACAATCCCGTTATATATGAGGAATACATGGAACGGAAGAAAAAGGAGGCGCACCTTGAACGCGAGGGATCCAGACCTTAACAGGCCGAGATAACGCCCCGAGAACGTCGTCCCGTCGACGTCAAGCGCGTACTTGTACCAGTATACATCCTCTCGCGCTTCGCCTTCCCCGGTGATGTTGTACTCCATGATCACCGCTTCTCGGTCGCAGCCCTCTCCGCACAGGGTCTCTGCGAAACGAGTGAGTGCGACGTCCATGAGCTCCGGATGCGTCCGGCCGAGGTCGACGAGCTTAAAGCGGGGGAACGCGTGGAAGTTGTCGCCGACTATCTGCCCACCGTTCGACATCCCGCGCCAGTCTGAAGAGCCCGTGTGTCAGGACGCATATGATTACACGTCGATATGGACGCACATATTTGTGGCAGTTTATCCTCCCAGGAGATGTTGTCGGGGTACTCGAGCTCCCCAGACCACCAGGATTGGTCGTAGTAGTACTGCCAAGTGACGTCATGATTTGCCTGCGATGGACGAACTTACCCACCTCGGTTGGGAACAGGATATCGGAGAAACAAGGCGAGATTTTTGCCATGCTAATGAGCGGATACAAGTCTGTCGTTAATCCGGATTTTGCACTAGAGATTAGGACTAGCTCGTATCAGATCATGAAGATTGTCCCAAATGAATGATCACTCACATGCGGTGTCGTCGTTGACACTAGGCGCGAATCCCGGAATGTGTTCCGAAATCATGCATCCGCTGTGATGTTTGAAAAAGTCTGCCGTTGAGTTCGGGGAGATCTCGAAAGGAGTCGCATCTTGTAGGTCGAAGGCTTGCTCTAACGCCCCATCCGCTTTGAGGTTAAATACCACACGCGGCTCGTCGCGGGAGTTCAAAAGGAATTTCATGTCGGGCAGGTATGCCGAGAACTGAAGAAGGAAGGTGAGCGAAGCACCAGCGGATCCAGAGCAAATAGCATACCCGGCCTAGTGTTGTCGGCCAATCGGCGAGATATGCGACTTCCGGACCCCCGTCAACAAACACCTCGCCGTCAATTATCTCGACGACAGCAATCTCTACGGGGTGTTGCCTTATCTTTGGCCCAAGAATGTGAGTGGAATTGGACGCTGGAAACAGGACAGAACGGCGTACTACATCCTCCGCCCGGTCGACCATATTCTGGAAGTGCGCCGGGTTTTCTTTCGCCAGCTGATAGAATGGCTCGAAATCTCGATGGATCTGGTCGTATTCATCGATCAAACAGGATCTCTCTTGTGCGAATTGAAACCATTGCTCGTAATTCGAGGGAGGGGCCCGACGCGTCTTCAAAGTATATCGCGCGATCGCTTGTTCTAGCGTTATGGACTGACGAGCATAGAGCGCCTCGACGCTGAACACTGCGAGGTCAACGGGGTCTTCAGGAGGCGTGTCAAGTATTTCCCACTCAGACTCGGCGGGCTCGGGGGATTGCAACGACGTGGTGTGGGGCGGGATATCCGAGAAGGCTGCTACGATGCTAGAAATGCGTTCGCTGCCAAGGAACAAGATAACGAAGCCAGCGGCCAGGATTGCGGGCAGCGTAAGGACGAGCAGCCGCCGCCTCACCCACGGGGCATGCAGGGGACGCGAAGGATCCCCGCTCTCATTCTTGCGAGAGGATCCAGCAAGCAAGGGTGTCGTCGTAC
The DNA here is from genome assembly GCA_029289555.1 of Mycena latifolia. Taxonomy (NCBI): domain Eukaryota; kingdom Fungi; phylum Basidiomycota; class Agaricomycetes; order Agaricales; family Mycenaceae; genus Mycena; species Mycena latifolia. Next base: position 1,188,576 of record JARJLE010000020.1, read on the forward strand.
GAAGGAACCTGTGCATCGCGTCGGGAATCGAGAGTCAGAGAGCGCGGGGACATTCAAGTAGATCAGTTACGTGGGGCCAGCTGTAATAGTAGGCTCAGTGATAAATCCTTGGGCGATGCCGCCACTGACAGGCCAAACATGAAAACCGTATACCGCTGGCATCCAGGCAACCATGATGTACGCCCAGCACAGCATCCATTTCTTGGCGAGCTCTGCTTCAAGATTCGTACTACACCGAGAACGCCATGAGAATTGAGAACAGGTCGCCGGGTAATAAGTAATGCAGGGCCCACTAACTTTGAGCTTACTGGTTTGTGGGTTGGTCGGCTGGTCGTCGGCGCATCAATCGGATTCGGCCGGGATCATGGTGTTTCATTTACCGCCACAAACACACCTGACCCCGAACCCGGGGCGAAAACCCAAACCCACCTTGACCCCACGTGAGATTTCGCCCTATGCCGCCCACCCGTTTCAGGAACGGGGTGCGGCGATCCGAAGGTAAGCTCCGAGTCGGGCTTAGCCTGGCTTAGCGGAGACTTGGAATGCCAACAATGATGCTGGCGCATGCGCGTCTATTCGCAGGACATCACACACGCAACTTGGGGTGAGCGGACAATAAATCCAAGCCGAGCTGTGAAGCTTGTCGTTTCGGCATGACTTCGCGCGGGGTAGTCGGACGCGCTCCGGGAGCCGACACACGTCGCGGGGAAGTAGGACATTGCGGGAAAGGGATGCGGGCTCGCAGATGACAGGCTTCTTCGTTTCAGTGGGCGTAATAGGCGAGGCAGGCTCTGGGGAATTTGACTAAAATAAGTAGATGGAAGTAAGTATGTCAGTACAGGTGAATTGGGGCAGTGGTGGCTGCGCCTGAGAGCATCATTCGAGCTTTTCCAGTTCTTCTAACCGTAATAAGACCACGTCCTTGCTCGTTTCCTGGATTTCGCCGGCGAGAAAGATTTCATCCAGTATTGCGTAGACCTATCACAGGAGGTCAGACTTCTCGGCGGGTACAATGGAGAGGAGCCCTGACTTTGTAGAAGTTGAATACCAAGTCCAACTCGTTAACGTTCTCGAAGTAGTGGTCTGATTGCGCCGATTTCAATGAATGCTTGAGACGCAAGAGAGCGGTTTTACCTAGGACCTCAACGAAGAAGTGAATTGCTTCGAGGTATGCGAGCTCGTTGTCGTTTGCGTCGACGCAGACGCAGAAGAAGAGACCAGCATAGCGCCGGTATACGATTTTGTAGTTGCGGAACTGCCGAGACTCGGTTCAGCATTCTCAGCGGGGCATCGACCGGGCGAACCTCGACAAAGTTTGACTGGTATTTCTGGTCCCTGGAGCTCACTATTTTATGCACCTCACCGCGCAGACGGACCTGTAGCTAAGCATGAGAGAGCCGTCTCGGACTTGCGAATGGGGCCTACCTTCTCCTCATCCTCATACGGGACGTACCACTTGGACAGCCTTGTTTTGCCCTGTCGATTCTAGGTGAAGATATGATCAATTTCAAGGGAATATTGGGCTTAAATCGTCGAACCTGGACAAGAATGAATCTGATCATGAGAGCAGAAGACAACGCCGCTGACGAATTGCTGCCATCAGACAAATATTTGGATATCCGCACGTGACAGATAGCACTTGCTTTGACTTTTGCGATTCAAAATTGGCTCCAGGCGGTCTTCAAAGCCATTGAAGTCCATATAAAATACAACATAGTCAATGGCTCCTCCCTCCCTCTTATTTTCATTCATCGGCCAGATCTGACATGTGATAGTTACCCACAAATCCAAATCGGAAAAACGATAGTCCTATCTTGGCTCTATCGAACCCAGATGTGGAATTTTTTCCAAATAAATTTTAAGAATTGCTCAGAGACCCCCAGAAATTGGGCCCGCGCGACGTGTATACACGTCTAGGTTTGAGTGTTGGGATCAGCGGAGCTCGATTGTTGCCGAAGTGCCACTTGATGCGGCTCTATGGCAATCAGCGGCTCCGTTACCATGGGCCATGGCGGAACCGCCCGCATGGATGCTTATCTTTTCCGTGACTCACGCGCGCGTCCCTATAATACACACCCCGGGAGCGGTTGGTGCCGCGACTGCTTTTGGATTACTTCCACCATGCCCCGATACCAGTTCGAAATCGCCCTCGCTCTCAACGCCTCAGCGATTGTTAGCGCGGTTTTGTTTTATTTTAACCGAGCTACGGACGGGAAGATCCAGCTTCCGACCCATAGTGCCCCGGCGGAGGACAGATACCCCGACGGAGACCCATTCGATGTCACGACACCCGAAGATCTCCTGGATGGCTATCCCCTCGACGAGATAAAATTTTGGGCGAGAGTACGGGATGTTTCGGGCGCTCCTCACCACGATTTAACTTGTTTATAATAGATGCGAACCCGGAAATTATTCTTATCTGCCGTCGTTTTCCTCTTGGTGCTCGTTCAGGCTACGAGTCTCGGTCTCGGGGGCGACATCACTCTTTTCGCGCTACATCTCTGCTTCGCTCTCTACATTTTCGGCGTTGCCGCTTCTTCAGTACAGCGCCGGACAGTACCTCAGCACGCAGAATCCGTCTGGCACTTAGCATCGCTTACACTCTTCGCTGTCGCGTTTATGGGCTTTACAGCAATTTTACCCATCGAAGACCCGCCGGTTAGCGCCTTGGATCTATCCATCCTCCCGTCTCTGTGGTACACTGCGTTCGCTCTCTATATCCTTGCATTCGTTACAGCTCTTACCACCCCGAGCGGCCCCCTACTGCACTATCCCCCCTCCGCGATTTATTCCGATAAAATTGCGCAGGCGATCACGAACAAGGACGAAAGCAATGTCGCAGGAATCTACGGTAATACTCCTCACCCTATTTCGCCCCAGACTCATGGATCCATTCAGGCGCCTCTCCCTGGAGCGTCCTCTTCTTCTCGTATTCGACCAAAGTTGTGATGCTCGGGAACTCGGTCGCCAGCCTCGAAATCGGCGATTTACCGATCCTCACGGTTGACATGCGCGCCACCTTTCATTACTCCTCGATGAAGCGCGTTATCCGTGACTTCAAGCTCACGGTTGGATCCTGGCGCCCACAGGTCGGAACGGGCGCGACGTTGGCGTACCAGCTCTCCCGCGTCAATTACTCCAGATTGGTATCCCTGCTCTTGCTATCCGTCGTGTCTGGGATGTGTTTCTACATGCCTCCGTTCTTCCTAAGTCAAGTGCTCAAGTATCTCGAGAGCGATCCCCACAGAGAGCACACCGGATGGGGATGGGTGTGGGTGGTGTCCTTGTTCGGTTCGAATATTCTGCTGTTCACTGGTACGTCCGCGGTTGCATCTATCGAGCTCAACGCTGACCCCCGTTCTAGTTACCGGTGAGACCTCCGCTGACGATTAATTAATAATTCTAACATCTTTACCAGGGCAGCTGTGGTCCCTTTCCAGTGCAACGATGCAATCCCGAATTCGGACGCAGCTCAACACCATCCTATTCGCTAAAACACTCGTGCGGAAGGATATCGCCTCCTCGGCCGCATCGCCCGCTTCATCGGGCTCTCCTCCATCCGAGGAGTCAGCACCGGAGGAAAGCGAGTTCTCGTCCAAGGCGCAGATCATGACGCTGATGTTCGTTCCCTTCGGTTTCTCGCACGCTTTCATTTTCTGACACAAAACCTCCAGGACGACAGACGTGGACCGCGTCGGAAAATTCACCCATATGATTTTCACGCTCATCGGTACTTTAATTCGCCGCAATCTTTCCAGAGTCCTGACCACGACTTAGACGCGCCGATTGAGCTCGTCGTGGGGACTGTCTTCCTCTATAAGCTGCTAGGTACATTCTTCTGCATTGTAGTCCCCTCCTGTCTAATTTGTGCGTCGCAGGAATCTCGTGTTTTTTCGGTCTCGGAGTCGCGGTCCTGTGTCTTCCGCTGAATCATTATGCAGGCAAGGTCGTATCGGGTGGGCGTTGTGGATCGATCCTCGCGACGTCGCCATGTTAATTAGCCTTCAGGTGCGCAAGATAATCTAATGAAGGCCCGGGATGAACGGGTTGCGCTGATGAACGAGGTACGCCTCAAGTCCGCCCCATTTTATTTGCGAACTCCTCTGCAGGTTCTCGGCGGAATTCGCATGTTGAAGGTCCGGTCATTTCCTGATATCTCTTGCGCCTGTTCACGAAATACGCTTTAGTTCATGGCTTGGGAACGCAGCTTCGAAGCCAAGATAATGAAGATTCGCGTCAAAGAACTCAAATATCAGCGCTTGAATTATATCATCGAGGTGAGGCCTACAATCCCACGAATATTCCCCTGGTCACTGACCTGCCATCCAGGCACTCTTGTCGGGACTTTGGTACGTTGGCCAGTCTCGCTATTCTTCCGCCATTTATATGTTCCTTCCGGCAGGAATATGACCCCGATCCTCGTAACCCTGGTGTCGTTCTTCCATTTCGTTGTCATCCGCGGGGAAAGCTTGACCCCGTCCATCGCGTTCACCTCCGTCCGTAATTTCTTTCCACTGCATATTGCATCGGTTCTGATCACCAAGGCATCACTAGATCATCGGTATGAGTTGCGCTTCTTGAGCCGGCCATCTAGCTGACTAGCGCTGTGAAGTATTTAATGAGCTCAAATTCGCGCTCAGCGCCCTGCCGGAAACATTCATCAGCATGTTGCAGGTACGGGAGTCTTGTTACCGCATGAATAAACGCAGCTGACCTCATTGTCATTAGAGTATTATCTCACTTCGACGCATCGAAAAAGTCCGTACATGCGCAGTACATATGGATCGCTTCTGACGTTTTTTTTTTTTTTGACGGGTGTAGTATCTCAATACGCCGGAGGTGACGCCGGTTCCACCCGTGGGGAAGCAGTCCCAGGAGATCGCTTTCCAGTCTTGCACTGTCACTTGGCCACAAGATAGGACGGCATCCAGTACAGCCCCGTCAGCGGCCTCGACGCCGAGGCATAAGTTCGTGCTCGTAGATCTCAGCCTAAAATTCCCACCGGGCGAGCTCTCCCTCATCTGCGGAAAACTTGGCTCGGGGAAAACTTTACTCTTGTTGGGTAAGCGCGACCCCATCCATTCGAGCAGCTATGTAGCTAATCGCTACTTCAGCTTTGCTCGGCGAAGCGGACGTTCTTAGCGGCCAGATGATGTGTCCGAGGTCCCCGGCCAACTCGCTGGCGTCTTTTGCTGAGACTCACCCGACGAAGGCGGACTGGGTTATCCAGGGCATTTGCGCCTTCGTGCCTCAGGTGCGGTACAGTTCCGCCATTCTATTGATCATACTCATGCGTTTATTAGGCGGCATGGCTCCGGAACGCGTCTATCAAAGGTGCCTCAATTCTTCGAGACAAATTATGCCCACTTAAATTCGCGCTTGAGATAACATCTTGTTCAACCTCCCCTACGACGAGGAGCGCTATAAACTGACATTGGAAGTGGGTACCATTCGCACTGTGCCGACGTTTACTTAAAACTTCAAGGTCTGTGCCTTGGTCAGCGACTTGGAGATCCTGGAGGATGGCGACGAATCAGAGATTGGAGAGCAAGGCGTACGACAAGTTCCTGGTTACAAATTTCGCTCCGTGGCTCAAATCATTTTAGGTCAATCTCTCCGGCGGGCAGAAGGCGCGAGGTAGGTGTTCCATTTTACTGGCACGTGGTTGAGATTCTAAGGCTCCGCAGTTTCACTCGCCAGGGCAGTTTGTGGGTTTTATTTTTCTTGATCTCAGCCATGCGCTAGGTTTATTGGGGGGCCTGGTGCAGATTCCCGCGCCTCTATCCTGCTCCTGGATGATGTTCTCTCCGCTGGTATGTCTCGCAGTTTGTGTAAAACCTTCACTTCATGCATCTCTCTAGTTGACGCACACACGGCCAACCACTTATATCACTCGTGCCTCAGAGGTGAACTGATGCAGGGTAGAACTGTGATCCTCGTGTCGCATCACGTCCAACTATGTGCTCCCGGTGCCCGGTACGTGGTCGCCCTCGAAAATGGACGCGTGCAGTTCCAGGGAAGTCGAGAGGAATTCCAAAGCTCTGGCATCATGAGCGGTCTCGTCCAGTCTACAACTGCCGAAATCCTCGATTTAAAGGAGGAGACTGCCATCGACGCGCTCAATATCCCGGACAACAAGGACAGCGGTGAGACTGCAGTTGATGAACCTAGCAAAGCAGAAAAGCAGCCACCGCGGAAGTTCTTTGAGGACGAGAAGCGAGCTGTAGGGCGTGTCGAATGGAGCGTCTGGAAGACCTATATTCTCGCATGCGGTTCGCCGTGGTACTGGGCTCTCTTTTCTGCCGTTTTCATCGTAGCAGCCCTCGCACCTCTGATGGAGAACGGGTGGTTGGGTTATTGGTCGCGCGGCGATGACTCCAACAGCCCCATTTTCTATCTGACTATATATGCGGCGGTACGTCCATAAACTCTAGTTGACTGCACTCGATTAAATGCCCGCAACAGGTGACGTCTCTGGGTAGGTGGTCGGGTATTCGCTCACCGGTCGATCCAAACTCACGTTGGCACAGGTTTAATCGTGACGACTCTGCGGTATTTCGTGCTTTGTGAGTTCGAGCTTCCCAACAATCACTCCACGCCATTAACGACGTTAACTCAGATAGCGGAGGCATTCATGCTTCCACTATTCTCTACAAAAGTAGTGCGGCCTTTCACAAATTATTCCAAAGCCTGATGCCTTTGTAGATCTTCTCCAAGCAGTTCTCTTTGCTCACATCCGGTTCCACGACACTATTTCTCGTGGACGTCTTCTCAATCGGTTCGGAAAAGACTTCGAAGGTTCAAACTCCTCCTGTCTTGGTTGACGACACACTGAAAGCGGCGCTTCAGGCGTCGATAGTAACCTGCCTGATAATTTCGGGAGAAGTACCATCCACATAATTTCGACCGTTGTACGTTCCGTTTCTCCCCATACGTTATTGCCTCTGAGCTTCATTCAGACTACGGTACTTACTATCAGTGCCGTTGGCGGACCTCCCTTTGTTTTGGCCGCGATCGTGATCTTTTTGATTTATTACCAAGGTGCGTGAACTGATTGGACTCGAGTTAGCTCCTGTTGACACGCTCTCCAGTTGCGAAGGTGAGCAGCACGTTGGATCAGACTACTGTTATTTCCTTAGTCGCTTCAGGTTTATGGTCAAGCCTGCCGAGATATGAGGCGTTTAGGTGAGGCCTACTTGATTTTCCGCCTGTGGCTTGTTCCCAATCTTTATTCTAGATTCGGTGGTATGTTATCCTCTCCCATAATGCATGTTCCAAGCTTAGGACTCCCAAAGACGCGTTCCCCGCTCTATTCCATGTATTCCGAGACAATTGCCGGTGTCGCCATCCTTCGCGCTTTCGGCGCCTCCTCAAAATTCCTCCGTGACATGCTTCGGCACGTTGACACAGTAAGAACACACCCATTCTTGTTCACGAGCCCTCGATATTGACGTTTTGATAGAATGTTAATCCCGCTTATTGGACCTGGGGGATCAATCGCTGGCTCTCGGCACGTTGAGCCATCGTCGTGGCACAATTGTAATTAATCCGTGTTGTAGATCCGGATGACATCTCTTGCCAGTATTATTACTGCTCTGGTAGCGCTCCTGGCGGTCCTCAACAAGGATATATCCGCCTCGCTGGCGGGATTCGTACTCGCGTTCTCGAACACGGTGCATTGATTTTTCGTCGGAAATACGCAGGAACTAATTCGTCCCCAGATTACATATGATTTGCTTCTTGTGGTAGGACTCTGTCTTGATTAGTTTGTCGCTTCACAAACCCGCAAAACGCTAGGTTCGGGAATTCGTGGGCCTCGAGCAAGCAATGGTGAGTTTTTTCTCCGATGGCGGGTTTACGCTCTCACAAGGTGATCACCAAAGGTTGGATTGGAGCGCATCAAAGAATATTCTGATTTGGCTCAAGAGCCCCCCGAGTTCATCGAGCCGCGTCCGGATCCTTCGTGGCCCGAGCACGGTGCCATCCGATGCGAGAACCTTGTGATTCGATATGCCGTGAGATACGCCTCTCACACTGCCGATTTTGTTCTCACTTGCAATCCAGCCTAAGCTGCCGAACGTCCTGCACAATCTGACATTCGATGTCAACCCGGGTGAAAAGGTTATACCCGAACGATTAATTCACAGTTCGTTTGGATGGCTGAACGCTTTTAGATTGGTATCTTGGGCAGAACAGGTATTGGCGCTTTGTTGTGGACAGCGACGGCGGCATAATGACTGTTGGATTTAGGTTCCGGTAAAAGTACCCTCGCGCTCTCACTCTTCCGCTTCGTGGAGCCGACAGAGGGCCGAATCGTCGTGGACGGACTAGATACGGCGCAGATCGGCCTCACGGACCTCCGGAGTCGCCTCACGATTATCCCACGTACGTTCTCCCTTTCTGTTTCCCGAATCCAATCGCTTCTAACGCTACGCTGGCGAATTCTGAAGAGGACCCAACGATTCTGAGCGGTACCCTGCGCTCGACGCTCGATGTATTCGACGAGTATCAGGATGCCGAAATCGTACGTCTACTACACCATATCAGCCTTTTGAAGCTTGCCCTGACTTGGCTCGGCCGCAGTTCGCGGCCCTGCGGCGTGTGCATCTCATCCCTTCCGAAGACACGCCTGAAGAGACCCCGGAGACGATAAATTCGAATGTGTTCCGCGATCTTGACTCCTCGGTCTCGGAAGGCGGGGAGAACTTCTCCACCGGGTATGCAGAGTCAATCTCTTGTCGTGTGTTCTCAAAACTAATGCCACTTGTTTGACAGGGAGAGGCAGCTTCTGTGTCTTGCGCGCGCGATCTTGAAGCGCACGAAGATCCTTGTGATGGATGAGGTGTGTTCGACTGATTCCATTTCGGGTCCGGGGTTGATGATATATTCAATTTAGGCGACCGCCAGGTAGGAAACTATGCGGTCTCAGATATTTCTGCTGATACTGATAATAATAATTGTTCAGCGTTGACTACGCAACGGATGAACTGATTGGAAAGACCATTCGCCAGTAAGCATCAGTTCACTCCAAGTCTGTGCCTTGCCTTGACATTTTTTGTCTCGCAGAGAATTCAAGGCCAGCACTATTCTGACAATTGCTCACCGCCTACGCACGGTGATAGATTACGACAAGGTGCGTCCGGCTGCCCAACTTTGTGGCCCTCATAATCCACAACCGTTTCCCGCAGATTATGCTGCTGGACCAAGGCAGGATTGCCGAGTTTGATCGGTAATTTCTTCGCGACAATTCTAGCCTGGATTCCGCTTATGGAATTTTCCCATTCCAGCCCATCAACTCTTCTCGCAAACTCGTCCTCGAAATTCCACGCGCTGTGCAAAGCGACGGGAAAGGAAGAGTTTGCGATGCTGAAAAAAATGGCTGGAGTGTCGCCGAATGTTTGACAAGATTCGAAGATCACTGTAGCAAGGAAAGCTAGTCGGAAACGGTCTTTAGCTTGCCATGAGCATCCATCAACCGTCGGTTCATGTATATACGCAAAACTGTATATTTCATTGTCATGCCCGAACCAGCAAAATAGCCGAGATACTGTATGAGTCAAAACCAAAAAAAAAAAACACGGCCGAGTGGGCAGAACGAGCTCAGGCAAGGTAGTGGCAGTGCAGCTAGATTAGATTGTGCCAATCTCATCTACACTGCCACCTGTCATCCGCTTTTCTCTGCGCGTCGACATCGCTGCAATCGAAAAGCTCTTCTCACTTCACTCGCCCCTAAGCATCCTTTTTTTTGTATGCTGCTGCTCACGACTCCGAGGCCTGGGTCAGTGACGAAGACGCTGGCCTACCCATCGGCCCTACTTCGAGTAGTACACCGACCGTGAAGAGATGTGCCTGGTGCGAAGGAGGTCGTCGAGGCCACAGGCCCCTTTCTGTGTATTGGATCGAGTGGATTTCGGATCGTCGCATCGAGACTGCGACCGCCGAAGCCGCCGAATAGATGAAGCGCGAAAGGACAGCGTGGAGGCAGAGAGGGTGAGCCTTCCCATGTCTTTTCCCCCCTTTCCATTTTCTCCGGGGGCCATGCCCATTTATGCCAAAGCTTCGGCAGCGTGCCTCCTACCGTGCTCCGGTGCTCCTACCCTCCGGGCTCAAGAAGCTGGCCCGCGAAGCGGGTGTCTCGTTCGGGCACCCACCCGGCGGCTCCTATCGCGCACGCGCACCTGCGAGGCCTCCATGCCTCGCACCATTTCTTATGCCCGGTCAACACCGCCCCTGGTCCGTGGCGGCGACAGCCTCCTGGGGCTGTCGTCGCCTCGGCGAGCTCCTCCTCCGCAGCGCGGCCAAGTTCTCCCCGCTGCGCGGTACGTGTCGTAGCCCGCGCGTTTCGCATTCGTCGACCAACAGACATGCGGTGCCAGCGACGCAGCTCGTCTGGACCAAGACGACGCCGTATGCCTCCTACCTACCATTTGCCCCGACCTTTCCTTCAATACATGCCGTCGCTCTTCTCTTGTGGGGCCCTCGGGGCCGCTCCTCTCGCCCTCGCACGAGCCTGTGGCTCTTGAAGCTTCGCTCCATTGGGCTGCTGTGGGTCTCCTTCCTCTCTGACCCCCGGTGGCCTTTTGCGTACAGGTTTCAGCCGTCCCCGCCCCCGCCTCCTCCGACCGGACCTCCCGCCGCTGCGTCGCGAAGGCCCTGTCGGCCGGGACGGCCGAGCCCCCTGCCCACCCTCACACACTCGTCCTCTCCCTCTCTCATCCCCGATATCGTGCACAGCGCCATTCTCCTCCTCTTCTCCTCTCCCTCACCGAGCGCATCCGCAACGACGCCACACCCAAGGCCACACCTACCTTGCCTATTGATTCAACCGGAAGTGGCCGTTATTGATCTAACGAGTTACTGATCCGACCTTACTTTAGCTGGTGATATTCCAGCGCGCGCATCGCAGAAATTGGCTCAAGTGCTTGCTATTGCTTGTAGACACATGTGATCGTGTCTTACATCTCCGACTACTACCATTGCGGTACGTGCTTCATTGATATTGCTTTGTTTTGTTGCGGAAATAAGAGGAGATAAATCCGCACTTTGACTTAAGCTCTTCTTTTCCCAAGGAATAAAACAATAGAACAGAAGGCTGAACATATATCGCCAGCTACGCATCTCTATACAACTTTGGTCCTATCCGTGTGCCATTCAATACTGCAAATAGCACCGCTTTTAGTAATGAAGCGCACCATGGATGCCCGTGAGCTGATTTCCCTCCATCGCCTTCAGTGAAGGATTAGTCCCAGCAGAATCGGAGAGCTGGATGCACACATTGCGCGACGTTAGGACCCTTCGTTGTCAGGAGGGCGCACCCCGCCGGTACGAGTAGGCATCCAAAGGAGACATGAAAGAGATCTATAAGCGTGAATTCCTGTGGGTAACTAATCAGAGGAGAAGTCCTCGGTGGAGCGAGCGCCAGGGC